>CM043884.1:30188587-30871435 GCA_024034495.1 Camelina laxa | reverse complement strand
TGCTGGCTGTTTTAGGCAAATGGCGTTGTGAACCTTCTGATTCGCAAGGAGGGGCTGTTTGGGCCCATATGGGCTTCATCTAAACGCGGTTTAGAAATCTTTCTTGAAGGCCTTGGCCCAGTTATTACGTTAGTAAAATATTGAGCTATATATTATTTTACAAAAAAAAAAAAAAAAAGGGAAAAAATCTAGAAGAATTAGGAGAGACTACGACTACGAGACGGCACCACATGTATAAAAACTAAAATAAAAAGAAAGGGGACACAGCAGAGAGAGAAGAGAGAAGAGAGAAGAGAGAAGAGAGTTCTTGGGGGAATCCAAATTACTAGTAAGAGGAGGAAACAAAAGAAACCCTAAAGGAAGGAAGGAAGGAATCGGGAAATCGAAGATGGATATCGAGCAGAAGCAGGCGGAGATCATTGATCAGCTGGTTAACCGAGCTTCTACTTGCAAAGGCGACGCTCTTTGTCCAATCATCATCGAAGCTACATCGCATCCTTGTCTCTTTGCCTTCTCCGAGATTTTGGCTCTACCCACTGTTGCCGAGGTACTCTACGCTACGCTACGCTGCTTCTTTAATTTCTCATGATCCAATTTTTTTTTTTAGGGATTTAGAGACTTCCGTTAGGGTTTTTATTTTTTGTTTGGCCAATTAAATTATATATATAAACGCTTAGTTTGCTGTTGGCTTTATCATATACTAGTAGATATGAATTTGTGTTTGTTCTTTGCTCAACTTTTTTGGCGTAGGAATATATGTGTCTTCAAATTCTTTGCTGATCTGAAATTACTATTATGCACAGCATTAACATGGATGGATTTGTGTTTGTTCTCTTCAATTCTTTCTTCTTTACTTATTCCGCAATTGGTCCCTTGTTGTTGTTTTACATTTGCAGCTTCAAGGAAGTACAAATTCCATGTACCTGGATTTACTACGCTTGTTTGCCCATGGCACCTGGGCTGACTACAAATGTTCGATTCCTTTCATGAATCCATCTCTTTTTTTTTTTACCTTATCACACTCTAAATTTTTAAATCTGCACTCTCTAGGCAATGCTACTCGTTTTCCCCAGTTGGCTCCTGACCAAATTCTGAAGCTGAAGCAGCTCACTGTGCTTACCCTTGCTGAGTCTAACAAGGTTTTGCCCTATGATACACTAATGGTCGAGTTGGATGTTACCAATGTCCGTGAGCTCGAGGACTTTCTTATCAATGAATGCATGTACGCTGTGAGTTTTTCTTCTTCTTTTTTTCTCTTTCTTTCTGAGTAAATCTCTTCTTTTTTTTTAATTGCCGTCACACACACAGACAGACTACTTACTGGTGTGCTATTTTTCCCAGGGTATTGTCAGAGGTAAACTGGATCAATTGAAAAGATGCTTCGAGGTGTGTTTTCTCTCTCCTTTTTCCTATATATTATATCCATTTTTGCTTTTTGTTTTTATGATCGCCTCTTTGATCCTCTCATATATCACTTTTAAACTTGCAGGTTCCGTTTGCAGCTGGTAGGGATCTAAGGCCAGGACAGTTAGGGAATATGTTACACACATTGTCAAACTGGTAATTTTTTCTTCTTCCCACATATCCCAATAATATATATATATATATATATTTTTTTTTTGCCTCTGATTAAAATGACTTGTACATGGTGTTAGAATATATGGCTAATAATTTACCTACTTCGGAGTTCTATGTAAAGTGTCTTTTTCATGAAAGAGTTTGTGCGTTATCTTAGTCTGTTAATGTGTTGGCGCAAAATGATGTGTAGGATGAACACGTCGGAGAATCTGCTTGTTTCAATACAAGACAAGATCAAATGGGCGGACAATATGAGTGAGATGGACAAAAAACATCGTAAGGATGTAGAAGAAGGGCTGGAAGATGTGAAGAAGTCTCTGTCCATGAAGGTCAGTGATCGGTTTTGGAGGCCTACCGACTTTGCTTTTCCCTACTACTAAGTATATTATGTAACTTATTATGGTTTCATGTCTAATATCTTCCGAGAAATATAGTTGGTTTATAAGGAGGATAGGATATAAACTTTATAAATTCTCTAGGTATCTGAGATTTGAAAGTCCAGTACTATCATTGATCAAAAAGTTATGTTTCGAAATATTTAGTGAATCAGCTGTGGCAACTCTTTTTACAATTTGATTTGTGACTAGAAATCCTACATGCTGGATATCGATTTTTTTATTATTATCAATAAATAACAACGAAAGCAATCTTGAACGGCTGCTGCGTCAAATTTTAGTGATATGTTGAAGATTGGAATGATGTACTTGATTGTTGAATGAAATGAATCAAGGTCCACTTAGTTTGATGTGTCTGAATTGTTATTGAAAGGGCGATGGTCGATGTAGTCTTACTTACGTTGTGGGCAGGGGGATGTTGAAATCAGAGGAAATAAAGACATGTTTGGGGAACCAAGTGGAATGATGGACTACGAAGAAGATGGAATCCGACCAAAGAGGTATGAACCATCAGATATGAGCTATTATGATACTAAGCATGTTCAAGTATGAGATGCTAAACCACACACAATAATATCTTTGGAACGCAGGAGGAGGCATCCGGTAACAAGGTAGAGGTGCGAGACGTAGCAAATGGACGGTTTGGACTGGTATTGCATTTACCGAGAGTAGATTATGCGGATTTTTCAACATGTATGAATCATGTGTTCTCTATCTCACCACAACCCCTTGTTTTGTCTAGATTTCCCGTTCAAATTAACAAATTTGGTGTTTCTTTTTTACGATATACGTCTTATGAATCTGAAAGATGTCACACGTTGGAATCTAGAATACAGCGACTGAGTCAAGCAAGGGAAGTCTAGCTGACAGATTTATTATTTCAGTGTCGTCTTTTTGGGGTCTTTGACCACCGCAGCATGCTTTCCCACGGCCTTCTTTAAAGTTGTTCCCTCCTCCTCGATGACCCCAGGAGGTCTTGATTGGGAGAAAGAACTGTTGAAGGAATCCTCGGAAAGTTGAGGATTAGTAATCCGTTTTAGAATTGAGTGTCGCCTAGTCATCTCCCATCAGATGCTGGTGAATCCAATACAGAACCGTATGAATCAAAAAGCGAATACCTCCCTAAGAAAATTTATCTACGCCCACTTTCTTCTCATATATTATTTGAAGTTACGTTTCCCCGAAGCCCTAATCATAGCTTAACTAAGTGGTGCACATGGTGTGAGTGTCGACACTGTAGGAACTGCAGTGGGCTTTGTGAGGCCCATTCTGTTTTGTTGAGGCTTTGATATCCTTTACAGTGGATATTGATAGTTGGCCTAAGAATCAAACACATATATATGACCTTTCTAGGTAAGTTTTGAGTCATCTTAACACATTTTGCCATTGTAAATGAATAAAAATTCAATGTTTTGTACAATGGAATATGGATACAAGAACATATATGCCTCAAGATAAGTAATATCACCTATTTAAAAGACTTTGATGTTGATACCAAGACTTTGCAAGTGACCAACATGGACTTGTCTCCGGTGATTTGAGCCATAAGCAAGAGATCCTGGCAATGCAGCTTGGCTTGCATAGTGGACCTTGCAAGCCAAACTCAACTCTGGCAACACATCCACGGATAAAGCATCACCGCCTATGTTTTGAGGCTCATCATACCCAGCCAGATCTGACTCAGTTACCACCACTACCAACCCATCATCAAAAACTGACCAAGTGTTTCTCAGCCGCACTTGCTAAGCTTGTTCGCTTCACAATCAGGTTGGTTTCTTTTGCCTTCCTTGCCATTCTGGAACTGTAGAACTCCTTAACAGCCTGCCGTTACAAAATATAATATGCTTTTAGCAGCTGCAGAAACCATACTATTTTGTAAAAAAAATATATCCTTTATAAGAAGCAAACTAGTATAAGAAAATGGTTGAGAATACCAGGTAACAGAGAACAATGGTCGTAGTGCGTCCCCGACCAGCCTTGCAGTGAACACATAAGTAGTCTTGCAACTTGACGCATTCTCTTGCAAAATAGAAAGAGGAAAAAATGAGTGATAATATACAAGACAAGTTTAAGCGAGAGAGAAAAGAAGATGATGAAAGTTACCGTGAAGAATAAAATTCACAGCTTGGCAAATATCAGTGATCGAAGGAGCAAAGAGATAATCTCTAGTCGGAATCACAAGATGCTTGATACCATGAGCCTAGAAAGGTTTCAGGATAGGGAAGAAATGAGAAGCAGAGATAAGGATGACGAGGAGGAGCTTTGGAATTGGATGGGAACATACATGATAGAGAGATGAGGGAACCAAAGTCTCAAAAGGCTCGCATTAAAGGCAGAAACACAAAAGATATGAAAGAGCAGCACAATATGTGTTGTTTTACCTCAATCGACCTGATCCCACCATCGGAATTCTGACTGAAGCATGTTCCTAAGAAGGTGGTATATCAATGTTGGGTAGAATAGTGCGCGACCGCCAGCTCCAACCAGAGCACGTTTCGCATTCCAAACACTACTCGACACAACCCCTCCTCCTAGTCCTATCGATTCTCTCGCATTCCAAACACTACTCGACACAACCCCTCCTCCTAGTCCTATCGATTGCTTTCGCTAATAATAATAATAATAATAATCTCGTCGCCTTCCTCCTTCAATTCTTCGATGTTCATGTTTGTTTCCCTCCCCAATTTTTATCCCGCCCGATTCCTTGAAGATCCAAGAATTGGGTAAACAAACCCTAGAAGACCAGTTCGATTCAACTCTGTAAAGACCAAAAACTTTGGTGGAAACACCCTAGCTGGGTTGTATTTGGATCTGCTCTTCTTCTTCTTCTTCTTCAAAGTTGTAATCTCTTCTTGAGTTTTCTCAACACAAACCCAGACACAGGCTCACCAGATGCAATACTCTCCAATTATTTTCATCTTCCTCGTGAAACTTTTGAATTAAAGAAGCAAAAATATATTTTCTTTTTTTTTTTTTTAATGAAATTTTGTAACAATTAAATATCGTTAAATATTCTGTATACTTTGGAGTATACCATTTCTTTTTTCTTTTTTTTTTTTGATAATTTTTTAAAAGATTATTTGTTTTTAATTGTATTTAATTTGAGATCTTTATGATAAAATTTTATATATTTTTAAAAATTATGTAAATATAATGATTACAAGTGATCTATACATAATAACAGTAAAATAATTTTGCTTTAAAATAATTAGATATGTTATTACTTATTACCATACTTTGCTTTCAAAAAAAAAAAAAAATTTGTGACCTTTTTTGACTTATTAAAAATACTTATAAAATATATTTCAGTCTAAAGTAAAAGGCACACAAAATGTGACATGACCTATATGACTAGGGCTCTGTTCTTTTGAAGTCACCCATTCAGCGACTGCGACAGATTAAAACGACACCGACAACACTAATCAAAAATCAAAACGAAAAGACGATGATGGAACATGTCTTACTCCAATGAGAAAAAGTGTCGTTGAAGAGATAAAGGAGTTGCTTGAGTTTCTAGCGACTCTTTTCATAACAATAGCGACTTTCTTTCACAACAATAACGACTTTCTTTCACAATAATAATAACTCTCTTTGTTCATTTTGACTTGAAAAAATACAGCAAAACAAAATCGTAGCTGCAAAGCAAGTATCTAAATTTATGAGCGAAAGAGACGAAGTAACACACGTCCTTGATAGATGGATACAGAATTCAGGGTGAAGGTAGAGTTGCATTGGGCCTGTTCGAGGAGATGATCAGTTCCGGTATTAAACCTGACCATGTAACTATAGTTGCAGTTCTATCGGCCTGCAGTCATTCCAAGTTCGACCATGAAGGCTATAAGCTGTTTATGAAGATGGAGTTTGAATATGGTATACGTCCTTGTCTTCAACATTTTTCTTGTATGGTTGATCTCTATGGCAGAGCAGGTCTTCTGGTGGAGTCAAATTCTCCTTTTTTATGTAGTGAAATATTCTAAAACCACCCAAAGTTTATAATAGAATCTCACATAATCACATATCATTTACTTTTTCTTTAAGAATAAAAACTTTAAAAGATAATCAATTCTTCTAAAAACTCTTCAAATCTTGCAAAATTCCAAAATATTAAAATCCTTCAAAATCCTTAAAATGTTAAATTCAATATGTCCCTCTTAATATAATCTATTTTCTTGACATTAAAATTTTTGCATGAGCATATTTAGTTAGCAGTTGAGAACACATGTCACATTTTATTTAATACAAATGCTTTGGTATTCTGAGTTGGAGTTGGATCTCAACAGTAATACAGTCTATCTCTGGCGAAGAAACAGAAACCTGAATCAAATCGAATCCGATGAATGTTTACCAGAAGAGGCATGAATCGTTGGAAGCCCAACGAAAAACCTAATGAAAAAACGATTTCCCACAAAGCCCATTACTATCATGATGATTGAAAGCGAATAGATTGTTCTTAGGTGTAAGGTCAACTAAAATTTTAATATTATTTATAAAAATTAGAGTTTTGAGTTTATAAGATTATAGGTCAATTTAGATTTATAAAAGATGATATATGGTGTAGATTTTACAACTAAATGATATTTTATGTCGGTTTCGAGTTTATATAAAATAATTTATGGTTCAAATTTTACAATTAAACGAGATATATGTTGGTTTGGGTTTATAAAAAAAAATTAGAGTTTATATTTTACAATTAAACTATATTATATGTTAATTTGGATTTATAAAAAAAACATATTGTTTGAAATTTCACAATTAAAATAGATTATATGGTGGTCAAGGTTTATAAAGGATGATTATACATTAGATTTTATAGTAAAATGAAGTGTAATATATCAATTTAGATAATAAAAAGTATTATTTTCTATTTTACAATTATATAGGTTTATAAAATAGTATTAGGTTGTAAATCTAAGAATTAAACAAGATCATATATCAGTTAAGAGTTATTTAAATTCATACCAAAAAAAAAAAATCTTAATGATTTACATTTTAAGTATGTTTATTACATGTCATAAGATATAGTACAATTTCATTGGATAAAACAAGAAGAGGTGAATGTAGTAGACCCAAGTAAAGTGTTAAACCTTGTTCTTGTTCCAAACTAATTTCGAAAGCCACCTTAAGACCAATACAGCAAAATCCTTTATTTTTCTTCTAATTAGGAAAAATTATGAATCTTGATGATCAAAGAAAAACCTAAAATCTCTCCTATATTGTTACAACAGAAAGTCAAAATACGCTTACACATATACAAATTTAAAGGCAGGGCTAATGAGAATTGTCTGAGACCCAACCAGAGACCATTCCCTCGTCAACAGGCTTGAGGCCACCACAGGATCTGGCTACAGATTCAAAGAGTTTCTCAATCTCAGGCGCACACCTAATGAAGGCTTGTTTCCAGAAGCCATATCTTGGATTCTTAATGAGCTCAATGAATGTGATTAGGAGTCCCCATGGATGTGGCCGGTTCACAATGAGCCTTTCCAACAGCACTCTTGTTATTTGTTCCTGTATGATCTCCTGTTTCATTCAAGCCAAAATCAGATTACCAAACCCCTAATTTATCCACTCAGCTCTTAACAAGCAAAGCAACCTCACCTGGTCAGATTCGAAGAAGAGATAGAGCATGATGAAGGAAAAGTAATGTGTGTGGTTGTTGGGATATCGAAGCTGGTTGGCAATTGCATTAAGGAACAGATAACGTCCTTCCGTATCAAGTTCCATACTTAAATACTTAAACATCTGTAAGGCCACAACATTTTGAGCCTGTGTCTCACCCGCCTGTAGCTGCTGAATAGCCTGTTATTGCAATGTCGATCAATTGCACATTTCATTAACGCACACACTTGAATAAACTAGATTTTTTTTTTTTAAAGCCGTACCTGCATTCCAGTATATAGCACAAGCGAGTTGATCAATGGTACACTGTAACGGGTTCCAGCTGAGCTAGCCTCGCTTGACGAGAGAAGTAACTTCTGTTTCAGCTCACTAAGGAAAGTTGAATTCTGCTGCCTCGACTGCAGAAAATTATATGAGTATTATCTGAACTATAATAATCTCACGAACCCCAAAGAATAAACAAGTAAACTGAAGGAAGAACCATTACCATAAGATACTCATCCACGTCATTT
Organism: Camelina laxa; assembly: GCA_024034495.1. Lineage (NCBI taxonomy): Eukaryota > Viridiplantae > Streptophyta > Magnoliopsida > Brassicales > Brassicaceae > Camelina > Camelina laxa. Next base: position 30,863,331 of record CM043884.1, on the reverse strand, counting down.
TTCATTTGCTTCGCTTTTAGCGCAGCATCAACCTCGGAAAGGATACAAGGAGCTTCTACAATCTCAGGCAACAAATCAATCTGCAATGAACACGATAAATCAGCCTAGAAGAGATATTATTTCTATAGAATTTGAACATGCTGGGCTCTCCACTATTATCTCGAACCTTTAAGTTTGGGGTAGAAGGATCTGGAAGCCTCATGTTCCGTGGAAAAGAACTGAGAATAATATTCCGCATTTGTATGCAACTTGAAGGAATCACATCACAGAAAGTAAAATGATAATCACATAGAAATTCCGGGAAGTCATGAAGCAGCACCAGCAACACTCTCAATGTCCCTTTGTATAGGAAATGAACCTACGTAAATTAATAAACAAACAAGAGAGAGACCACTTTAAGTTACCATCGACTACATCCTTAGTGCTCAATGAAACAATATAACAGAAGAGAAAAAGGCACAAACTGGTCCTCCGAGTTCAGCATTTCTTAAAAATGGCTCGAGAAACTGGAGCAAGTCCACCAGCAGGCGTTGAACATATGGCCAACCCTTCTGGCCATTTACTGTAAGTAGTTTGGGCATGAAGCTTCTGTGGCTGACAAGCTCTAGCCATGCAAAGCTGAAAATTTTAAAAGAATCTCAGTGAAGCAGAAATAAATAAGAAAAAGAAAAACAAATCATAATAAATAAAAGATAAAGAAGACACATATGTCAACCACATGGTACATTTCACGACATATGTATTTGACTGCCCTCATAGTTCCTGAGAGATTCCATTTTCAATAGAAGGAATGGAGGTATATCCTAACCTGAAAGCAGGAATCTTAAGAGGCTGCAACGCGTGGAATGTGTTGGCAAAAGCTGTGAGAACCTGCAACGAAGGGTGAATGTTAGTGATACGAATAAAATAGCAGATACTTCAAGTAAAAACAAAATGCACCTGAAAGTTTGCACCATCAGTCCCAGGATCCAAGGAACATAAATCCAGCAGCCAGTTGATGAACAATCGAAAATATGGTTTTGGATTGAGTGATGTCTTTTTATCTTCTGCGTCCTTTTGTATACATCTCACAGTGACAGCCATGATCTGAGACCAGTAATCAATATCAAACCCACTCACCTTTTTAATGATTTCACCCGTAATAGAAAATTATGGTTTGTGTCCCCTTACCTCCGAAAGAAGATATAACTTGCTGCTGGACTCCTGCTCAGGGAAATACTGAACAGATTGTCATAAGAAACAAACAAACCAAAAAAAAAAAGCTTAGCAGGCTGTGTATTTTGGGTTTTTTTTAATCCACAAGGCACATCATAGAAATTCATGAGCACTTTACCTTCAAGATTGAAAAAACAAGCTTTGCATACATATCGATGGCGAGGAATGATGGACTCTGAGCTTGCTGAGGAGATTGCACAGCACCAGAACTTATATCTTCAGAAGATATACAATGAGCAACAGAAATTTCCTAAAGATAGGAAGGCCAACGTTAATAATGAGGTCTCTCATGATACTGAAAATATGCTGATGGCAAAAAATGTCTTAAAAGGTTATCTCACCAGAAGAGTTCGGAAAAAACTCTCTGTCGTATCATCTCCCTTGAGTAATCCAGTCTGATGCAAGTGAAGGACATACTGTGAACAAGCAGTTTCATTTGCACCCGGAAGTTCGCAGATTTGATACCAGCTTTCAAAAAGCGTGGACACCTGCCAACAAAAAAGAAGAAGATAAACTACACGCACAACAAACTATGTATGATAATAGCTTCACCAAAAAATTCGTTCTGTTCGTAGCAAAAATTTAAATTCATGCAAATTCCCAATCAACCATTAACAAAAAGTAGTTCATATGAAGTAATGAAAACTAAAATGCGGAATATTTACCCGATCCCGGAAGCCCGCAGGATCTGATTCCACATAATCCAAGCTGGTATTTACATCTGTGTTAGAAGTGGTATTGCACGCAACCTAATAACAGAGCTAACATGTCAAAAAAAATATCCAGTCTCATTACAAGGAACATTCGGTAATGAAATCATCTGAAACCTTTTCATCCTTTTGCCTATCATTGTACTCATTTCCGGTTGCACTATCAGAGAGGCCAGCTGAGTTAGTAACTGGATTTCGTATGATGTCAATTAACTGTTGCAACGACTCGGGAGATCCGGATTTTGAGGCAAGCTACAACCAAAACAATATAAAATTTGCAACATCACACAAATAATAATGCCAAATTTCACAACGAAAACATTATATTTACACCTAATCACAATATCGGTCAGTTAGCGTTATGGTGCAGTTTTAGTATAGAAACAATACAACCTAAGCTTCTCCCAATTTGTATGTTTTCAAACCTATTAATTTGCCTTGTTCTTATGACAAGCATTATTGATAATAGAACAAGACTATGTGATTGCAACAGCAAAATAATAAAATCGCAACCTTTGCCAGCGCATCAACAAGACTGTGGAGCTCTGAAATGACACTGGACTCTTCGGTGACCAAGGATTGGAGTAGAGAAATAGCAAAGTCAGTTGCGCTCTCTGCACATCAAACAACTAGTTAGACATGTTCACTTGCCATAAAAAATGTATGTACAAGGACATAAAGGATAAGGCCGTCAGCATACTGTTTCTCCCTCCATCAAGATGCTTCGCCATGTGGACATTGTACTCCGCTAGGCTGAGCAACTCGCGTTGAATAAGACCAATAGTAATGTCTTTGTTAAGCTTCCGCTCCTCCTCTGAATAAATCACCTGTATCAAGAAGTTCAAAGAAAGTTACATATGTATAGCTGGAAATGCCAAAGAAACAAATCTAATATCAACAACAATTACAGGAAATATCATCAGTAGCTCCAACTACAGGAAATTAGAATATTATCAGTAGCTCCAACTACAGAAAATAAGCTCGATCTGGCGCTTATATAATCGGTTTTATGGCAGAAAACAGTGGCAAATATATGAGAAGTAACTGAACTAATGCCGATAAGAGAAGTGTGATATACAAAAATAATAAGAATGATTAGATCCTGAAAAGGTTGTACACATACCCAACTAGTGAGCTCTTTAACGACACGCTTGCAAACATCACGAATAGCAACAAGTATTGCTAGGTTAGCACTGACGTGAAGGTTACTTGATGCATTCTCGTAAAGAGCCTTGAAAGCTTTTTGAGCGACAGCAAAAGCGGCTTCATCTCTGCTTATACATCTGAGGATAATTTCAGGAACTTCAGAAACTACGGCCTGAAAATAAATGAAACCTCCATTAGCTATGAACTCATTGGATTAAACCAGATAGGCAACGATTGGAAAAACCAAAAATTTAAAAACGTTAGTCTAATTAACTTTCATCAATTCTCGGTGCATGTAAATGATTTACGATTTTGCGCTATAACTACTTAGGCACTAGAAAATTAAGTACCTGAATTTCATCATCTCCTGCATTATTAGCCACTAGTTCCTCCATCTGAAACAGTTATAAGAAGTCACTAAAATATAAAACAGCCAAAAGAAATGCAGAAAGAAAAACACGGAATAACCACTTTACTAACCTTCTGAGTAACAATCTGATACTTATCCAGTGCATCTCTCGTCGACAGAGAAGGCTGTGTGATATTATTTCCACCAACTCGTTCCATGGTAGCAGCTGAAGTCAATGTCTGCAGTGACGTTCCAATTTCCTTTGGTATAAACAAGAAGCTCAACTTAGTAATTCAATATAACGCTAAGTGAGTCATAAGTTGAAACACACAGTATATCTCACTTTCATAGCAGCGTCAGAGGGTTCAACCAGATTCAATTCTGAGGTTGGTTGTGATTTAGCAAATTGAAGACTGGCTGAGTCACTAGCTGGATCAACTTGTGAGCTTTAACACACAGGTAAATTGAAATGTCAACATATCAGCTGTAAAATATGGAAAATTAAATTAATGGACTTTTATCAATCTGCAACAACAAAGCACCTCAAAAGCGAGACTGAAGATTCAAAACCATCCACAGAAATATCTGATGGCCGGGAGACCATATCCATCCGAGCATTTCCAGCACTAGACAAAAAGTCAGAAGCAACTTTTCCTGATACTGGACCATAACCACTACCAAGTGCAACATCGCTAGATGAGCTTGATGCAGCAGATAAACCGTGTGAAGTCTGCATCGACTGCTTTTGCCAAGGATGTTGAACAAAGTCCTGAAAATGCATATGACAAGCTTAGTCATACAAACACAAAACGTAGCAGAGGCAACTACCTGTTAAAAACAGCACCTCATAAACTCGCTGCTGAGACAGAGAGAGGTGTCCAGGTTTTGGAAGGGATTCGGGAATGAAACTAACGGAATTCTGCGATAGCATATTTGGATCAAAAAAGGAGGATCCAGCACCATCTCTATGCTTTCTCCGTAACAACAATTGCTGAGCAATATCCGCATCAATTGTTTGTATTGCCTGTAGGGACAGAGATATAAAACTATCACTAAAAATTATCACTAGACCTTATACTGAGGTCCCATCATAAATTCGTAACAAAAGGTATTATCCCTCAACAGAAGTGCCTACACTCCAGTTAAACCTGTTGAAACAGAAATAAAAAGCGGGATAATTTATCTAACAAAAACCTTATCTGTAGCCGCATGTTCAATAGCCGCACAACCCAAATCAAGATTGTCATTGGTGACAAGTTGCACAATTTGTTCAAGAGATTCATTTGCAATATTCAAACCCTGGAGAGAATTCCGTAGATGACCGGATATTGAAGTACGCAAGGGTTCCTACATATACCAAATAATGCACCCAAAAAAAAAACAGAAAGAAAAGTAGAGTTTGTTGGTTTAGTGTAACAAGGCAGAAATATAACTGCATGAATGTAAACGAGATGTAGACAAAAACCTTGCATGTCACATGAGCCAAACTCCCAGCCAAACTCGCAACCATCAAGTGAGCTGCATTATAAATACGTGATTCTTCGGGTTCCATGGCATAATCCTGGAGTCAAAAAGAAAAAAAGAATATACGACATATAAATAAGATCAAAACCCTGGAGATTTTCTGCTGTAGAAACCAACAATAAATGGAACCAAATGGGAATCAAATTATATATAGTTGTGGAGTGGAGAGTGATGGAAATTAAATTGGAGATAAAAAAAAAAGTATTAGAGGGACACGAGATCAAAAACAGGGAACGTAAAAGTAGAGTAGAAATAAAGAAAAATGATGAGTTTTAGATTGGCCAACCTTCAGCACAAGTTCTTTTGTTGTTTGGCATGCAATACAAACACTTCGCTGCACAATACCAGACACAATCTCCTTGATAGCTCTGTCCATGGCAAGTGGTACCACTCTGAAAATGGATCATAGATTAGTGTGTGAAAGAAAATTCCTTCATTGCACTACAAACATAATGATTTCAGCAGTAGGGAGACCTTCCGTCACAAACCTCTGAAATGGAAAGTGCATACCAAATCCGCTCAACTTCTGATTAATAACAACATGATTTCCAATGTTGGGAAGTGCTGCTGACAACTGCTGGCCATGACATTCAATGTAGAACGGGTTTGAGAGACAAGCATATATATAATAACTTTGATCGACATTAATAATCAAAACATACCTGACTGATAGAAAACAATGGGGACGGAGTCGACTGGAACAGTCCTTGAGGTGACGGCAGCTGATCAGACAAACCTAGAGTTGCCACTTTTTCCTCTTCCATCAAAGTATTAGGATAAACACGTTGAGGGGCTACATACTGAAAAGAAAAAGCAAAGCAAGTGGCTAAATATCATTGATATATAAACGAAACTACAAGTCGATAACGAAAAGAACACATAAAATAACCTGTGATAATAACTTCGAGGGAACGTCTGTATTCGGAGAATTTGCAACATCAAGAGGTAGGTCTATTTGCTTAAGAGGAGAAACTGTTTTAGGCTCTGATATCATCTGCGGCTGAGAGATAAGATCTTTGTTACTAAAATCAGGATTCCCATCTATTTCTCTCTTCCGGTCCTTTAGAAGGGAAGTTGGCGGTACTTCTTTTATATCAACGCCAAGGTTCTTGAATAAAACCTGACGAGATGAAAAAAAACATTGAATACAAATGTATATATAGATATAAATATGTAACTCCTGATCCTGAAAAGGAACAATCATCTTTCCAAAAACTTCTTAAAACCAGATACCTCTATGTCAAACTTCAGATTCATTTTTAGGTTTGGCATTGAATAAATCTCAGCGAGCAACCCAAGTATAGCCATCGTCCAAGGATTGGGAGGCTGATACGCAATACTGTTTTGGCATGGCTCCAGAACCTGCAGTGATAGTAAATTAGAACTCAAATCATCAACCCTAGAACAGGTAAGAACGCTGATTAACGATCACCAACCTTTGAAGTAAATGGAATGACCGCAATCATCAACCCTTTTTCATATGCCTGCAAAAGGAAAAGAATATAAAGTTCACATCTTCACCGTGTTAATACAAAAGATTGAGATAAATGAAGGAAAAAGCAGCAAATACCTCCACAATCAAGGACTTTGGATCTATTTCTCGCGCCCTTAAAACATAATTCCTTCCAATGGTCAACTTTCCAAGCCAACTGCCTAAATTTTTAAGAAGAGATCGCTCTTCAGAACTTGACTTTATGAGCTCTGAACCCAAAAGAACCTGCAAACAAAAGAAATTATGGATTTGAAGTTTGCTTAAACAACAAGTTCACCCATCAACGCAAAATTATTTGTGGAAGAAAATTTAACCTTGCAATTTTCATAAGTATTTTGAAGTATCTCCTTAAATAACAGCTTCGAATCAACTTTATCCAAGAACTTCAGGTACAGATCATGAAAATTTTGCTCGATGCTCGCTCTATCAGGTATTGAGCACATGAAGGAAAAACAATAAGAAGAGAAGACGCAGAAACAACACGTAAATTGCAAACATAAAAAACAACTATCAGTACCTTTTCATAACCATGTACTGTGCAAACCAAGGATAATACTGTTGAGGTAAAATATCAGCAAACTCTTTCCCTTTCGATTCAATGTTTGCTATAGAGAGATTATTGATTATGAAAGAAACTTTATCCTGAACATTCTGCAGTGGAGTCTGGGAAAAAAGAAGTCTTATTCTTGTCATTCATACTAAAAACTATACAGTTGGCATATCGACAATTCATTATTCAATGTAACCAGAACAAAAAAAAAAAAATCTGAATGAAGTACCTCGATTGCGTTTTCTCTTCTTTCAGCTGCCGCAACCAAGGTTTCTATGTTCAAAGCAGAGCCAAACCCTGTGATAATCGAATTTTTGAAAGAAAAATTCTTCTCTTGATTAGGAAAAGTACCTATCATATTTCAAAAAACATTTATACGCTAAGTTAACTGGAGTTTACTTGTTGAAGTAGCTCCACGAGTTTGACGACCAAGACCAGATGAGGTTGAAGAAGACGTTGAAATGCCAGGATTCTGCATTAACAACTAGTAAAGTGAAAAATGGAGACACTTCCACCCATAAATAGGCATAAAAGAAAAATACAAGAAAAATCATCACCCTTGGAATGACAGAAACATCAGCCGAAGTGGTTGATAACGATGGCAGAAGTGGCCTTGCGTCATTAGATGGCACACTAGGCACATTGCTGCGGTCATCCATATGCACTTCATTTTGCTGTTGAAGCTGTATGGGAGAAGAATACTGTAATGCAGATTGGCCAGTGCTAGAACCACTCAACTGCCAAAAAAAATTAAAAAACTTATGAGCCAACTCAGACAACGAAAAGCTTACAGTGTTTGACATTAAGCTAAAGACGCTAGTATTTAAAGGTATGATACTTGAAAGAAAAAGGATCAAGGAATTTTCTTTCTCCTTTTCAATAAATACCTTGTGAACCTGTTATCATGTTTGAAATTGATCGAAATGAAGATATTTGCAGAATCAACTTTTAAGAATGACAGGACAAGTACATATAAAGAGATTTTAAAATAGAAAGCAAACAAATAAAACAATAGCAAGACAATTAGCATTAATCAAAAGAAAATTTTAAATCAAACTTCTACCTCGCCATTTCCAGGGAAAGACTGCGAGGGAGCAGGGTGTGAAACAGAGGCATCGGACTCTAAATTACCAGATGATATCCTTGAAAGTGCTTGTTCAATAACAGTGACTAACTCAGGGTGAGTGCTACGCAAATGCGATATTTGCAGAATATGGTTGCAATATTGAGGCAATTCAACCAGACGGTTCACGAACTGTTCTAGAGCCTTGCTTCCAAAGAGAAACATCTGCATAATTGGGAAAGAAAGACAATGATAGATCTCTCACAGAAAAACCTGGGCAAAAGAAATACATAACAAAAGAATCCATACTTTTGAATCTGCAGGTTTACGTAAAGAATCCAAGACTAGACGCAGGGCCATCCCCAGAGTGAGGGAACTTATAAGCTGGTGCTTTATAACAGAACCTGAATTTTTGTACAAGTCACAGCAGATTCTCAGATTTAAGAGAATGTAATGACAACACTACATATCTGAAGAAGAGATGCTCAAATTTGATAAAAACATCTTCTTAAAAGACCCACTCACCAAAGAGGATGGAGGCTATTTTCAGCTGTCTCTCAGGATACTTGGGGAAAAACGATATTCTTCAAACAGATTAGCGATCATGCATTCAAAAATTAATTTTTCCCTGCCAAAAAAACAACCTCGTTAAATTCATTATGCATGATGTGCCTGAAAGCATGAAGAAAGAAATTGAATTTCTCCCAAATGTTAAAAGTTTTTCATTATCAAACCTTTGAACTAAAGAGTCCTTGTATCGAGAAAGCATTTGAACCATCGCGTCAACACTCAACTGACTAGAAAACATTTGATGGAAATAAGCGTTTGCTTCTGCCTCAACATCATCTCCATATGCATTGGAAGCTGATGAATCTTTAGCCTCGCCATTCTGCAGTTTCGAATTACAATCCAAAATTGCGGCATTGACCTTTTCTATCTCCTCGACCAGTTGAGATGACGTAATCACATTATCGTGAGCTTTCAAAACCTGCAATACATGTTCAAACAATTTAATTTAATCTCAGTAGATATGAAATAACAGAAGAGCGGAAACCAAACCAAAAGGGAAACTAACTAACTTTCAAAAGAGAAGTTGTTGCATCCAGATGAAGATCTGATAACGGATCAGAAGGGTGAAAATGTTTGGCGGTAAAATCCTCTGAGTCGCTGAAATGCACATTCTTGACAAATTTGAGACACTCCTGAAATATGAGAAACATAAATTTTAAATGTAGATACCATCTTCTCATCTCTTAGAAAAATACTAGAAGTAGTGGAAATTATATTGTGAAAAAATGTGTTACCTCAGCAAAGAGGTCCTTATACACATGTAGGCAGTTTGGCAACCAGCTCTCAATGTCCAAAAGACCTCTCAATGACGCAAGGACTGCCAATCTGATACTGAACGAGACTGGAACTGATTCTAAGACAACAGGGAGAATCTGAAATAAATAAATAAATTACCCCTAATTAGTATAGAGACACTATGAGGCTGTTGTAAGAAAAGACAAAAAAAAAAGACATTATAATGAGATCAATTGAGCCACTGTCACGCATTTTCAATACAACATATCACCTTTAGCTCATTGCAGATTTCAATTATTCGGAGCATGCTGTCTGCCTTAAGATTTTGGGCACCTAAAATCCCCCACAGAAAGAGTTCTGCATTCTGATGCCAGATATTAAGGATAAAACCACTCTCCTGGGAATTCGTTATTATGACTGGAAAAATAGCAGAAACCACTTCTCGCTGGATGAGATTATAAGCAGTCTGCATCAACAGGATTGACAAACTTAGCAAACAAAAAAGGCGATATTACGAGCATATACCACCAAAAAACAGTCACGGAAAATTACTTTGATGTGTGTCATTCCAAGAAGCAAGGTTCTAGGACAATGTGTGAGTGGATACTGGAGCAACGAACTAACCAAAACAGCATGGCCTCTCTCGGCCAATTGGCATAGAACATCCAAGAGATCCAGCGACAGCCATGCATGATTGGATAGTCCTAACTGTTGCTCATGGCTATGCATGTTATCATTATATACCTGGAAAACAGCTGGTCAGAATAGTGACAGTATCAAGGAAGAGCATCTCTAAACACGTATGTGTGGTGTCTCACCAGCTTCCTTGGAGAATGCATAAAGGTGAAAACTTCTGGTGGGGCAGATATTGCATGCTTAAGAAAGGATAATTGACCTTCCATATTCTTCCAGACAGACGCACATACAGCATCAAGAGGAAATGGCTCCTGCAAGAATCAGATTAAACCTTAAACAACAAAATGAAGCAAACAAATTTTTAAACAGACAAATTAGCCATTATGAGAACACACCTTGCAAGCGGTTTTATAGAGCCGCATGAAAAACGCGAAAGACTCCATATTAGGGATGTCAAACCCATCATGATCAAGCTTCTCGATCACTTTCCTCCAGCTTGTGCCAGGAGCCTGATTTGCCATAAAATCATAAGAGAATGAACCAGATAGCACTTAACAGATAAGCTAGATGCGTCTTCACAAATCCATCGATAAAAGAATGCACGATAGTCTCGAACAAAAAGAGATAAATACAAAGGCTAAACTGAGTTTCTGAAACTATCAGTGACCTTAATTAGACAAAGTAATAGTGTTTCAGATAACTCACAAGCAGATTGATTGTATCAACTAGAATATCAACATTCCACGACTTTGGCGTGGGAAGCTCAGATGGAATGCAGGAACCAAGGGCTAAACTGAATGTTGAAAAGGTGGTGTGACTATCTTCAAGATCAGCACATGTCCGAGCAACATTGACAAGAATTCTTGAGATAGTAGCCTCACTTAACGGTGCAAAACTAGACAAGATCTCTTTGCACTGTTGTGCATCAGCAGTGAATCCACAACCTAATTCTCCCATGAGATCTCCAACACCTGTTTGCTTATCGATTTCAGCTAAGATTGCATCAAACTCGTTTTCAGCAGAATCACAGTGAAAATCCATGCTCCTACAGCAGAAGAGGAAAATCGTTGAGAGACACATCCAGAAGATAAGAAAGAAAATAAAATAAAAGGGACAAACAGATGAAAGCAACTCACCTGAAAACATCAGCTTCATGAACGTCGGAGAGGATAGGGGTGAGAGCAAAAGAGAAATCATCAGTAGGTTGAGCAGAAGACAAAATCTGTAAGAAGGAATCCAAATGGCTGGAAAGATCCTCAGAACTCTGGAGAAACAAAAGAACATTCTGAATTTGCTCAGATGAATCAATCTGGCCGGTATTGGCACAGAGTTGCTCAATCTCGGCCAATAAAAAGTTGCGTCCTACAAAAAAAAAAAGGGAAAGAAGAAAAAGCCATGAATTCTTAAGAAAGATAAAAAGCGAAGAAGAGATATGAGAAGAGAAGAGTCGAAGGGCTTTACCAGTTGTCTTTGCATCCAATCTATCAAAATCGGTGAGGGCCAGAGCAAAGGCAATTTTGTCAGAGACTGAAAAGTCCAAAGTATCAGTCAAATCATCCAGAAACAATTGAGTAAGCTCAACATCTTTCAGGGCGTGAGAGAGCAGGGTTCCAAGATTTGGCAATTTCATCACACGTTTAAACACTAAGGATACTACTTTCTCAAGCTGTAACAGCGTATCTGGCTGGCTTTTCCGGACGGTGAAGCAATCTAAGCAGGTCTTGAGAACAGGAATACTAGTCTCCACTCCAAAATCAAACAACTAGCATTTGCAAAATATAAAAAAAATCAAAAAGAGTTCAAAATCACCAAAATGAACAAGCAAACAAAACAAAATCAAACAATAATATGCTCAGAGACAGCAGCGGCTAGGAAACATCAATCAGAGAGAATGAATATACCTGAGAAATCTCTTGGGCGATGGAGTCGACATCGGAATCATGAAGGTTCTGGAGCAAGAACCGGGTATGACCGGCGACCTTGGAAGGAATCATCAGCATGGCAAAAAATCTGAGATCCGAAATGCTACAGTAATTTATTTGCCAGGAACAGGCGGGGTGGGGTGGGGGAGAGGGCTCTTCTAGGGTTTCAAGAGGATCCAAAGAGTAGCTGCTAGGGATTAACGAGAACGCTCTCGGAGATCCGTCCGCTGAGAGAGATTTGATTGATCGTAATCGTCAAGCTTTTTTCTTTTTGTGTTTTGGGTTTGTGTTTTTTTCGGCCTTTCCCAACCAGCTATATACGTCGAAACACCGCCGCTGCTAAATAAGCCCATTTATATCCTTAATGGGCCTTCTAATACCCGACTCCTCTAAAGTATTTACGGCCCAAATATACGGCCTGCTAATTACGCTATATCATTTACACGTCATACTATAATTAACCTGACCAAGGCCATTAGCAGCATCTCATTCACACTACTTACTTACTTACTTACTGATCAAACCATCATTTTCCAAATCGAAGTGGAAGCTTCGTATCGTATATATATATTCTCAAAGTCAATAGAAAAATAAATCGTATTCAATAAATATTATCGACGCTTCCACTTCCAACAATCCGATTCCGATTCTGATGGGAAGCTGACTAAAACACATTAGTGACTTTCGTGGACTTAATTGAAAAACAACAACAACAAGTTTTAAGTGTCTGCAGTCTAATTAGTTTCTTGATTGCCCACTAACGTAACTCGATCGTGTGGATTTCCATATTGTCTTTGAATTCATCATCCACAATATTAAGATAAAAGGAGCATGCACCCTTAGCTTGTTAGTACTTTATATTTATTTTATTCGATCGTGTTGGGAACTCATGATGTTAGTCGAACATCATTAATTAATTTTCACCCAACAAAACAAAAGCATCTTCATTATTGGCTTCTTTTCAAATATACGATACGAATCATCATCATCATCATTTTGATTCTGAAACTTTTAACCAGATCGAGTACATAAAAACCTAAAAGTAATCGAGAGGTAGGGTTCTCCACTTGTCTCGAATCATTATATATCAGACCATCCAAAAACAATTCTACGTACTATATCATCGATCTGCTGTTATATTACATTAATTTTTTATATACGTCTCTTCTTTCAAGTTACATATTTCGATGACTGCTAATATTTTACTAATACAAATATATATATATATATATATATACCTCGAATTCTGATTTTTTAAAAATCACTGTATATATCTATTTGAAACTTCATCACAAATCACAGTTTGTCATTTTTTAGCTCAACATATGATATGAGTTATAAATAAAATTTGAAGGTTGGAAAGAGAGTTAAGGAAAAAGATATAGAAAATGGTGAACAAAAATAAATTCCTAATTCTCGGAAATGGGACTAATTAAACTCTAAAGTAAATCATGTGAGGCGCACCACGACAACAAGTACAAGGCAAGGATCACTTCACTTAGGTCCACTTTCTTCTAATCACATGTATGTTTTTATAGGTTTATTATTACATAAACAAAGTACATACTGATACTGCAGTAGTTTGTAAAGACAGGATTAATTAGAAAAACTAGGTGACAACCTGGCATTCAAACTAAGGATTGGCACGGATCGGAATTACCTACATGGGTGTTCTTTAAATATAAATATTCAGGGGAGGACGAGAGAGAGAGAGCTAGGGCAAGCATGTGTTTCAGTTTAACATGGCCAACCAAACTCCAAAACTGTCGCTTGGAATCTGCCACGTGGACCACGCTCCGATATTTTAAGCTTAGGAAACCACCGGCAAGATCATCGATGATCATCGATCTGATATCAGATCGCCCTTTTATCTTTTCTTCCCTCCGATTCTCATGTGATAGCCTAGCGTGTAATCAACTGATCAAAGTCTAAAGACCGTGTCCCCTTTGAACTGCACGTCGTCGAGTCTCATCAAAGTTGCCTTGTTGTTTATTTCCCGTCCCTCATTAAGATACTCTGATACTGTAATAGTAATATTAATTAATTATAACTGTTTTTCTAAATTTTTTTTTTTTAAAAAAATAGACTGAGAGAGACCCAAACCGCAATAAATATGGTAAATGCTAACAATAAATGTGTACCAAATTGTATTTAACCTAACCCTACTCATTAAATCCATCTCGATCCATAAACATAATACTATAATTGGTTTACCCAATAAAATATCCACCTGATAGGCGATAAAAAAGAAGAAGAAGGAAAAAGAAAAGGAAACCAGAAATGAAGTAATGAAGCCATAGACTAGAGCCTAGAGGGATACTTAATAAAAAAGAAGAATTGGATCCAATGATTTACTGCTAGCTAGGCTACCTCTCCACCCAACAAAACGTAGAAGTAATATTGTCACGAGCATCCTTATCCGCTTTATGGGAAATATCAGCAGTACTAAAACACTAATTTAGTTGGATCAACTTTGCGGTCTTTTTCTGTTGGTGTTGTTGTTAATTGTCGCCTCACTGTTTTGTTCACACTTACGCTCACTCGCACACCAGCGCGAGACGTTTAGTCACGTCAACAGTGAAATCGATCGATGATATATATATATGTTATATGTATGAGTAATGAGTTGAAAATGAAAAGCCTAAAAATTTGGATTCGATGATACGAATAACAAATATACCAGAACGCATTATATTAATTGCTGCATCTATGTTGGTTCTAACACACGCTAATTTCTATAGTAGGCGAGGAAATGAGTCCATCCATACTAGGATGAAAAAGAATCACAATGGAAGGACAAGGCTGTCATTTCACAAAACCTCCCCTTTTTTAAGGTTGCCTCTCTCTCTCTCTCACTCTCGCGTTTTCATAATAACACGCATATATAAAGTATCATATACTATATTATGTGCAATAAATACATATATATATATAGAGGCTTCGCTATAGCTTGTGGGGTTTAGATATATACTAACTAGTATATAAATAGTCTAACATCACCGCCTTCATCTAATTCATTATATATTAAAACCTTCGATGTGCATCTCTCCTCCTCTCTGAATTTAATTAATTTAGAAAGAAAAAAATATATATATATTGTGAAGATCATGGAGAGAGAGTGTTGCATGTGCGGCGACGTAGGTTTTCCCGACAAGCTCTTCAGCTGCGGTCACTGCCGCAGTCGCTTCCAACACTCGTAAGTACTCCTAGCTCCTCCTATCTCCTCTTCTCCATCTTCGTGCATTAACGCGAGTGACGCGCCCATTCACGGCTAATATAATTTGATTAATAGGTTTCTCGAATTGATCATATATATATATATATATATATATATAGTTACTGCAGCAACTACTACAGTGAGTTTGCTGAGCCTACCGAGATTTGCGACTGGTGCCGCAGCGACGATCGGAAGCTGAGCAACGTTGGTAGACATGATGGCGGTTCTTCTTCAAAGAAGTCTTCTTCTTCATCCTTAAATAATTTTGAACATGATGAGTTCACAAACCGATCGGACTATTTGTCCCGCGGCGGGATCAACCATAACAATAACCGTCATGGTCAAGTGGCCAAGAGCGTCGCAGGATCTGGTGGCGGAGCGCCGTCGCCTAGGACGGCGACACGAAGGTACAAGCTTCTCAAAGATGTCATGTGTTAGTTTCAAACTAAACAAAAAGGTATAATTACAATATTTAAATTAATTATAATAATCCTTGGGGACTGTGTGACTTTTAAATTATTTAGCCCACTACCTTTTCTCTCATCCTTTACTCTTTTGTATTTATTATTTATATAGTATATAGTATATAAAATGAATGTGTGTTTGGCGTGAGTTTGTGTTTTCTTAATCACCAAAGTTATTATTAATAATAACTAGTAAATTCCATTATACTGTATCTCTCTCTTTTGTTTTCTCTTCTTGCTTTAAAACCTTTCGTAAAACTTACCGTCGACCATTGACTTTAACCCCTAAAAAAGAAACTTACCATCGACGTATGTAAGTAGTACTGATAATGTTAGTCATTAGATAGAGGTGAGGTCTACTTAATTAAGTTTCGTCATGAAACAACATGCATATACATCCCATTCAAGACAAATCTGCAAACCCTAATTGTTGGTTGTATGTATACACATACACACGTGCGCCCGTGTGTGTATATATACACTATAATCAACCGGTACGTGAATGACAATTTGAATTTGGTACGAGAATTAATTATTGTGTGTGGACAAACGGAATATATATATAAATAGGAATGGTGGGGAAGAGACATTCATTATAGAATGGAGATAAGTGAGTACTCCAAGTACTACTTAGCACATGTAACAAGGTCGGTCCAATTTATTCATACATATATCCTTCTTAATCTGATCATTTCTTTACTAGTATATATTCTTGTATACCGACTGCGAAAAGTACCAATCCTGTCCAAACTTTTGTATAAAGGTTATTTTCTAACCACTTTAGTCGTGGCATTTCATATGAAAACATTCCAAGTATATACTAGTATGGAAACAATCATTATCGCTGAATAGTGATACAGATCGTGCATTTTTTACGAGTACACGACGAGTGGCTCCTCGTGTTCAATAAAGAAAACTTTTTTTTTTTTTTTTTTTAAAAAAAAATTTTAATGATCATATTTCTTTAAGTGGAAACCATAACAAAGACATATCTCTTTAGGAAACGCGATAAGGTTGAAATGATAGTGGGCTCGAAAGGAATCTGTTGGGCTCGTCAACTCTGATACTGGTCCATAAACCAATTTCGATTTCCTGCATCGGTTTTAAATTATTTTGTAAAGTAGTACTACTACTAAAAGTCCCAAAAAATTATGTATAGTACCTGACTTTGAAAGTATTAATCAAGTTATTAACGCACGAACCCCAATGTCTAAGAGAGTAGCAGTAGTTATAGGTGTTTCATTAAGTATATGTTATCAAACACGGAAACATATCTTCCACTGAAGTCCAATCATCCTCTGGAACAGGATTAGGTTTAAGGTTTATTCAACATGAAAAAAGTGATTCTCCTAGTATATACTGTACACGTGGTGACGTGCGTATATAATCGAGGCAGTTGTGTTTCATCAAAACCTTAACCTTAAAAAAAAAAAAAAACAATTAAGTCAAGACGTTGGGATGCTCTGATCTTCCCAAAGTCCTTGGATGAAAAAATGATTCAGCCTCCTCCTCCTCATTATTTTTAAAATAATGTTCGCAATCATTTGACTTTACAGGCTTACAGCAACACAAATATATAGTATATCGTTGTAATCATTATTTTTCTTTCTTGTCTGTTTATTGTTATTATCTTAAAATAAATACATAAGTTGGGTTGTCAGATAAAATTGCATGATTCAGGAGATTAAAGTCCGATCCCAAGTCACTCACGTAAAAGAGTTACAAAACTTACTTATTAGGTTGTGTACATATATACTCTGATGTATATATAAAAATATACTACAAGCAAGACAACAGGCGGGTCCGTCCATAAACAGAACCCCTAGTAATAGTCTAGCTAGCTAGTCGTCGAAAAATCAGCAGCATTTAGTTTGCCTCCGTGTCCTAAAAGGCTAAAAGTTGAAATTAAGGAAGGGATAATAATAATAATTAATAGCTAGTGTGTTTTAATGGTTGGGCCTTTTTTTTTGGTTCATCCCCACCAGTACCAGTACCACCGCCACCACACCGGACGGTTAGTGCCAGAAAATGATCACGTGTGGCGCTCTGCTGAAAATTAGCTCGCAGAGACCCCGAAGCGCAACCACTTAATTTTGTCCAACCCAACCCAAATATGACACGTTTGTAAACGAGAGGTCCCACACCCTGCCCTGGCAGCTCTTATTAGCTTAAAAATTTAATTACATGGAGGAGGATGAGGAAGGAGGACTGATCATAATGTATATGCCAAATGCAACACTCGAAGCTTTTAACCATTCATCATTCGTCCATACAACTGTATCCCATATTTTTCATGAATTTACACAAGGTTAAAATTGATTAAAAGCGTTGTGTTGTACGTAGTACTACAAGTAAATTTAAAACTAACTAGTTAATCAAGTACGCTAGCTGATCAGCATATTATTATTAAATAATATACGCTAGTGTACTAGACTAGATGATCCACATTTTTTTGTTGCTTGGAATTAAGATGGCCTTTTTTTTTTTTTTTTCTTATGTTTGTTGTGGGGGTACGTACGTAGGAGCCTAGCTAGCATTAACTTATTTATCAACCAATGAAAGTGAAAATTAAAGCTGGGGTGGGGGATGCAAAATCACGTGGCTTATTTAAAATCTAACAAAGTTTTGTAAAAAAATAAGTAGTATGATTTTTTAGCTTCAAAACGGGGGACAACGAGACCTCTCTTTCAACCAATTTTTTTCTGATGTTATAATCGTAAAAAGAAAGAAAGAAAAAAAAAAAAAAAGGGGAAAACCACGTGGCCATCATCGATCAGTCACTTTCTAAAAAAATTGGTTTCCTGTAGTTTTCAAGGAAAATTCGAGGCAGCACCATCATCATCATCATCAGATTCAGACACATACATAGATGACGACAGAGTCAAATAATTCAGTTCCCCGAAATGAATAA
The DNA here is from genome assembly GCA_024034495.1 of Camelina laxa. Taxonomy (NCBI): domain Eukaryota; kingdom Viridiplantae; phylum Streptophyta; class Magnoliopsida; order Brassicales; family Brassicaceae; genus Camelina; species Camelina laxa. The sequence continues at coordinate 30,844,827 of CM043884.1, read as the reverse complement.
ACGATGAACGAACCACCATGCACCAGTACGCTCCCCGGTCTTTTCTTTTACCAGCAATAATATCCTCCTATTCATTTCACACTTGCTTGTTTTTTTTTTTTTTTTTAAGAAAATAAATACTAATCGATAACTAATAAGTATATACTAGTATGGGACTGGACTATCTAGAAGTCTTATAATTGATCAAGTTGTTTGTTAATTATTTAAACCTCTACTAATTAAGTCAAAAAAACACAAATTTAAAACGTACGTACGACAAGGAGAGGAACATGAAGATTAAAAAAAAAAAAAAAGCATTACATTATCGACTAGTTTAAACGATAGCAGTGCGACTACTTTAAACTTGTCATAATTAATTAAGCAGATACTAGAATATCTCGTTGGAAACTGAAAGCTATCCGCTTGAGAAAAACATTGAATTGGAGGATGAAGAAGCTGACGTGGAGGACGAATTATTAGCTGTCGTTTGGAACTGCCTCTGTCTGAAACACTCCAATGAAATCGTCGTCGGCGTCTTGGATGCTGACGGCGACGATTTCATACCTGAATCGTTGGGTGACTCTGCAAGCAGACCATCATTCGCATTAGCTAAGTTAAGTTAATTAATTAATTACCTAGAGAGAGAGAGAGAGAGAGATGATTGTAAGAGAGAGAGAGAGAGTACTTGGAGTTGGCTTGCCAGCAGAGTCGTGGGCGGCGGAGGCTGCCTGGTGACATTTACGGCGGCGCCGGTTATGGTCAGCGAGTCGCTTACGGCAGCTACGTTTCCCGTTGTCGAATTCCGACAGCAAATGGAACCTGTAGTAATAAAACAAGATATATTTATATATCAAAGATTACTTGAGATGATAAAGATGAGTATATATAATAAGCAAGCTAGCTAGGGCTAACAGAAACAAAAACAAAAAAGATCGATCAAGCCATTCCATATATATATATATATCGGGATCCGACACACACACACACACACGTACGAACTCTCTCAATGATTAATTAACTAACTAATTCAATTGTGATGATCGATCCCTTTTTATAAATCTCTCTCTCTATATATATGTATATATATAAAAAAAGAAAGAAGGTGATTAATTAATTATAATTAACTAATTAATTAAAAAAAATATATAATCTAAGTAGTAGATATATATGGGAACAACGTTATAGCTAGGATGGATGCATGGTTGTACGGACGGACGAAGATGCCCCCACTTCCCATGGCCATGGAGATGGGATGATACTATAATACTAAAAGGTGAGAGGGGGTGTAGTAGCGTACGGGGTGAAATTAAAACACAATGATGGATAATATCGTCAAAGCAACAAAGGTTGCAACTTTAGGGAGCACAAAACAAAAACCTGCTGCATTGCTGGCAAAAGCGCTGGCTTAGTCCGGCGGCCACTACCGTCGATGCCTTTGAGTGGAATTCGCACACTTTGTGCCTCCGGTGGTAGTGTTTGGCGTGGCTCAGATCCGCGTTGCATCCCTCAGCTTGGCACCGTGGCGTGCTCAGCGGCGAGTTCCCCATACCGGACTCACCGGGTCTTGACCGCCTGTACAGCCTGCTCACGAAGTCGTCGTCCGCCGCCGAGAAGTAAGTACGCCCTCCCAGGTTCAGGCCGATCCTGTTGGAAGTGAAATCGACTTCGGTCTTGGGGATGAGGAAGTTGTAGGAAGAAGCGGAGGCGCCGCCGCCGCCGCCGGATCCTGCAGGTCCGGTATGGTCGTACGGGTACAAGGCGGGAGAGGAAGAGTGGGGATGGTAGATGGGATCGGAGGCGACGTAAGGAGAAGTGGTGGTGCGTGGGTCGTAAAAGGAGTACTGGTGATGAAACTGCTGGTTCTGGCCGTAGAGGACGGCGGTTGTTGAAAGATGATGATGATGATGATGATGATGTTGGTTAGAAGAGCTGAAGGCCGAAGAGAGGAGGGGAGGAGAAATGGTGATGTGACGGTGGTCGTTGTAATTAGAAGGGTCGAAAATGGAGAGGGCACGGGTCGGGTCAGAGTCCGGGTGGTTCCTTTCATCCCCGGAGAGAACAATGGAGGAAGGATTCTCCCATTCGTAGTCCAACATGTTGCAATCCCGAGGAAGATCTCTTTTTTTTTTTTTTCTTCTTTTTTTTTGAAAAAACAAAAATGAAAAAAATAATAATCAAATCAGAGTAATGTAGTGGTAGTAGTAGTAGTGAAAGAAAGAAAGAAAGAAAGAAAGAGAGAGAGAGAAGCTAATAAAGGAAGGGGAGAGGAGACATGTCGGTGCGGAATAGGTTATGGAGTGGTTTTAATGGACTGAAAGCAAAGCGACGTACTACGCCTCTATTAGAATTAGAGTCTTTCTTTTCTTTCTTTCTTTCTTTCCAATAAACCCTAACTTTCTATTTGTAGGTGGATGGGGAGCTCGATCCTTCTTTTCTTTATCTCTCTCTCTCTCTCTCTCTATATATATATATATATATATATAAATGTTTTCTATTAAATTCTAAAAGATTTGTATTTCTTAGGAGATAAAATAACAGAGAGGTGGATAATTGGATTCATCTTAAAAGAAAATAAAAAAGGGGATATAATAAATATATATATATATATAGCTGTCTTGTCCTATACTTACTTGTCAAAAAAAAAAAAAAAAAAAAAAATAAAGAAGGGAATAAAAAATTGAAGATGGAGGAGAGAAAGAGAAAGGGAAGAAAGGAACTCACATCACATGGGTCGAGGAAGCAGAGTGTGTGTGTATGTGTGAGTGTCTGTGCCATTTCTTTTTGACTACTACTAATCCCAATTTTACCTATCATCATCTTTTTACCACTAAAAAGCTTTTTTTTTTTTTGTATCTTTTTATTTTCAGTTCCAATTTTTTTTTTTTTTTTTGAAAAGGGTATCTATTTTAGCAACGTTGATAATGGGGAATGGGAAAGAAACACAACAATGATGGTATAATTTGTAATGGAAAAAGAAAAGAAAAAAGGAGTAGTGTGTAATTTCAAAAGTTGGGTTGTTAAGGATAGGAAGGGAGAGAGAGAGGTGTAAGTAAAACGCGTTTGTTTGTTTGTTTGTTCGTTCGTTCGTTCGGCTCTAATTATATCGGTGGGCCCATATTCTGTTCTTGGGCCTCTCTGTTTTCATTATACAACTCTCTTTATTTTTTTTCTTTTGTTTTGTTGATAAAAATACTTACTTTAAGTATACTTTGTTTGGTTGGATACAAAAATAAATATCCGTTTTCATCAATTGTATACGTAGAATTATTATTATTATTTTTTTTTTTAAGAAAGAAAAATATCTGTTGTTGTTGCACAAATAAATAAAACAACTAATATAATAGAGTAGTAGAAGAAAAGAAAAAGGAAACGGGGGGAAAACGCCAAAAAAAGAAGGCGAGGAAAGGTGTGTTGGGGTTTATAAAGACAGGATGGCACAAGTGGTAAATAGATGGCAAGTAGAAGGTTGATCGTTTATAGGAAGACAGAGTGACCGATCGTATGGTATTGAGAGCCCAATTATTATTATTATTGGCTCTCTCTCTCTCTCTTTATCTCAAACACCCCAATTATTATTATTATTATTAATAATATTGATTCATTCATTCGCCTCTCTAATAATATCTCACACGCGCTACTACTATACGCCTCCTGTAGCTGATAAATCAATCGACGGTCCACGACTCGACGGTACATGTGTCAGGGAGCGCAGGGGAGAGAGTAGCGTGAGTGTGAGCGTAGCCGAGAGACTGAGTGAATATGTTGTGTGTGGTTTTAAAAAAAAAAAAAAAAAAAAATGATGAATTGAGTCAGTCCAAACCAACAAAATTAGGAAGAAAAAAAATGAGAGAGATGACTGTCGTAGGCCCCCTCCCCCCTCCCTTTAGGTTGCTCAAAGGCTGCCATCGACGTTGACCCCCTTAAGCTAATCGTACGGACTCAGACTCTCTCTTATCCCCTCCCTCCCTCCCTCCCTTTCTCTCTTTTCTTTTAACAAATACTAGCTACTGACTGTATACAACAAAAACACTTTCTATTTTCATATTTTCTTGATTCGGGATATATATATATGTATTTATGCATGTGTGTGTATCTCTCTCTCTTTTTTTTCCTATAGAAATATATAGTACGCAGTTAGGAGGCTTTTTTTAAATTCCAGTGTGAAGGAGACCATTGATCATATATAAGACAAATTTCATCCACCCACATCCACAACAACAACAACAACAACCAAAAAAAAGGACACTACTTAACTAACTCCTAATTAAATGAAGCTCTCTATCTATACTCTATGTTGTTTCATACTACTAGACTAGTTTTGTTATGACTTATCAGTAAAAAAAAAAAAAAAGGTAAGTTAAAGTAAGTAAGTCTTGAATTTTTTTAAGGGGTGTTTGTCAATATGGCCTTTTTCCCAGCAAAACTTTCATAATTGGGCTTTCTGTCCGTACTTCTACATTTAGGCTTTTTTGAGATGCGAAATATCAGATTTACCCTCTTTGTCGATGCGCGGGATTTGCTTGCCTTCAAATGAGAGAACTGTAGCGTCGACGCGATGGGGTGACGAATATTTGTTTTTTCTATGGCTGGGAATTGATGATGTGGCTTGCTGGAACAGTCGAATAGGTTAAAGGTTCTAATCCCCAAGGATATATATGAGGGTTTGTCTTTCTGTGGACATTTGGGAAAAAAAAAAAAACACACCGCAAAAATAAAAAGATCTGGGTAAATTTGAAAAACTTACCTTGTGTAAGAGAAAGACAGAGATGAGCGATGAGGTAAATAACAACTACTATCCTTGTCTTGCTGTGTTTCTATAATTTGTCCGTAGAATGTTTGGTGTGAGTTGTGATTGCAGGTACTTGGACTTTTTTTTTTCGTAGGTTACTTTAGAAAGCAGTTTGGTACTATATGCCCTGTTGTTAGGCCTGTCTAGTTTGCAAACCAAGAGAGATGTCCTCACTTTAACCTTACAATCAACATTTGTGGGTTATGTTTGTCTATGTTTTGTTGTCATTAATGCTTACCGGTGACTGATTCGATCCTGTCCTTCGTAGTTTGTTCATACAATGTTCTCTGTATATTATGGCGACATTGTCATGACTGCTTTGTTGACCGCATTTCATTGATGCTCTTTCGTAGGCGGAAGAAGTTGCGTCGTTGTGATTGCGTACTTGGGAATGCTCGGAGTCCGGAGTATGGGCTTTTGTTATTGCGAAGGAATGCTATGCAAGGATCATCAGTATGCGTTTGTCCATGAGTTATGAAGAACTGGTTTCACATGTAAATCATGAGTTTGAGCTGCAACAAATGAGTCTCACGGCAAAATTGAGTTACTGGCTTCCATGTCAACTTTCGATCTTCTCCATAAACAGCAGGCCTCCAGTTATTATTACCACTACCATGGGTGTCAGAAACTTTCTCAATGTTCGAAGAGGAGCCATTCACTTAAATTTGTTGCTATCTTTGGAAGCTTTTCAGGAGGAAGTAAGTGGTAGCAGGAGCGTAAGGATTCGAAATGCGAACAATGGTGGAGAGAATGATGGACAGATTGGTGTATCTCCAGAGTATGTTCAGGAAGCACACGAGTGCATAAGGATGTATAGTGTTGAATCTAGTGGTGCACAGACCAATGAAGGGACTAATCGACCTGGTGTCAGGCGGATGTTGTTTAATGATAGTATTGACAAAGGGAAAGGCATCGAGTTAGGTGATGGGCAATTTGCCAATGGCGGGAGGGATAGTTGTCGAGTGGATGGGTGTGTCAGAGACTTTGGAGAAGGAAGTACTGGTTGCGAGAGGTTGGTGGCAGATAGAGGTGCAGAACAGTGGCCAGGAACAGATATTGGTGGCATAATAAGACTTGCAGATGCGGCGACACCTTCACTGTCAGATAACATCGAAGACCAGACGGAGGAGGAATATAACTATAATTCTGAGGATGAACGGGTTCTGCAGGAGGTACAACTTCTTGAAGAGCAGGCAAAGCAACTAGCCAGAGGAAAGGGGAAAGCAGTTGTTCCTCAATCACCAGACCAAATTGTGCCTGAAAAACCACATCAACTTTTGGCTGACTATGACAACTTCATTGTCCCTCATGTTGAAGACGTCAATGATCCTGCCTGTGATGAATGTTTCACAGATGGCCTAACAGCTTCTTCTTCTGAAGCTGCGGAAGATTTGGATTCCCTCTTTTGGAATGATGTTGGTAACACTCCACGCGTTCCAGAGTTTGGGCGATCTTTTGTAGAAGAAGGTGGTCCGTCATTGGTAGCACAACCTCAGGATGCGATGGCTCAAGAACCAGACGGGGGCAGAGCAGATGTTGGTGATCAGGTGCTCTCATATGTAACTACTGCAAGACATCAACCAATCTCTCACAACACATTGGAAGATGACATTAACTTTGATCAGACTTTGCCAACTGAAGACGCAGAGCCGGTGTTTGATGATGTCATTGATCTGACGAACACTGATGGTTGTGGACCTGTATCATCTGAAGAAGATGCAATCTATATAGGTCGGCTGTTTAAAGACAAAGACGATATGCAGAATACGGTGTCGATACATGCTATCAAACGACTTTTCTATTTCCGGCAAACAAGATCTGACCCGGAGAGGCTTATATTTGTTTGTGTTGATCCACATTGCAGATGGAGAGTGTTTGGTCATTCTGTCTCGAAGTTCTCAAAGAATTTTGAGGTTCGGACTGCTACGTTGACCCATAGTTGCACAATTACATCAAGAGCACAGTATGCAAAGCTAGCATCTTCAAAGGTTATTGCTTCTGTGTTGCACGGCAAGTACGCAAATGGTCGTCCAGGCCCTAGGGCGAATGAGATCCCACACCTTGTTCTTGCGGAGCTGAATGTCTCTGTCACTTACATGAAGGCGTGGTATGGCAAAGAAATTGCAGTTACGAAAAGTAGAGGAAGTGATGCAGAAAGTTACAAATTGTTGGCAACATATATGTATTTGCTTGAGCAAGGGAACCCTGGCACTGTCTCTAAACTGGAGCACACATATGCAGAAGATGGGAGTAAGAAGTTCAAATATTTGTTTTTTTCTTTGGCTGCAAGCATTGCAGGGATCAAGCATTGCAGGAAGGTCATACTAGTAGACGGTACAACTATCAAATCAAAGTTCAAAGGAGTTCTGATAGCTGCAAGCATGCAGGATGCAAACTTCCAAGTTTACCCAATCGCTTTTGCTGTCGTCGACTCTGAGAATGTACCTGCGTGGACGTGGTTTTTCAGACAGCTAAGTTTAATTGTTCCAGATGCTGAAGACTTAGTTATCGTATCTGATAGGCACCGGGCTATCTATGCTGGAATTGGTGAGGTTTACCCACAGGCTTTCCACGGGGCTTGTGCAGTACACATAGAGCGAAATGTGAGACACTTTGCCGGCAAAGGGTTATCTGCATTAGTTGGCAAAGCAGCTCGTGCCTTCAATGTTGGTGCTTTCAACGAGTCGTCACTGGAAATAGCTAATAGAAGCAGCCGGTGTGCAGAGTACTTGAATGAAATACCACTTGAACATTGGACTCAAGCTCACTGCCCCGCTAAAAGGTATAATATAATGAGTAGCAATGTCGCTGAAGCTCTGAATAGTGCTATAGCGAAGATGGTTGAGCTCCCAATAGTCACTATGGTTGAGTCTATTAGGACCAAGCTGATGCAGTGGTTCTGCATCAGACGAGCAAAGGCAAAAAAATTGGCTACCCTTCCTGAGCCAATAACACCTAATGTGAATAAGTTTATGCTTCGCAACCATGTAGCATCCGCAGGTTTGGCAGTTATAGCAGTCTCAGATTGGGCTTACCAAGTCAGTGAAACAGAGGGCAAGACATACTTTGTTGATCTTGAGAAGAAAAGTTGTACTTGTATTGGGTTTCAAAAGCTTCTTATACCTTGTTGCCATGCGTTGGCTGCAGCGAGGATAAATGGTGTTTACATTCCCTCACTTGTAGGAGCAATGTATCGTGTCCCTGTTTTTGGAGCTACTTATGAGGCGCTAATATACCCTGTCCCTAATCAAGGCGATGAAGAAGTCCCTGTAGCAGTTGTGGAGAATGAGTTCAACCCTCCGACTAACCCACCAGGTCCAGGACGAAGAAGGAAGAGAAGGATTCCTTCTACTGGAGAACATCCGGTAATGACCAAAGTTAGATGTGTTCATCCTTTGTAAATTTGTATTTTTGACTGTATACTATTTTGATGGTTGCAGGGGAATAAAAAGAAAAAAACAGCCCCCCATAAGTTTTCAACATGTGGACAAGCAGGCCATAACCGAGCTACTTGTAAAAACATCATAGGATAAGGTATTGGATGTTATATTTGTGTTTGGTAGGTACTTCAATTAGAGACACGCTCCTATTACTTTCACATTGAGAATAACAATAGTTTGAAAGTAAACAGAGAAACTGAGTGTGTGTTGTGTTTTCAGGTAGCGTCGGACTGTTTTTTGGGCACCAGATGTAAGTAGTAATGTTAGTAGATGCATGATGAATGAAGAGGAAGTATTGTTAATTGAACTGGTAAACCTTTTTGGGGTCGACGGAGGGAAGATGCAGTCGCAGTGAAGAGGAATGTTTTTTTTCCGAGCCTTAAAAAGCTGCATTTGTAATGTGGATGAAGTACTGGAGAGCAATGTCAGTAACAAGTGGAGGTGGATATGAGAAGGTGTTGTAATAGTTTTTTGGATACTAGCTTATTACTTGAAAGACTGGCTATTTATGTGTATGGTTCAAATTGTTGGTTGAACCTTTGATGGTATTTGTATGGATATTAGACAAATATATATATGAGAAAGCGTCTGGTGCATAAATGGGAATCGGTACATATAAGAGTACATATTCGACTGCAGATGAAAACACAATATATTTTATGCGACAGAAAGTAGACATTACATGAAAATAGAGAAGACTTAAGCTACTAAAAAGAGACTAACTTCGAGTTAACAGAATTTGAGAAAGCGAACTACGTACATGAAAATAGAGAAGACTGAATCTACTAAGGAGATACTAAGTTCAAGTTAACACAATTAGAGTACATATTCGACTGCAGATGAAAACAAAATATAGTTTCTGCGACAGAGATTAGCCAGTACAAGAAAATAGAGAATACTTAAGCTACTAAAGAGAGACAAAGCTCGAGTTAGTAGAAAATATAAAGCGAGCTGCATACATGAAAATAGAGAAGACTGAAGGTACTAAAGAGAGACTAAGTTGGAGTTAACACAATTCGAGAAATCGAGCTGCGTACTTGAAAGCAAAACACTTGGGACAGAGGTGGAGGACAGAGAAGTTGTTAAGGTAACAGTGTGGGAGAGTAGGAAAACGCATAAAAGGCTCATAGAAACCAGCATTTGGTGTGCCCATCTCTGTTATTTGGGTGACAACCATTTCTGCAATGCCAGCTGCCTCCTCTACTGATCGAACCATAGATAAGAATGAGAAAATTACTTCCATACCATTGTCAAAGGACCCAGAACATATGAGGAACGTCCCTAGAGCAAAGCGAGCGTATATGTTTTCGGAAGCTGAGGACCTGAGGAGATTAATAGAGGCGTCTGAAGGTCCGGTTTGGGCAGCAAGTCGCAATCCTTCAACATACTCGGCACTCTGGTTCCCAGCAGCCAAGCAGCGCAGTAAGAATGGGCGGTAAATAGAACCTTGATTCGCAAGACGGCTTACAAAAATGAACTCGTCAATATCAACATCTTGCAAAACAGTAGGATCAAGGGCAATCCTATTGAATTCAGGACCAGATGCGAGCAAAGGTCCCAACTCACGAAAACCATCCTGGGAAACCCGTCTCACTATATCTACGAGCAAAACATGAGGAATGGAGTCCATTGAAATAGTTTGTAGTCTGATTGTTGTGTTTTAGACACTCCTTGAAGGAGTATGAGTTTGGTTGAAATATCGGGAACACTTTTTAGTGAGTCAGAGTAAAGCATTAACTATAACACCTACCAAGTGCTGTAAAATCAATCATGTAATTATGTTGTTGGTGCAACAGGAGAAGCAAGTGGGAAATTATAGAGGATAGTTAATAGGTGAGTGCGTATTAAAGGTATCGTATGATTGTGGGAATAAGTTGGGTACGGGAGAGATAATAAGTAGAGCTCCCAAGAGGAAGACGTAAGATATAAAGTAGGGTAAACGTGGAGTGGACATAAACATTAGCATAAAACCAAAATTACATGTGAAATAGACGATAAAGCCTAACATAATAGAAGATACATAACTGAAAACCAGTACAAAAAACAATCTGGACAACGGTTGGAAAGTGAGCATGGACCACACTTCGGAATATGGTCATATCTCCAAGTGTTTGCATGAGACCGAACCTTTCTTGGACCAATCTTCATGATTTGACGAAAAACAGTACTGCCAATTTCATCAGCAGCTTCAAAAGAACCAACAGATGCTACAAGTAAATTAGAATTGTAAATGGCATCTTCATAAAACCCAAGGCAAATTTGGAGGAGTGATATTGTAAAAGAAGCATGGGGGTGAGCTGCAGGTATGCTCTGTAAGAGTTGCAGAGCTGTCTCCGCATGTCCATGTTTGGTCGCAAGTTTCAAACTCTCAAGATAACAAGCTGTTGGATTATTTGCTTGTAGACAACGGGAGAAGAAAGGACGGTAAGGGGAGGTGAGGTTGATAAGATTTGGATTTTCGAAGAGGAATTGCAGTGAAATTGTATGTAGAACGCTAGGATGGGAAGCAAGACCAGAGTAAAACTTTGATGTAGAAAGCATACCTGAGAGATCAGCAAATGTAGAACGACCAACTCGACAAGCAATTTCAAGTGCGACATGAATATCAAGTTTATCCATTTGAGGGGAAAAAATGTTTCAGTAGAGAGAGAGAGATGGAAGACTTAGAGGTGATGTACAGAAAGTGAGTATTTATGGTGGTAAACAAATACATTAAAGTCGGGTACTATGGTGTGTATGATGAGATACAGAAAAAGATGCGTAGTAGACTTATATCTGAGTTGGCATAGATAGTGTTGCAGGTATCTATTGTACTATATGTTTGACTAATTGGCAAAGGGTTTCAGTAAGAGATGTGTTATAGATAACTTTAGTGGGGATAGAATTCAAGGCTAAGCGTTTTAGTAGATATGAGATTTCCATCTGCATTGAATGTTTTGTCGAGTGCGAAATTACAACAACAAACAGTTGTAAGGAATAGGAGACCATTGCCATAACATTAATTTATAATTCCTGCTACGAGACGTCGAAGGGGACTTAATGAGTAAAAGAGGCAGTAATGATAAGCGGAGTTGTTTTTGAGGAATGGGATGCCGGTTAGCCGTGCGCGACAGAGACTTGCTCTACATGGAGGTGTGTACCATATTCTGGTCTGACCAAATGGGCTGTCAGACGGGAGAGTTTGTCATGAAGACTGTACACGTCTGGTTCAACTGGGAGGAGACATGGAAAAGAGCTTCGGAGGCGTTAGGTTCCTGGGGTGAAGAGGTCTGACCTTCAAGGGCATCAATACGGGAGAGATGAAGAACTGGATCATGGGGAGGATCAACTAACAAAATTCTATCTTCTTCAGCTTCCTGCACAAGCAAGGGACAACAAGAGGTACCTACATTAACCAATAGCTTCCTATGAGGGTTAGTTATAAAATAGGAAAAAGCATTGATAAGGTTATAGGTTGGAGCGAGCACATGTGTGGTGGAAGATGCGAAGCATAAGGACTTATCGGAATATGCGTCAGACGTTTCTGCAGTAGGATAAGCGTTCTGTCCACGTAGAGAAGCACAATCAGAAGGCGTGACACGCGATAGGGCGAGATTGGTGTCTGATCCAACCTGTGAGGAAGAGTTTCCCTTCGCACATCCCTCTTCATATTTTTCATTTGATTTGGATTTAAATAGGAGTTCACCAAAATCAGCCAGTAAAGACTGCTTAAAAGCTGTAAACTTTAGGGTTACAATACCATCAACATGCTTCGCACACTCAAAGACATGAGACGTTTTACAATGCTTTCTGGTATGACGTGTGGAATCAACCTCTGAAGATGAACTCACCAAGTCACGAAATTTTTTTTTCCGGATTGGCAGGACGTTAAGAGATGGTAGAGATGAATCGCCTCCAAATCCAAACTCTGGCCTAAACTTATATCCAGATGAGACAAGTGATTCTAAGAGGTGCCTTTTGGGATCACCTCCGGCAGTAGATTCGAATTCAGAACCTGGTGACCAAGGGAATAAAACCTGCAACTGCAACATATGATAGGTAGATGTGTAAGAAAGTAACTACAATTACGAAGCTGAGTAGGAGGCAGGGAGATCGCTTACCGATGGATCATGCTCAGTCGACAATATGTTGGAGGTATGGTAGGACTTGCATTTGGGGAGATATGTAATAGCTTGGTCAAGAAACGTTGACCTGTCCTCACTATTAGGCAGAAAGTTGAGCAGCGCGGGGATGGATTTAAATGCTAGTAACTGAATTGGAAGAGCAAACCCATGGACAGCTAAGGATGATTGTTTGAGTTTTTTAATAAGAGACGCTTTATCTGGGATGTACTCTCCAATCGTGACCATCCTAAATAGGCGTTTGAATGAATGGTGGCCCCAAGGATAGTGAAGAAAGAATTGAATATCTTTAACCATCTCAACAACTTCCAATGAAGGTTTGACAGGCTGTGTGCGGCAAAGCAGAATGCCTTCAACAATAACAACTAATGCAACTCTAAACTTCCGCCAAGCCGGCATGTTTGGTTCAGCCTTCAACAGGGTTAGAAGATCATCAACAGTAGTGGAGCCAAGGTCACGCCCTATAAGTTTATACCAATATGGAGCACATCCATCAGCATGTGTGGTTAGAGGGAGTAGGTCTTGAGGTGGTGGAAAAGGTGCACATGAAAGCCCAGTCAATTGCTCAAACTCAATCAAGGAGAACCGCATAGGTTGGCCGCCATAAACAAACCAAATTTCGTCACTGTTAGGAGTATAAAGCTGTCTACATAAGAGCTGGTGGACTAGTTGACCAGATAGTGAGCAAAACCGAACAGGCAAGGAGAAAAGAGCCCCAAGAGGAGATGCCAACAACATATCTAGCTCAGGCAACCCATCGAGAATATGGAGGATGTCAATGAGGTACCGAGGTCTTGAGTAGGAGTTGATACGAACAACATGTGAAGGGTAGCAATTAACAGCGAAAATTCGTTCAGGAACGTCACCTTGGGGGAAAAGAAGGAAACACATAAACAATGTTGGTTAGGAAAGGTACATGATATAGCAACATTCTGAATAGATATCTGTGGTGCAATAAAGTATGGTGGATGAAAAAATTATGGATGGGATGGTAAAGAAAAGTTACAAACAGAGGGAGAATGTTAAGCACACATGTTGTAAAGAATTAAAATAAACCCTAAGGATTGTAAGAAAGGGAACCTAAGGGAGAAATGTGATAGAGGAAGAGTAACAGCCGAAGATAAAAATAAACCCTAAGAATTGTAAGAAAGGGAACCCAAGGGAGAAATGTAACAGAGGAAGAGTAACAACAGAAGATTAAAAATAAACCGTAAGGATTGTAAGACAGGGAGCCCAGGGGAGAATAACAACAATAACAACTAATAAGAGACGCTTTATCAACAATAACAACAGAAGATTAATAAGACAGGGAACCCAAGGGAGAATAACAACAATAACAACTAATAAGAGACGCTATATCAACAATAACAACAGAAGATTAATAAGACAGGGAAACCAAGGGAGAATAACAACAATAACAACTAATAAGAGACGCTTGATCAACTAATAACAACAATAACAACAGAAGATTAAAAATAAACCGTAAGGATTGTAAGACAGGGAACACAAGGGAGAAATGTAACGGAGGAAGTAACAGTACAAGATTAAAAATAAACCTTAAGGACTGTAAGACAGGGAACCTAAGGGAGAAATGTGACAGAGGAAGTAACAACAGAAGATTAAAAATAAACCCTAAGGATTGTAAGATAGGGAACCCAAGGGAGAAATGTAACAGAGGAAGAGTAACAGCAGAAGATTAAAAATAAACCCTAAGGATTGTAAGAAAGGGAACCCAAGGGAGGAATCTAATAGAGGACGAGTAACAACAGAAGATTAAAAATAAACCTTAAGGACTGTAAGACAGGGAACCTAAGGGAGAAATGTGACAGAGGAAGTAACAACAGAAGATTAAAAATAAACCCTAAGGATTGTAAGACAGGGAACCCAAGGGAGAAATGTAACAGAGGAAGAGTAACAGCAGAAGATTAAAAATAAACCCTAAGGATTGTAAGAAAGGGAACCCAAGGGAGGAATCTAATAGAGGACGAGTAACAGTAGATGAGTAGCACATGTAACAGGAAACCCTTATAGACTAACTACAACTGAGGCAACAGAAGGACGGAACAATGAGGGAGAGTTGGAAGGGTAGAAAAACAATAGAACCTAAACTGAATCGAGCGAACAAGATATCCACGACATCAATTTAGCGTACAACTTCAGGTAAAGCAATAGCAAAAGAAATAACGCAGAGTAGAGCTCTCGAACGAGAGGAAGGATAGAGTGGAGGTGTCTACTAAGGAAACAGATGATAAGTACTAACTATATGTGAGTAGTCTACTAAGGAAACAGATGATAAGTACTAACTATATGTGGCTATTGTACAAGAGACATATACAATTATGCAAGTTACAGAAGTACAATTACTAATCTATTTCAAACTTTTTACCTGCTGATAGTGAAGTAGTATGTTGGTTAGTAGAGGCAGACATTGCTAACAATTGAACCTACAGAAGAAGGATTAAGGTGGTTAGGAGGGATAAGGATCTCATACAAGTTTTAAAATAACAGTGAGGATGAAAAATATGAAGTAATCGAGAAGGAGACATGCCTAACCCTTCCAATCGAAAGTTCTTCGGACCTACCGATTGGTAGAACTACAGCCACAGTCTGAGGTGCGACCTTTATATAACCCTTTGAAGACTGAGAATAGCAGAGAAATTTCAAGTTCTTGGAAGATAGGACTCGTAGATTTTCCAGGCCGAAGTGAAAGATATTGAAATTGAATGAAGCGCTTTGGTGTAAGAGGCAGTTGAGATAAATACCAAAATAAGACAGCAGATCTGAGTACAACGGGGGAGATTACTTAAATTTTGTGTCATGAATGTTTCTGCAGATTTTAGATAGACATTGATGGTGAATTGTCATCAATGTCGGCAAGAGGCGAAGGTTTTAATTAAGACTAGAATAAGGGAAAAACAACAATAAAAAAAAAATTAAAACACAAAATATTTTGCTTTTCGAGTTGGGAGGGTTAGCCATGTAATTTCAGGTACCCAACAAATGCTAATTTTAGAAGCACGGACAAAAGGTCTGAATCAGACAATACTCTTGGTATTAAATGCTTATCTCATAAATTTCCCTTTTTTTAAAAATAAAATAAAAGAACAAAAGGGGTTGGGGGGGTATATAAAGAAAGAATGTGCATAAGAATAGAGAAAAAGGCAAAGAAAAAGAGGGAGGATCATGCTACACCAAACTTGTTGCCTTGTCAACATCTCTCTTAAGTGAACCCAAAACTATTAAAAAAAAAAAAAAACACTAGTTATTGCACTTTCTCACTCATCCTTTCTCCCCCGCTCAACCTCCTCCTTTCCCATATTACACATTACGCTACTACTCCTCCTTAACATTTTGTATGTATGCGAGATACACATTTATTTCAAAATTTTAAGGATTACAAATCGTTTGTTTATAAGATTTTTTTATTTTTATTTTTACATGCATCTTTAAAATTAAATTCAAATGTACCAATGAAAGGGAAAGCTAACTAACGACTGTAGATAGATAGATATACACGTACGTGTTGGTGCAGTTACTCTGGGGTTTAGCACTCTATTTACGAAAGAAACTAAATATTGATTGTTTGATTTATAAATAGCCAAAACAATCTATTTATGAAACTATACTACTATAAAAGTACGTACATGTATATTATATGCGCCTTGTTCTAATGGATGATGATGATGATAGTTAAAGAAGACTTTAGTTTAGATATACACACACACACACTACTAGGAAATTTTATTTTGTATCTCTCTGTTTGGGCCTTAAGTAATGTTTAGCTGAGAGCAAAAATAAGCCCATTGGGTCATA
Organism: Camelina laxa; assembly: GCA_024034495.1. Taxonomy (NCBI): domain Eukaryota; kingdom Viridiplantae; phylum Streptophyta; class Magnoliopsida; order Brassicales; family Brassicaceae; genus Camelina; species Camelina laxa. The sequence continues at coordinate 30,828,685 of CM043884.1, read as the reverse complement.
TTTAGATTGGGCTTTAGTTAGGGAATGAAGAATGTCTTCTTCTTCTTCTTCTTCTTCTTCGTTGTCAACCTGCCGGCCGGGAACCAGGTTTTAGAAGCGGTGGATGTCGCCGCCGCCCATATTTCGCGGCTAACAATGGTTAAAAAACTACATGGTTTGTTTGTGTCCAACTCTCAACCAGCGAAATCCACCAATGCAGGGTCTACCAAATCAAAACTCGCCAGGTCCTTGGCGCGTGCTGTGAACTCTTCTAACGCGTGGTCCGACGAACTCGAGTCTTCGCTCTCATCTCTTCATCCTTCTGAACCCCTCTCCAGAACCACCGTTCTCCAAACCCTGCGTCTCATCAAGGTCCCTGCCCATGGTCTTCGCTTCTTTGACTGGGTTTCCAACAAGGGCTTCTCTCACAAAGACCAATCTTTTTTCCTCATGTTAGAGTTCTTAGGTCGAGCTCGCAATCTCAATATCGCTCGCAATTTCTTGTTCTCCATCGAGAAAAGGTCTAATGGCTGCGTTAAGCTCCAGGATCGCTACTTTAACAGCTTGATTAGGAGCTACGGTAACGCTGGGCTCTTCCAGGAGTCAGTGAAGCTGTTCGAGACCATGAAGAAGATGGGCATCTCGCCTTCCGTGGTCACCTTCAACAGTCTTCTCTCTATTTTGCTCAAGCGTGGCAGAACTGCTATGGCCCATGACATGTTCGACGAAATGCGTCGTACCTACGGGGTCACCCCAGACTCTTTTACTTTCAACATATTGATTAATGGGTTCTGTAAGAATTCCATGGTGGACGAAGCCTTTCGGGTTTTCAAGGAGATGGAGCCGTATCATTGCGATCCTGATGTTGTTACATATAACACCATCATCGATGGGTTATGCAGAGCCGGCAAGGTCAAGATTGCGCATAATGTTTTGAATGGAATGATGAAGAAAGCAACGGACGTGCATCCCAACATTGTTAGTTACACTACCCTGCTGCGAGGGTATTGTATGAAGCAGGATATTGATCAAGCATTGCTTGTGTTTCGTCAAATGCTCTGTAGAGGGCTTAAACCCAATGCTGTTACTTACAATACTCTGATCAAGGGGCTCTCGGAGGCTCAGAGGTATGATGAAATCAAAGATATTTTTAATGGAGGGGATGATGCATTTACCACTTTCGCTCCAGATGCCTGCACTTTTAATATTTTGATCAAAGTTCACTGCGATGCTGGACATCTGGATGCAGCTATGAAGGTGTTCCAAGAAATGGTGGATATCAAGTTGCATCCTGATTCAGCTTCATATAGTGTTTTGATTCGTACTTTGTGCCTGAGAAATGAATTTGACAGAGCCGAGAGGTTGTTCACTGAGTTATTTGAGAAGGAAGTACTGTTAGGCAAGGATGGATGCCTGCCTCTTGCTGCTGCTTATAACCCGATGTTCGAATACTTATGTGCCAATGGGAAAACGAAACAAGCTGAGAAAGTTTTCAGACAGCTGATGAAACGAGGAGCGCAAGATCCACCCTCTTACAGGACTTTGATCATGGGTCACTGCAGAGAAAGTAAATTCAAGGCTGCTTACGAGCTGTTGGTTCTAATGCTTAGGCGGGAATTTGTACCTGATGTTGAAACCTACGAGTTATTGATTGACGGGTTATTGAAGATAGGTGAAGCTCTTCTTGCTCACGATACCCTGCAAAGGATGCTAAGGAGCTCTTATCTTCCGGTTGCAACCACTTTCCATTCTGTACTTGCAGAACTTGTGAAAAGGAAATTTGCTAACGAGTCCTTCGGCTTAGTAACGCTAATGTTGGAAAAACAAATAAGACAGAACATTGATCTTTCAACGGAAGCTGTCAGATTGCTTTTTAGCAGTGCTCAGAAGGAGAAGGCGTTTCTGATTGTTAGGTTGCTTTATGATAACGGGTATTTGGTTAAGTTGGACGAATTACTTGATTTCCTATGCGGGAACAGAAAACTTGTTGATGCGCACACACTTGTTCTGTTTTGTCTGGAAAAGAGTCAAATGGTTGATATTGACACCTGCAACACAGTCATAGAAGGGCTCTGTAAGCATAAGAGGCACTCTGAAGCGTTTAGTTTATACAATGAATTAGTAGAACTGGGAAACCACCAACAGCTGAGCTGCCATGGGATTCTGAAAAATTCCTTAGTGGCTGCTGGAGAGTGGGAAGAACTACAGTTTGTGTCAAAGAGGATGCTTACAATGAGAATATCAGATGATTGCCCTGGATTAGAACAAAGCATATCCACTTAAATCTTCTTAAGCTGGAGGTAAGACCGTGCATCTGGCTTCTGTTAAAGAGGTTCCCTTTCTCTTTATATTCGTTTTCAATTTTTGTGTCTAAAATTATCCATTGGCATATGTAAAATTCTTGCCCTTCAGCAAATTAACAAGTTTGTATTCATCTTCTCTGTTACAGGTCTCTACGAACGTTGCAACTCTCTGTTCCTAACTTTCACCTTCATGGTACCTATTACCTACGCAGATTAGGTTTTTATTGTTTATCCCTGGAAAATAGGTGTCATGGTGTTTTTTGCATTTCTAACCAACAAAAGGTCAAAGACTCACCAAACCAAACCCTAATAAAATAACCAGGTCTCTCTTTCCATGATCCTCACTCTTCAGCACCAAACTCTCCCCAAGAAAGCCATCTACTCTTCCTTTATAATCCCTTGCTTTTGCTGATATTCTGCATCCACCATCTTTCTTCTCGATAACTACTTGAGTTTTTTTTCTTTTCTTTCTCCGCTTACATAGAGATGTCAAATTCTAGGATTAATGGTGTTGAGAAGCTATCCACAAGGCGTGTCGCTAATCCAGGGAAGGCAACAGTACTTGCTCTAGGCAAAGCCTTCCCAAGCCAAGTCGTTCCTCAGGAGAATCTAGTAGAAGGATTTCTACGAGACACCAAATGTGATGACGCCTTTATCAAAGAGAAGCTGGAACACTTGTGTAAGCCCTCAGTCATTTTTTCACTCAGCTATACTCTCTTTTGAAATGCCGAAAGGTTGCTAATGTTTTGTGCTGTTGTTTAGGCAAAACCACTACCGTGAAGACGCGCTACACTGTATTGTCCCGAGAAATACTGGATAAATACCCTGAGCTAACAACAGAGGGTTCACCAACAATCAAGCAAAGACTTGAAATTGCAAACGAGGCGGTTGTGGAAATGGCATTGGAAGCCAGTTTAGGTTGCATCAAGGAATGGGGAAGGCCAGTGGAAGACATCACTCACATTGTCTACGTCTCCTCGAGCGAGATCCGATTACCTGGTGGGGACCTATACCTCTCAGCGAAGCTAGGTCTGAGGAATGACGTGAACAGAGTGATGCTCTATTTTCTGGGATGCTACGGAGGTGTGACTGGCCTCCGCGTGGCCAAAGACATTGCTGAGAACAACCCGGGAAGCCGTGTTCTGCTCACAACCTCTGAAACCACCATTCTCGGGTTTCGCCCACCAAACAAAGCTCGTCCGTACGACCTAGTTGGAGCTGCTCTGTTTGGAGATGGTGCAGCTGCTGTGATCATCGGAGCTAACCCGAAAGACTGTGAAGCTCCTTTCATGGAGCTGCACTATGCTGTTCAGCAGTTTTTGCCAGGGACACAGAACGTGATCGACGGGAGGTTGTCGGAGGAAGGCATAAACTTCAAGCTAGGACGAGACCTCCCGCAGAAGATAGAGGAGAACATAGAAGAGTTCTGCAAGAAGCTGATGGGAAAGGCTGGTGATGAGTCGATGGAGTTCAATGACATGTTCTGGGCTGTTCATCCAGGGGGACCTGCGATTCTGAACCGTCTGGAGACAAAACTAAAGCTGGAGAGAGAGAAGCTGGAGAGCAGCAGAAGGGCGTTGGTGAATTACGGGAACGTGAGCAGCAACACGATACTGTATGTGATGGAGTATATGAGAGATGAGCTGAAGAAGAAAGGCGAAGCCGCACAAGAGTGGGGACTTGGCTTAGCATTCGGACCTGGAATCACCTTCGAAGGCCTTCTCATCCGCAGCCTCACCTCTCCCTGAGTAATTGTGGCGAAACAAAATACATATATATATATATATATATATATATATGTAACTTTACATATGGTTACATATATAAACTTATTGTAAGCATGAAATGAGTATTGTTAAATTAAACCACATGTATACAAGATGCATGTGACTAGGAATGTTGGAAAAAGTCAGAAAAGTTGCAAACACGTGTCATAAAAGAAAGGACTGAGCTACTTGGAACCACAGAAACAAGAAGACACCAAACCCGTTACTTCCACTAAAAACAAGGGCTCTTTCTCCTTTTTAATTCACGCACAGACACTTTGGCAGAGAGAGACATCGACGAACCATGAACTCATCGTGCATTGATTTCGTCATGTTCAGTCGAGGACAACACGATGAGGACAACATGTCGACACGTCGTCCATGGAAGAGGCCGGATAGTCATCATCATCATAAGCATCTTAACTTGTCACCAAACGAAGACGAAGAGCTTGCCAACTGTCTTGTTTTGTTGTCGAACTCAGGGGAAGCGCACGGAGGAGATCATCATCATAAACATGGACATGGTAAGGGGAAAACCGTCAAAAAGCAAAAAACCGCTCAGGTGTTCCAATGCAAAGCTTGCAAGAAGGTGTTTACGTCGCATCAGGCATTGGGTGGACACAGGGCAAGCCACAAGAAAGTGAAGGGCTGTTTTGCCTCTCAAGATAAAGAAGAGGAAGACGAAGAGGAATACAAAGAAGACGATGAGGAGGAGGAAGAGGAGGAAGACGAGATGGAGGATGAAGACAAATCGACGGCTCATATCCCAAGAAAGAGATCCAGCAACACTCACGAATGCACCATCTGCCATCGCGTCTTCTCATCGGGACAGGCCTTAGGAGGGCACAAGAGATGCCATTGGCTGACACCTTCCAATTATCTCCGTATGACGACGTCGTCACTCCACGATTCGGTCGGGAGACCTCAGGCCTTAGATCAACCATCTCTCGATCTCAACTTAGCTTGCCAAGAGTACTCCGTAGATCCAACGGCCATGAGCGTAGGGATGATCCAGAGAGATGGTGGTGGTGGTGGCAATAATCACAACGCTACTTCATCTTCATGGTTAAAACTCGCAAGTGGTGACTGGTCTTGACGACTGACTAAATTAATTAATTAAGTTGCTAATTACATATATATATATATATTATTTAACTTTCATTCGTTTATAATGATGATCTTTACATACAATTAATTAATTAAGTCAGTGCATGAATTTATATATAGACTTGTATGGATTTTATATGAATTACACTCTTTACGCTTTTTGCAGTGCTATACTACTGTTTTAATTTAACGAGCCATAAGTTGTGCATGCGCTCTAAATATATATATATATATATATAAAGTAACTACGTTAGTAAAAAAAAATTAGTTGTCAAAACAATTTTGTGAATAAGGGGATGTGGTCCAAAGAAAGAACAAGTGATCAGTGAGCCAAATCATGTGAAAGTCGTCTGTCTAGTCTAAGTACCTGTGTGTGGGAAAATGGTAAAAGCATGAAAGCGTGAGCGAGAGAGGTTTGCTGTTGCTAAAGTGGTTGAGTGTGTTTGTTTTGTAATGCCAAATACGAAGAGACGAAGAAATCACAGGAAATTTTGGGTTATTTAGATAGAGCCGTCAAGCCGGTTCGTGAATTAACCGGGACGGTACAATGATCGTCCTCTGGTTTTGATGGTTTAGAGAAGAAAGTCTCTCTCTCCCCTCTTGGATCTTTGCTTTTGCATCTCAGAAAAAAAAAGGTCCGAGAGAGAGAAGAATCGGATGATGATGATTAAGTGGAGGAGAAGCTTGGCCTCTTCGACCTCTCTTATCTCAATCCCGCGGCCTCACATAACAACAACAACAAGTGCCATGTCCTTCTCTTGCTCTTCTTCTTCGCTTCAATTGGTTATCGAGTACCACAAGCAGACGAAGCATTCCTTCAACGGTTACGCGAGAGGTCCTCGAGGTCTGGACTGGGCCAATCAGCCCAATCCCTTTCGCCGTTACCTCTCTGCTCCTCTTCTTCCTCTCCTACACCCTAACGACGACGACGACGGCGACGACTCTATCCTCTGCTCCTCCTATTGTTCTCTGTTCGAGTCGCTTCCTCCTCCCAAGCCCGTCTCTCTCTCAACCATCTCCGACCTTTTCTACCATTCCCTCGCTCTCTCCGCCTGGAAGACCACCGGCTTCTCCACCTGGCCCCTCCGCGTCAACCCCAGCAGCGGCAACCTCCACCCAACCGAGGCTTACCTCATCGCTCCGCCCATCGATTTGCTCTCCCAATCCGCTTTCGTAGCCCACTACGCTCCCAAAGAGCACTCTTTGGAGGTTAGAGCTCAGAGCATTCCCTCTTCGTTTTTCCCTTCTTTCTTCCCAGCCAATTCCTTTCTCATAGGCCTTTCTTCCATCTTCTGGCGCGAAGCTTGGAAGTACGGCGAACGAGCCTTTAGGTACTGTAACCACGACGTCGGCCACGCCATCGCCTCTCTCTCCATCGCTGCAGCTGAGCTCGGCTGGCACGTCAAGCTTCTCGACGGCTTCGGATCCGATGATCTCAAGAGGCTTATGGGCCTCCCCTCTTTTGAAGGCAAAGCCAAAGGCAAAGGTAAGCTCGAATCCGAGCATCCTGACTGCTTGCTCCTCGTTTTCCCAAACGGAAGAACTAGCAGAGATGTCATCATCGACTTAGACTACCTCGGGATTAGCTCTGCCATTAGAGATTTCCCAACTAGTCTAGATTGGATTGGGAAGCCCAATGAGCTGAGTAAAGAGCATTTTTGCTGGGACATCATCTATAAGACTGCCAAGGCTGTAGAAAAGCCTCCAACCATCATCTCCACCTCTTCTATTGATGCTTCTTCCTTCAGAAGCAGCAGCGCTCTCTTCAGCCAGGGTTCATATCAGCCAGAGTTAACGACCAGGCAAGTTGTTAGGAAGAGAAGAAGTGCTGTTGATATGGACGCTGTTACTTTTATAGACAAGTCTGCGTTTTACCAGATATTGTTGCACTGCCTCCCTTCCGGCTCCGGCCAGCCCCAAAGGCAAAGGGAACAACTTGCACTCCCGTTTCGGGCTCTTCCTTGGGATTCTGCTGAGGTTCATCTTGCCTTGTTTGTCCACAGAGTTTCGGGTTTGCCAAAGGGTTTGTATTTCCTAGTCAGAAACGAGGATCATCTCAGCCATCTCAAGACTGCTACGAGGCCTGATTTTGAGTGGAAGAAACCTGATGGATGCCCCGATGATCTTCCTCTCTACAAGCTCACCGAGGGTGATTGCCAGAAGCTGGCCAAAGGACTATCATGTCATCAGGACATTGCAGGGGATGGATGCTTCAGCTTAGGCATGATAGCTCGGTTTGAACCGGCGCTGCGGGAGAAGGGCTCATGGATGTATCCTCGACTCTTCTGGGAGACGGGTGTTGTTGGCCAAGTTTTGTACCTGGAAGCACATGCAATGGGGATCTCTGCAACCGGGATTGGGTGCTATTTCGATGATCCGGTTCATGAGATCCTCGGGATTCATGACTCTAGCTTTCAGAGTCTGTACCATTTCACTGTCGGACGTCCCGTTGTAGACAAGCGGATCATGACTCTTCATGCTTATCCTGGTCCTACCACTACCGATGCCTAGATCATCATATACTCTCTACTCCGGGTGCGCTGAACCAGCCTTCATTTGTGGGATAAAATTAAACATGTATCCACTCCGGGGTGCGGTGAAACATGTAGATTAAATCTTTTTACCTCTTACGTGTGACATGTATATATTGGGTATTAATTTAACTAAAATACTAGATAATGACCCGCGCTGGTAGCGCGGAAAAAATTTTATTTTTATATTTTATTATTTGATAATAATATTTTTATGTTGTATTATTCATTTACATATTATATAATATAGTACTAAATGGTAAGTTTTGATTCGTATTAAACTACTAATAGGTATGCCTGAAAACTACTACCAATACCCGTATTCGACCCATTTTTTTGTTTGTATCTGCCCTGAAAAAGGTACCCGTAGCTTTAGGGTCGAGTGAAAGGTATAATAATTATATTATCCATGAATAATGATCGAGTATCGGATATTAATTTAATTTTTGAGCGTCCGTTACCCGTCTCATTACCCGTTTTATTACCTGACTCATAAATACACGTTAATATTTTGTAGAATAATGTTATCAGCGTGAGAAAATATTTATGTAAATTTAGATTTCTTTGTTACAAAATAATAGAAGAAAAATGATTAATTCTATATATTTTATAAAATCATATATTTTATTTTGCTTAAGGTCATACTCGATTTCAACCCGTTGGTACTACTTATTTTGGTTTGGTGCAATATCAAATTCGTTAATTATACATTCGGTAAAGCTAAAAGAACCCAACAAAACATGTATTGACCCGTGATTTGGTATTACAAATTAATGTGAACGTGTTTAAAGATCTTAATATACCAAATTTACAAATTGAAGTTATTGGTATAACATGTTATATATTAATTTTATAGGTGAAAATTAGAATTATGTTATGTATATTATCAATATTATACACTTAGTATTGTTTATATAATGAATATTGTGTATAAACAATTAAATTAAATAGTTTGTTATTATTTCCTAAGATTTATGAAACAATAAATAGAGTTTTATTATTTTGTAAATAAATCTAAACTTTTCTTTTGTTTATTATAATAATTAAAATACAATATCATTTTCGTAATATGTCACATCAGAATTGGTTAAATTTTTGACAACATAGCTTAAATAAGTATATAGATATATTTTAAAAATAGAAACAATGTTGTATCTTAATTTTAATATATATTTATTATTATTAAATAATTTTGATATGTAAATATTTAATATTAGTTTTATAAATAAATTTAAGTTTTATAATTTTTCTAAATAGTTTGTTATTGTTTCCTAAGATTTCTGAAACAATAAATAGAATCTGTTTAATTATTTTATTACATAATTTCGAAATTATTTTATTAATAATTTCTTGTAATCTAATAAATTAATAGTTGCTATTTTTTAGGTAATCATTTTCTGATTACAACAAATTAATATTAAGATTTTTTTTGATAAAGATTAATATTAAGATTATGTTATTATATTTTGTATTAAAATACAGTGCCATTTTGTGTAATATCTTACATGTACTAAGGTTATTTGTGTATAAGGTTGCTTAAATAATATAATAGAGATTAGGTACTAAATTAGCTAAAACAGGTCATTAATTTTTTTTGCCCCCTATACAATTATTTTCTATCTCCACCATTAACTACTAGCCATAACATAAAAAATGAGCACATAAATTTTAATCAACCGAATAATCTTATATTTACCTTAATGTTAATATGCAACATATATATTTTATCTAGTAATTAACTAATTATTGAGTTTAAAACATGCCAATACAGTATATATATATATATATATATAGATGTAAGTTTTATATAATATGTTGCAACAAAATTATTAAATGTTGTAACTTCAGTAGTGACAAGTGTCACATATTTTCTCACATATATTTACTATAATGTTCTTGCAAAATAGTCACAGTTCATAATCGTTAAATATTTCTTATAAATTTTGTAAGACATTTTCATACATTGTAAAAATGTTGTTAAATTTATTGCAAAATAACGACAAAAAATTTGGATGCTATTTTTTGTCACAAATTAACAACATTTTTACAATGTATGAAAATGTCTTACAAAGTTTACAATAGTCAAAATTTACAATAGTACGAAACTTTACACTATCGTATAAATACGATCAATACGATCAAATAATTTATTACAAAATTTTCACGAATACGATCATTACAAAAAGTTATGTTGCAATACCATTATTTTCTTGTAGTGTAAAGTTTCATCAACAAAAAGGTATTGGCCTTGTTGAGACCTACAGTTGGAATTGCCGTTAGCGTGTGAGTGACAGCTAGTCAAACAAAAATATAGGATGTTTTCACATTGAGCCATTAAAGTTTTTGATTGTGGTTTTTGAGTCTTACCTTATGACTGAATGGTGTGCAAACATTAAATAGGATGTCTTTTTCTTTTTAGGTTGTAAAATTTTGGGAGTGGAAAAAAAAGAGGACAAAACTTACTAATTGAAAAAGCTAAGGTCAAATTAGAATATTTCGTGTTGCATTAACATACACTCATCACATGGATCCATTAATTGTTCGATAGTGGTTTGAGTAGTTGTTGCATACAAACATAAATAGTGTTTTTCGTTTTCTCTTTTGGGTTGTAAAAATGATGAGTGAAAAAAACAAGTGGTAAACAAAAACAAAGTTTAACAATTAAAAAACACAAGTGGTTAAATTCGGATATTTCATGTGGAATCAACCTACCCTCATCAGATGGATCCACTAATCTGTTTGACAATGGTTTGAGACTTTGAGTCTTGGCGAGTGGCTGACAGATATACAAACATAAATACGATGTCTTTTTCTTTTTAGGTTGTAAAAATTTGTGAGTAAAAAAGAAAAATGACAAAACTTACTAAATAAAAAAAGCTAGGGGTAAATTCAGAGATTTCGTGTTGAATCAACCGACACTCATCACATGCATGGATCCATTAGTTGTTCGATAGTGATTTGATTCTTAACAAATGGCTGATAGGTATATTATTATATAAACTTTAGTTTTCAAAATTAGTAATTCATATAATCGCAACATATGTCAAGTATATCAATAATATTTTGATATGTGTAAAAAGGATTACAATTACTATTTTTGAAAGTATATAAACTAAAAATAATATATTATGTCATTAATTCTAATAGGAAAGTTATCTATTAAATTATTAATTTCAATAGGAAAATATATGCAATTAATAAGGAAAATATTTACAATTTAATTGCAATTATTATTTATTATAATCATATAGTAAAAATAATTTTAACAGAAAAGTGATTTAAGTATGAGAAGGTTTATTGTGTTAAAATTAGTTATTAACATAATGTAAAAAAAATAAGGTAATCAAAATAAGAAATTAATGTAATTTTATTAAGTTTTTCAATCGGTAAATAATTTGTGTTTTTACACTGACACATATATTGTTACTATGTAAAACTCTGTGTGTAGTAGCAGACAAACTACAAATAATTAAAAATCATTATTTTCACATTTGGTATATATAGGATTTAGACATTTTGTTATCACAAATCAACTACCGTTAATTTTTTAAATAGAGATTATAAATTAAAATGAGCGAAGCAAAAAAAAAAAAAAAAAAAAGGTATGTATTATATTAAGTGAAACAAGGTATAATAAGGCCCTAATGAAGGGAGCATATATAGCAGAGATTACTAGAAGCTATATAGCAACTCAAGGATAGCTATATAAATCGATACTGAAAAATAAACTAACAGCAGAACTGAATCAATAAATAGCCAAAAAAGGTTTTAAACAAATTACTAGAAGCTAGCTTCTTCAATCTTTTCCATTAAGTCGACATAACAGGGGATCCAAATGAAGAATAAAAAATAAAGAAAATAAGCAAAAGGTGAGGCTTTGGGGGTTCAAAGAGATGCAATAACAAAAAAAAAAAAGTCTTCTCCTTAACGTATCTACTCACCTGATCCCAAGTCTTGTCTCTGGACAAGTGTATATATGCTGGTTTGCTTATCCACTCTTCTTTCAATTGCAACAATATTAGTTTCTTCTTCTTCTTTTTTAACTTCAACTAAAAACATTTTGAGACGCAAGCCGTGTCAAATTCACCAGTATTGTGGTTTGAAGGGCTGAGCAGGAGCCCTTGCTATGTCTTTTTCCGACAGCAATTTCAGCTTCTGCGACCACATTTTAAACAGTTGGAAGAATCTCTTAGATATGATTTTTGCCTTTAGCCAATCATCAACTGTTAAAAGGTATATATATGTTACCGTGATGTACTGTGGGGGATCGTCGAAACTAGTGGAGCCTAGTACCACTTCTCTCCTCAAACTGCTTGTCAACTTGTGGCAAACTCGGAGCTGTCAAAAAAGTTTATTCTCATCACTTGTTTTTTTGTCCAATGTTGTTGACACAAGATTTGATAAAAGAAGCATATATAGCATTCACTACTCAGGTCTGATTTGTTTGAATGTATACCTCGGATCGAGTTGCCCCACCAATAATGAATACAAAGATGCGTTGCCCCAGCTTCTTGAAGTCCGTAGAAGCACTTTTCAACACTGAATCACTGAGTGAGAAGAAACATACCCCCCTACTCTTAGAACAACCAAAAGTGGACAAAATTACAAAAATATGTAAAACAGAGAGCGTGCCTGGAGTATCCATCGTCAGAAGTCTGATTACGCGCCCATGTTGCAGTTCTTCTTGATCTCATAGAATGAGGGGTGGCTTTTCGCTCTGGAACCGCTGTAGGAGCAGAACTCTTCCTTACTGATCCTGTTTTTGGTTCACTCTCCTCCCTATGACTTGATTGGTTCATACATAAATAGTCGCTTTTAGATAGATCGCCTTTCACGAGTTTCTCAAGCAGCTCCTGCAACAGCAACAATCAACATAATTAGCAAAGGCTTAGCTGATCAGCCACTTCATGATTACATATAGTTGATAAGCCGGGGGGTGTTCTGTGTTCATCTATCTACCTCGATCATGGGATAAAACCGGAACAGTTGCCATGTTTCTTCTTCACCGGATCGATCTTTCCTGTTTGCTTGTTTTGTCTATACCAAGTATGTAAAAGAGTATTCATAAAACCGTCTTCTTCTTCTCGTTAACTAGTTAGTGTGGATTTTTTCATATAACTAAACCGAATCTTATACCTTTCCAGCGTCAAACTTGAGGGAGAAACTACCGGATTTGGCCTTGTTTTCCGGAGATCCAGCTATCAATTGCATGTTGCTTATAACCTTCATATCTACAGGTGATAATCTAGCAAGCTGATAATATCATTATATTTATTAGCAATCTGTTCCATGCGTCACAAAATCTCTAGCTATCACACAAATTAAAAGCTATACCTGCATTAGCTTTACACCCTTGTCACCTTCAAACTTCTCGGGGTACACTGTTGCATAAATCATCAATAGCCGTAATTTGTTTTCCGGGTTTGTGTCCTGTATTGTAAATATATGTGTAAGTCATTCCATAGGCTTAATCAATGCATGCGGCTATATATGTAGTTTCTTGTCTATGCATATATGCTTCAAGCTTATTCACCTGGTTTGTCCTCAGAAAGTTGATAACGTCCTTGGCAGCTGCGTCTCCGAAAACAAGATCTTGTTCCAGCTGCCCTAGATCCCGAAGTCCTGTGTCTCTGATTATTCTATTAATCTTTCCAGCTAGCTGAAGTTTTTTTTTATTATAAAATCAAACTGTCAGGATCGGAACCACACAATATTCAAATTTGAAATGGTGAGACAAACCTCTACATGAGTGGAGAGTTTGTCAACTTGTTCTCCATATTGCGGCAAAGCCTGAACTATTTTCTGCAGATCTCGTGTAGACAACTCGCTACCGTCCCTGCGTCACATTAGGCCAAGACGTTCATAAACTATACATATCAAACAAGTCTGTGTGGAATAACTTACACATCAGGCAACCGGATCTGAGGATCACAAGGAACTAGTAACAAATTTCAAGATGTATCAAACTAAGGTAACTTTTCCATGGTCTAAAAGTAGAGTAATACGGAAAGATAAAATCTTAGCACTGACTTTGATCTCATTTGTGCGGCTTTGTTCTTTGAAGCAAAGTTGGTCATTTTCTCATGCAAACGCTCGCTAGCCTAAAACCAAAAGACATAATGGTATATCAACCAACATGGTGAGCTATTCAGTGAAGTATATTCAAAGTTTACAGTTGTGTTATACATCTGCTATATGTGTGTGCCGAAGCTCGACCCACACTGGATCATGATCTTCAAGAACTATCTCCTTTTTCTCTGGAGGCCCACCAGTTTTACTGGGAACCTAGTAAGTAGCATATGGTAGAAAAGTTAGAAGGAGGGAAATAGAGAGGAAAGTGAATATAGATAGAATAATTACCTCAATGACATGTTTATTCCCATCCATGTCAAGCAAATCATGACACATAGCATCATAGGTCCATTCGTGTATGATTGGAGCGATCTACAGTACAGTAACACCTCACTCTCGTTATAGAGATAAATTATCAACATGGACTCTAATTAAGGGGTATCTGTAGTAGAGATGAGCCTCAAAAACCTGATCCACTGATCTATCCACAATGAGCAGCTCACATGTTTCGGTCTGGGGAAAGTTGGGAATGGCTTTAAATTTTGAGATACAGTCCCAAATAGCAGCAGCAAGCTTTGAAGGAACCAAGTCCCGCGAAGCCGTGGACTTAGCAGCTCGATACCGAACAAAGGGTAGTTCCTAAAAAAACACCAAGTATATATATATAAGCTAGAAAGTATCCTACAAGACGCGTATGTATGTATGTATGTATGTATGTATGTATGTAAATACCTTTAATGAAGCAAATACGGTAGCAATTCTAGTAGCCATCACATTCAAACAGATATCAAAGTGGCGTGAATTCTCAGCATCTTCAGCATAGAGCGTTTCCAATGCTTGCTCATGATCAGTTAGAAATCCCTGATTGTAACAAGTAAGATCATCATCATCATCATCAGCGAAATAACTAGCTAACTGAAGCTACTTTGCAGCTTCAGGAAATGGAACATAATTTGGTTATGCGTAAAGAATAGTACGTAGGTACCTGATTATCTATGGGGAAATACTCCATGTTCATCTGCAAATTGAAGTAGTAAAATATTAAGAAGAGCACAGAAGAAAATGTTAGGGGTACGTATGTACATGGAGTAATAAAAGGAAGAAGGAAGGGATGATATATAGGATAGGATCTGTTAATGACCTCTCTTAATGCACCAATGCGGGGTAACACGCTTGAATCACTTTTGATGTGATTGACCAATTCCTTGGGGATAGAGGAGCTGAAAAATATAAATGCCCTGAAGAAAACAGAGAGAAATCACATTGATATATATATACATGTATTAATGAAGAAAAGATGATGGAAAGAGGTTTGTTGTTGTAGTTACTTCCTGTACAAGGGTTCCCTGCCAGACATGTCGGATAGAAACATAACAATGCTGCAAGAGAGCGGGGGAAGATGATGAGTCAGAGAGATGTATAAATCAGAATGAGAGGGGAAAATAAAATGGTAGTATGTTACTTCTCTTTGGAAGGTTGCATAAAGTAGATAGCGTCCATGCCAGGCATTGGTTCCCTTCTCTTAAAAAGTTCTTCAACCACTGATGGAGGATGACAAGTAGTAGTTAGTTAGTAAGTAATCAATCAATATAAAGGGAAGAAAAAAAAATGAAGAGGAGGAGGGATTTGGTATATATTACAGGAAATGCCTTGATCAGTGATATCTGCCATCTTGCAAGACTGAGACATTACTTTGACCGTAACTCTATCCATTATTAGTATCTGCACCACCGACACAACCAACCCCCCCCTCCTTCCTTAGTTAGTATTTTCAAATCATCGTTTCATATTATGTATCTATGTATGTGTATCATCAAATACTAAAAGCTTATAAGAAAGAAGAGACCTTCCAAGCTTTAGAGTCACCAGTTTTGGTAGATCCAAGCATCTCGTGTAGCAATCCTGAAACCACCCATTTATAATAATGATTTTAGGCCTTTTTAATATCTATCTCACCAAACAATTTTGAAGAAAATAAAAGGAAGGAGTCGAAGAAAGTGAACGTACGATCGCGGCTGATCTGACGAAAGAACTTGTAGGAATCTGCGGCGGCATGAGAGGATGATGTCTCTGAATCGGAGAAGGACATAATGAATAGCTGCTGGTTAAATCAATCAAAACAGAGTAACGTAGTAGTAGTAGTAGGAATAGGAATTCTAGAAGAGGAATGAGACACGCAGTGCGTGATTTCATTTTCTTCCATCATCATCATAGACATAGACATAGACATAGAGAGAGGAGCGGAGAGCAAATTGTTTTTTTTTTGTATGGCTCAGCTTACAATTTGGGACTGACTCTATTATTAGTCCGCTTCCCTAATTTCTCCATTTCTTAAATTAGCAGCAGCAGTAGCTCAGCTGCATCCCTTCCCTTCTTTTCATGTAAGTACATACATTGATGATGATGATCATTCTCGCTCGTATTGGAGCAGCAGCTTTGCTTCTTTAATGGGCTTTAAAAGGGCCTATATTTTGAGTGTTTATCATTTATCAGTGGGCTTAATGAGCCCATTAATCAGATTTCCCTTTTGTGTTCTTTTTTTTTTTGTTTTGAAATCAATCATCATCAGTAATTGCATCATCATCGGATGAACGAAATCAGAAAATAGAACAAAAAATTGGGGGTTTAGGGTTCTATCAATCTGAATCTGAATTTTGAATTTGTCGAGATAACAAACAAATCAAATCAAATGGGGAGTATTGTAAAGGCGTATTATTATTATTGTCAGCACAAGAGCAGCAGCTTTCAGCTTCACCACCATTATTACAGCAGAGGAAGAACTACTACTTCCAACCTTCAGAACCCTGTTTCCCTCTTCGCCTTCACTTCCCCTTCCATTTCCTCTTCTCCTTCTCCTTCTCCTTCATCTGCATCTCCTCGTCCTATTAAACACCAATTCGGCGGCGGCGGCGGCCACTTCATCATTCCCTCGATCGCTGTCGCTGCTTCCGCCTGCTTCTTCCTCCGTCTGCACCTTAACCCTCCTATCATCACCTCCTCTCCCCTTGATGATTTCCAGCTCCAACTGGAGGAACCAGGTTCTATCAGAGAGCTCCCTCTCCTCCACCGCAATCATCATTATCTCCTCAAAGCTCTTCACTTTTACAAAGTCAAGCCAGGTACGGTTCTCAAACTCCTTGACGTTTACGACTCCGATAGCTACGACTCCTTGAAAGCCCGCATTCGTTTGTCCGCCGAGTGGTTGGAGACTGCCAGGAGAGAGCTCGATGAGGTTCTTGAGAGGGACCCTGCTCGGGTCATGGAGTACTCCCAAGTGGTTGACGAGCTGATGGAGATTCTCAGGGACATGGACCTCTACATAGACAAATGCCAAAAGGACAACGTCAAGGGTTACCTTCGTTCCTGCAACCGGTTGCTTGCCCGTGTTAGGAGGATGGAGGCTCAGATTCTCAATCTCCTCAAAGAGTTTCACGAGGAGGATGACCAAGGACCTGGAGGACAGACTTAACTTTAACTTACTGTTGTTGTTTAGGGAACAAATAGGTGCACTTTTTGTTTCCTACATTCATATATATATATATATATACTTTACTTTTACTTTTCATGTGGAATTGAGTTATGTTTTGGTTCTAATTAACTTCTATCTATGGTCGAGATTAGGATGCTTATGTTTTCCATGTGACAGCAATACGAGAGAGATTTCTTGGTTTTCCCTTAATTCTTAACATGCCTCATGATGATGATGATATGTGTCAAAGTGGTGGACAAATTACTCAATTTTCCATACACGAATGTTTGTTTCATATCTAAGTGCACAATTGCTCTTACTCTTCCCTTATTTTATTATTTTGTATTTGGTTTATATGATATTTTTTTTGCAGCTATTGGACAGGGTAAATTGCTTCTTGCAGCCACTTGTCTTTTCTTTTGGGAGGAGGTTTTACCTTACAACTTTCATATGATGAGCTCTGACAAAACAGAGAATGCAGTTATAGGGAATAGTATTGCATACCTCTGGTATCACGAAAAAACAAAACTTGTACTTACTGAATGAGATAGTGTAATCTTGTAGTGAATCGTATATTTCTAAATGCATCGACTATAGAAAATGTGATGTTGGCTTTCTTCTATGTATACAATGGCAATCCCAATGTTTATATAAAGTCCTGCTTTTGTGGGATCCAGCTAGTAAGCTTTTTCTTGGTCACTAGATGTTTTTCTTGGTTGATTCAATCAACGACGTACGTCCACTCCACCCCGTCCTCTGCACCAAATCTTTCAACTTCCGTCTCAAGCGGTGGCCATGACTACATCTATAACCGCCCCCCCCCCCCCCCCCCTTCTGCGTCCTTGATCGATCGACATGTCTTATCTCCATAATGTACATCATCGTCGATCGTTACATTTCTTTATAGTTTGACGAGCGGGTCTCTCGGCATAATCACTTTCCAATACTGTATTTTCATTACTTTAGTATATAAAATCCATTTCTAATCATACACACTTTATTGTAATGATTATATACAGATATATACTCATGGGTTCATATTTTCCATTTTAATTGTTTTAAAAATAATAATAATAATAACAATAACAATAAAATCCTCTATAGGCTGATTTTATTTCTCTCCTTGTTAGGGAATTTGGACTGGGGGGTTTCTATTTGTAGTTTTATGAGAGCAACTGTTTTTGG
Organism: Camelina laxa; assembly: GCA_024034495.1. Lineage (NCBI taxonomy): Eukaryota > Viridiplantae > Streptophyta > Magnoliopsida > Brassicales > Brassicaceae > Camelina > Camelina laxa. The sequence continues at coordinate 30,810,273 of CM043884.1, read as the reverse complement.
GATATGTTGGAAAAACAAAGTTTTATTGATAAAGATGGTGGACCTGTTGAGTGCTGATACTGTCTTGGTTTCCAAAGGAAATGGCCAAAAGAGAGATTTTTTTATACCAAGAATAATGTTACGTTGGACCAAAATTTTTTTTTTTTAAGAAAAAAAAAAAAGGGGCCACCGAATCATATTGCCGAAAATAAAATAAAAAGTACCTCAACACAATAGGAAGTTTATTAATTTATATAAAATCATATATCCAATATGTAGTAGTAATTAAGCATGTGACTTTTATACTTTGAGCGAGGTCAAATATTTGAATAACGTTTCTTATTTTTCCTACTCTAATATAACATGTGACATTGACTACTCGATCATACACATGCGAGTTTACGTTAAACATTACTTGAAAAGCTTTGTTCTTCGTTCAAAAAAAAAAAAAAAAAAGTAGTAGTGTTAGGAGATAACTAATAAAAGAATGATATTATAATGGCAGGGATTATTTCTGTCAATCAAGAAAAGAGACGCGTCTTCCATAACTGCATAAGCGTAATCCAGCGTAGGTTCACCGGTTAATTAAATATGATTTATAAATAATAAAGTGATCATCTTGATTATATTAATAACTCTATTTCTATGTGGACAGTGAGATTGAGAAATGGCGTAAGTTCGTGAAACGGTGTAACGAAGTTATTCTGCTCCTGATTGGGTTTGCCGTGGTTTTTGTTCCAATCAATTTGGTAATCCAAACTGTCAGTGACGACATTGGTGATTCCGTTTCCGCTGCTATCATGAAGCTAATCTTTAGCTTCCTGCAAGATTTTGAGGCCTCTCTCGTCAGACCGTTTTTCACCGCCGCAGTTCTTTACGGGATAAGTACTTACACCATCTCTGCGGCTGATGTTCCTGTGCTCTTTGCTCTATGGCTCGATATGATAGCAGTTGTCCTAGGTTTTGCTGCAGGATTTATTCTTATGTATCACATATGGCAGACTTTTGCTATAGCTGCGGGAGCTACTTGCGAGATTATTGTTACGGTACTCTTCGCTTGTCAATTTCCACGAGAACGTGCTGCAGTAAACAATTATGTTTTATTAATTTCTAGTTTTTTTATAAAATTAAGTAAGATATAAATTTGATACAATGCATATTTTTTTGATATGAAAATTATAAATCTTACTAATTGGGATTGAGTGCATAGAATTAAAATCTAATTTTATTATCATGTAATATACAAAAAATTGTATTGCAAGATGGAATGTGTAAACTCTAAATCTGGTTTCCTTAAAAAATAAATGAAATAAAAATAATATTTTGAATATAACTTAAAATTTCACATATTTTTCTTACATCCGCGTTAATACGCGGGCCTAAGCTAGTATGTATATAAATCTGTGGGAAAATGACCAAAAAGTCTTACCTTTGTAATTGATAAAATGTTTATTATTAATTAAAAAGCTAATTTTTGTGAAACAAAATGTAAAATCTCCTATACAAAAATAAAAATGAAAATGGGGTACTTTAACAAAACAAAAACAAAAAATATGTTAAATGTTCTCACAAAGTTATATAATATAGTATATATATATATATATGTTGACAGACGAAAAGAAAAATGGATGTCTTTAATTATAAATTGTTTCTTTTGGTTCGTTGGGTTTTTGTCGTCTCCTGCTTCGACAGTCAACAATAAAATTTGTCTTTATATACATGTATAAACCTGCAACAAGAAAAATTTCAGGACAGCGCTCCGTGGAAATGGATACTCTCCCACAGTCTCTCTCCACGGCGGCAGGAGCAACGGCGTCCGGTGTAACAGATTTTTCTACGTACAGCCGTTCCGTTCGTTTAAACATTAAAAAAAAATATGATTTTTTTTTTGTGTATAGGGAGATTGAGAAATGGCGTATCTTTGTGAAGCGATGTCACAAAGTTATCGCGATATTGACTGGGTTTGTAATGGTGTTTGCTCCGGTTAATTTTGTACTCAAGACAGTGAGAAACAATGGTGGTAATCAACTTCAACTGGCTGCTATTGTTGATTTTAAAAATAGACATATATTACTCAATAGATGAATAAAAAATACGGATACAATATTCCAATATCGTCTAAAAAATTGGGCAATGGTTTAGAGTCATACTATAAAAGAGACCAAAATGATTCTGAATACAAATGAGTAGAAACTTTGATTTATCAGGCATTCAAACTTTAAAAACTTTTATTTGGTTTATTCTGGTTCTTTATTTTAAAGATTTTTAAAAGGTTAAATATGAAAAATGGTTAATAATTTTAAAAAATTAAATATGATAAATATTATGCCGTAGATACACAATAAATATTAAAAATAAAGATGGTATAGTGTGAGTTAAAATATCTCAGGATAGAGTTATATAGCGGAACGAGTTTTATCGATATTTATATAAAATTCAAAAATAGTATTAATTTAGTGTTACACGGTTAAAATATTATTTAATTTCATTATTTTGTTAACACTGTCAATATCAGAGAATAGACATATATAATTAAATTGATTAAATAAATATTATGTAAAAATAAATTATATTACCGTATTATATGTTAACCTACATATATAGCTGGTACGCACCTCTTAAATACACACCTCTACACTACATGAAGAATTAATTAGGCACTTAAAAAAATACTATACCAAATATAAATAATAGGGATATTCACATCCCATGTTTTTTTTGTTGATTTTACAAAATGCTGAAAATTGTCGGCTGTAGACTGTAAGCTACAAGTTTGTTTTAGCTCCTCCTCTACTATAGGCCAAAACCTGACATTTCTTTCCACTTTTCAGATGATCAATAAATAAAAGATCCAAGATGATATCGTCCTTAAAACAAGGAAAAGAGAACATTCAACAGCGCTCTATGGAAATGGAATAAAATGATGATACTCTCCCACAGTCTCCCTCAACTACACACAGCATGACTATTTTTTTAGGAAATTTAAAAGTTAAACATACAAATTTTATTTATTTATTATTTTTTTGTTTTATTTAATGTTTAAGATTGTATAATTTATTTTTATTGTTACTTATAGGATTCAACCCACATGAAAATTTGTTTTTTTACATAATATTAGTTTAATCAATTTAATTAAATATGTTTAATATTGATAAAGTGATTAATAGTAGAATGTGTAGGCGAATACCCACGTGACAATAAACTTTTGAAAATTTATTTAATTATTGTATCTAGATTTTAACAGTTGTACACCAGATTGTTATATTTTCATGTTGGAAAATTACTTAATTCTTTAATATGTTTTTCTGCATATAGTATTGTAATTTTTTTTTTTTTAATATTGTGCATATGTTAATTGGTAAAGAGGTATTTAGTTTTCTGTTTTTTATATCCACATCTAATGTTTTAGAAAACTTGGAAGATGAGATCAAATCAAAAGAGTAGAATCTACATATTTTTAGTTACATGTAAAAAATTAAAGAAAATTTATTAAAGATCTTTGATATTTTTAAAATCAAATCAGAGAGACGGTACAGCGACGGTACAACATTGTTTTGGTCATTGGTCAATGCACTTTCTTTGTTGACCAAACTCTCTACCATTGGTAAAGAAGTTACATTTTAATTGCTACAAAATTTAATTATAACTAGTTCCTTGTGTTTTCCTGAACACTTCCATTGCATTTGGATTAATTATTTTCTTCCGTCAATCTCATTTTATTTGAAATCAAGTATTGTTACAAACTTACAATACAGAGACGGTACAACAAACAGAGGGACGATTCTAGCATGCATAATAGTGAAAAGAATCATTTGGATGATTATATATACGTGAAGACCCTCCTGAACCACAAAAAGTAAGAAAATTTAAGAATCCCGTGCAACACGCTTTAACCACCAATCAAATGGATCATAATAATGACTATGGTCTATGGATAGGAGGAATTATAACTGAAATTCAGGAATCAAAATCTACTATAAATACTACTACTAAACATGACAACACAACGGAAAAGATTTCTAAACAAACCAAAGAGAGAGAGAGAGAGAACAAGAGAGTATATTTTTTTGTAACAAATCAAATGAAGCTCTCTTGTTCTGTCTTTCTCATATTATTATTCTTTTTCGTTTCTACTTCTATTGCCACGGCTCTGCCCAACCCTATCTACGAAAGCTTTCTCCAATGTTTCAGCAACCACACAGGCGCTCCTCCCGAGAACCTATGCGACGTTGTTCTGCCACAAAGCAGTGCCAGCTTCACCCCAACCCTACGCGCCTACATCCGAAACGCGCGTTTCAACACTTCCACGTCTCCCAAACCTTTGATCGTTATCGCGGCGCGTTCTGAGTCTCACGTCCAGGCCACCGTCCTCTGCACCAAATCTCTCAACTTCCAGCTCAAGACTCGCAGCGGCGGCCATGACTACGACGGCGTTTCCTACATCTCTGACCGCCCTTTCTTCGTCCTCGACATGTCCTTCCTCCGCAACATCACCGTCGACATGTTAGACGAGGGCGGCTCCGCTTGGGTTGGAGCCGGCGCTACTCTCGGCGAGGTTTATTACAACATCTGGCAGAAGAGCAAAACTCACGGGTTTCCAGCCGGAGTTTGTCCCACGGTAGGCGCCGGAGGTCACATTAGCGGCGGAGGCTACGGAAACATGATCAGAAAATACGGACTTTCCGTCGATTACGTCACCGACGCCAAGATCGTAGACGTGAATGGATGTATCCTCGATCGGAAGTCGATGGGAGAAGATTTGTTTTGGGCGATCGGAGGAGGCGGTGGCTCGAGCTTCGGCGTGATCTTGTCTTTCAAGATCAAACTCGTGCCTGTTCCTCCGAGGGTGACTGTTTTCAGAGTGGAGAAAACCCTCGAAGAGAACGCACTTGACATGGTCCACAAATGGCAGTTCGTTGCTCCCAAGACAAGCCCGGATCTGTTCATGAGGCTAATGATGCAGCCCGTGACCAGGAACACTACTCAGACGGTCCGAGCGTCGGTGGTGGCTATGTTCTTGGGGCAACAGAGCGATCTCATGTCTCTGCTGAGCAAAGAGTTACCCGAGCTTGGTCTGAAGCCGGAGAACTGCACGGAGATGACGTGGATACAGTCGGTGATGTGGTGGGCCAACAACGACAACGCCACGCTGATCGAACCGGAGATCCTGCTGGATCGGAACCCGGATTCGGCGTCTTTCTTGAAAAGGAAATCGGATTACGTGGAGACAGAGATCAGCAAAGAAGGTTTAGATTTCCTGTTTAAGAAGATGATGGAGGCTGGGAAGCTAGGGCTAGTGTTCAATCCGTACGGAGGGAAAATGAGCGAGGTGGCTACGACGGCGACTCCATTCCCGCACAGGAAGAGGCTTTTCAAGGTCCAGCATTCGATGAACTGGAAAGACCCCGGCACAGAAGCGGAGAGCAGTTTCATGGAAAAGACGAGAAGCTTCTACAGCTACATGGCTCCTTTCGTCACCAAGAATCCAAGACACACGTATCTCAACTACAGGGATCTTGACATCGGGATCAACAGCCATGGCCCAAACAGTTACAGAGAAGCTGAGCTTTACGGGAGAAAGTATTTCGGTGAGAATTTTGATCGGTTGGTCAAAGTGAAAACAGCCGTGGATCCTGATAACTTCTTCAGGGATGAGCAGAGTATACCTACCTTGCCCACCAAGCCTTCCACAAGTTAGGTTTTTTTTGGCAAAAAGACCAAAATAGCTTTACATCCCAGAGGCTGTCTAGGGAATTTATACAACTTGTATTTTTTTTTTTGCAAGAAATACAAGCATCGACACTAAATATATTAAAACAAAGAACTCTATCGCACTCAAATTATAAATAAATAGTATTACCAGACGATTGTTTTTAATTAATTAATATACACTAAATCTAGCGCAATAGAATTTGTATACATCATAAAGATAGTAGACCGTTCTGTTTTGGTGGACGGATGGGTACGTTAGTAAATGAATAATTTCAATTTACAACGATATTAGTAAGTATATAGATTTTGTTCCTTAATTTCTTTTTTTTTGTTTTATTTTTGATTTATTTATAGTATAATATTACATGTATATTAATATATTTTCATTGCTAAGCTAATAAATAGGAAAGATTGTTCATATATATAAAATAGTATTAGTTTATTATCCAAAGCTTAGGCTTTGAAAATTTCACCACCCACCTCAAGAGTAGAAAACATTTACATAATGTAAGCATCCTTCCTAGCCAAAAATAGACATTTGATTGTACTATTTCTTGATGCTTATAATTATTATTATTATCTTTCGCCTTAAATTCTACTTCACCAATTACCAGAGAACGAAAGAGGAAGTAACGAAGTAGAAGACGACGAGGAAGATACAGTATTACCACATGTCTCTACGCTGAATGTGAAAGTAAAGAGTGTATGCATGATAGTTTAATTGTTGGATATGCAACACTCTTCTTATGATTTATAAAGCTTGTCTATACTCCTTCTCAGTCCTTAGCCACTCCTTCTCTACTTGCTTTTGTATCAATTTCCCTTTCTAGTTCTAGTTCTACCTTTTGATGTATACAGATTCCATTGCCAAAAACTTTATTCTGAGATACAAGTTAATTAAAAAAGAACCGAATTAAGTTGGCGTATAATATATCTATATATATACGTACAAAATCTTCAAAATGCAAATAAGAAAAACCATATGCTGTTTTGGTGGCCAGACAAAAACAGTACGCAGTGTAGACTCTCATTAATTATAGAAACAGTAAAGCTTGCATCTCGGTTCACGCATGCTTAGACTGGCTAGATGAAAACTCCCTGAGAAGTAATTCAACTTCTTCAACAACACCAAGCTTCTTAAACCACCGAGCCAACACAGCAGAAGCTTCTTTCTCAACCATTATAGAGTCTTTATTCTCAAGCTCAACCAAGAACCCTAATGCTTCATTAAGCTTTTCTTCCTTCTCATATGCAGCCAATACAAGAGCCACGCACTTATCAGTAGCTTTGATTCCCGCTTTTCTCATATTCTCAAATGCCAAACGCGCATTCTGGCTCTGTCCCAAGACACTGTATGCGTTTATGAGCAGTCCGCATAGCTTTACATCAGGAGTGATCCCGGCGATTTGAACAGCATCAAAAACCCGCTTGGCTCCTTGTGCGTCTCCACCCATCGAGTAGGCTCTCAACAGTGCCTTGTAAACCTCCCTTCCCGCACAGATTTCTTGGGAATCCATATCTCTGAGTAAGGCCTCTCCTTTCTCGGGAGCACCAGCTCTAATGTAGGCCATAATCATAGAACCATAGGATCGATAATCTAGTGGTTCCCCAAGCAATTTGATGTCGTTGAAAGTATCTTCAGCCAGTTTATGATAGCCTGCCTTGCTGTACAACTGAACCATAGCAGTAAGGGTAACCTGATCAATGAGAAAGCCTCGGTTTTTCATGGCAAGAAGAATTCTTTCAGCTTCTTCCACTTGGTTAAGCTTCCCATAGTAATGGATGATCTTGGTATAGTCACGGGCATTCGCTTCAAAGGAATCTTCGAGCAGCGAAAATTCAGCCACCTACAGGAACAAGATTGAGTGATTCAAAAACTTAACACAGACAATGAAACACAGATATAAAAGTCAAAACCAACAAGACGAGTATGGAAGGAGGAAAGAGAAAAGTATACATTGATATAAAAGGGAGAGTCAAGATTCTTCAACTCTTTAAGAAGAGAAAGCCAGTCAGCTCTGATGGGGCTCATCCTCCTGACCCAAGCAGCCAACAAATCACAAAAGCTCCCCTTTTCGCTGGAGAAGCATATAATCTGCCTCATAAGCGCTTGACAACGTTTTGACATCTTGATAGGAATCCGAGTAATTGCCTCATCTTGTTCATCTGTGACATTCAGACCGGAACTAAACCTAGGGGTTCGTTGTTCTGTATCCTCCTCCTTGTCTACTACTACTACAACCTCGCCAAGGGCGGCACTACTACATTTGCATTTAATTTGACGAGGAGATTCTACATTTGCAAGTAATGGGATCCGATGGTATAGCCGCCTATGCCTATGGCTTCCAATAACAACTAATGGACATTTCAAGCCGAAGCTCAACAACACTACTGCGTCGCAGCTATACATTCCCATTATAGAACCACCTCTCCGGAATCTATCTAGAATAAAACGGGACAATTCTCATGTACCTCAGAAAAGTAAAAGGCTGCTTCCGCCCTTAGGATCATAGATAGAAATACTACAGAATTGAGAGCTTCTCTGATTACTGACAATTATTATTTAACTGGAGAGAGAAAAGCAAAGTTCATAGAGACAGAGAGACTACGGCGAGTTGGGTGGATAAATTAGATTAGACCGGTGGAGAAGAAGAGAGGATGATGTCTGCTCTGCTCTCACACCACAAAGCGCTGCTGCTTCGATATGGGCCTTATTGATATTGGGCCTTCATTAGAATTATGGCCTGGTATTTTCATGGGCCATATTGTAATAAATAGATAATGACCCTAACATCTACATGATTATCCATCCACTACAGATAGTCCAAGACATTCGTGCATGCTATGCCTTGGATGCTGCAGTTATTTTATAAATAGAAGTATTCAAAAGTAAAGCTAACAGATCTGATGACAGAAAACATTTTTTTTTTTTTTTGTGGTTAGAATGTTGTACTTAGGTTTTAATTACAACCGCTGCTAAAGAAGAATCTGGAATTGTGCATATGTCAGTAACACCCTCTCCTTCAATATGCATAAAACATAAATGGTTTAGTGTGACGAATATAATAAGATACATAAGCAGGTGAACAACGATACATTACCAAATCCGGACAGATTGTAGTAACTTCAAATGTGTAAAGAAGTAACCCTTCAGTAAATTTTCACAATCGAATCTGTTATAGAGTCAAATCATCAGTCAATAACGGGAGAAAAAGACTTTTTTTAAAAACATTACTTACGGATTTATCATAATTTCCCGATATGAGATGTTGAGGGTTGACAAACGTTGAGGGTTGACAAATGTTGTACATGTGATGCACTTTTTTATATGCCTTCCACTAAACCGGTCGAGACGAACTAAATCAAAATCTATATATACATTTTTGGAGACATTAACAAATAAATCATGAAGTTGGAAAAATATTTACAAGCATGTTGTTGGCATTAATTATTATTATTTTTTCATTTAGTTAATTAATATTAAGTTTTAATTTTGGAAATCAAATTTTTCCATCCTAATAAAATTTCCAAAACAATAGGAATCACTCCCTTTAATATTAAGTATTAAGTTTATAATTAATTTTATTAATATTAAGCTTCCAATTTTACAAAAAAGCAAATAATATTTTATTTTTATTAAAAAAGTAATCTCGGGATGTACCGCGGTGAACATCTAATTCCTTCTCATTTTTTTTTCAAAATTTTGATATAGCGTTTTTATTCCGTAAAAAAGAAGTAATTATATTATTTATATCCACTAATGCATTTACTAAAAAAGTCAATAAAGTTAATCTCTTTTCAAATATTAATAGCACTATTTGTTTCTATGAATGGTATATACTTGAGTCTCTTATTTATGCATGTGGTTAAGTTTTTTTGTTAAAGACATGTGGTTAAGTTGTTTAGTAGTAGTAAGGAATAACATGAAAACTTAATGTAAGTGAAACAGCTTCTTGTGAATCCTTCGGGTAGAGTGATTTAGGATCCATTATTAGTGTAAAAATTCGGATTCAAGTATATTTTGATTATTTTTCGGTTTCATACGAAGTAGTACTACCCGACATAGTACCGGGGAGTCCACCGGGGCGGTCAACAGAGAGATATAATAGATTTCCTCATTTCCAAAGTACCAGTTTTGCCCTCCAATTCGCTGCTTTTAAGTAAAAAGAAGGAAACAAACATAGCGCCACTGTTGAAGGGTATTTTAGTCATTTACGGAGAGGACGGCGATCCAAATCTGCTTCACTGAAGCTCTCTCTCTCTCTCTCTTTTTTTTTTTTTTGTTTGTCTCGTCTTCTTCTTCTTCTTCTTCTTCTTCTTCTTCTTCCCCTTTCTTTCTTCGTAGATGTTCACTGAGTCGACGAGACGATACGACTCACCGCCAGCCCTGATAAGACGTTTGCTTTTGGTTCGATCGAAACGACTTTGTTCTTTTCTCTCTCTGGCTGGCTAGTGGCTACATACATACTCAGAGGGAGGCGATAGATCTGAGGAGGAATTAGCGGGTTGGGAGTGTGATTGGTAATGGCTTCTACGGAAGTCGATTCCCGCTTAGCCCGAGTAGTGATCCCAGCTCTGGACAAGGTCATTAAGAACGCCTCCTGGCGTAAGCACTCCAAGCTCGCTCACGAGTGCAAATCCGTCATCGAGCGCCTCAGATCTCCTGATAATTCTTCTCCTCTCGCCGACTCTGATTCTGGATCTTCCCTTCCCGGCCCCCTTCACGACGGAGGAGCCGCCGAGTACTCTCTCGCCGAGTCCGAGATCATCCTCAGCCCTCTCATTAACGCCTCCTCCACCGCCGTTCTCAAGATTGTCGATCCGGCCGTCGATTGCATCCAGAAGCTTATTGCTCATGGCTATGTTCGCGGTGAGGCCGATCCCACCGGCGGACCTGAGGCGCTACTCCTTTCCAAGCTCATCGAAACCATCTGCAAGTGTCACGAGCTCGACGATGAAGGACTCGAGTTACTCCTCCTCAAGACGCTCTTAACGGCTGTTACTTCTATCTCCCTCAGGATCCATGGAGACTCTTTGCTACAGATCGTCAGGACTTGTTATGGCATCTACTTGGGTAGCAGAAACGTCGTTAATCAGGCCACCGCTAAGGCCTCGCTCGTCCAGATGTCTGTTATCGTCTTCAGAAGAATGGAGGCTGATTCGTCTACTGTTCCCATTCAGCCCATCGTCGTCGCCGAGCTTATGGATCCCATGGACAAATCTGAATCTGACCCATCCACCACGCAGTCCGTTCAAGGTTTCATTACCAAAATTATGCAGGACATCGACGGAGTCTTCAATTCAGCTAACGCCAAGGGTACCTTCGGTGGCCATGACGGGGCCTTCGAGTCTTCTTTGCCTGGGACTGCCAACCCGACGGATCTTTTGGATTCAACTGATAAGGATATGTTGGATGCCAAGTACTGGGAGATCAGCATGTATAAGTCGGCTCTCGAAGGAAGAAAAGGGGAGCTGGCCGATGGAGAAGTGGAGAAAGACGATGATTCTGAGGTTCAGATTGGGAATAAGCTGAGAAGAGACGCCTTCTTGGTTTTCAGGGCACTTTGCAAGCTCTCCATGAAGACGCCTCCAAAGGAAGATCCTGAGTTGATGAGAGGGAAGATTGTGGCTCTCGAGCTATTGAAGATTCTCCTCGAGAATGCTGGTGCTGTCTTTAGAACCAGCGATAGGTTTGCTTCGCTTATCTTCTTGCATTTTTATAAGCCACCATTAAGTAGTTTGTTATGCTATCTCTAGTTTCAGCCTTTTCTTTCCTAAGCTTTCAACATCGGAGATTGATAGTTGCTTTGCGCAGTATCTTATTTAGTTGTTGGTGTTATTGTCTGAAAATCTAGTATCAATTCATTATGAAACAGGTTCTTAGGCGCCATCAAGCAGTATCTGTGTCTCTCCTTGCTGAAGAATAGTGCTTCAAATCTTATGATCATTTTCCAGCTTTCCTGCTCGATTTTACTTAGCTTGGTTTCACGATTTCGTGCTGGGCTGAAGGCAGAGATTGGGGTGTTCTTCCCTATGATTGTTCTAAGAGTGTTAGAGAATGTTGCTCAACCTGATTTTCAACAGAAGATGATAGTGCTTCGGTTCCTGGACAAGCTCTGCATTGATTCACAGATTTTGGTAGATATCTTTATCAACTATGATTGTGATGTCAACTCATCCAATATATTTGAGAGGTATGACTTGATGTGGTATTTTGGTTTATCTATGTCTTTATGCCCTGAATCTGTTTATTTTTATTTTTGTTGTATAAGCGCTGGGATCAATAATTAGTGTGAACTATCTAAAGTTGACATTTATTTCCGTGTTTCTTTTCTATACCTTGTTTTTAGGATGGTGAATGGTCTCCTTAAGACTGCTCAAGGAGTGCCTCCTGGTACAGTCACTACCTTGTTGCCACCTCAGGAAGCAGCCATGAAGCTTGAAGCCATGAAATGCTTAGTTTCTGTTTTAAGGTCTATGGGAGTATGGGTGAATAAGCAGTTGCGTCTTCCAGATCCTTATTCTTCAAAATTGCTAGAAATTGATGATAGAAATCTTGAAGAAGGAAGTCATCCGGTGGAAAATGGTAAGGCGGATGGAGGCCATGGGGGTTTTGAAAGATCAGAATCCCAGTCTGAATTGTCCAGTGGGACTTCTGATGCCTTAGCAATAGAGCAGCGCCGAGCTTACAAGCTTGAACTTCAGGTAAAAGTATTAAGTTACCTAAAGTTTCATTCGGCGCTCATTGACTTTTGTCTCAGCCTGTCAGCTAAAACCTGATTTGTTTTTATTGATGGCAGGAAGGTATTTCTATTTTCAACCAGAAACCTAAGAAAGGCATTGAATTTCTAATCAAGGCAAACAAGGTGGGGGACTCACCAGAGGAAATAGCAGCTTTTCTCAAAGATGCATCCGGGTTAAACAAGACTTTGGTAGGGGATTATTTGGGGGAAAGGGAGGACCTATCTCTCAAAGTGATGCATGCATATGTGGATTCTTTCGAATTTCAAGGCATGGAATTTGATGAGGCAATTCGAGCCTTTCTCCGGGGATTTAGGCTGCCAGGGGAAGCCCAGAAAATTGATCGTATCATGGAAAAGTTTGCTGAGCGTTACTGTAAATGTAATCCAAAGGCTTTTTCTAGCGCTGATACGGCATATGTCCTCGCTTACTCTGTCATATTGCTCAACACAGATGCACATAACCCTATGGTGAAGAGCAAGGTACATATTTAAATCCCTCTTGAGGGATATCCTACTCCAAGCTTGTTTTAAGCTTGTGTAATGTTCAAACAAGTTAACTCATTATTAATTTTTCAATTACAACTTGCAGATGACAGCTGATGGTTTTATTAGAAATAATCGTGGTATAGATGATGGAAAAGATTTGGCTGAGGAATATCTACGTGCATTGTATGAAAGGATATCTAGAAATGAGATAAAGATGAAGGACGATGGTTTGGGTCCGCAACAGAAGCAGCCGACAAACTCAAGTAGATTACTTGGCTTAGATACTATCTTAAATATTGTTGTTCCTAGGCGTGGTGATGATATGTACATGGAGACCAGTGATGATCTTATTAGGCATATGCAAGAGAGGTTTAAAGAAAAAGCTCGCAAATCTGAGTAAGAAGCTTCCTTTATTGTGCATTTTTGTTTTGCACACTCTTGTGCGGTGGTCTGCTTCACCCATGTTGGTTCTGTTTCCATTCTTTTCTCTTTTGGGCATCTTCAAACTTATGTTCTGATAGTCAATTCTCTGGGAGTTAGTGGTTGGTCAGGTCATTACTGCTGGCTTCTGGTCTAATTGTTATTCCTATTTTGCTATTTAGCTATGATTTTTATACTTGGAAGTACCTGAAAAAGTGTATGTCGTGGTTTCTAATTTTTGTTTTCCACTGTAGGTCAGTTTATTATGCAGCCTCGGATGTGGTTATACTCAGATTTATGGTTGAGGTGTGTTGGGCTCCTATGTTGGCAGCTTTCAGTGTTCCACTTGACCAAAGTGATGATCCAGTCATTACAACATTATGTCTGGAGGGTTTCCACCATGCCATCCATGTCACTTCTGTAATGTCCTTAAAAACGCACAGAGATGCCTTTGTGACTTCGCTAGCAAAATTTACTTCCCTCCACTCTCCTGCTGATATCAAGCAAAAAAACATTGAAGCCATTAAGGTTTGTATTTGTGTTTCTCAACTTCCTACCTTTATATTCAAGGTACAAAACGAGATAGGGGGAATCTCATTTAGTCTTCTGTTTCATTCTATTCTGGACCAGCATTGACAATTTTGCGTCTGAAAATCTTGGGAAAAAAATAATTTCATGTTTTTTTTGGCACTTTTCTCATTTCTAGGAAATGGTAATTGAATTAGCTGTTTCTTTCGAAGTGAGTTGGGTTAACTTGCATCACATCCAAACATGGTTAATCTTGAATACACCAATGGATGATAAGAAATGGCTTCGATTGATTAAGTTTGTTTTGTCTGTATACTAATAGGCAATAGTAAAACTGGCGGAGGAAGAAGGTAACTATCTACAAGATGCTTGGGAGCATATATTGACTTGTGTTTCACGGTTTGAGCATCTTCATCTCTTGGGGGAAGGAGCGCCTCCTGATGCCACTTTCTTTGCATTTCCGCAAACGGAGTCAGGAAACTCTCCACTGGCTAAGCCAAATTCCGCACCTGCAGTTAAAGAAAGAGCACCTGGAAAACATCAGTATGCTGCATCTGCTGTGATAAGGGGTTCCTACGATGGTTCCGGTGTTGCTGGCAAGGCTTCTAATACAGTGACAACTGAACAGATGAACAACCTGATATCTAATCTGAACTTGCTAGAACAAGTTGGTGACATGAGTCGGATATTTACTCGTAGTCAAAGATTGAACAGTGAAGCCATAATTGATTTTGTTAAAGCCCTCTGCAAAGTTTCCATGGATGAGTTACGATCTCCATCTGATCCACGGGTCTTCAGCCTAACAAAGATTGTGGAAATAGCGTAAGTATCAATCTTTTATTTACAATACTGTTGTGTTTTGCTCAAATTCTCTCTTATTTATACTCTATTGGGGTTAATGGCAGGCACTATAACATGAACCGCATAAGACTTGTCTGGTCGAGCATCTGGCATGTGCTATCGGATTTCTTTGTGACTATTGGCTGTTCTGATAACCTCTCTATTGCAATTTTTGCAATGGATTCTTTGCGCCAGCTGTCTATGAAGTTCTTAGAGCGGGAGGAGTTGGCGAATTATAACTTCCAAAATGAGTTTATGAAACCTTTTGTTGTTGTCATGCGCAAAAGTGGTGCTGTTGAGATCAGGGAATTGATTATACGATGTGTCTCACAGATGGTTTTATCCCGTGTTGACAATGTCAAGTCGGGATGGAAGAGTATGTTCATGGTATTTGATCCATCAAACTCCCGTTTATGTTAATCTCTCTGTAAGTTGTTGATGACAGATATACTTACTGAAATCTGTTTGCTCTTGCAGATTTTCACTACAGCGGCACATGATGCACATAAAAATATTGTGTTCCTGTCTTTTGAAATGGTTGAGAAGATTATCCGAGACTATTTCCCACACATCACAGAGACAGAGACAACGACCTTCACAGACTGTGTGAATTGCCTTGTTGCGTTCACCAATTGTAAATTTGAGAAAGATATTAGTCTCCAAGCTATTGCTTTCCTTCAATATTGCGCACGAAAACTTGCTGAAGGCTATGTTGGTTCATCATTAAGAAGGAACCCTCCTCCATCATCTCCTCCGGGTGGAAAAAGTGGAAAACAAGATAGTGGAAAATTTCTAGAAAGTGACGAACATTTGTACTCTTGGTTTCCGTTATTAGCCGGTAAGCCACATTTTCGCACTTGTTGTCACAATAATTTTACCTTTTTAAATCAACATAATCATCACAACGACATTTTTGGCTTTCTTTTACGTGCAGGTTTATCTGAACTTAGTTTCGACCCAAGAGCAGAAATTAGGAAGGTTGCATTGAAAGTCCTATTTGATACTCTGCGGAACCATGGTGACCATTTCAGCCTGTCTTTATGGGAACGGGTTTTTGAGTCTGTTTTATTTCGGATATTCGACTATGTGCGGCATGACGTTGACCCATCTGGTGAGGATTCAGCAGATCAGATAGGTTACAATGGTGAAGTTGACCAAGAGTCTTGGCTTTATGAGACATGCTCGTTGGCTCTACAGCTAGTTGTAGACCTCTTTGTAAATTTCTACAAGACAGTTAATCCTCTCCTTAAGAAGGTACTGATGTTATTCGTAAGCTTGATAAAACGTCCTCACCAAAGTCTTGCTGGTGCGGGTATTGCTGCGCTTGTCCGTCTGATGAGAGATGTCGGTCATCAATTCTCAGACGAACAATGGCTCGAGGTTGTGTCATGTATCAAAGAAGCAGCGGATGCTACATCCCCTGACTTCTCATATGTTACCTGTGAAGATATGACGGAGGATGTAAGCAATGAGGACGAAACAAATGATAATTCCAACGACGCACTGAGAAGAAGAAACAGGCAGCTTCATGCTGCCGTCGCAGATGCCAAATCCAAAGCTTCAATTCAGATTTTTGTGATTCAGGTCAGTAAGTCTCAAGTATCTGGTGATGAAGCATGGATATATTCACACATAATCGATCTCATCAGTATATGTGTATGTTTGTGCACTTGTTCTTTATTTGCAGGCGGTAACAGATATCTACGACATGTACCGTACGTCTCTCACAGCCAATCACATGTTGATGCTCTTCGACGCTATGCATGGCATTGCATCCAACGCTCACACAATCAATGCCGATCCACTCTTACGTTCCAAGCTCCAGGAGCTGGGGTCGTCCACTGAATCCCAAGAAGCTCCTCTGCTGCGCCTGGAGAACGAATCTTTCCAAACATGTATGACCTTCTTAGACAACCTCATCTCAGACCAGCCTGTGGGTTACGACGAGGCCAAAATAGAAAGCCACCTCATAAGCCTCTGCAGAGAGGTGTTAGAGTTCTACATAGACATTTCGTGTTCAAACGAGCAGTCGTCTAGATGGGTGGTTCCCTCAGGGACAGGAAAAAGGAAAGAGCTAACCGCGCGGGCTCCACTAGTGGTCGCTGCAATCCAGACACTGGGAAACATGGGAGAGTCACTGTTTAAGAAGAACTTGCCGGAGTTGTTTCCGTTGATAGCGACGTTGATAAGTTGTGAACATGGGTCAGGGGAAGTACAAGTTGCCCTTAGTGATATGCTTCAGACATCAATGGGACCTGTTCTCCTCCGCTCTTGCTGCTGATGATCTCTCTCTCTCTTCATTTGCTCCCTCGATTTTAATCATAATTCTGATTGGTTCTTCTCTTTTGAGGTTTCTTTTTTTTTCTTTTTTGTCACAAAAATTGAGGTTTGCCTGATTGTTTGGTGGAAGCCATGGGAAGAAGGTAGCGTTCACGAGGTGTTTAATTTCTTATAATGTAAATTGTAAAATATTAGACAGTCTGTGTTTTTGACACATTGTTTCATAATAAGTCTTCTACTAAACTTTCTTTTTATTTCGAGGTTGGATGAATCACAAAACGTGATTTAGTAAGGCGTTTTTTACAATCAAAAGTGAACGAAAAGTTTAGTACTAACATAGATAAAATAAAATAAATAGAAAGAATACAGATGATGATGGGTGTGTCATGTATGAATCTCGATAATTATGTTACAAACTTATAACAAAGTCAAAACTGGATGCCGAGGCGACGGATCTCAGAACGGAAGACGGGACTGGAAGAGAGAGTACGATGAGCCAAACTTCGAATGTCTTCTCTTGAACATTCCTTGGATATTCTCACCAGCTCCCACAACGCTCCTCCGCTTATCATCTCCTTCGCATTCACCTCTGCCCCCCCCCACCAAACAATACCCAAAAACACCAATGAATATGATGAACCACAAGGACCACAAAGAAAAGTCAAGGATCGCACTAACCATGCTGGGCCAAATGACATAAAGCTAGCTCTATGTGCCGCCTGATTGGCGCAGCTTCATCGTTAGCATGTTGTACAATCCACGGAAGAGCTCCGTCTTCTATTAGTAGTGATCTTCCACTCTTAACACCTTCATACACTCTTCAAATTAACCCACCAAAACAAGAAATGTCTCTACACACTAGATGACCTTGATGGAAAACTAGAACGGCTTTTTACCTTGAGTGGTTGCTCGGGACTCGCACTTTGCAAAGTTTGCAATTCCACGAGCCACCTGAGCAAGAACATCCGGATGTCCGCATCTAACCATTCCTAACAACGCTTTTATTCCACCATCCGACCATAGTCTTGCTTGAAGTTTGTCTGCCAGACATAAAAGACATTTCAGAAATTGGTCGGTTTCTTCGTTCAAAAGAAAATGACTGTTGAATATGTTATTTTACCATTGCCACAGAGATTAGCAATAGCTCCAGCAACCATGCGTAAAGTCTGTGGATCCTCTGCATCTGCCGCTGTTAGAGATAGCAAGCTGATTCCACCTTGGTCCACTATCAGTTGTTGACTCACTTCTATTACCACACAAACAAAACTAAAACACATGAGCACATATTGTCACACTAAGTGACCACAAGCCATTTAACTAGTCTGTTTCTGCTTTCACCGTCTGTTTAACCTCCAAATATTAATCAGTATCCATAAGCATTTACCATTCATTGCGAGATTGGCAATCGCACCAGCGGCGACTCTTCGGACAGTTTCATCTTCGTAGCTTCTCAGAAGCATCAACAATGATGTAAGCCCTCCAGCTTCAACGATCTTTTCTTGATTTGCCTCTGCTTATCAAACCCAGAGAAAATAGGGGAACTGTGATACCTTATAGTAACAAATTAAATTTGAACCTCAAGAGATGATCATATATGTATGTGAGTGAGCAAAAGTTACCTTCAGCTGCAAGATTCGCCACAACTTTTACAGCATGAATTCTTATGTTTGCATCATCTGACTCCAGCAATTGCAAAATCTTTTGAAGTCCCACTGTTTCAAGGAGGATAGAAAGTTATAAGAACCACAAAGGCAGTTGTACACACTCCGGCGCAAACATTTTAGAAGAAATTCCTATTACCTTGCTCACATAGTGTAGCAAACGGTGCCTTATGTCCATTCATAGATTCTCTTGCTTGGGAATGCCGTGAGGGTAACGAGTCCGTGCCAGAAAATGAATTCCCTGGGGCACCGCTGTCCAAGCATCGTCTCATCTAGAACAATAAGACTCAACTGTCAGGTAAACTCAAGGTTGAACCAAAACCATTACCAAGATACAGTTGTTATCAAGTACAAGAAGCAGCTTAATAGGTGGTTGTGAATATGTGCCTCATAGTGATTATAGTAAGATCAAAGAAACCCTAACCGTGCTTGTACAATTGTCCAAGTGTTACAAGGTATATCCAATGAGTGAAAACGATAAAGACTAATCCTTTATTTGATGTATGAAGACAGTTGCTTTACAGCAATTTAAGGAGAGACCTTCGCACCCACTAAATTCGTAAATTTTGTACCTGGTCAGCTTCAAAAGTAAGTTGCACAAGTTGACTTCGTAATATAGTGACCTCTTCTTCAAGTTTCTTTTTCTGAATAGCCTCATCCTCCAGCAGTTTTTGTAGTCTTGATATTCCAGCATCTTCGCCTTCCTAAAACGCCAGAGAACTTGGTTAAATATTATCTAAGATGTTAAATCATTTAAGAGAGGGAGAGAGATAGAAAGAGCGAAAAAGAAGTTAAAGACTGGGTACCCCTGATTTTGTCTTCAGCGTTGACTGGCTTTTTATTTTGCTAACTTCCTCTTCAGCTGCCTTCCTTAACCTCATTTCGTTCTCAAGTGATTCTTTTAACCTGGTGAATTCACTAGCAGTAACAACCCCGTTAACCTGCAGGTTAATATTTACAGGTCAATGATTCGTACACTCCCATCACCTGAAAAGAAAATAAGAGTTCTGTGGGCTAGTACCTCTCCATTGCGTTTACCATTCTCATGGTTCCGCTGGCTCGATATCAGCTTTTCTTCAAGCTTTTTAACTGACTCCATATACTCCATTTGACACTTTAGTTTCTCCTTCTGTATATAGAATATTAGAAAACAAATTTCCGATTTCAGGTGCTTAAACAAAACACGGATATGAAACCGTTTTTTTTATTTTGTTTTTTCGAATTCTTTTGGGTGTATGCTAACCTCTAAGGCCTCAGCAAAGTTTTTTTCAACTTCTGATATACGATTTTCTGCTTGTCGATTTATTCTCTCCACATCGTCATCAAATGCTTTCAGCTGCCTTTCATTTTCAGCAATCACCTTATCAAGTTGGACCTCAAGTTTCTTGGATAAACTTTTGTAATCAAATTCTTCCTTTATCTTTAACATATTCTCTACCTTCATTGCCTGCCCAAAAATTTAAAACACTTATGGTTTTGAATATTTGCAAAAAGACTTTTACATTACGGGTTGGGTAAAGATAGTGATAGCGCACCCTTTGACCAAATAATATAGTACTTGTTGTCTCCCCTCTATGACGTGGAGAGGGACCAATGGTCACAATTAGGGATGTTCTTGCTGTGCCTAAAATGCAAAAAACATATGTATAAGCGACTGATAATTCTGAAAAGTCAAGTTATTAGGAATTCAGAATTCAAGACACCAGGACTTAAGATATGAGCAATAAGATAACTAACCACCAAATGAATCTCTCAACAAGCGAGTAAGTTTTGAATCGCGAAGTGGAACATGAGGGCTATTCTCAGCTATTGCATTTATGCATTTTCCTAAAGCACTAAGTGAAAGATTAATGGATTTAGCTTCCTCCAGCATGTGCCCTTCGCTGCCTGCATAGCAAGAAAGAAGGTGATAATGAGTACACCCATAAGGTGGAATCTTAAAGAGCATCATAGGAAAAGTAGGAAACGTGTTAGTAACTGATACAGTCTTTCATTGAGGGAAAACGAAGAAATGAGTGAATCTGCTGAGTACAAAGAGCTTTGACAAGCTATGTCAATTGATTATTAGAGGTTTAATACCAGACTTGTGAACACGTTCAGAACCAGCAAGATCAACTAGAACAAGCTTGCTTCTCCTAACCAATGGCTTTGATGGTCTGAGAAAGTGAGATGAGTTGTCCGTTTCAGTTGAGACTGGATCCTCGTTTTCTACCACCGACCTCTTGACATGTACCTGAACTATTATTGATCATGCATCAACTCAAGATAACAATAGAGATGAACGTAAAGGGTATATCAAAATCTAATGTCTCAAAGGTTAAACTGAAGTGAATTACCATGAGAATGGCATGACTTCGAGAAGATTCAGTATTCAATTTAGTATTGGCTGCAACCCTATGTGTTTCCCCAAGCTGAAGGAGCTCAAGGAAATTTTGTTGGTTCCTGATCTCTACATGGGTTGCCCCAGGCAAGGAGACATCTCCAGTTTTGGGGTCTTCGACAATAGCAATATTGTCATTAGATGGGTCTAGGAGATCTTGGATGGTCTCCATATAAAGCTGGAGAAAATATGAGAGAGAGAGAGAGAGAGAGAGAGTCAGTGTCTAATGCAAAGTAGTAGTAGTAGTAGTAGTAAGTGAGGAAAGAAACAATGTAAGGTAAGGAAAGAAAGAAAACCTGTAAATAAGAGACAGAGACAGAGTCAGTGTCAAGAGAAGTGCCAGCAATGATATCTTCCATGGAACGAACCATGATACCACGAGCAGCAGTATCTTCGTCTCCTAATCTTCCAAGGGTAAAAGTTTTGCCAGTACCGGTCTGACCATAGGCCATAACAGTTCCATTGTAACCCTCAAGAACACTCTACGAAGTAGTGGGGTAATCAAAGTAAATTCAGATGAATAAAAAAAAAAAAGGGGAGAAAGGAGAGAGAAAAGGAAAGAGACCTCAACAACAGGCTTGGCAACAACTTGGTAGACGCGCTTCTGTGAAGCAGCTTCGGTAAGCACGTCATCAAACTCATAGGTTTCAGTGTCCCAATTGTTTTTCCTGAGTTTCAACCTTTTGAGCTGGGGACATATGGAGACAAATCAGTGAGAGAGAAGAAGGTAGAAAACACCAACAAAAAGGGAAGAGAAGAGAAGAGAAGAGAAAGACCTCAGGTTGCAACTCAACACAATCAGCAAAATCAGCATCTGCGACGGACTCATCAGCATTTCGAGGCCGTAATCTAACCGCTACTCGAACTCTGCCAGGCACTGAAGCAAAATTAAAAAGAAAAGAGAAGATGATTTTTAGCTCTATGGGTGAGTTCCAGTATAGAGATCGACAAAATCGTTCTAACATCCATCAATCAATCAAATCAAATCAATCATCCAAGTAAAGTTGATTCGGAAACACAGAGATAGGAGATGAGAGTGAAACTTGGAAATTGAAATCGCATCTCAGTAAAGTAGGTAATTACAACAAACAAGTAAAAAGAGAGAAAGGAGGGACACCTCCATTGTCAGCGAGAGAAGCAGAAGAGGTGGAGTTGCGACGGGGGGCGGAGGAGGAAGGAATCCTGGATTTGAAAGAAGACGATCTGAGATTGCTGGAGCCAGAGACGGGTCTCATGGATCCACCTCTAACCGCACCATTTCTCGAAGAAGATGAAGCCATAGCCATCCCCTCTCTCTTATCTATATATATATATGCTAGCCTAACAGTCTTCTTCTCCGTCTTCTCGACTGAATTTATTTATTAATTATTATGCGAACAGAAAGAACTAAAATTCAAAACATTAAAAAGAAAATAGAGGCGAACAAGAAGAAAGAAGAAAGAAGAAGAAAACCCCCACCGAAAATTACAAGAAAGAGTTAGTGGACTGTTTTTTTTTTTTTTGCCTCAATTTCGTCTCTTCAATTTTTATTATTATTATTATTATTATTATTTAATTATTAAAAATAAAATTAAAAAAACACAGCAGTGCCAGTGAGAGTTATGGAGGAGGAGGAGGAGGAGGAGGGTTGGCGGGCCCCACACGCGTCCGCATTTTGAATGGAAGAAGAAAGAAAGACAGAGACAGTCGTTGGGTTTTTTCAGTGGCTCCCACTTTTCTCAAAAAGAGTCCACTGTTTTTTACCTTTTTACCCTTTTCCAGGTTCTTTTTTTTTTTTTGGCTCTCGCTTTAATTGCGCCGAACGGGTCGGTTTGGTTTAGTGTACATGACGATGCTTGCTTGCTCTCTCTGTTTGTTAAGGAAGGCTGCTGAACTGAACTACCCTTCTCCCAGGTTATTCGTTTGTATTGATTGTATCTGTTTCAAGTTTTGGCTGAGCCTTTTTTTTTTTTTTTAAAAAATAAATCTGATAGGCCTCTTGGAATTTGGTGGCCCACGCAGAATCTTCCTATCTAACTTCAACGTTTTTTTTAACTTTGAAACTCCAGTCATGACAGACGGATTTAGCTGTCAAATTTACGCACTTGGTGAGAGAGAGACAGTGTGTCAATTGATTGAGACTATACTTTAAAAACTAAACTAGACAAACCAAAAAGAAACCCCCCCCCCCCCTTTCAAATCATAAAGGACACTACTAGTAAGAAATGTTATTAATAAAAACTAACTTTTTGACATGTGAAACAGTGGTTTTGGTTTTAACTTGTGAGCGTGCTTCATGTCTCATCATCAGCTTTACCGAGAGGATACAAAATGAAAGACTTAACCAACAACAATAGAAGCTTCCCTTTTGACCTTTTTAACCAGCAAGTGGATTGGCGTGGATCGTCACACGGTTTAGCCTTATCTCAGCAAGCGGCCTATCTCTTGGCCCTGTTTGTGTCTGCAATATCATTAGAGAGTTAGTAGTATTCTTTTTTTTTTTTTTTTTTTTTTTTTTTGTGTAAAACAAATTCACATCAAGAAAACTTGAACAAGGGAAGATAACGGGATAAGAGTTCAATCCTTGGGCAAGGTAAAAAAAAAAAAGAAGAGGGAGGGAGGGAGGTTGGTTGGTTAACTAACCTTTTCCATAATGTCAAGGACTTCGAAGCCATGAATGACTTTGCCAAAGATGGTGTATGATCCATTGAGATGTGGTTGTTTAGCGTAGGTGATAAAGAACTGGCTTCCATTGGTGTTTGGTCCACTGTTTGCCATTGAGAGCATACCTCTTGCATTGTGCTGCAGTAAGAAGAGAATGGAACCAGCATCAGGTCAAGAAAACAGATCACGAGGATAGTAAGTAAGTAAGTAAGTAAGCTCTCTTCTCTTGTAAGATAGATAGATAGATAACCTTAAGGGAGTCACGGATCTCATCATTGAATTTCTTGCCCCAGATGCTAGTACCTCCTTTGCCGGTGCCATTAGGGTCACCTCCTTGAATCATGAACCCTTTGATATTTCTATGAAATATGGTACCATCGTAGTACCCACTTGCACATAACGCCAAAAAGTTCTGCATCCAAATTAATTTATAACCAAATTAAATAAGCAAATTCCCCTCCCTATCATCATCATAAGATTCAACCCTAAACCCTAATTTCAATCGATTTTGAATATAAGTTGTAAGACAAAGAGCAGAAACAATCCATCATAGATGATAATAAGCAATCGAAAACCGAGAGAGAGAGAGAGATGTGAAGAACTAACCTCAGCACTCTTGGGAACCTCGTCACAAAAGATCTCGCACTTTATATCACCCAGATTCGTGTGCAATGTTACTGACTGCACATTATATTATACATACAATTATTATCGCCAAAACAAATTCAAAAAACAAAAACAAAAATAGCAAAAACGAACGATTGATTGACGACGTCTCTCACCATTGATTGATGCTCGGAAAACTTAGCTGAGGCTTCTTCTTCTTCCCACTTCCTCTCTAGTCGCGTCGATGCTTTTGGCGCTTCCCCCCCCTTCCTTCCAGAGACATCTCTCTATATTAAAACGTCGCCGCCTTATCGTGTTGGGCCTTTTATGGGCCAGATTTTGGATCCATTAAACAAGACTCCTAAACGGTGACGTTTTATCTTACAAATCCAATAGTATCTGTGTAGTATGTTTGGTTATCTTTCAAATCCAAATACTATTGTATTGTGTATCTATCTCTCTAATGGCGACCACCGGTGCCGCCGCTGCCACGGCCACTGAGATTGGAAACGCAGAAATCAAACAGCCTCGATCGATATTTGACTTGCCGGCCGATTTCTTTGACTCGTGCCGATTGTCAAATCCTTCGGAGACTCAATCGTCGACATGGTTAATACCAGTACCACCCGCGGAGGAGGAGAAGAAGAAGGACGGCGTGATTATGGATAGATGGACCTGTAATACTTGTAAAATTGACTTCTCTTCTCTTCAAGATCAACGCTCCCACTTCAAATCCGATCTTCATCGCCTTAACGTAAATCATTTATCTATCTCTCTTTCTCCCCACTACTAGTACTACTATGATGATTACTCCTTAGAATATATAAAAGTCTTTCTATGTCGTTTCCCCATGCCTTACTTTTGTTGTTGTTGCTGTGATTGTATAGATCAAGCTGAGTGTTGCTGGTAAGCCTATTTTGAGAGAAGAAGATGTTGATGAGTTGACGTCTGAGTCTGTCCAAGACTACGATGTCTCTAGTATATCAGGATCAGAGGACGAAGCTGAGACTAGACACACACTCCACTTTGATCCTCAAAAGGGTATTGATAAAAAGAAGCTTTTTATTCGTCTTCAAACTGGTGACAAAGTTTCCATCTGGAAATGCTTAATCATGGACGAAGCTGAGGTGGTGAATGACACTGGATCTTCTTCTCTCGATGATTGTGGGAGGGGCTTGGCCGAGATTGAAGTCACTGAGAGGTTGCGAAATTTGATTCCAGAGAATGCGGATCACAGGCAAATGTCTGTCGTGTTGCTTGCTAGTGGTGGCCACTTTGCCGGTACTGTCTTTAATGGAAAGTCGGTTGTGGCTCATAAGACTTTCCACAGGTACTGTCTCTTTGCATTTTCATGTTTTTTTTTCCCTGCTTGTTGATTCTTATTCAGTTCAGAAGCGAGATTCTGTTTTTACCTATGATTACTGAAAGTTAATATCCTTTGGTCTTGAAACATTATAGAGTATTGATGTGTTCTCTTATTCCCTTTCCCATGTATAGGTATGTTGTAAGAGCCAAGGCTGGTAAAAAGCAGTCCACAAAAGATGGAAGCAGCGGGAGGAGTATACACTCTGCCGGAGCCTCACTTCGTCGTTACAACGAACTTGCTTTAAAAAAGGTTCGTCTGTGAACATGTTTTTGCTACAGTTGCCTTCTTCTTCAGCTAGTGGTTCGTTGATTTTCTCGCTAACAATATTTCTAAGCCCCTTTTGTTGCGGATTATATAATTGGAAATGGGGGCTTAGGAGATGATTCTGTATATATCTCTTGGAACTTTCTTTGCCAACATTGGCCGCCGTCAGGATGGTTGTCAACCGGGATCAGGATCATAGGAAGGAAAACATTCAAAATTTGGTTTATATATTCTGTAACCTCTATAAATATGATACATAGCCTTGAAGTATAATTTTTATCATTTTTCTCTATTTTTTAGGATATTCAAGAGCTGCTTGCTAGCTGGAAGCCTTATTTTGATGGTGCTGCTTGTGTTTTTGTTCATGCTCCCTCAAGCAGTAGGCAGTTACTTTTCAATGGAGGCAAACCGTACTTTAGCAGCCAAAACTGTGCTGTACGAAACGTTCCATTTACTATCCGGCGGCCAACCTTCAAGGAATCACAGCGTATATATAATCAGTTGACTCAGATTGCATATGTAACTGAGGAGATTTTTATTAGTCAACCAGAAGACACCAAAGCCCATACAGTGGTGCATACCCATAATGAGGATCCTGGTCAATCCTCAAGAAACGAAGAGCCCAATGAAACTTCTTCTACTAACATAGTCTTAGAGGAACCAAATCGTATAGAAGAGGATATCGGGGATGGAGTTACTGGTACGTCAACTTCGTTGCATGAAGCTGCTAAATCTGGTGATTTTGAAAAGGTTCTGGAGTTATTGGAGGAGGGTATGGATCCTTGTGCTAAGGATGAAAGAGGCAGAACGCCGTACATGCTTGCAAATGAGAAAGAAGTGAGAAACACATTCAGACGGTTTATGGCGTCAAACCTTGAAAAGTGGAACTGGCATGATGCTAAAGTACCCAGCCCGCTCACCAAAGAGATGGAGGAATCTCAAGCTGCCAAGCAGGTACTTTGCATTGATTTGTTATTTGTTGACATCAAAAGTTTGGTTAAGGATTATGCATGAGGCAAAATAGGACTAGTGCAGAACTCATTAGTCCTTTCTTTACGCACTGGGTTCTTAGGTTGAGCTCTATCCCGGAGTTTATGGATATATGTGGTCATGTGTTAGGGTCCAATGTCTGCCAAATACTATATTAAATTGTGATGTATATGAAGCATTTGTTCTCGCATGATTTGATATATATGATTTTTTAGATGGGATTCTGAATCTACCATTTGACTAACTTGATTTGTGACGGTGATTCTTGTTCAGGCAGAAAAAGACGCCAAGCAGAAAGCAAGAGCAAAAGAGTTGAAGAAACAACGCAGAGCCCGAGAAAAGAAGGCTCAAGTAAAGTTTTAACCAGTGTCTTATTCCAACCAAAATTCGGATTACTAGAAACTAGAGAGACAGTTAACTTCTTGTCTAACCCTCCTTGTGTTTGCAGGCCGAAGCTGCGCAGGCTGAGAAAGAGAAGCCGATCTCTAAAGTGGTTAGCTTCATAAACCCTCAATTTGTATAATTTTGGATATCAGTCTATATTTTTAAGGAGAAGCCACGTCAACATTTACTTTCTCTTTTGTGTAAATCTTCTTGTAAATAGGAGGAAGTGAGGAGAGCAATGGCAGCCCAGAGGGAAAAGAGAGCAGCCGCTGCAGAAAGACGGATGGCGGCACTTAACATTCAAAGCAGTTCAACGACAACATAATTTAAATTTCCAACAAATTTTGATATCATTCATATTTTTGTTTAGTGTTCTTTTTTTTTGTTTTGATTCTGTACAATGTAGTATATTCGGATTACAATGATAAAAAGGCTTTTTATATTATAATGAAAGTAGTCAGTCACAAACCCTTTTATATATATAGTGAGATTTAGTCATTAATGGTGGTCAGAGGAGGAGAGTGCTAAGTGAAGGGCATGCTCTGCCTCCTTCAAGAACAGTCTTGTGAGCTGCTTCTGTCCTCTACGGTACACTACACTTGACCACTTGTTTCTGCTCATCCTTCTCCCATCCCAGTCCCTACTATCACAACACATATTTCAAAAACATTCTATCCATATCTAAAACCATGTCCAGAGATTTTGGACATTGTACCTCGGCTCTTCATCGCAGCATGCCTCCTCAAGGAGCCTAGCATCTTCTTCTTCAGTGCCCGAATTCTCTTCCAGCTTCATCATCCTGTCAAGAAAAGAAAAACGCATTGAGGACTGTAACTTTCTTCTGATCCTGCTGACATACATCTTACTTAGCTCTTAATATCATGTCAAATTCAGTTGCATACTTTGCATTAAGGAGATCCACAAGTAACTGCAAAGCTCCAGAATCCCCGCATGCTTCCCATATGGCCATCCTGACCTCAGTTTCAGAAGGTTGCTCTTCTGGTCTCAACTCTACTAGCTTTCTCGAAAATAATAATTGTGTCTCAGTATCGGGGTGAAATACAAACTGTGGATGCTTATCAGAGTCTGTCTTCCTTTCCCAACTCACTACTTTAAGCAATGGATCTTTCGTGTAGGATATGTATTTATGTTGAAAAGATGTCAGAAGAAAGAAAAAGGGTAATCATACCTCTTCAAGCATAGCTGAGACCTTGTAAATCTCTTCTTCTTGCATGGCAATGGTCCTTAAGCCAGTCATAAAATCTTCTGGGAAAACTAGTTTGTTCATATATGAGGGCATCTTACGCTGCCCAGACCAACTGAAACTACAGGATCTCACTGTTTCCTTCTCATCACTTTCTCTAATTTTTGATGTGGTTTGTGGAAAGAACCCATGATTTAAGACCGATTTTGGCAGGAGACACCGGAGTTGAGCTTTCTGCATTACGAGAATTTCCAGAGTTCGACAGGTACATTATCAAATCAAAATAAAATGTACAATGCTAACCTGAGCTTCAAGAAGCTGCCCTTTGGAATCAGAAAAAGGAATACTCGGAATCGCTTCAACAGGATAATGAACCTAGAATAAATCCAAGGTTATTTTCAAACAAGAGACGTGAAAAAACACAATTGACGAGTATCTTCTTGCTCTTGGAAAGTTATGTTTCTCGTCAACATCCTCACAAATACATTACGGGTTGAAAATTAAGGAACTCTTCAAAGGGGAAGCAAATATAACCATGAGATAATCATCTGGATTATTCTCTATCACAAATCCATACAGGTAAAGAAGCTCCTGCATACAACAAGAAGGGACATCACTCCAACAAAGGCTTAGATGTGATAATTTGCAAATACACATGTCCACCACTCGAAAACCTATTAAATCGTAATACAAGATAATCAATCAAACAAAACAAAATATTTGACAGGAACAGGACCACTCAATATAGTTTTTCATTGAAGCTGCCAGGAACTGCAAAAGGTCTTACCTCATTCCCTTTGTTACCATAGCTGATCGAGACCTCCTTGTTTGGGATACACTGTTGTGCAACTGTTCAATTTACAGAATTGTGGCACTCAGTTTTCCACATTACATAACTAAAAGAAGTGAGTAAATGGATTGTTCCGAAGTTTGATAGATCCTTGTAGAAAGTGAGAGGTAATACAATCAAATTTTTAACTAACCCGAGAGAAGGTACATGGAGGAAGGAACCCTAGATACCAATCCGGTGCCATCAACTTCCCAAGTCGCTACAGGCTTCAAATCTAAACAACCATAACTATGGTATATCATATCAAATGACACTAGGATATATACTCATTGACCATATCAACAATATGGAGCAGAGTAAAGAGAGCCTCGTTTTAAGTTTTCTTTTATAATAAAAAGTTGGCATACCATGGTTGCAAAAGTCAATGCCAGGAACAAGTCCCTCAACCCACACAGTATCGCCGGGTCCGAGAGATGACGCGCCAGGGACTTGAGCCTGAATATCTACCCATCAGAAAATGAAGAAACTCATGAAGTTTTGATTACAGGAGAGAAGGATAAAAGAGAAGGTATTTTTTTCACATAGAATTCAGCAAACTGACAAAAATGACTTGCCTTTTTCCCCACTAGAACTAACTGGGTCCGTTTCAGGGGTATGACTTGTTGATGGGTATTCCCCGACATCCTCCTGGCTTTGTGGAAACACGAAAGAATGTGGAAGAGGAATGTTCAAGGCACGACTCCAGAATACAGAATTTGCCCTGGCGTAATGGAAAAGATCTCAAGATTACTCAGCACACAAAACTCTGGTTCTACAAAAAAAAAAAAAGAGATAACACCACACCAGTAGCCAACATACCAGAGGAAGTGTTGAAAGGAGACCTCGCTGCACCAAAAGACAAAACAAAATATGATTGGCTCCGGCACAAGAATTATTTTAATCTATAATAGTAGGCGTAAGTAAATATGTGAGGTATGTAAACCTTTGGGAATCACCATCCAAAATAAGAAGCTTTTTCACCAGGGGCTCCACCTTGTCATGGTAAAGCGACATCAACTTCTTCTTCTGAAAAGGAAAGTACAGATGAAACGAAAAATGAAATCACGATGGACATGCTCCAAATAATTGGGGGTTAAACAGTGAAAGGAGAAAATGTGGCAGCAATCTATTTGTAGGATGATATAGGGGAATCAAAAATGTTAAAAGATTGACACCTGTAACTCGGTTGCGTGGTACAAGTTTGTCCCCTTGAGCTCAAGGATGTCAACATCAGAAAACCAAAGAGGATTGCCAAATCGAGTAGGAAGCATATCAAGATACCTATAATGTATTATCATATTCTTTTTATATAGACAGTACAGTAGAGATGAATCCCCTTTAAACAACTTAAGAGATACAAAACTTACGGCTTCCAGGAAGAATTGATTCGAAGACGCTCGAGAGTGAGGAACAAAATCATGAGAAACCGGTCATCGACTTGTCCTTGTTGGAACATCTGCTGACACTCTGGGCCGAGGAGAGGGTCTTGAAGAACTCTCATAGGGGTAATGGCCAAATCAAGCGGCACAACAAGCAACACATCTGAAAGATGAATTCATATAAACTAATAGATAGATAGATAGCCAAATGAGAGAAACAACTAATAGATAGAGATAGTACCATCGGAAGCTTGATGAGTGGAGGCGAATATGCCAAATCCTTTTCGGGAGTCAGAATATTTGATGTTGCAGCCTCTTAATTCTGCTCCATTCACCTAAAAATTCAAAATCAAACAAAGATCGATCGATGAGAGATACAAAAACGACTGAAAATAACACTCAGACAACAGAGGGAAGCGGGGGGTCTCTAACCTGAAGCCATTCTAGGAACCTTTCGAGTTTGGCTTCTTCTTCTGAAATCGCCATATCTTCCGGCGAAGTTCAATACGCCGGAGACGGGTTTAAGGGAACGGTCAAACCGGGCAGAGGGTTTTTTTTTTTTGTCTCAATCGTTCTAGTGAGGGGACTAACAACAAAACGACGTCGTTGCTGACTTCTGTCTCTGTGGGCTTTTGTATCCACCCCACACCCACTGGGCTTGTTGCACTTGCACCTTCTTTTTTTTTTTTTTTTTTTTTTTGTAAAATTATTTTATTTGGTTATGTAAGTAACTGTTTCTAGAAATGTAGAAAGATTAGGTTAAGCCGAGAATGGGTTATTCTAGGAATATACCTTTAATTTGACCTAAATAAAGTATATAGTTTGCTACATTCATAGTTAAACAAAAGGTGCTTTAATTTTGTTTAATACAGTATATATATACGATCGTTTGTTTATTTTGTTCGCTCCAATAACATTGGGATGCGAATGTGAATACTGCCGACTCGTTAAGCACTGACTCACGTGCTTACCAAGTTCTCACTAAACGCCACATTTGGTTTACTCATCATACATATACGTGTTGCTCTACCTTACCTATTGCTTGGAATATCCCCAGAATTTTTCTCTTTATATATGATAAATTGTGGAAATATGCATGTCGTTTGTATTTTTTAAAAACATACATGCAGTAGGTGCTAAAACGGTCCCTTTTTCAATCAAACTGGAAAAATCACGTGGGTGGCTGTGCAAAGCCACACTGACCTATATATATATATATATTGATCTTTTACTAGGAATATGAATTTCCAAAGCATCAGATATTTAGATGAGAGATAATACGTACTCACACTAATTTCATAAATCATAATTCGATAGTAAATATTGTTTCGATACGGTCGGTCACGCGGGTTATCACCGATTATATACGGTAACGATTTTTTTAACCGTTGTAACTCATGCATTTGTACGTAATTTTATATAAGTTCTGTTTTACAAATTTCGAATGACATGATATGATGACGTACGAGTTCCACGCAAGTAGAGGAACAATTCAGATTATCTTCCTTTCTCTCTAGCTTTCAACGTCTGGGTTACTTATTAACTGTTCGAAACAAAATATATGTACTCTTGCAATTTTCTTTTTATATATAGTTGATTGATTGATTCCTAATTTGATTATGTCATAGGTAAATCTTTTGTAGTCAAAG
This sequence comes from Camelina laxa, assembly GCA_024034495.1. Classification (NCBI taxonomy): domain Eukaryota; kingdom Viridiplantae; phylum Streptophyta; class Magnoliopsida; order Brassicales; family Brassicaceae; genus Camelina; species Camelina laxa. Next base: position 30,777,930 of record CM043884.1, on the reverse strand, counting down.
CTCCGGCAAGATGGTTGCCTTTGGGAAGAGGTTGAAAGAAAGCCAGATTCAAGAATGGAAAGAGTAATATTATTTTGTTTACCATTTGAATATTAATTTTATTTTACATAAATGCATGCCTAAAATGCGTCTCTGTTTTTGCAGATATTATATCGACTACAAGTTTATAAAGAAGAAGGTGAACCAATTTAAGCCGCAAGTTGATGATGATGTTGGTACCCAAGATCATAGTTCTGTGCTCAAGGGTTTCTCTAGAATTATGGATAATCAGGTATCATAGAAATATTTCTCATTGAGAAGGAAATTAGATGCACTCAAAAGGCTTTTTCATGTCATTCAATGTGCCATACAAAAAGTACTCTCTTGCCTATTTGACTTATGCCTGAATTAATGGTTTTTTTTGTTTCTTTTTTGGTTAATTAGATTGAAAAGGTTGTCTTGTTTCTTCTGAAACAACAAGGACTGCTCGGACACAGATTATCATCTCTTGGACAACAGCGCAATGCAGTTTTTCAGCAAAACAACATATGTGAGCTTGAACAAGGATACAGACAAGTAGGACATGATCTGTTGCGGCTACTCTGTTTCCTTGAGATGAACGCCATTGGTATCCGTAAGATCCTGAAGAAAATTGATAAGCATTTTGACTACAAATTCACAGACTACTACGTCAGAACTCGTTCAAATCACCCTTATTCTCAGCTACAACAAGTCTTCAAGCAAGTGGTAACCATGTCTTTACCTCACTTTCTTCTTTTTTCTCTTCTATATGCATGTAGTATGACACCTAAACTAAATGCTCCTGTTTGACTTCTCCTTGCAATATATATATATGCAGGGTGTTGGAGCTGTTGCTGGGTCTGTTTCTCGCAATCTTGCAGCACTTCAGGACCACCAAGGGATCCATACTTCAATATATGACCAATCTGTTTTATCTAACCCGGTTATTATCCAAAACATCTCTTCCCAGGTCTTGTCAGTTTTTGTCTTTCTGCAGCTGACAACAAGTTATTTGTTGTGACTAGTAATTTAAGAATACATGTACTGCAGGATGCTATGGTTGATTCTATCAATGCTGCTGTCAGGAAGCTATCAAACTCGACAAGCTTTTTGGAGTTCCTCGGGAAACATGCGTTAATCATATTGGAAGACTCGCCTTCTCTACCAGATCCTGTTGCTGAGGAAAATTTTCATTTTCTGTCCCTGTTCCTGAATTTGGTTAACGCTTTTCTGTATATGGTCAACACCTACATCGTAGTCCCTACGGCGGATAGTTACTCGCTTAGCCTTGGAGCCGCAGCAACTGTTTGCGGTGTGGTGATTGGCTCCATGGCAGTTGCTCAACTGTTTTCTTCAATCTATTTCAGTGCATGGTCAAACAGATCTTATCTTAAGCCGCTTTTGTTTAGCAGCATTGTTCTTATCATTGGCAACACATTTTACGCCTTGGCCTATGACATGAACTCTATTGTACTTCTTCTGCTCGGTCGCCTCTTCTGTGGGTAAGTTTCAAGCAATACCAGCGCATTTATTACTCTGCCTATGTTAACACAGTGATTGATTTGTACAGTATAAGATCTGTCTTACCTCAGGTTAGGCTCTGCAAGGGTAATAAATAGGCGTTATATAAGTGATTGTGTGCCACTTAAGCTTAGAATGAAGGCTTCTGCTGGATTTGTTAGTGCAAGTGCGCTAGGAATGGCATGTGGTCCAGCCCTTGCCTGCTTGTTTCAAACTAACTTCAAGATTTGCAATCTCACCTTCAACGAGAATACATTACCGGGTTGGTTCATGGCGTCGGCGTGGCTGGTATTCTTGCTCTTGTTATGGATATACTTTAAAGAACCTGAGAGAGAGGATGTTGTGCCACAGCAAGGTAATCAGACTTTTCGATATGTTGATTCCATTAATTGTCAACCATACAATTAAGTGTTCGTTCTGACTTCGCATGTATATATGCAGGGCCTTCAACTTCAAGTTTAGGTACTTTGGAGGATAATATTGTGGCGCCTTTGCTCTTAAAATGTGAAGCTAAACAAAAGACCATTTATGAGGATGAGAATTGTGAAGAAGACCGAAAGCCAGTAAATTCAATTATGTCAGCATACCGGTTGCTTTCACCTTCAGTAAAAGTATAATATGAGTTGAGTCTAAGTTTAATTTTCTAATTTAACCAATAGCTAGCCATATGTTGAACAAAGAACACAATGGTGGATCTCCAGGTTCAGCTATTTGTCTACTTCATGCTCAAATATGCGATGGAGATCTTGGTAGCTGAAAGCAGCGTCATCACTAGTTATTACTTTGCGTGGCAAACCAACGCAGTTGCAATCTTTCTTGCTTGCCTCGGCCTAACTGTGCTTCCAGTTAACGTTATAGTCGGACACTACTTCAGCAACATGTTTGAAGAAAGGTAGAACCACTTCACAATCTGATTCTTATTCATTAGTTACAATCTACAAAAAAAGAAAAAAAGTACTGTCTGCATACCATAAGGTTTCATGTTGCAAAGACTAATTTCCAGGCAGGTTCTGCTAGCATCAGAGATGATGTTGTGCATTGGTATTCTCCTCAGCTTCCACATCATTCTGCCGTACTCGGTTCCTCAGTACGTGGCCTCTGCATTCATCACTTTTGTATCCGCAGAAGTGCTTGAAGGCGTGAACTTATCGCTCCTATCGAGGGTAATGTCATCGAGGCTGTCTCGAGGAACATTCAACGGAGGTTTACTATCAACAGAAGCTGGTACGCTTGCTCGGGTCATAGCGGATGGAACCATAACAGTTTCAGGATACTTACCGGAGAAGTGGCTCTTGAATGTTACTTTGCTTCCCTCGTTTCTAATTTGCATCTCTTCCATTGTTGCAACCGGCCTTACTTACAACTCGCTTTACTAATAAAGAAGTCTAATCTACTTCAAAGATACTATGTCATCATATATGTGTAATGCAAACAAATCTCTGCTATAACTATAGGTAAATAAACCATCAAGTTAAAACCGAATAAACGGAATTTGAAACCAAACCAATAGATTGAACCGGTTGTCATGTCTCTCTCTCTCTCTCTTAGTTAAACGTACTCTTGCATACGCCAAATATTAGAGAAGGATTCTATACTGCCGACCGACTAAATGCAGACCGATTTGGGGGATGATGGTTCTCTGTAAACCGATTAATTTTAGTGTGTGTCTGGCAAATCTGAGCCCTAATAAATTGAACCAAAGATGGGATATCAACAAAACCGAAAACCAACAAAGTGAACCGGGACGGTTAAGTCTCCTCTTGCAATTGCAATTGCATATACAACAACAAACAACAACGCCGAACAAGTCAGCAGCTCTCTCTATTAATTAGATTGCTGTAGCGGCGGACGGAGAGAAGAAGGACGAAGCAATCAATAACTTAACAATGGCGGCGGATATGCCGGAGGCAACAGTAAGGAACATTCTAGACCAAGAGTCACTAAAATGGGTTTTCGTCGGAGGTAAAGGAGGTGTCGGGAAGACGACTTGCAGTTCAATTCTCGCAATTTGTCTCGCCAGTGTTCGATCCTCCGTTCTCATCATCTCCACCGACCCTGCTCACAACCTTAGTGATGCGTTTCAGCAGCGCTTCACTAAATCCCCCACTTTGGTTCAAGGTTTCTCTAATCTCTTTGCCATGGTAAAAGCTTTCTCCTATTTTCTTTTCTTCTAGATCGTGGTGGAGTTATGATCTTATGTGGAATTAGGGTTCTCTGATTCAAATTTCAATCTCAATCTGCGTGTTCTTATCTGAATTCGCTCGATCGTTGGATCAATTTTTTATGTTGATTGAGATTGATCCCCAACAGTGTTGAGGTTTGTAAGGTTTGGAATTTTCTTATGCCCACTCTAATTTTGGGGATTAGGTTTGGAATTTGGATATACGACCAATTTGTATTCTCTTGGTATAGTTTCTTTTTGGCCATGATAGATAATAGACATTGATAGTAAAATTCGAGGCTGGTTATGCCAAATTCAGTGTCAATTCAAGCAGAGGTTTTATAAAATTGCTGTTTTTTTCTGGTGGTTCTGGATCGCCTCTAATAGACAGGCTTGATGATGAGTTCTTGGCTAATCTTCTAATCTTCAAGCTCTTATGTGTGTCTGTTTCTATGTGACTCACACTCCTTACCTCTTGATAGTGAGTGAATCTTGTGTTTGCTTTTCTCAGGAGGTGGATCCTACCGTTGAAACTGATGACATGGCTGGTCCAGAAGGCATGGATGGTTTATTCTCTGATTTGGCTAATGCGATTCCTGGGATCGATGAGGCCATGAGTTTTGCTGAGATGTTGAAGTAATTTATTACACTCCATGCTATTTGGTTCTTCTAACAGTTGTCTGTCTCGCATTAACGATGTATTATCACTGACATGTTTCTATTCCTTAGGTTGGTGCAAACAATGGATTATGCAACTATTGTGTTTGACACTGCTCCAACTGGACATACTCTCCGCCTGTTACAGTTTCCAGCCACACTAGAAAAGGGACTTTCCAAGTTGATGTCATTGAAGAGTAGATTTGGTGGCTTGATGACTCAGGCATGTCTATAAGCTTGTGAATTTCAGTTTGCTTGTCCATTGATATTGCTCTTTGGTTTCTTCTTTGGCTGATTTTTCATTGGAACTTGTTGCTAATGCAGATGAGCCGTATGTTTGGCATAGAGGATGAGTTTGGAGAGGATGCTCTGTTGGGCAGACTTGAGGGCTTGAAAGAAGTGATTGAGCAAGTAAATCGGCAATTCAAAGACCCGGTAACATATTCTCAACTTCTTTGCTATTTCCAGTTCTCATTGACTGTTTTCTTAACTCTGTGCGTGAATTTTTAGTTTTAGATGCATGACATTGCTTTGTAGCATAGAATTTTGATAGCATTCATCAGCGTTACTGAAAAATCTGATACATATTTGACAAACTCTGCTTTTTAAGATAAGAAATTGACACGTGTGGCTCTTTTACGCAGGATATGACAACATTTGTTTGTGTCTGCATCCCTGAGTTCTTGTCTCTCTATGAAACAGAGAGACTTGTTCAGGAACTCGCCAAGTTTGAGATCGACACACATAACATTATCATCAACCAAGTACTATACGACGACGAAGGTGCCTTTTTTTTAGCAGTTGTGTCTTTCTTCTCGTATCGAACTTGTTTTACAAACAAATTTAACAATTGTTCTCACATGTCTCTTATGTAGATGTGGAATCCAAGTTGCTCAGAGCAAGGATGCGGATGCAACAGAAGTATCTTGATCAATTTTATATGCTATACGATGATTTCAATATCACAAAACTTCCTCTGCTTCCTGAAGAGGTAAGAAGGCATGACATGTATTATAAGATGAGAAGGAAACCAAAGACTTATATAATTTGCATCCTAAAAAATATGGATGTTTGGATGACAGGTGACAGGGGTTGAAGCGTTAAAGGCGTTTTCACATAAGTTCTTGACGCCGTACCATCCTCCGACTAGCAGAAGCAATGTAGAAGATCTGGAGAGGAAAGTACACACATTGCGTTTGCAGTTGAAAACAGCTGAAGAAGAACTTGAACGGATCAAGAGTGGCTAAAGAAAAGGGTTTGTTCTTCCCTTTGATTATGGTAAGTTTCTTTCTTCACCAGATTCTCTCGGAACTGACGTGGTTTCTACATGGGCGGTCTTCTAGATCTGGGATTTCATTTGGGTTTCTTGTTGATTATGTTTTGAACAAATTTTATAGGTGGAAAGTTAAAAATTGAATCTTTTTCTCTCTTTTAAGTTCTTCATCTGGCAACGACTCTTCATTATAGGGACCAAATTCAAACAGAATCATCTTTTACGTTTTGTTTTGCATTGGATTTATTTTTAAGTTGTAATAATCATATTATCAAATCATGCAGATAGACAGACTCTAGTACTCTTTACCAATACGTAAATCATTTTGTTTTAGACTAGGTGCATTTTATAATTAAAGCTGATGGGTCTGTTGTGTGACATAATTAACTTGAGGGGACTTAAAAAAAATTGTATATAGAGACTGCTGGTCTTTTTAACAGGCACAAAACAATGTTCCATGATAAAACAAATACAGTAGTAAGATGCGGGTGTTATAAAAGATAAATTTTGATTTACTTACAAAACCTTACAAGTTGTTGTGTTCAATAAGTTTGGTCTTCATCGGTATAACAATAATAGTGATAAATAAAAAATAGAAACGAAACTTATTCCCACGTCACGGCGATAGGGCTTCTGACCTTGTACTTGTCACATATCCAAACCAAAGCTCCAAAGGAAGAAGAAGATGAATTCGTCGAAGCTTCTGAAACAAATGTGACCGTATAACTCAATCTCTCTCTCACCTTCTGAAACTTGAGAACTTGCGGCTCCACTCTCACCTTCACACCTCTGGGTTCCTCAACGTGAGCCATATACTCACAAGCAGGTGACCCAACGTTCGTCACAGTCCTCTTATATCTCGCCGTTGTGGCGGCGCCATTGACGAAGTTGACCGCGAACGAGGGATAGTTCAAATCACCAGGACTTAAAACGACGCCGTGAGTAGTAGGACACGTGTATCTCGTACCGGAGAACAAGAGTATCCTCTCGCTCGTGTAATTCAAGCTGCACAAGTAGTTGAGATAATCGACGGTGGATATATCGTATACCAGCCCCGGATCTACCGCTCTCGTTGGCTCCACCTGTCCCGCTCCAAGCGCGAACGCCGTGGCCGCCGAGTCACGTCCCACCCCCATATCTCCGATCGGTCGGTTCCTGTTGTCGGTGATCCTCGCCGTCGTCATGATTGCCGATTTTATCATCGCCGGTGACCAGTCCATGTGAACGGACTTGATTAGAGCGGCGATTCCGCTGACGTGTGGACAAGCCATGGAGGTTCCAGAGATGATATTGAATTGGACCCGTCTTGGATCGGATCTGAGGAGGCTAGGGCCCGAGAACGGCGACCAACCGGCGAGGATGTTCAAACCGGGAGCCGCTATGTCCGGTTTAGAAATTTCCGGTCCGGCGACGCTTGGTCCTCTTGACGAGAACGCGGCCACGATCGGGGCGGTTGCACCGTACGCGGTTCCTCTAAATCGAAGAGACGCGGTGGCGTTCGCTTTGCCGGAGAGATAGCTCAGCAATGTTTTGCCGTCGGAAGCACCAATTGAGATCGCCGGTAAAACGTGAGGATCAGCTAGAAGCTCCTCTCCTTCGGCCTCTGTGCTCACCAGAAGCATCGCTGCTCCTCCGCTCCGTTTCACCTCTTCACCTTTGGCCGTTCTGCCGCTGGCTCCTCTTAAGCAAATGACGATTTTACCCTCGACGAGTTCTCTCTTGAGCGAGTCCCGAACGCAGTACTCAGCTCCTCCCCTTCTGCCTCCTCCGGCTGTTGTGTTAAACGCTAAAGACAGATTCTTTAAGCTTTTCCCTTTGTACAAGGATGATCCAACTATCCTTTTACGGTTCCCGATCAGGACAATCGCAGGAAAAGTTCGGTCCGTGTAACTCGCAGCGACAGTCATCAACCAAGGAGCTCCATTACTCACTGTGGATGCAGTTGGACCTGAATTACCCGCAGAGCAAGAAACGAAAATGTTCTTCTGCATCGCTCCAAACCCAGCGATCGCTATTGGGTCGACATAAAACGGTCGTGACGACCCACCTAGCGACAGAGAGATCACATCCACACCGTCTGAAATGGCTTTGTCAATGGCTGCGATTACGTCCGTGTTGGCACATCCTAGTGCCCAACAAGCTTTGTATGCAGCAATCCTCGAAGTAAACCTCATCCCCGTAGCCAAACCTCTGCCTTGTCCGAAATAACTCGCTTTCGGGACCATGTCTCCGGCAGCAGTCGAGGCTGTATGCGTCCCATGTCCTTGTGCGTCTCGAGCCGACCTATATATATGCAACCAATTACTTGCCACGCTTCTTTTTTTGTTATACCGATCATACTTTTAATGAGAACCATGTATATTGACCAAAAGAGTTGTTCAAGGTACTTTTATTGTATGGATCTTCAAAAACAATTCGTTAATTTACTAAGGAATATATACATTTAGCTTAGATCTTCGGATAAATTAATTTTATGAAAGACTCTTAGTTACTAGATCATTGTCTCATTGGACTTCTATTGAAAGATGCATTCACTAATTTTGTCCATTCTCATCAATTGTTTAGAGGAAGGTAATTTTATGTTATCCAAACGATGTTCGGTTTAACGTTATGGAGCTAGCTAGTGATCAACGTTTTTAACTAAATTCTTTTTTTTTTGGGTATATATGCATGATATTCAAATTCGAATATTTTCTTCACATTTGTTTCCCGTTAGCTTATAGGGGATAAATTAACAATGTGCTATCAGCATTAACCGTCTAACCTGAAATCAGTGGTTTCGTTGATTTTTCCAACGATGGATTCGTAGCCTTTGTAAAACGCGCTAGCCCCGATGATCTTCTTGTTACACGATGATGAAGAGAAGTTTGTGCCATGGTCGCACGAACCTCTCCATCTAGATGGAACCGGAGGCATGTGCGTGTCTCGGAAGCTCACGTGATCCGGCGAGATCCCTGTGTCCACAAGGCCGATGATGACGTCCGAAGATAGGCTGGTCTCGTTCCAAAGTCCGATCCCATATTCAAGACCAAGAAACTCGTGAGAATATGTCGTGTGTAGAGATAAGAGCTCGTCTGGATAAGCCGAGATAAACCCTTTTGTGTTTTTCACGGTCTCGAGCTGGTCGTCGGTGAGAGTCGCGGAGAAGCCGGACATGGCATTTTCGTAAATATAGTGAATATCGGGGATAGAGAAATCATCGTCGTGAATATTTTCTGTTTGGAGTGAATCCAAAAGCGAAGTAACGACGTGTTTGGTAGTGGTTGTTGCAGTGTGGATCACGTAGGTTTGTTTGAGGGAGGAAGCATTTGATGTGAAGAAGAAGAAGAAGAAGAAGAAGATTAATGATCTGAAGAACATCATCGGACGGTTGTCGATAGAAGGAAACAAGAAGAGCATTAAAAGAAAGCGATGTAACAACAACAACAACCTATGATTCTTAGGACTCATATATTTCGGGGTATATAACACATAAAAGAAAGATGTAGGTGACGTGTGAATACTGTGAGCTGTGAGCTGAGGAAAATGTGACTAGAAAGAAAGAGTAAAATATATTTTAGAAAAGAAAAAGGTAAAATGAAATATTATGTGATGTTTGTAACTGTCGCTATTGTGTGGTTCTTGTGCGGTCCCGTCTGTTACTTAATGTTGCTTTTTTTGGAGTCGTGGCCGTGGGTTCATTAATATTATTTTACCAATAAAAATGAGCAGATTACAAAAGCTTTGATGGGATGATAATTAAGAATACTTGTCTAACAAAGAGTGAAGCGTAAAGAACAAGTCTAGCCTTAGAATTGGGAGATGGTGGTGATTCTGCATGTTTCTGCTGGACCCATCATCATTTTATGCAGATTTTGTAACTTGTGTTCACTCGTTTTTGCAATCGATTCCATTTCACATGATGATTAATTCACATTATCTCAGATGAAATTACTTCAAAAAAATATTGATCGATCATAGATAGAAAAAAAGTAAAGAAAACAGGTAGTAGTTTAGAAGGACGGGGGATGCAGCTTCCACCGCCGGTTAGGTGACATTAAATGAGGGGACAACGCAACAATAATTGGGGGCGTGACTTAATATTATTACTCATATCGATCGGTCTAAGTTTTTTTTTTTTTTTTTTGTTCTGACCTCTCTATATTACCAGCGTACCTATGGTTCAAATCAGGGATTGCTTGTTCACACTTCACTGATCATCAGAATCTCTTATAATTTTGTCTTGGCTTCGAAGACAAGTTGGAACACACGTAAGCTAAACTACTTCCATTTTCTTCTGCTTTCCTCATCACTCCTACGAAAGTCAAAGATATTCATCGTATCTTCCCATTTAATTCTTCAATACCCTCTCTCTCTTTTTTTTTTTTTTTTTTAAGGATAACACAACTCACCATGTCTAATTGTCTATATAATTAGTGATTTGACCTCTTCTTAACTAGATCTTAATATTTTTTTTAACCAAGATTATATACTTGCACATTTTAATGCTTTTATACAAGACAATTAAAGTAAGTTTGATGTTTGGAATTAACAACAAAGCCCGTCTAGCTCAGTTGGTAGAGCGCAAGGCTCTTAACCTTGTGGTCGTGGGTTCGAGCCCCACGGTGGGCGTTATTATATTTTGTTTTGGGTTTTAATGGGCTAAGAAAAAATTGGGCCTATAACTGTGGCGGGTGATGTGATAGATGCCTTATATAGATAAGCAAGCGGAAGCGGGTCCAACACACTCCATAACGGTAAGAAAAAATTGAGAGAATTCAATCCCCCTTTTGTCTCGCCCGGCGATTGGGGTTTTGTGTGGTCTTCTTCCGCTCCAATTGATGGGTGTGGGAGGGAAGTTCTGGGATTTGCTCAGACCTTATGGTCGGCAACAAGGCTTTGATTTTCTCACTAACAAACGCGTCGCTGTTGATCTCTCCTTTTGGATCGTTCAGCATGAAACCGCTCTTAAGGGTTTTGCCCTTAACCCTCACCTCCGCCTCACTTTCTTCCGCACTATCAATCTCTTCTCCAAGGTTCCCATTTTTCTTCTAATCCTCCTCCTCCTCTCTCTCTCTCTCTCTTGAATTTCCCAATTTCGTCTCCTTAGTACTGTATATATATAAAAAAATCCTTTTTTTGGCTTAGCTATAAAAAAAGGTTCTTTTTCTTTCTCTTCTGTGAATTATGGGTTTTCGAAGTCTAGGTTTCGAAAATTTTAGGTTTATTCTGTCGAGATGATCATAATGCGGTTGAAGGGTTTTGCAGTTTGGAGCGTACCCGGTTTTTGTGGTTGATGGAACACCATCACCTTTGAAATCTCAGGCGAGAATCTCCAGGTTTTTCCGGTCTTCTGGAACTGATTCTTCGAATCTACCTGCAATCAAAGAAGGCGTCTCCGTTGAGAGAAATAAACAGTTTTGTGAATGGGTTAGGGAATGTGTGGTAAGTTGGATTTCTTTTTAAAGAAACCTTCGATCGCTTACATAATTTCTTATGACTTTTTTGGTTCTTCTTTAGGAGCTACTCGAATTGCTCGGTATTCCTGTGCTGAAAGCTAAAGGTGAGGCTGAAGCTCTCTGTGCTCAGTTAAACAGTGAAGGTTATGTGGATGCTTGCATTACTCCTGATAGTGATGCTTTCCTCTTTGGTGCTAAGTGTGTCATCAAAGACATCAAGCCTAATTCAAGAGTATGTCTTCCTTTGTAGTTGAGTATTATTAGCCTGACTCACTTGCGGGTGGCCTCTTTACCATCTTAGTTTCTTTGTGTGCAGGAGCCATTTGAATGCTACCATATGTCAGATATCGAGTCTGGCCTTGGTCTGAAACGAAAACACTTGATAGCCATTTCTCTTTTGGTTGGAAACGACTATGATTCAGGCGGTGTTCTTGGGATCGGTGTGGAGAATGCACTTCGCATTGTTCGTGAGTTTTCTGAAGACGAGATTTTTGAAAGGTATTATTATCATATAAGGTTTCTGTTTCTGCTTTTTGGTGACTGGTCATTTCTTCAATGTGATGAGATATTTTCTCGCAGGTTGCAGGACATGGGAAAAGGGTTGAAACCTGCAGGTCTTGGTGGAACCAAACCTGTTGATGATGGTGAAGAATCCCTCTCAGAAATGAAAAAAAGATCTTCTCACTGTTCCCGTTGTGGACACCTGGGCAGCAAGAGAACTCATTTTAAGTCCTCTTGCGAGCATTGCGTTTGTGATAGTGGCTGCATTAAAAAACCATTGGGGTTTAGATGTGAATGCTCCTCATGTTCCATGGATCGAGATTTAAAGGAACAGAAGAAAACCGAGGATTGGTGGATCAAAGTCTGTGATAAGATTGCTCAAGGGCCAGAATTTCCCAACAAAGGCATTATTGAACTGTATCTATCCGCCGATGGTTTTACAGGTATGTAGTTACTTTACAACTTTACGTCCGTATTACATGAACTTTGTTTTGAAGCTTAATCTGTTAAGTACCTCTGAAGCAGAAGGTGGCTCTTCAATGTCTTGGGGAACTCCTGATACTGAAATGCTAGTGGATTTCATGGTTTTCAAACTGCATTGGGATCCGTCTTATGTTAGAAAAATGTTGCTTCCGATGTTGTCGACCATTTATCTAAGAGAACGGGCAAGAAACAACACAGAAAACGCTTTGTTATGTGACAAGTATGAATTTCATTCAATCAAGTGCATGAGAACTAGATATGGGCATCAGTTCGTTGTGATAAGGTGGAGAAAACCCATATCTACAAGTGGTTTTACTCACGGCGACCAAGAAATTGTTATACTGGAAGAAGAAGTGGTTGAAGACGAAGAGTCTGGTGATCCGTTAGATGGTTTAAATGAACCTCAGGTGCAAGATGATAATGGTGACTGCTTCTTGCTAACTGATGAATGCATAGGACTTGTCCAGTCTGCTTTCCCTGATGAAACAGAGCAGTTTCTACGTGAGAAGGTAATAATAAGTTGGCTCTCTCTCTCTCTCTCTCTTTCTCTGTGGGTTGCCTTTTGTTCCCTTGGCCTTGACTGGTTTATTGTTCAACTGTCAGAAACTACGAGAGTTGACAAAGAAGAATATTTCGGAAGAAACAGCAACACCAAGAGCAACAACAACAATGGGTGTGCAGAGAAGCATTACTGATTTCTACCGATCAACGAAAGCAAAAGCAGCCGCTCAAAAAAGTATAGACGCAGGAGGAAGCTCAAGAGCTTCTTCTTCAGCGGAAAAGAAGAGACAGGCAACTTCCACTAGTAGTAGTAACCTTTCAAAGTCTGTAAGGCGTCGTCTTTTGTTTGGTTAGGACATTCTTGACTCTGGGTTTACTAACCCATTTTTTGGTCTGTATATGAAAGAATTTGACATTTTTTTAAAAAAAAACAAGATACTAGTGCAGCTCAGGGAATCGAATTTTTGTTGTGTACGTCTTTTTTCAAAAAAAAGAAAGATAAAAAGAAATGGTGCTGCCCAGGATCGAACTGGAGACCTTTTGCGTGTAAGGCAAACGTGATAACCACTACACCACAGCACCAGATGCTATCGTTTATACAAAAACTATAAACATCGTTACTTTTGTTTTTCTACGGATTGCCAAAAAACGGCGCATTTCAGAACTGATGTTTTGTTTATCGGAGAGCAAAAGGGAGTGTTTGGGTCTTATCGGAAAGTATGAATGTGGTAATAACATCAACACTCCCTAACTGCAACTCTCTCTCGCCGTCATGGCTAATAACCAGAGACAATTCCTCGTCAAAGCTTCCGTCGGGGAAATCTCACGGCGGGGATCGGCTATGTTCCTGACACGCGCCAAGAGCAGCCCAGATGATTACCACTCAACCCTCAAATCTCTCAATTCTCGTGGTCGCTTTCCCAGAAAATCCCTCGGCCAGGTTCTCTCAATTCTATTACATCTCTGCTATTGCTTTGTTGAGACAAATGGTCGAACACCTTGTTTAACCAGAGTGTTTGTGTTTTGTGTGACAGCATTACATGTTGAATTCTGATATCAACGACCAGCTAGCCTCTGCGGCTGATGTGAAAGAAGGAGATTTCGTGTTAGAGATTGGTCCTGGGACTGGATCTTTAACCAATGTCCTTATCAATTTAGGTGCTACAGTTCTTGCCGTCGAGAAGGTTTGTTACTGCAGACCTCCCCCCATATGCTATCATAGGAAACTGTTACATTCTGATTTTTGCAACTTCATCTTTAGGATCCTCATATGGTGTCTTTGGTTAGCGAACGATTTGCAGCTTCTGATAAGTTCACGGTACCTATCATCTTGTGTGTTGTTTTCATCTCCTGGATGCTTCTGTTTGAATTTCTGATCAAATGGGGTTCTTCTATAGGTTTTGCAAGAGGATTTCGTCAAGTCTCACGTCCGCTCTCACATGCTCTCCATTTTAGAGAGTAGAAGGTTGTTAGATACAGATACTGCTCTTGCAAAGGTAAATAAGTTTCTCCTTTGTGGTCACATATATCTTGATATAATTTGTTTACACGGAATAGAATTGTATGCGAGTGCAGGTCGTTTCCAACTTACCTTTCAATATAAGTACTGATGTTGTCAAGCTTCTACTTCCTATGGGTGATATCTTCTCCAAAGTTGTTCTCTTACTCCAGGTTAAACAGAAGAAGTTCTCCTCGTTTCTAATGATTATTCTAAATGCTCTATTCTTTGTGACAAGTTTTTTTTATGCCACATCTTAGGACGAGGCAGCTTTGCGATTGGTAGAACCAGCATTGCGAACATCTGAATACCGACCCATCAACATTTTGATCAACTTCTATTCAGGTACTTGTTTGTTCCATGATCTTCGCCATTTTAACTCTTCCAAATGTTGCAAATTGTCAATGTAGTTGCTGCTGAGAAACTTTGTAACTTTTTTTTTTTTTTTTATTGTTTCAAGAACCGGAATACAATTTCAGAGTTCCTAGGGAAAACTTCTTCCCTCAGCCCAAGGTCTTGATGAATCACCAAACTTTCATCATAACTAACTATAGCAACCATTACGGAAAAATGAGTGCTTCTTATATTTGTGCTCTGTACAGGTTGACGCTGCTGTTGTAACATTCAAGCTGAAGCATCCGAGGGACTATCCTGATGTTTCCTCCACCAAAAGTTTCTTCTCTTTGGTAGGCTAAAACTCTTTTCAAACTACTACTTAAATTATTAACATCAAAACATCTGAATCAAATTCCATAACAGGTGAATTCTGCATTCAATGGGAAGAGAAAAATGTTGAGAAAGTCCCTCCAGCATATATCGTCATCTCCCGAGATCGAAAAAGCTCTTGGAGTTGCTGGTCTTCCAGTCACTGTGAGTAATCTCTCTGATAACTTATATGAGCCTCGAGCAGCAGTTGACATGAATCTTAGATATATCAATTAGTACAAGCTTTAAACTCGAAACCTTTAATCATATATTTTCCTTCCTTCAACTACATTGCAGTCAAGGCCTGAAGAGCTTACCTTGGATGACTTTGTCAAGTTGCATAATGTAATCGCCAGGGAATAAGACCAAACCGAGAAGAACCATAAGTATCCATGGGTTGTTGGCGTCATCTGAAAACAGAACAATGACAGGCGACATATGAAGAAGAGACGCCATTGATGCAGATGACACTACTATAATCCAGAAAGACGAATATGGCCAATCTTTTTATACAATCAGGAATCCGGAAGTAAGTAGAACACAGAGCTAATCTTGTTTGTTCTTGTAGGAATGTTCTGTGTATGATGATGAATCTTTGTAATGTAAATTGTAGATTTGTTGTAATCGCAAAACAGTAGTCTTTATTTACACAATCACAAAAGTATAGTCTTTTTTAACAGAGATAAAAAAATAAAAAAACCTACAATCTACAAAGAGATAGATGATGATCATCCATGAAACTGGTAGATAAGATCCAAAGCTCTCAACTTGGTGGCGTGTGGGTCGAAATCAAGCCCATAATCACGGCCAGTCCTCTCTTCCGTAGCTGAAGTCTCCACCACGGCCGACGACGGAGAGAGTGGCCGCTTGACTCTCTTGTTCCGGATGAAACAACACTCTCTCATCTTCTCCCCAACCTTCTCCACCGCCGAGTCCCTCTCCTCTTCCGCCGCCAGCTCGTTCTCTTCTTCTTCTCCTAGTTGCATCGGCTCGACGGAGGAGATGAGAGATCTATCGGCTAGGAAGACGGAGAGGCGTTGGTGAGCAATACGGAGAGAGGAGGAGATATGGAGGAGCTGGTTCTGTTCAGCAGTGGTTCCGATTTGCTGCACCATTAGAGTCGCTTGCTCCAGCGACGATATTAGCTCAGCTACTTGCTCTATACTTGCCGCCATGTTCTTACAGTCTCGCTGTCTATTTCTCTCAATTCAGAGGAAGAAGAGACTGAGACAAATGGGTAACTCTCAATCAATCTGTGCTTTTAAAAAGACTACTAATTTGTGATTTCTTTTGGGCCTTCAGTTCTTAAATTGGGCTTAAAGAAGAATACTACTACTAATAATATTACTCGAGCTTTGGTTGGAGGCAAAGTATCTGGTGACTCTCATTAGTCTATTACTAGTTAGTTAGTTGGTCTTTCGTAATAACTCCGAGGCTATGAATATATATATGTGTATGGGTTTATGCCTTCATCTAATCATTCACATTGCATGTACACTTTTTTTTTTTTTTTTTTTATAACAATGAACAATAAACACTGTACTTTTGTGTTTGTTTGTGTGTGAGAGAGAGTATAAATAAATAAATAAATAAATATATGCATTAATGTGTCATCTTTAATTAAATAATGATGAGTAGTGAGTGAGTGAAAAAGAGAGAGAGAGAGACACGACGTCCATCCACATGGCCAAATAAATTAAAAGAGATGAAATTATTATTATTATTGAATGTACCGATAAAATTATGAAAGAGCATAATAATCACACACGTATTTATGATTCTCCTCCTCAAAGATAGATATAGTAGTACAATTCTGTTAGTTTTGGCGATCCAAGAGTTTTACAAACATTATAGATTCTGATGAATTACATACATATTATAGCCAATTTAATATCCTGGTTGAGTTGTATAACATATTATAGTAATCTTAAAGTTTTGTAAGGTTTATCTGGTCAAATACGACGAGAATAAATGAATCATTGTCACATGCGTGAACAAAAACAACAACATTATTTTCAAACAATTTAACTGTTATGTTTTTTTTTTGGTATGCCAGCCAAAGTACTTATTAGCAACTCTTGAAAAAAAATGTACTAGTAATTGTATAATTAGAGGTATACATTAGTTAGTATATTCCAGAAAGAAAATAAACAAAGTAATGTATTTTTTAAAAAAAATAGAAAAAAAAAGAGAAGAGAGTGGGCCAAATAAAAGAAAAGGTAGGTAGGGTGGTCACGCGAGTCACACATGCAAATGTCTATTTATGGTGGTGGTCTAACTTGTAATATTGTAAATTGGCGACAGTTCCTTGTTAGAATTTCAAAATTTCCAATGGGCGACCGATGTGGGCATTAAGCCACGATGGAATGGTTATTGTTGATTCTACAAGACTAGAGACGAGAGAGAGAGAAACTAGAGGCTAGAGAGCGAGAGATCTTAGTCTAACAACAACGGTCAAAAAAATCAAAATTATAAAGATGGAATTGCAGCCGTCGGATCCCAAAGAAAGCTAACTACTACTGCTTGCTTTTAATAAGAGAGAGAGAGAGAGAGAGAAGTCGATCGTCTCTTTTCTTGGGAGGGGAATCTCAGTGACAGATCTCTCTCTCTTGTAGGCTTTTTATTTTTTTATTTTTCCAAAAAAATTACTTTTTTTTTAATTTATTTTTTTTTTTTTTTTTTTTTTTTTTGCCAGCCATACAGAAACAGAATTAGCTCAAACAAGCCAATTAGAAGGAAAATTATTCACATAGGTAATTGGAAGCGATTCCACTCTAGCTCTACGCGCCAGCTTGTCCGCTCTACCATTTTGTGATCTGGGTATTTGAACTACAGAAAATGAGAGAAACTCCTCCTTATCTTCTTTAATCGCATCCAGATATGTCTTGAAAGCAGGCCACTCGGAGGGGGAAGACACCATCTTCACCAAATCAGAACAGTCTGTGAGAAAAACAACTTTCTCCTTATCAACACCAATCATACATCTCATTGCCCAGATTAGGGCTTCCACTTCTGCATGGAGAGGTGACAAGCTACGGCGGGAATTTGATGCACCCATAGTGGGAGATTCTCCATCAGGAGAAATACAATACCATCCTCTACCCGTAAACTGGTCAGAAACCTTCCATGAACCATCTACATAGCATCGATGGCTGGATCCATGTTCACGAACAACATTACTGGTAGGAGGCCTAGATCGAGATAGAGACCGTGGATCAGTCTGAGGGACGGTTCCTGGGGATTCTTCCTGGGCTGAAGACCAGAGCTTTGATTCCTCCTCTGCGATTTGTAAAATTGCGACCGGATTGGAGTCCAAATTACTAAATAATTTATCATTGCGAGCCTTCCAAATATACCATAGAATCCACGGGAAAACTTCAACCGAAGGAATGTCCTGGAATCTCCAGAATAATGAATCCATATTATCATACACAGAATTCGAGGGGAAGCAACCCGAAGAGGTTGGGAAGTGGGACAAACCCCAAACCCGCCTAGCCGGGGGACATAAAAAGAGAGCATGGTTAATTGTCTCCTCCTCGCCTCCACAGATTGCACATTCGATGTCACAACCAATTCCACGGCGTCGCAGATTAGCTGTTGTCGCCATACAGCCCGTAACCGCTTGCCACAAAAAATGTCTGAGTTTCGGTGGGCATCGAATCTGCCAGACGTATGCCTGTAAGGGAGTAATAGTAGGACCGAAAACAGGAGATACACTCTCTGGTTTCTGGCGCAACACCTGATATCCTGATTTGACCGTATAAACACCAGTTTTTGTCAAATGCCAACCCAAACTATCTGGGGTAGAAAGAGTACCAAGGGGTATGGCAGAAATAAGGGCTACATCCTCCGGCTGAAAAGAAGCCGAAAGCAACGCCAAATCCCAGGATTGTGAATTCCTGTCAATGAAAGTTTCAACTCTAAGCGTTGGATCGATTAGCGATCCTAAACGCAATGCTGGTCTCGGGGATTGGGCCGGAATCCAGGGATCAGTCCATACCAGGATGGAAGCCCCAGATCCGACCCGTTTAATGAGTCCTTTGTTCACCAGAGAGCGAGCAGAAACCATACTGCGCCAACCATAAGATGGAGAGTAGGATTTAATTGGATCCAAAGGATCCGAATGTCTATAGTATCTGCCTTTGAAAACCCTTGCAAATAAAGAATTTGGGGCTGAAATTAACCGCCATAGTTGTTTAGCCAGTAGAGCGGTATTGAAATCATCCAGACACCTAAAACCCAAACCTCCGTCCCTTTTAAATAAATAGTAGTATTTCTGTATATTTTTGTCAACTATTTCAAGAAGGAAATACGAAAAAAAATAAAAAAAAGTACGAATTTTTGAAGAAAAAAAAAAAAAAGGGGGAACTATTAAAGAATTAGACTTGAGTTGATGATCGTAAGTTCTGTCTTTAGTTTTGTACTCTGTCCCCTCTATTTTTTTTTTTTTTTTTTTTTTTTATATTTCAAATATCTTATTCTCTCTCTCTCTCTCTAAATCGCGTTGAGATTTGAATTTTTTTTTTTCAAATATTTTTATCTGAGCAAGAGAAAAAAGAGAGAGAGAGAGAAGAGGAGCAGGTGTTTGTTTGTTTTTTTTTTCTAAAAAAATAATTTGTATCGTTTGGGAGTTATAGAAGAAGAAGAAGAAGAAGAAGAAGAAGAAGAGAGAGAAGTCAGCAGCAGCTTTGTCTTTGTATTCTTTTGCAAGATCTCTCTTTCATTTCAACTTCAACTTCAACAGCTCCGCTTTTGTTTAGCTTCTCTCTTTCATTACACAACAACAAAAAAAAAAAAAAAAAAACTTGGGGGTAAGTTTCTTTCTTTGGGATCGAAATTGATATATATATCTTCTCTCTTGTCTTATGTTTTTTGTATTGTCGTCTCGCCCTAACATCATCATTTTTAGTTTTCCCAGAATTTTTAAATTCTCTGTAATTTCTGATTTTTAGTCTCAGGTTAATTTTTCTACTTCTTTCTCAAGAGAACATATATATATATATATAAGTTATAATTTCTGATTTGATTCTCATCCCTCAGCCTTTTATTCTTTCTGCTTTCTGGGTATAAAGAAAAATCAAATTGAAAAAAAGTTGTTTAAATCTTTTCGTTGTTTTTTCGTAACAAAAGAGGAGATTTTTTTTTTGCTTTCAAGATTCTGAATCTTAAAAAGGTTGGTTCTTTCTCTGCGGTTGATATTTGCATCCACAAGTAAAAAAATTAAAAAAAAAAGCTTGTGATCTCAAACCTTTATATCATTTGGTTATTCAATTTTGCTTTATCATCCGTTGACAGACAGTGACCTGTTTATTATTTTCTCTATAATTCAAGAATATCCAATCTCATTTCTGGTCAATTAGATTAACAATCTCAAGTTTACTTTTTTTTTTTTTTTTTTTTTTTAATAAAACTCTGAATAATTTTCTAGAAATCTTGCTTAACCTCTCTCTACATACATGTTTGTATACTTACTGAATCTCTTTAATTTTCTCACACAGATCAAGTTTTTGGCTGGACGCAAACCCCTATTTTCACACTCAAGTCAACTACTAAATTGAAGGTAAAAAAATATTTCCTCCTCCCTTAAAAGATTGATACCAAGTTTTGAGCTATGTTCAACCTCATTCATTTGTAAGTAGCAGGATCACTTAGTTTCTATCAAACATTACATTGGTGCTTACAACTTGTGTCTAATGAATAGAGAGATACAGATACTACTTCCCATTGACTTGTCTTTAAAGAAAAGTCTGCAAGTTTACTTTGGTCCTCAGCCAGATTTTTTCCCTTTCTGTTACTATCAACACATTTAATCCTTCTGATCCACACAATTTTACAGCTTTTGCTTCCCCTTTTTTAAGGAATTTTTCTCCAATCACGAACCTCTAACCTTTACGAGTTTTGCATTGACAATGATGGATGATGGTTCATGGAGAGTGAGAGTTTATTTCGTAGCTGTGAATGAGTTTGATTTGATGTGTTAAGACTATATATTAGGGAGAAGCATTTAATGAATGTGCATCTAGAAACCACTCGAAATGATATGTCGTGGGGTTACTTCTTTCTTTTGTTAAGCAATGGCTTTTCTGTGATTCTGGTACATGTTGTTTTCATCTAAACTAATATTGTTTTGTCTTTTTTTTTTTCCCTTTTTTTTTGTGTGTCTTCTTCTACTCTTGTGTTCCATTTAAGTTTTGAGCTTTCTTGATCTCCAAATGCAGATAATTAGAATCTGGAATTGTCTTTGAAGAACTCAAGAGGAAAATTTGGATTCAAGTGCAGTTAGAGTAACAAGGAGACAGGGTAAGGTTTTGCCTTTTCTTTATTTTTCTCTCACTGAACATGTAAAAACTCAATCAAAGTTTTGATGGTTCTCTTCATCTCTTTAACAGCAGCTGGAGTCGATCTGAGTATATATGGCTACAGTCCAATTTCAGATGAGGTAAAGTTCTTACTTTTTTTTTTTCCCCCCATAAACGAGGAAGACATGGCTCAGACATGTATAAGGTTGTAAAGTTTTGTTTTCTTTTCTCTCTTCAGGAGTATCATTAGCACTTAATCATCAAACACAGATCAAGAAGAGAGAATATATGTTCAACAAATAGCCTAAGAAGCTGTGAATTTTTTTTTTTTGCAATGGGAACAATGGCAGAATTGGGAACCATGGGAAAGTTTGGAGCCATGGCAGAAGAGCAGCAAGTTAACCAGATGGTCATGGATAAACAATCAGCAGAAGAATGGCTATCGCGCGTCCACTCACTAATACCATCAGTGCTCAGCAAGGCCAAAACGGTTAAGAATTTTGCAGGACGATGGAAGACCATAATCTCAAAGATTGATCAGATTCCAGGTTGTCTATCTGACCTCTCAAGCCACCCTTGTTTCTCCAAGAACAAACTCTGCAACGAGCAGTTACAGTCTGTGGCTAAGACGCTCAACGAAGTGATAGAGCTTGCAGAGTTGTGTTCAACTGACAAGTATGAAGGGAAGCTGCGTATGCAGAGCGATCTCGATGCTTTATCCGGAAAACTGGATTTGAATCTAAGAGACTGTATGGTTTTGATCAAGACCGGCGTCCTCGGTGAAGCCACACTACCTCTATACATCTCAAATTCACTGGAAACACCCAAAATTTCCAGTTTAAAAGAACTTCTAGCGAGGCTTCAGATCGGTCACTTGGAATCAAAACACAATGCTCTCGAGAACCTCCTCCGTGCAATGCAAGAGGATGAAAAGATGGTTATGCCTTTGATCGGACGAGCCAACGTAGCAGCCTTAGTCCAACTGTTAACAGCAACTTCGACAAGAATCAGAGAAAAAGCTGTTAATCTGATCAGCGTATTAGCGGAATCAGGACACTGCGACGAGTGGCTTATCTCCGAAGGTGTATTGCCTCCTCTAGTGAGGCTAATCGAATCAGGAAGTCTTGAAACCAAAGAAAAAGCTGCAATTGCGATCCAGAGGCTGTCCATGGCAGAGGAAAACGCAAGGGAAATAGCAGGACACGGGGGAATCACACCGCTGATCGATCTCTGTAAAACAGGGGATTCTGTGTCACAAGCTGCCTGTGCAGCTGCTTTGAAGAACATCTCAGCAGTTTCAGAGCTGAGACAGTTACTTGGAGAAGAAGGAATGGTTAGAGTCGCGATAGATCTCCTAAACCACGGGATACTGTTAGGATCAAGAGAACACATGGCGGAGTGTTTGCAGAATCTCACTGCAGCGAGCGAAGCTCTACGCGAAGCCATCGTGACAGAAGGCGGAGTTCCGAGTCTCTTGGCATACCTAGACGGTCCGTTGCCGCAAGAACCGGCGGTGACGGCGCTGAGAAATCTAATCCCGTCGGTGAATTCAGAGATGTGGGTGGCTCTGAATCTGCTGCCACGACTGAGACACGTGCTAAAGTCGGGATCTTTAGGCGCGCAAGAAGCAGCAGCATCGGCTCTGTGCCGTTTCGCGTGTACGCCGGAGACGAAAAGGCTAGTGGGAGAATCGGGGTGCGTAGCGGTGATAGTGAAGCTTCTGGAATCGAAATCAAACGGATGTAGAGAAGCGGCGGCTCAGGCGATAGCGGGATTGGTGACGGAAGGGAAGATTCGGAGGGAACTGAAGAAAGACGGGAAGAGCGTGACGAACCTAGTGATGCTGTTGGATGCAAACCCAGGAAACACGGCGAAGAAGTACGCAGTGGCGGGGCTGTTGGGGTTGTCGTCGGGAAGCGAGAAGAGTAAGAGAATGATGGTGTCGTACGGAGCAATAGGGTATCTGAAAAAGCTGTCGGAGATGGAAGTAATCGGCGCCGATAAGCTTCTGGAGAAGCTCGAAAGAGGAAAGCTCAGAAGCTTCTTCTTTCACCACCGTTAGTTAAAAAACTAAATACAACCACCGGTTAATTATGGTTTGATGTAAGTTTCTATATATATTAACCACCAGTTAGTATTTTGGGCTGTTGTTTCTCAGTAGCTGTTAATATGGGCTTTATATCATGTACAGGCCCATAACTACAAGTCAACTAGTTTAATTCTTAGATATATTAATTTACCAAAAAACCAAGCTTCACTACATCTTCTTCTCATATAGCTCTCTCTCTCTCTCTCTCTCTCTCTCTCTCTCTCTCTCTCTCTCTCTCTTATCATAGAAGTCTTTTTTTTCTTTTCTGTGTTCTTCTTCATACTTCTTCTTGTACGAGAATATATATATTCATTCGTTTAAGGTAAAAAAAAATATATGCTTTGGAGCTCGAATTGTTGTCTCCTGTATCTGTATGTATTTTGTTTTGTCTCTACGATAAATTTCATTGAATCTGTTGCTTGGAAAGGCTGATTACCACTTTGGGTTAGGGGATATTTTTTCTGGTGTCACTCCTTGGTAGAAATTTTAGGGTTTTCTCTGAAAAATTCGTACGAATCTTTTGCTCGATTTTGTTGTGGAGTGATGCATAAATCTGGTTTCTTTGTTCGATTCTTGTTGTATTATTTTTGTTTTGTTTTGATTTTTTTTTGGATTATTAACCCAACAACAAATGATATCAAATTTGATCTTAAAAGGTGAGAGAAGATGAGTACACTTGAGAGCACGAGAGCTGAGCTTGGTCTGGTTGTTCTGTATTTGAACAAAGCGGAGGCGAGAGACAAGATTTGTCGAGCTATTCAATATGGTTCTAAGTTCTTGAGTGATGGTCAACCTGGCACTGCTCAATCTGTCGACAAGTCCACCAGCTTGGCTCGGAAAGTTTTCCGTCTCTTCAAGGTTTTGCTTTTTCCCTTTCTTCTTCGTCTTCTTTTTATCAAAGTTCACTTCACACTTTTACCTCAAATCAGTGTCAAGTTTGTGAGCTAGCTAACTAGATGTATAGATACATGATCCATCATCCATGGTCAGCTAAGTTCGAGCTTAGAGTCCTTAAATCATGTCTTAGATGTAGGATTTCTAGGTAATCACTTGCAAGCATGGAGGATAAATGTTAGGTTTGCAACTTGAATGTCATCTGTAACTCAGTTTCTTAGAAGAGATGCAGTGATTGTAGTAAAATGGTTTTGAGATTGAAATCTGTTAGTTTTATCTGTTGAGATGATTTTCGAAGAGGATATAATACTATTTGGTTTAGGAATAAGCTCTAAGTGGTGTTCTTCTTGTGGTGCAGTTTCTGAATGATCTTCATGCTCTCATTAGCCCTGTTCCCAGAGGGACTCCACTCCCGCTTCTTCTGCTCGGAAAGGTAATGCTGTTGCTTGCTTTTCAGAGCTTGTTTCCTTTTCCAACTAAATTGATTGATCTGATTCTGATGATTCATCTTCTGATTTTGGCAGTCTAAAAACGCGTTGCTCTCTACATTCTTGTTCCTCGATCAAATTGTGTGGCTTGGCAGGACTGGGATTTACAAGGTGAGGACAAGTCTGCATTATAAGAGACTTATTTTCTCAGGTTAAACTGAGGTTCCGAATCTGATGTTATTATAGGACAAAGAACGCGCTGAGCTTCTTGGACGTATATCCCTCTTCTGTTGGATGGGATCATCCGTCTGCACATCCTTGGTTGAGGTTTGTTCACTGCCACTGTATTGTTTCTCATCTCTGGTTCAAATGCAATACCGCAATGTGTAACTAATGGCTAGTAACTTTTCGAGATGTTTAGGTTGGGGAGCTTGGTAGGCTGTCAGCATCAATTAAGAAGTTAGAAAAGGAGATCGGGAATAAGGATAAACATCAGGTAGGATGCCTCAAGATGTCTAAGCTATGATTCTCTTTCTCTACGGAGTGAAGATGAATTTTTGCTGATTATGGATATAAGATATTTATGCAGAACCAGCAATATCGTGCGAAACTAGAGAAATCAAAGGAGAGGTCGTTGGCTCTGGTGAAAGCAGGGATGGATGTAGTTGTTGCTTTTGGATTGCTTCAACTGGCTCCGAAGAAAGTCACTCCACGAGTCACTGGCGCTTTCGGATTCGCCTCCTCTCTTATCTCTTGCTACCAGGTATTTTTTTCAAGAAAACAGTTTGCTATGTGTGTTGCAATCTTGCTTTGGGATCAGTTCAATGACTTATATAACCATAATAAATATATCGCTTGTGCAGTTATTGCCGTCACATGCCAAGTCCAAGACGGTCTGAGAAAAGGGAAAGATAGAAAAGTAATGTAGTTTCACTTCACGCATGTCCAGGTGTTCCATATATGTAGTCTGGTAGTTTGTACTTCCCCTGTTTTTAAGACTTAGTAGTGTTAAATTTGTCTTGATGGATACGCTATGTTTGTGTTAAATGTTGCGGTTCCCGTAGAATAATAGTAATCAACATTGCGGAACCCCACACTAGTAAATATTCGTAGGATAATTGTGTCAAAATCCAAGCAAGCGGAGCAATAGTAAAGATACATCTTCGTTCCCATCCTAGAGAGTGGCTCTGTTGATGCGTGATACTTTAGTAAACACTGTTCCGATCGTCTAAAAAAAAGAGACTTTGTTGATGCATCAGCTCGACCATTTCATTGAGCAATGAGCAAATAAAAAGACTGATACAAGCAAGAGTGGAAGAAAGATAAAAGCCTCGGAAATATATATAAAACGCTAGCTAGCTATAGGATAGGACGTAATATGTTTTATCTAAAGGATTCAAGGCAGTGATTCATGGTGAAATCTGTGTTCAATTCACAATGCTGCAGCTGCAATGATACTAGTCTCGTCGCCTGCACTGATGATGATAGCACTTTTACCGATTTATCCAAGTTTGAAAGCCACCTTCGTAGTTTTACCTTCGTTTTCGGCTTTGTTCCGATCGCTAGCTTCTCCTCCTCCTCCTTCTTCTTCTTCATCATCTTTTTCTTTTTCTCTCCCCCTATGTTTCCTATTACTCTCTTAAGCTGATGAGACTTGCCCGTTTGCTTCATCTCACGACTCGCTGCGGATAACGCCACAGACAACGACGATAGGTTTATTGTGTTTTCCTTTCGGCCTACATCTATGGCCTCGATCGCTTTCTTCAGAGACCCGAGATTGAACGCAGATGCACCACCGCCTTCTTCGTCGCTCCGCCGTCTTGTTCTCTTTGTTTCCGGCTTCATCCTTCGTTCGTACGGCTTACTACACTTTTTTTTCCTGGACTTTTTACTGACTCACTTAGGGCATTTATGTAGTAGTTATTTACTCACTCGAGCTTAAATGGGCCTTCTGTCGGCCCAAATAATAATTGGGTTACAAAAACGCTTTAGGCCGCAATATTAATTACTAAGAGAATCTGCTGCGTTACGTTGTTGTTGTTGTAACTTGTCGTTACAATCCGATCATGCTTGGCTTCATAGTGTATTACTTGCTAGTCAAAAGGACAACTACAAAGTTGTTGTAGCTTGTCGTTATGATCCGATCCGATCATGCTTGGCTTCATAATGTTTATTAATTATTAATTACTAGTCGGAAAACTACAAAATATATTTGGTACATACTGACTGACGTACACTATATCATATGTTCGTTTGATAATTTAAAAGTTTCCCTGGTTCACTTTATATTCTACTACACTTTGACGGGACGCAGGATACAACGAAAATATACAAAGACACAACACACGAGGAAGGAAGGATGTTGACAAAAGTCAAAAGTTCGAGACATTGGCGCGATCATAGAAGAGACCAGATGGGTCTCCATTAGGGACTAAAACCAGTTTCACTGGACTCGCGGCACCTTCTTCAACGCTTAAAATCCCAGTGTTGAAATTGATATCTGTCTTTACGAAACCAGGACAAACACTGTTGATGATCATTGATTTGTTTCGCTTAGCCAACACCCGTGTCAATGCTATCACTGCAGCTTTTGATAGTATGTACGCAGACATTACTGTTGGCCAACCTTTGTCTTGTAATGAGCCTTGTCTGTAATCCTTGAGATACTCATCCATGACTTCATCTATTTTCTCTTCTGTTAGATTGTCAGCATCACTCAGCACTCCTTTTGCCCACTCATTTGACACATTCTGTAGTAAAACATATATATACAAAACTCACTCCTGACATATCTACTCTTAAATCAACATCCCTCTGCCTATTTATATAAGTTTATAGAAGATATGGTACCTCTAACTTTCCCATGGTAGAAGCGATGGTGACGATTCTTGCGGAAGCAGAAGACTGAAGCAGAGGAATCATAGCCTCACACATTCGTTTGACGCCGTAGTAGTTTGTAGTAACACACTCCTCGACAATCTCATATGTATCGCTCATAATCTTGGAAATATCAGTAGGTGCACCAGCCTGCAGTACTAATTAATAATTATATGTTAAGAAGACTAGGTACGTACCTCTCAAGCTTGTGCAACATTCTTAACTAGGAAATCAAAGTGTACCTCAGCAATCTGAGCTTTGAGAACATGGACATTAACATTGGCGCCTCCAACTCCGGCATTATTAACCTGGAGGCATACCAAACAAGACCATTTCAAGATTATGTATCCTAATGGCAAGAAACAAGAAGTTGCTGAAGATCAAGTATCTCAATCCCTAAAAAAGGATTAGATCTTCCTCTTACTTAAGAATACTGTGATCTTGGCAACTAACGAAGATGTAAAAAACCGATTGACATATAATAATAATAGGGATAGGACAAAGATTCAAGAAAAGAAAGAAGAGAAACCAGAATATCGAGTTTGCCGAAGTGGGTCTTAAGAAAAAGAGCAAGAGAAGCGATGGTGTCTGGAATGGAGACATCAAGTAGGTGAAAGGAGATGGCTTGATCAGAAAAACCGTTCTCTGTCTTGAGCTTTTCGACAGCAGCAAGACCCTTTTTCTCATCTCTCGCAGTTAGAATCACAGTTATCCCATTTTTAGCTAGTTGCCTGCAAATCTCTAACCCTATCCCTTTGTTCGAACCAGTAACAACTGCAACTCTGATGAACAACAAAAAGAAGAATCAAAATCTGAATAGCCGAGGTATAGAGAGAGAGAGAGAGAGAAGAGGAAGCAAGAACCTTGTGTCCGCCATTGAATTGATGAGAAATGATAGAAAAAGTCAAAGGGAGCGACGTTTAAAGTTCACCAATTGAGAACGACGACGTATCACGTATGTATGTAACATATTTCATAGTAATTCAATTAATTCACCACCCACAGCTGCAAGATTTTCATGCGTACATCGATAGGATAACGCTGTATGTAACATATTTCATAGTTTAATCCCCATATTGAACATGAATGTATGTATATATGATGGATCCAATCACTTCACTGTACTCTGTAAGTCTGTAACCCAGGTTGGTGATGGTTAAAGAATGGACATATATATACCCTTTTTCCATGAACGTAACGAAACTACCAACAAAATAAATTGGCTACCACAAAGGTTTAAGACGTTCTTGTTTTTCACCAGAATGATAAAAACAACAAGGTCATCAGATCGCGAGGGTGCCGCCATCTATTATCTGGTTTTCATCAGACGCATCCGACGGTTGAGGTTTTGGCTTACTCGCCCTCGAGAAACCATACCCTAGCGAGCTTCCGCTTGCTTCACTTAGCTGCCATTATCATTACACCGTATCCCCAATACAAAATCAATCAGACCAAACCAAACTCTGATAAAAAAAAGATGATTATCTACAATTAAACACACACACCTCTGTCAGCTCAGACAAGTGACGGGTTCTGAACTCGTTTATTGTGTTTGCAATTTCCGATGTCGGTAATTTTGCCTGTGAAGGTTTTTAACCCCAAAAAAAGGATCGATCATGCACTGTGTGTTTTATTCTTTGGTTATGATTACTTCCACTAATAAAAGAATCATTTATGTTTTTACCTGAGCAAGAACAGCAGCTGCCAACTGTAGACTAGGCTCCAGAGTCTCTGGGACAACCTAACAGTTTTTTGTGATCGACATATATATATATATTAGTGTACCATTGATAAAAAAGTGTGCATCTATTGTCTAGCTAGAGGAGAGCTGAGTGAAGGGTTTATGAACATATTATTACCGCAGTAGCACCGGCTTTTTCTAGATTAAGACCATGAACTACATCGTGTGCTCGGACAAAGGTTTTGACATTGGGGTAATACTTGCTCAAAGCCCACACACATCTGTAGTTTGCTCCTGGTGCGTCTAAGGCAACCACAGCAGCGCATGCTCTCTCCGCTCCAATTTTGTGGAGTACCTGTTTTTTTTTGCACAAGTGAAGTTAATATATTCAAATGCTGATATAATCTGTAATTGTCTGGTGTGTCTTTTTCTCTTTTTTTTTGTGTGTGTGCGTGTACCTCTCTACTACCAGCGTCTCCGAAATAAACAGGAAGATCCAAGGAACGCCCGATAGTCACTCTATCACTGTAGATTTAAAGGTTTTCAGGTAAGCACAGAATGTGAGAAAGAGATATGTGAAACTGGCTGGTGCAATCTTGAAACTAGACTTATAAAGCAGAGAGATTGAAATGTAATCTCAGCATGTGTGTGTGTGTGGAAATTACTGATAGTCCCACCCCACATCTCCAGATTGATACGAGAACACAATATTTGAAACCTACTTTAGCCCACAAAGATTATCTGAAAAAAGAGGCAATGAATAAGGATTTTTATGTTACCTGCTGACATCGAGGGCAACAAATGGGATAAGTCTTTCCGAGAGAAGCTGAGCGATTATCTACAAGTACCAAACAAAAAATGGTCATGAGGTTAGATACTACGAGCTATCCTGTGAAGCAGACTATGTAGAGAGAGGTTCTCATATAAGAGCATAAACGAAAGAAGTTCAGATACTGTATTAAACCTGCCCGACTCGACCAAATCCGCAAATAATTATGTGATCCTGCAAATCATCCGTCTGCAAATAAAATCAGACAAGAATAAATACTCATCAGTCGGCCTTGTAATGAATTTCTCAACTAAAGAACGTGTGAGATTCAGACCGACACTGAAGTCAGGTGGTACCAGGATTGATGGATATTATTTCCTGACAGAGTTATATATGCTATAAACGAAACATCATGATTCCTACCTCACTCTCAACCGGCAATAAACTTCGAACATCATGCAACTCAAACCGAGATGCAATTAACTGGCCACCAGCAGCCAACCAAGGTGTGATAGCCATTGAGATTCCCACGACAAGAAATAGCAACGAAGATAACTGGGGAGACATTATACCCTGGAAGAACCAACCACATATTAGGCCTATAGGGAAAAAAGGTAGTTGAAAACCATTAAGTTTTGAAGAACATTGCTGCTTATATACTCATGTAGATAACAAACCTGATTGACAGCTTCTCCGAAAGCAACAAATGCAAATTCTCCGCCCGGGGCCAGAAGTAGCCCTACCCGAATTGCAGATATTATTGAAATGCCGAACAATTTGCCCATAATCACGACTAACATAGTCTTTCCCACTATCAAGAGTCCCAAAGTTCCCACTATGACAGGGAAATTAGAGAGAAGTAATTTCGGATCAATAGACATGCCAACCTGAAATGAATGGAACTCTTTTTGTTAGTATTTATACCTGTGATTACATGTGCTTACAGTTGATTACTAATATCAGGATCTTACTAAAACACAAATATGTCTTCCTTTTCACCATCTATAATTCGTGATTCTTTGCAAAGTATGGATACAGTTATTAGGAAAGTTATATTACCGTCATGAAGAAGAGTCCCAGTAAAAGACCACGATATGGAGCAATATCTGATTCTACTTGCAAGGAAAATTCTGTCTCTGCAAGGAGTAGACCAGCCAAAAACGCTCCTAGTGCCATGGAAAGTCCAGCCTGATTCATTGAAGCGGAATAATTAGGTGACGGAAACGAATAGCATGTCAGTAAAATAGTCCAATACCAACAAGGTCACGGTCATACCCTAGCTGTCAATAAACTAGTCCCAAGAATAACAAGAAGCGTGTTGGCAGAGAATATCTCAGCGTTTCTGTTTTCTGCAATTTGCTTGTAGATTGGTCGAAGAAGCTGCATGCCACAAAATGCCATAGATTAAAAATCTATTGAAACAGATGAATTGAGTACTAGCAGTAGCAGTGACAGCACAGTAGTTCATGAAAACATGCCTCTTCCTTTTGTAGCAAATCTAAAAAATTCACCTAACAAGTTCGGTGGTAATTAACTTAATTTTAATATCCGGGATCTCAAAAGTTAAAAGAATATGAGCCTTACAAGACGGCCACCAGCAATTATGGCAGTAATAGCAACTGCTGCTTTGACTGCAGCAAGCCCAAGAGCTTCAGCTATGGCTTGAAATCCAATCTGTACACAGCAGTTAGCAACTTAGCATTTTGCTAGCACTGATACTTACTAGACTTCCTTAAGTATAACTGGCATAGTGGCAATTTCAACCGCAACAGATGACCACAACGTTTCTTGTTAAGAGAGCAACGAAATTATCAAACCTCCTTAGACAATTGCCAACACATTGCATCGAGCAGAAAAAGAAGCCGTACCCAAGAAAAAGAAACCGTAGAGATGAGCTTACCCCTCCTTTCGATGAATTAGGTGAAATAAGTGGGATGAGAATCAGTAAAACAACTACAGCTAGATCCTGTGAAGAAGAACAACAAACTGATGAGATTTACCCCAGAATAGTTGTCGTTATACAAGTACAGAATTAACTCTGTTCTGAACCGACCTGGAAAAGCAAGACGGAAAATGAAGCCCTTCCATGTCTAGATGTACTCTCACCTCGTTCTTGTAGAACCTGAAAACCAGGTACGTTGTTTCTGTTCAACCATAGCGTCATTGCATAAAAAACATGAAAGGGTTGTTACAGACTTCCTTTCATTAAGACCCCTATGTGAGTGAATACAACCAAAAAGGTCACCTGAAGGACAACAGCAGTGGAGGACAGTGCCAGGCCATTTCCAATCACTATTGCCGCTGGACCAGCTTGACCAGCAACATAATGGGCAATCAATCCAACTACTGCTGCTGTCAATAGAACCTAGATTTCAACAATAGTAGTACAAATTAAGCATGTACGTATTGTAGTAGTTGAAATAAATGATGTGGAATGATATACGCAGATCTACATATCACCTGAGCTGAGCCTAATCCAAAAACATATTTCTTCATGGAACTCAGTCTTTCAACAGATAGCTGTCAAATCAAAACAAAAGAAAATTTGGCTTTCGACCAAACACAATTTGAAAGCAAAAGGATACATAAATATGTCAAATAGTACCTCAAGGCCAATGTTGAAAAGCAAGAAAACAACTCCAAATTCTGCGATGGCCCTGGTCCCGTGCACATTACGGATTATCGAAAGACCATATGGACCAATCAGAATTCCAGCTGCCAAATACCCAAGAACAGGGCTGCCTATACATTGCAGCAGATGAAGCCATCAAGATGCCACATAAATCTCTATGCAACATGATTGCGAGACCAGAACTGAAATTGTTTTTGACTGATGAGAGCATGGAAATCGCAAAAGTTTTGAGGGAAAGGGAAAACAGATAGTGATGCAATGGATAACAAAACAAAAAAAGAATCCTACTTACCTCCAGGAATCTTCTGAAATAAAGGCACAAATATGACACTTGCCAGCAGTAACCACAAAAAATCAAAAAGGGAAGCTTCTTCCTCATTGACCTAATAATGGTAGAAAGTTTCAACCTGCAAGGTACATTCCAAATAATGTTCACTTTGAAAAAAACCAAAGAAAAATCATTAATACCTCCTGGTGAGGGATCATCTCAAGTAGTTTCTTAATTCTCTTGGGAAGTTTTTGCACTTGCCGGATCAATGGCTTCGTACTGGAAGAGCCGTCTTCTGTACTAGTGCTGGTAACATCTGGCTGTTGAAGCAGCTGACTGTTTCCCCCAACTCCATTGGAGTATAATGTCAGTCTGGAACGAAAAAGAAGATCATATCAACAATAAGACTAAACTTTAAATACTAAAATGATCCTTCAATTTGACGAGAGTAAGAGTAAATTTTCAAACTGACCCTGCTCCAAGAAGTGCAAACCCAAGAACTAGCTTGGGCCATTGCTTTTTGACAGAATCAACCAGACTCGCAAACACTGTCGCGGTCCCATCTGGATTGGAAGAGAAGAAAGATGCAGAAAAGAAACGGGAGGATTTATTAAAGGATGCCTTGGGAGAATTAAGAGAGGAACCCTCTCTTGGCAGGTCTTTCTCCTGTTTTTTCGTCTGAACATTAACTTTTGACTTTTCAAAATCTGCTTCAACCACTTTAGAAGACTCTATATTTGGCTTTCCATTCTCATGATCGCTTGACTCATAAGGCTGAGTTAGTTTTTGAGTCTTCTGGCCAGCTATATCAGGCACAAGATCAGATGTGTTCGTTACCGCTAATAAATCTTCATCTTTAGGTGATTCTTTTTCAAACTGAAGGCTTACATCTTCAATATTACTTGAGAGTACTTCCTCATCCTCGACAGGAGCTTCTTCATCCGAGGGTTGGGTCTGAGTTTCCTCTGGGGTCAGAGAAATGGAGAGAGACTTTTCTGCTCTCTGCAAAGCGATCTCTGCATCATTAACGCGTTGAGTAGCCTCGAGCTCAAATGCTACAGCTTCCTCAGCCAGTTTCATAATATTAGCGACATCCTCCTCGGCTTTTAACGCATTGATCTGTATTGTCTCGGCGAGCTCACTCAACTTGTCCACTTCCTTCTGCAGCTCGTCTTTTTTGCTTTGCAGAGAATTCAGTTGGGCCTCACAATTTGCTAAATTCACTTGGCATTCTTTGATATCATCCTTGGCAGCTAAAAGGGCATCTTCCTTATCCTTAACATCATCTGTTCTCTCATCAGTCTCTTGAGACGCTTGTGGGGTATCAATCCCTGCAGCA
Source organism: Camelina laxa (assembly GCA_024034495.1). Classification (NCBI taxonomy): domain Eukaryota; kingdom Viridiplantae; phylum Streptophyta; class Magnoliopsida; order Brassicales; family Brassicaceae; genus Camelina; species Camelina laxa. The sequence goes on along the minus strand of CM043884.1, from coordinate 30,743,916 downwards.
GCTGCTTCAAGTGATTCCACTACAACCTGAAGCTTAGCTTCAGCAAGAGATAACGCCATAGTAGCCTTATGAAGAGCATCCTTAGCAAGAGATTCCTCATCGACGGTATCTCGAATGACATCAAGGGTTTTGTTAACGTCATGCCAAGCAGTAGCGGCTTCATCCTTGAGTGCAATGGCTCTTTCTGAGAATCTCTGAGCCTTTTCCTCAAACATGGTACTGTTAAGTTTAGCAACTTCCAATTCTTTAACTGCCATGTGTAGTAGCTCCTTGAGCTCCTCCAAACTCGCGTCTTTATCTTCATTCAAATCTGTAGCTTCACTACATTCGGAAGGTTCCCCAGTTCGATCATCACTATCGGGATTATTACCTAGAGAATCATTGCCCTGACAACTTAACCTAAACCCAAAACCTCGGAGGCGAGTGCCAAGTAATGATTTTTTTTGGCAAGAATGCAAATAATGACTATAAAACCTTGTAGAGAAAGAACAACCCGGATTCAAATTCAATCGAAGACACGAATGCACTTTGGGAATCCTGATTCCTTTGGGGTTTGAAAAGCAGTAGTGGTAGTAACTCGCACCATGAGATAGAATAGGCCGTGGAACAGTAGACGCAAATTCCATGTCGAATCAATTCACAAACTAGACCTTTTACTTGGTTCCTCGAACCTCTTAATATACTAAACACCTGTCTCTGGAGCAAAAACAACAAAAATCGAAAATTCCAGGAAGCCACATCATCATACACAATTCAGACTTGAAAATCAAAAATACGGCGACAAGTGAGGAAAAGAGAGAGAGAGAGAGACTAACCAATCATTGAGAACTGAGAGTATCAACAGATAGCGTGGGCTCGTCTTTGAATCAAATTATTATTTTTCAAATTTTTTTCCCAGTCAAAAAAAAACTGATGAGTTTCTCGCCAACCAGACATCATCATCATCCTCGTTTCGTTTCAATGTATTTTTTTGGTAAGGATTATTTTTCCCGACATATTTACGAAAACACCCTGCGCTTCCCCTAAATATAAAATAAATGAATGATTCATATCACCCGATAACCACTTGGTTTTCTTTTATCCGGTATAACCCAATTTACATTGAACCGAATAGATAGATGACAACACCGTTTGCTTTCACATGTAAGCAAAAAAAGGGAACAAACATTTAAATCCCACCATGCATACATGGATATCACATGATTCGATTATAGACCATCCATCAGTAAGCAAGCATATCATTGCTCACTCTGTCAAAAATCATATTTGTTGCTTTTCTCGACCGTAATATGTATATAATGTGATCAATAATAACCAACGAATCGAAAGAAGAAGAAAAAATCATGTCTGGACTCTTGATTATGGAAACAACTCATTACAAATAAAAATCAAATCACGCAACACTCACTCAACAACAGATATATATATATTCAAGACTGTGAATCGCCGTTTTCTTCCTTGGTCTCCACTGCGACATCTTGCGTAGCCTCTGCAGGAAGAATGTTGCCTGAGGCTGTGCGACGGTGGTTCGCCGCTTGGAGCACGTGAGCGTAGTTTCCTTTCTCCATAAAGAGTTGGTTAAAGTGATGCCGACAATAGAGAACGCTGTCTAGGGAGGCGTAAGAGGAATGCGTGAGCGTACATCCACCGTGAGCGCACCGGAAACATGTCTTATGGAAGCATTCTCCTTCCATTTGTACCTGTTAGCAGCAATTAATCCATCAATTCAACATTTTCTGGAACCAACAACCAACATAAGGATCTATATCGAATCCATAGTAAACTAAACAGACCAAAGAAAACCAATTATGTTTTTTCCCGTTTTATCTAATCTAGTAATAAATCATATGAACCGAATAAATCAAAGGATATGGAAAAAAACCCCCAAAACTGAAATGCCGACTAATAGAGCACATAAAATTTTGTGTTTCTACAGTACCAGTTCGTTGCAATTTTGCTTAAATCTACAAATCTACAAGTTAGGGACTTGATGGTAAATATTTGGATAAGGAAGAAGATGTAAAAAAAAAAATGCAAATACCAACCTTTTCAAGAGGGTAAACAGTTTTTTCGCAAGCGGCACACTTGTCTTGTGTTCCACAGAAGATGGAAGATATCTTGCTGGGAGTCCTAGTCTGTAATGTTGAAATTATCAATACAGTCATTTTTTTTCAGATCCTATTTATTCGTCCAATCATTAAAGAATGAAAAATGAAAGATTGATACGCTTAATTATCATATAGAATGATCATTGTACACATAAATGATGAACGTACCAGCTCAGGCTTCTCAGTTTTTCCTGATAAAAGAAAGAAGAAACTTGTTACGATCATGATGATTTGAATGGAGAAAGATAAGAGAGATTCCGAAGTTGGAGATATATTATAATAATGAACCTGGTTGAAAGTTTTTGCTGAAATTGCCGGACTCCTTGAACAATTGCTCAAAATGAGTCTTGCAGTACAAGACTCCGTCCATGGAGGAATAGTTGCTCATCTGCCATCAACGCATAAATATTGTTTCCATGTTTGGAATCTTTGATTTAATAATATGATCATAGGAAAACTGAACAAGAAAATTGGGAACTAAATGATCCCTTGTGTAAGAATAATGCAACATACCACAAGGGTTCCTTTGCAATGGGTGCACCTGAAGCAAGACTTGTGGTAAGGCATCCCTTCAATGGACAACATGTCCACCACATACACTGTCTTATCGCAAGCATTGCATTTGTCGAGAGTTCCTGTGAAAGACATTTTTCTGTTTTTTTTTTTTGTTTTTGATTTTCTTTTGTTGTTGTTTCCTTCTCCAAGATCCTGATTAAAACAGGTTAGAATTTATTTTAATCAAATCAAGAGGTCATCTGAGGAATTAGTTAAAGAAGGAAACCTTTACCTCAGACAAAGGAGGAACCTGCGAAATTTCTGTCCTCTTTTATACGAAACCTTGTTGCAATTGTGAGGCTGTAACGGAGCAAGTTTTTCTTTTTCTCTCTCTCTCTCTCTCTCTTTTTTGATTTTGCAAAACCAACGAGATAAATTTGGGTGGCAACGTGATTGGAGTTGAGCAAAAGAAGGGTTCTGGTTTCTGACAATTTCAACCCATTAAGGGATGTTACTTTAAGCCAACTGTCTTGAGGTGGTGCAACCCATGTCAGGTCCTGTAAAGGAATATAACAACCTAACATTATACAAATATAATATTCTTCTCCAACAAAAAAAAATAATGCGTTTATTACATCTGTATGCGTATCTATCAAGATACCTAGTTGTAAGTTGGAGCAATTTTAATGAAATAGAAAGTGAAGCACCACTAAGTCGATTTTCTCTTTTTCCAATATCTTAAGAATTATAGTGTAGTTCAAGTTTCTCTTGTAGTTAACATTACCACACGAAACAATATTTGAATAGAAAAATCTGAAATGCAAAGTAAAGTAGTCTTACAACACAACTTGTTGACACAAGATGAGATCTGAGATTGTCTTTCCGTGTCGATCGATTCTCCTGGAACAGTTGACTCCACCATCTAATATGTTCCGTACGACAACATTCAAAGCATGAATGCCTTTTACATCATATATCTCTACAGACACATTTTCATCGATTGGTTTTGCATCGGTTTCAAGAAACGGAGAGGTTGATAACAGAACTGACATCACATGTTTTACCCATTGAGGAGTAATGATGAGTTTCAGACGATCGATATCAGGGGAATAGTGTGGGATTAGTGAGAAGTTTATGTCGTTTCCCTTATCACCAGCCCGGCTATGAGCAACAGAGTAGAGTGGGATCTTTCGGCCAGACGGAACTGGAGAGCGATGAATTCCAGATAAACCCGTCCACTGATCACCTTTCATTGTTTGGTTATTTTGATTTTCCTTAGGGATCTACAAATGGAAGCAATGCCAAGGTGTTATGTTTCACATTTTCATCCTCCAGTTTTGAACACAGATACGTACAGAATCTCCATACACAATAGATTGATTCACCAAGGAACTGGATTCAGTTTACGATTATTGCGATTATCGCGATTATCTAATTTGTCTTAGCACTTAACGTAGGATAAACAAAGGAACTAACCGGTTTGAGCAAGTACTTTCTCACTAACCTTTTGGATTTTCTCTCGAGCAACTGGACAATGATTTTCAGAGGTCACTGACTTTGATGTGTTGGTGTGCTGAAGTCCAGTTTTCCAGATTACAGATTCACGGCTGACCTAGATAATCAAACATGTAACATCAGAAGCCAGGATAGTGATCTATGCAAAGGCTATATTAGTTACAACTTCATGATAAAGACGACATACCAAAAGCTTTTCAAGAATAATCTCTATCTTATGTCCGGTACTGCATGATTGCAAATAATTACAAGCAGTCAGTCAAACCAAAAAGACCTTCCAGAATCCCATATGCTCTATTTTAACAAATATCAAGTTTCGGTACATTGAGATCGCCAAGATAAAGATTATCAGTCAGCATAATCAGAGATAGAGACAGAACATGCTCTAACTTGTCAATAATTAAGCATTCTGTCAAGTCTATAAGATATCTGAAACCATCAGGATCTGGTACTACTGTAATGCTACACTAAGGACTTACCTGATTCCACCACCACCAGCTGGTCCATTTGTATATAAAGCAGTAAACTCTTTCGTTAAGTGGACTGCATGTTCTTTCTGTTTGAATAGACCATCCATACGTAATCTAATATCTCCACATGACTGCCAAGATGATTCAGCGTCGTTGCTTGTCGCCTTCACGCTATCAAGCCCAATCACATACGAAAGAATGCAGTGGTTAACACCAGGAATGGTTTCTTCCATCCAAGATCGAACCTGAAAAAAAAGCACAGAGTAAAGTATGTATACACTTGATGAGAAATGAAAAATCCATTCCAGGCATAACAAGGAGTCATTTCAAGCAAAACTAGTGCTTAATAATGCTACTACATCATAGACATTTTAACCAAAGGCACACCAGAAACTCTGAAGCTTTAGCACGTTGAATAGATCCATGCCCTCCATAAGATATCTCTCCCCATCCTTTCCAACCACACTCCTGCAAAAAAGAACGAATTATAGAACTCAACATATGTTGTTCTTTAGTATCAATCTAATAATACCAACATTTTCTATGGATAAAAACCTTTGGAATCAACCGCAAAAGTTTCTCAGGCACAGCAGTGTTAGCAGATGGTTTTGCTCCACTGCATTGTATTTTGCAGTCTGAAAGGGGAAGGAAAGAAACGTCTCGAACATCAATCACCTGCAATGAAGGTTTTCACATCAACTGTTTCCATTTTTGTTACAGTTGTTTCTTCTAGCTTTTGTACCGCTAACTTACCACATCAGGTGTAATGTAGGCACTAGGATCAGCAATTTCATACAGAAGTTGCTCGGCGCAAGTACTGGTATTTAAAATTCCACCAGTACCTTCAGGCTTTGATACGTATACTTTCCCGTCATGGCCAATTTCTGCATAAGGAAGTGACACATCCTGGAGGAGAGGGAAAGCCAAGTCTCTATAATGGTCACCTAAAGAACAATGAAGAACGAAATGACCATACTGAAAATGAAAAACAGCAGTCCATTATATCTTCCCTGAGCCAGTAAGCTTAAAACGCACCTGGATGCATGAAGTATCCACCAGTGAGCTGACATCCGCATTCTAGAAGGTGTCCAGCAAGAGTTCCCTGAGCTAGCAGCTCCAAGTCATTCCAATTCCAACCGAGTTCATAGACCTAACCATGCAACAAGGAAATGATCAGATTAAATCACGAACAGAAACGCCTCTTGATACGAATTCAAGCCAAAGGGAGACAAACAATAATTACAAAACTGAGATGATATGCAATCCGAGTGGTTATTTGGTCCAACAAGAAAATCGTCCTGGCTGTCAAATATCAGATAATTGGACGGATAATAAGTCCTCACCATTGGTGCTAAAAATAAGGCAGCATCAGCCACTCTTGAAGTAATTATCACGTCTGGTTGGTACTTCTCCAGACATTCAACAATAGGAGCTGCTCCAAGATAAGTGCTAGTACCCTTCAACAAAGAGAATGAAATTTCAGGACAACCACAAGTCCACAAGGAGGAGATAAATAAAACATGGTAATCTGAAACTCTCTACTCTTGTAACATATAACCTATAGTGCTTCAATGTACACATAACCATGCGTACGCATCTTTTAGTCTATCAAAATAGCAGTCACAAGCTGATAATACCCCATTTGACAGATACGATCAGGAGTAAGAGAAACAGAATCCTACCCCGGCAGAGCAATACTGACCGCAAGAAGATGATTCAGAGCCTAAATAAGATTCAAAAGACAATGGTTAAACACACTTATAATACGCAGAACACTAACAATAATATATCTCCCAGGGATGGAATGAGAGTAGCTTCCAATAACCTGTTTCAAAATGCACCTCATGAGCCACAGCCACGGATACTGTGAGCCCTAGTTCACTGGCTACCTGGAGAACTTTCTTCTGAGCCCCAGAGGGATCAACTATATAAGGATAAAACACGAGAATTCAGATTAGCAGTCAGCAAAAAAGGGCCAGCATTATATAGAGTATAAGCTCTTACTTGCACCCATATTAGTGATTATACAAGTGCCTTTCTCCACAGCCAAAGGTAGTAACAAATGCATCCACTCTGAAACTGTAAAGCAGGAGGAAAAAATGGCTGAATTTGATGAAACAATCCTACAAACCCAATTCTAGCAACTCGATGATGACTAAAAATTATCAACAAAAAAAGGAAGAATAAAACTCAAAAACATACCACGAGGGTCGAAACCGTCACCGCCAGATGAGATAGAGAGCCAGCGATCAGCCAAAGTTCGCTCGGCTAAGCACTCAAGGACAAGATAGTTAAGGTCTTCAACTCTCTGAAGCAGTTTGAGAGCCGCCAATGGCCTATCGCCGCCGAATCCAGCACCACATCCGACGTAAACCGTCTCCTTTCGCCTCTTTGGGTTATCCCTCTGAAATTTAAAATCAAAATCATAATCACCAAGATGCGTATGATTATCAAAAGTTGAAATAGCATTCAATGAAAAATCTTACCAACTTAATCACACAATCACTGAGATTCTCTTCACCGTCCATGAAAGAGTAGTCGAGTTCCCTAAAACACGAGGAAGTGGAGAGATCATGCAATTGGATCTCTCAAGGATTGCTTTGAATTCCCGACGTCGATGATCACAGATTGAGGAATTTGAATTTTGGGAAAGACGTCAAAGGAAGCGAGTGGGAGGAGTTAGTCCCTTGAGTTTAACTTTATTATGCTTATCCCACCCACCCACCATTAAATTAGAGAAAGTGAAGAACTTAACTTTGATAGTAATTTACTAAAACGGTCCCTTCACTTAAAAATAATTTTCACATAGGTCCCTTCTTTTCTCTACTTGAAAAGGTTTTGCTAAAATAATTAGGAATCCGTTTCGAGTAGAAGAAATAGAATCAGAGGGTAGTAACTAGTAAGTAAGGCAATGGAAGGAGAAGGATTCTGCAGCGATTGGGGAGAGATAGTAGCAGAGAAGGTTGTTTCGGCTTACATCTCTCTGCCGAAGAAGGGAAAACCTCAGGGACGTGAAGTCACCGTTCTATCCGCTTTCCTTGTCTCTTCTCCTTCCCAATCCAAAGGGAACGAGGGAGACCCGGAAGTAATAGCGTTGGGAACGGGGACCAAGTGTGTTAGTCGGTCTCTGTTGAGTCCCCGTGGAGACATTGTTAACGATTCTCATGCCGAAGTTGTCGCCAGAAGAGCTCTCATGAGGTTCTTCTATTCCGAGATCCAGCGAGTGACTTCCCCAGATCAGAGGAGGACATGTTTTAATAATGATGCCAAGCGTCAGAGATATGATGATAGCGTAACAAGCTCGATACTAGAGTCCGCAGACCCAAGCTCTCTTGGAGAAGTGAGTTATTATAAGCTCAAATCTGGGTGCCACTTGCATTTGTACATTTCTCAATTGCCATGTAATCCATCAGCTTCTTATTCGTTTTTTTTCTTCTTCTCGTTTCAATAATGTCTTCTGGCACTGACCATTTTGTTGTTGATATCAATCTAGGTGGTTATGCTTCTACTAGTTCACCCTTGTATGCCCTGAAAAATATTCCATCAACACAAGTAGATGATGGCTCAGTGTTAGTTCAAGGCTCGTCTGGGCATTCTCATGTTCCAGATATTGGTAATTGCAACAATGGTATTGAACTCTCCTGCCTCATTGTTGCAAGATATTGTTCTTCCTGCTTGCCTTTCTCTTCTATAGCAGCTGGAAGATAGCGGATTAGACTGATGTTGTTATCGATTTACTTTGGATGTCTCCGTGTCAGGTAATGGCTCACAAGTAGCAGATATGGTGCAAAGAAAGCCTGGTCGTGGTGAAACCACACTCTCTGTTAGCTGTTCGGATAAGATAGCTCGATGGAATGTTCTTGGAGTTCAAGGTTTCCTCTCTTCTAGTCTATTTATGTTTTTGCAACCTCTTCTGGACTTTTAATTGCATCAAGCGTATATGTTATATGATATTTGGTCAATTTTTTTCTATCTTTGTGGGTCTATGCTTGAAGTGTGACAGAGAACTTCTTTTGTCATTCTATATTTTCTTATGGCCATTTTTCTCTCTCTTCGTGTGTTCTTACTTCAGGGGCACTGCTTTCCCAAGTCCTTCAGCCTGTGTATATTTCTACCATCACCGTTGGACAATCTCTGCACTTTCCTAATAGTTTTTCTTTGGCTGATCACTTGCAAAGGTCTTTGTATGAGAGGATCCTTCCATTATCGGATGAGCTTCTGACTTCCTTCCGTTTGAACAAGGTTTCATTAGCTTCTTTATACCAGAGTATCATGTAAATTGCAGTAGTTACTTGCATATGCTGTGCTAATTCCTTTCCAGCCACTGTTTTTTGTAGCTCCAGTACCACCATCAGAATTTCAGCATTCAGAAACTGCTCAAGCTACCATAACATGCGGGTTAGTTTTCAATGCTCTCAACTCTAAATCACATGACATATCTTTCTTTTCTTTCTTGTTACTAGGTGACGATGTATTTGTTGTCTCTTAGGTATTCCTTGTGTTGGAACCACCATGCTGGGTTACACGAAGTTATTCTTGGAACAACCGGTAGAAAGCAAGGCACCTCAGCTAAGGGAGCTCTGTATCCGTCGACTCAATCATGTATATGCAAGTAAGAGGAGGAGCCTTGTTATCCAATCACGAATTTGCTTATTTCTAGTTGATACTATAGTCATCTGTTTTTTTTTCTTTTCTAGACAGCGGTTACTTGAACTATTCTTGAAAGAAGCTCATGGACACGAAAATGAATCTTCACAGTCAATAAGATCTTATCGAGAACTGAAGGTGCATGTGATACTGATTATTTTCTGCTGCTTCATTTTGATTTAACATGATTCCACTGGCACTAGTTACATCATTAAGTGTATGAATCATAGCGAGTGTTTGACATGCAGTCCACAAAATTGCGATACTTCTCTTTGGTTTATTGTGAGATGGTTTACGTTTTTTTGTTTGTTTTAATTCTATGCAGGACAAAGCTACGGAATATTCTTTGATGTCGAAGATTTTTAAAGGAAAATATCCATTCAACAACTGGCTAAGAAAACCCTTGAATTACGAAGATTTTCTGATAAATTAGTCTTGAGGTATGTCTTCCTATTTGCTCTCTCTCTCTCTATCAACCTACCTTCTTTGCATCATTAGTTCATTATCGTTTGCAAGTTGCTAAATTTGATAGCTTTGTTTAGGGAAGCAAAGTAATTAACTATTATTATGATGATTACGTTCCAATAAAAAAAGAGTTGAGACCATGAATTACAGAAAATTCAAAGAGTGAAGAATGTAAAACGGAAAACCCAAAGAAAACAAAAGCAGATAATATGAATTTGACTGAAACGAACGAATGAAGATGGAGTAAGTTCCAATCAGAGATTGACTCGTCCCTTGATGATGTCGAGGCTCATCTCGCTAGGATCTGTTGCTTGCAATTCAACTTGAATCCCATCCATTTCCCTCTTGAATCTGTCCTTGGAGCTTGCATACAACATCTTACTCCTCACTCTTGATGTATCAGGTGACCTGAAGCAAGTCGATGTCTCAGTTATCACAAAGTCTACGTTTCCTAATCATTTAAGAATAAGAAAAAAAAAACAGGGGAAAGGAGTTGTACCATGCGATGAAAAAGATCTTGCTCTTCTGGCAATTCTCAGGAGTGGTGAAATCAAAGTCATAGACAGCATATCGGCACTCGTCCTCTGGAATAGATCCGGTGAAATCGTCGTAAGTTTCTTCTGGATTCCCAAGCTTGTCTATCTTAACTTGCTGAGCCTTCTCATCGATTATGAAAATAATGTACCTATAATTTCTCTTTGCTTTCAACTCCAAGAATTTGAGCTTGCACTCATCGCTTACATGCATCCCAGAAGCTGAGTTAGCCTGTACAATCGAACACACGCATAGTGAACTAATATGATCACAACATATTACATGATTGATTGATTGTTTATACCATTGATAAAAAAAGCAAAAAAAAAAATGAGATATAGGAACATACCATGTTTTCTGCTGGGAATTGGGGGCTTGATGATCTGAAAGTAGAGAAGGTAGGGGGGTGGTTTTAGAGGGTGAGAAGAAGGAATAGACAAGTAGGTTTGGTTGGGTCGTTAGGCTGGTCACGTCTTAAAACCAAGAAGACTTTGATGCTGTCACGTTGTAGCCATATTTACTTCATTAGAAATATTAGAGGGAGTCTATATATTATATTCACGCTACACATCATAATTCACATGTATATGTATGTGTGTATGTAAAGCACATGTGGTGAAGTTCGTTTTTGTTCCGGGCATCATTGGGGAGTTGAGGAGGTTTCATGATGTACATGTTTTTTTTTCTTTTTATTAAATTTTTTTGACTTTTTCTTTCCTCACAATTTGTTTGTAGACTTTGCTAATTTATATAATCTAGCGGGAAAATAATAACTACACTTTCGAGTTTGTTTTTTATTTTTGTCAAAAAGGGGTTTGGCCGAAAAATAAACTAATGTTGCATCGATGTCACTTGACAGTTGACAACATTAGAAAATCATAGGTTTGTGAAAATGTTTTCAAACTATTTTGGTTTATGGGCGGCAGAATAGGAAAAATTAGGTTGGTCTGTTGAGAGCCCAATCAAAAGCCCATGGACTTATCCCTTGAAAAGACAGACCACTTCCTTGCTTACTTGTATTGTGGCGGCTAGGCCCAACCGTAATTATTTATCAGACTTGTCGGTAAGTACTAATTTGTCTATTTTTCAATGAGAAAAAAGCTCAAAATATGGTTATGTTATGGGTTAGGATTAAGATTAGATGATGTTGGTGAATACAAAACTTATAAATAATTTACTACTCTCTTCTAGGTATCGTCGAGTATCGACATTTGCCGGTTTGCTTGGGCTACTACCGCATCGGTTTGATTGAGATACTGTCTGAGTAGTCCTCATTTTTATATATATCCTCTTATTAAAATCGAGAAATTGATATGGTAGTTGGTGGATTTGAAATTGGAAGGATCCCAACGATACGAACACCGGTAAGTGCGTCTTCGATGGAGAGATAGAAAAAAAAAAAGGTTTCTGCTTTTTGTTCAGTTGTGTTTTGCTTCTTTCTTTTAGTTTGAACCCAAATTAGTACTGCCGGTCTCACTGTCACTAGCCGAGCACGAGCTAGCTGGCTGACCAGAATGGTTGCGAGTTGACAAAGGTACGACCTGTTTTTTATACCAAATTTTTAAAGTTTGATCTCTGAGTGACATCTCTCTCTCTCTCTCTCCCTGTAATTAAAAAGAAGATTTGGAAATTTCCTGCTTGTTTCTAGGCATTACCCGTTGTTTGCCTTTATAACTGAAACAAAACATCGATGGGAGGTCAAAGCTCAAAGATTGTTACATGTTGTTGGAATTTATCTCACAAGACTGCTGCTCTTGAAGCTCCATATGTTGGTGACGTCTCTGTTCTCGGACAATTTCTTTTGGCTTTTACAGAAGACTGTTTTCTTTAATCCTTTTTACGTGATTTACAGAAAACGAAGAGATTGATAGTGAGGTAACAGATGTGCCGTCTTTTCGTGAATACACACTAGAAGAGCTTAAGATCGCCTCCTCAAGTTTCGCTTTGGAGAATGTTGTATCTGAACATGGAGAAACAGCTCCAAATGTTGTCTATCAAGGGAAACTGGTCACTCATAAGAAGATTGCTATCAAGCGCTTTTCTGGCACAGCCTGGCCTGATCCACGCCATTTCCTGGTATTCACATGTATCCTCTAGTTTATCTTAGTTGCCAATCTCTCAGTCTCATATCTCTTTTAACTTTGGTTGTGTCTGTTTCCAGGAAGAAGCAATATCGGTTGGTCAGTTACGCAGCAAAAGAATGGCCAATTTACTCGGCTATTGTTGTGAAGGCGGTGAGAGGTTACTTGTGGCTGAGTTTATGCCTAATGAGACACTAGCCAAACACCTTTTCCATTGTAAAGAAAAATTTGCATTTTGATCAGTTTTCTTTTAGTGCTCTTTTTAGATTTTGTCTTTGTATTTGCATTACCTCTTTTAATATCTACCACCAGGGGAAACACAGCCAATGAAATGGACGATGCGACTAAGGGTTGTCTTATACATTTCAGAAGCTCTTGAATACTGTAGTAACAAAGGACACACGCTATATCATGATTTCAATGCTTACAGAGTTTTATTTGACGAGGTACATTCCATAATAAACTAAGCTCTTTTCTGAGAGACCATGTTTTGTTTCATGCTATCATCCTCCACTGACGCTATTATGGATCTTTTTATAAGGAATGCAATCCAAGACTTTCAACCTTTGGGTTAATGAAGAATCGTCGGGATGGGAAAAGTTATACCACAAATCTTGCTTTCACCCCTCCTGAGTATCTACGAACTGGTGAACTTCATTTCCCCTCTCTCTCGTTGGTCATATTTTCCCAACAACTTGATATTTAAGTGTGTGTTGATACAGGGAGAATCACAGCAGAGAGTGTAATCTACAGCTTTGGCACTCTTCTGCTTGATCTTCTCACCGGAAAGCATATTCCTCCTAGCCATGTAAGTGTCCATGGTATTACTATTTTACTTTAATCATTTCTTGAATTATCTTTGCTAACTATTTCAGCCTTCTGCTATGTGTTTAGGCCCTTGATTTGATTCGAGACAGAGACCTTCAGACTCTAACTGATTCCTGCTTGGAGGGACAACTTTCCGACAGTGATGGCATGGAGTTAGTACGCCTGGCATCTCGCTGTCTTCAGCATGAAACTCGTGAGCGACCAAACATAAAATCGTTGGTCACTGCGCTGATATCTCTCCAGAAAGACACAGAGGTTCCGTCTTATGTTCTAATGGGTATGCCTCAAAGTGGTACATTTGCGTTACCTCCGTCCCCTTTTGCTGAGGCTTGTTCGAGACAAGACCTGACTGCTATGCTCGAGTTCTTGGATAAAATTGGATACAAAGACGATGAAGATGTAAGTCCTCAGGTTTTATGGTTCCCATCACATGAAGGTTTCTTCATGGTTTTATGTGACATGTTTATGTGCAGCTTTCGTTTCTGTGGACGGAGCAGATGCAAGAGGCTATAAACTCGAAGAAAAAAGGCGACATTGCATTTAGAAGGAAAGATTTTAGTGAAGCCATTGAATTTTACACGCAGGTCTGTCCTTCTTCCGCACTTGAAACAGTAACAAGACCTTCCTCCTTGGTTGACAATGTCCATGTCTATAAAATTTGTCTCAGTTTCTTGATTTAGGAATGAGCTCTGCAACAGTCTTTGTGCGGCGCAGTCTAAGTTACCTGATGAGTAACATGGCAAAAGAAGCTTTAGATGATGCAATGAAGGCTCAAGGCATTTCTCCTGTGTGGTACGTTGCATTGTATCTGCAGTCTGTTGCTCTTGCCAGCCTGGGGATGGAGAAGGAATCTCAAATCGCACTTACTGAAGGATCCAACCTTGAAGCCAAAAAGATTTCAGCTTCCACACTAAAGACATTGGGTTTTGTAAAAGATGAAGAAGCTATCATTCAATGAAGGGAAACAATCTAAAGGCAATCTGTTGTCTCATTTGAAGCTAAGAAGGTTTAGGTGTTGGTTAAGCATTATACTATTTCAAACCTTCAGCAAGGCGGAAGCTAATCCATTGTTTTCAGTTGTTACATAAGACCTTGGGATGTATGGACACCAAGAGAATATTATACAAACTCCATTAACAAACAGATGCAGAAAGCAAAACAAAGCTTATAATGTCTTGGGCAACTCAACCTCTGCCTCCGCTTGGAGAATTGGGTGAGAGCTTCTGTAGTCTTCCTTTGATACACCACAGTAAACAGGGTCTGTGCCTCCTACGGTTATGAAGTTCCAGCCAAATGCCGACCCTCCAACCACCTTGTCGCCATCTCCAAGAGTGTTGAGCTTCTCGGTTTGGGCATAGCTCGTCTCAGATGATCTCAATGCAGTAGTTGTAGTAGTAGTAGTAGTAGTAGTAGGTTGAGGTGTTTCAGTAATGGCCTTTCCGTTGGATAAAGACTCGGTCTTAGCAGTTTTCTCACGTTTGGGTGATCCTCCAATCATCTCTTGGTACAGTTGAAGCATGTGCTTCATCTCTGCAAACAGCATAATTTATCAGAATGAAACAAGTTGGGTGACTTTGTGTGTTAAAGTGAAAATTAGGATAACAAAAACAAAAAGTATGAATATGATGAGCTCTCTCTCTCTCACTTTCTTGAATCTCGAAAGCTGCCTTAGAGTTCCTGAAGTCTGGAGTTCGTAAAACCTGTAGCAGCCATTAAAAAAAATCTTCTTTTATTTCGAAACATAATAAAAGAATTGAAATGGCCAATCACAATTTCATCTAAAGGAGTTAAAAACAACCTCGAGAACGTGAGGGCGAAGATCTTTGAGAAGGAGACGCATCTTGTAGTAGTTGGAGTTTTCGATCCGAAGATTCGTCTCCAGGGCTCGCTTTCTTCCCCTAGGCGACGGATCCATGGAAACCGTCGACGGAGGCTGAGCCGTGGCCCCGGGAATAAACGCCGGAGAAGGTAACTCGGCTGATCGCTGATCTGCAGATGTAGGAAGCGGAGAAACCTGTGCTGGAAGAGATGAAGTAGCAGGAGGAGGAGGAGAAGGTTCAGTGAGTTGAGTCGCCGGCGAGGTTGATTTCTCCATATTCAAGTTTTCAAAGGTTTTCAACCGCCGAAAAAGAGATCTCTACCAACGCCAGCCGGGGATCTTAAAAGAAACGACGCCGTGAAATGCTTGGGCCTTACCTCTCTCTCTCTCTCTAGGCCCATCCATATTTGAAGTTATTTATTGGAAATAAAAACGGCATGAAGTCTTACAATTACAAACTCACAATATCCGGGAATGCGTGTCGTTTTTTAGTGAGCAAAAGAACATTAAACCATATTTGTGATTGGAATTGTGCTTTCTGGTTCTCTCTCGCTCACTCGATGATGAATCCCCAAATAGACAAGGTGGTGAAGGTAACGACAGTGGTGGCGACTGCTGTTGTATCATACTTCCTCTTAACCGCTGATTATGGTCCCGAACCTAACGCTCTTGATCCTGTGAGTTCCTCCCGATTGGTTCCTTTTTTTTTTTTTCTTTTTCCATTAAGTTTGATCGAATCCGCAGAGATAGTTGCTGATTTTGTCTGTCCCTCTCTCCTCTTTACAATCACTAGGATGAAATACGCTTGTCTCTTTTATAGTTGCTTCTTGCTAGGGTTTGATACTCGGTGATGATTAAACATTTGATGATTAGTTTCTAAGAAAACTTTTGGTTAATAAGATATTGGATGGATGTCAGATCTCCAAGCAAGAAACAGTTTCTGATCCAAGTGAGAAGTCAATTTTGATCTTTATGCTGAGCTTTATCCGGATCTGCTCTTGACTAGTGACTTCTGACTGCTTCTATTGCTCTGTGTTTAGTCTGTTACTGTCAAACGCAGTTGCTTATGGTTCTTTGTGCTTATATTATGTGGGATTATGTTCCCAATTGACTCTCTGATTCTTGCATAAGAGATTTTTGGTATTTATTTTGCAGATCAGAGAGAGGATATTGTCAGCCCAAGATTCCGTGAAAGAGTTTGTCTTTCCATCAAAGGAGCGCCCCGACAAGTGACTGACAATGAAGAAGTACGATGCAGCTGACCATGATTTGAGTCTAGTTTCTTCTAGTGTCTCGTTTTCTGGCTAACAAAGAAGTTCATCTACTTTCTTTCTCGAGTGTTCCAGCTTTCTCCTCCTCCTCCTCTACACTTGCAAGACTTGAGAGTTAGTAGAGATCATCTGGATTTTATCTTTGTGTGAAGACCAAACCAATTTCACCCGATCAGTTAGCTTTTTCGAAATCAGTTCCGTTCAAGGAATCGAATATGTCAAAGTCCCCTTTTTCGATAAAGTAAGCTCTAGTTGTGTGTACTACTAGTATTAATTAAAAACATCCGTACGGACGGGGTTAGATCAACAAAATCATGTGGATGATTGATTAAGGAGAAAGAAATATTAAATTGATACTTAGCTTTTATGACCATCAAAGCGGAAACAAAAGACAAGTGGAGTTTTTTCTACCTAACACAGTAGAGATACACTGACCAACATCGAACAACACTGACCACCGTCCGATCAGGTATTACCTTGAAATCTTGACGGTCTTATATAAAAACAAACGAACAACAATAACAAATCTAAATGGCAGCAGCACCACCGATTCGGCACACTCATTGACCATCATCATAAAAACGGTCTCGTGTTGCCATTAAAACGCAAAACTAAACGGATTTTGCGTTTTGGCGGCACGGCAGGCAAAAGAAAGGGACTACTAATAAGGCTTGGGCATGTACATGAACATATCCTGTAGCGGAAACATCTGATTACTCCCTCCTCCTCCTCCTCCAAAGGCGTTATCTACGGTGGCATCAATGTAATTAAACCCAAAATCAAGCGTGTTATTGTTACTTACAGCCGCCGACCAATCATAATTCCACTTGGGCTCGCTCTGAACCTCGCTCGTGAACTCCGGCGACACCACCTGCTCCGAGCAACTCGAATCCGTCGTATGCAGCTTCGGCACCGAATCCGACGTGTCGAAATACACGAACTCACTCGTCTGTTGCGGCGGCGGAGGCATCCCCATCTCCGTCACCTTCGGCTTCTCCTCCACGATTTCGTCGCCGTAAACAACCGGATTCGGCGGTGGCACTCGTCTCTCGATAGCTCCTTTTTTGTTGTAAATCCGACAAAGAACCCAATCGTCCAGCTGGTCAACACCGTCCGTCGGATCAGTAAATCAAATCACAAAATAGAGAGAGATTGAAACAAAGAGATAGGAGAAATAGATACCCGGAGGCTGTTCTTCTTCTTGCGAACGGAGCGGTCAACGTCGGCGAGACGATACTCGTGCATAATCCAGTTGGTTTTCTCTCCTTTGGGAGCTTTGCCGGCGTAGAAAACAAGAGCTTTCTTAATCCCGACCGGTTTAGGAAGACCGATTGGTTTATCAGCACCGGTAGCTTTCCAATAACCAGAACCGGCAGACCGGTTAGGACGCGAACCGTTGGGATATTTTCTATCTCTGGGAGAAAAGAAATACCATTCCTTCTCGCCGTACAAGGCTAAACCTGTAAATTTTGATCTTCTTTTAGTTTTTTTTTTTTTTTTTTTTATTATTAGCAGAAAAGAAAAATCCTCAGATTTAAAAAGAGAAAAGAGGGAGAATTTAATTTAATAATCACCAGGAAGCTCCCATGGATCGTATTTGTAGAGATCGATCTCAGCGATGATAGGAACGGCGATGGACTGAGAAGCACATTTGCGGCAGAGATAGTGCATGACGAGCTCTTCGTCGGTTGGGTGAAATCGGAACCCTGGAGGCAGCTCTAATTCTGCTGACATAATCGACTACCCTCTCTCTTCTTCTTCTTCTTCTTCTTCTTTTGTTAATCTCTTGCCCTGTTATTGATAGCCACTAGTATTAAACTACGGAATAAGATTAGGACGATGGTGGTTGGGATGGTCCTGATCCTAATCTTGTTGTATAGCTCTGAGAAAACTTTGGCGTTTGAAAGTCTGGAAAAAAATGGGAGAAAAGTCAAATATATAAGGAAGAGGGATATGACACGTGTCGACATGTAGGGGTAGAGAGAAGAGCTTCTAGAACACACGTGGGTGGATGACGCTGCCGATACACGTTTCGCACAGAGAAGTCAGTTGCTGACGTGGCCGTTAGTCGATGTTGTCACTGCTTACGTCTGTCGTTTCGGAGGGGGGGGGCCCACTCACTTTCTTCACTTCGTTCGTAAAAATCCAAATCCGACCGGTCCGATACGACCGAACCCCCCTTATATGGATTCTTCGTTTCCGGTCGGTGGATCTGTGGTCCCACTTCTCTTTTCCTATTTTTTTTGTCTCTTTGCAAAAGGTTCATATCCACCGATTAATCGGTGGGAAAGTGGTCTCTAGTAGTCTCCATTTTTTTCGACGGTCACTTTTTCTATTTCCGTTGTTTTTTTCTTCACTTTTGTTGTAAAGAGATTTAATATGTCAATTGGTTTACAATTCCAAGTTTCTTACACTGATGAAGCTTTGATTTGGGTTTGGTTCTTTAATGCATGCATGGCATTAATCTCTTTACAAACAGGGTTATAATACTTACTATCTATACTCTTAGGCCCATCATGTTTCGATCCACGAAATATAACAATATATATTGAGATAGATAAATATGATGATGAAGGTGAGAGTGCCGGAATCAAACAATACGGCAATACCATTCCAAGGGAATGACTCGAGTTTGTCTAACAAATACCCCCAATAAGACGGTTCTTGTTCGCAGCGTCGTACTTGTAATCATATACTGTATGTTATTATTTATTATCTTACGGTGGGCCGTTCAGAGCTTTGACGTCACCGAGGGTTTTGGAGGTCTAGCCTCTCTTAATAGAGCCTCTTGCGTTAACGATACAACCAGCTGTTTCACATATTCAAACATAACCAGAATGAATTCCAAGATTTATTTATATATCCAATTTGAAACATTAGCAGTTTTGAAATTTTAAGGCAAACGAGTAGAGAGTACCTCTCCTTTTCTGTTGAACATTTCACCAGTGACAAAACCACGGGTCTCATGAGCGGTAGGACTGACAATCTGCAAACGGCATCATCGTTGCGTTGTAAGTGGCTGACGCTCAAACAGCAAACAAGTTTATAAACAACTCTAAACCAATACTCATTTTGCTCATAAACAAGTTTTATTAAGTCAATGTAATATAATGGTTACTCCCCCGTTGGTTTATTAAAGAAACACATATTCCATCCCCATCAATGGCGAAAACCTTTTCTTACATAACCATCAAGATTTCTTAGAGTTTTATAATCCTATAATACTATTATGTATAACTAATAACATGTCTCGCTTAGCAAAACTCAATCTACTGGTATAAAATACTATTAGCCTAACATGTATTTGAATTCTATGTTGCTGTTCTTTCTTTCACTAAAAAAAGAGCTCAGTAATGCTCACGGAGAAAAGGATAGAAAAAACTACCACAAATAGCAACCAGTCATCAGCTCTTAGAGGTCGGTGAAACCACATCCTGCAAAACAAATGAGAAAAACTGAGTAAAAACACCTACTGAAAACTTTTGTTTGGAAGATCCCTGCCGGAATAATGTCTCAATGTAATTTAAAAATTAACACAAACACACGAAACTCAAACACCATCAAGAGAAAATAAAAACTTACGCATGGTCCAGGCTAAGTGAAGCGGATCTCAGGCCCTTTCTGCGGTGAGGGTTCAAACCGACACCAGAAAATATTAGATCCGAGGCAAATGCAACGACACATCTGCATAACAACATGGCTTGCCAGATTATTAGTTTGCTAAGAATTATAAATCGAATTTCAGAATGCTATTAAGAAAGTTTGGCCTTTTAAGAGTCTCAACCATACTCCAATTTATCAATTTTGGGGATACTAAATCTAAAACACCACCGATTCACTCCTCTCCAATCATAATTTCTTTAAAAGTCAAAGGGCTGTTACCAAATGAGTAAAATCAAATTTTAGATGGCTACCCTGAATTACATAGATGGAGGTACTTACCGGTGCAAAGCCTGGTCATCAGAAAGCTTTCCCTTTGCTCTAAACCAATAGTTCAATCTGCCCGAATAAATTGTAAGAATAATACAAAAAAATTAAAAGAAACTCAAGTGTGGTAAGTGATGAATTTCATGTGTAATCACATGAGCCATACAGTTTATCAGTTCTGCTTGCTCTATATGGATATAAATGATATATTTACGTGAGCTGTTACCTCGGAGGAGACTTTGTCTGATTTGTTGAATTGCTGGGATCACAAAATCGAATCTCTATAGGCCATGGAACAAAGTTTGCAGTGGCAACTTTGTTCCGGTAACTCCTGAAAGGAAAGAAACAATTGGGAGATTGGTCCAACTTGAGCCTCTGAAACAAGTTTTCAACTTTTCAATACATTGGAAAACACTATAACTTACCTAGGTAAATGAGGATCAGTTATACGACGTTCACGCAACTCCTCCAGAGATAGAAGCTGCAGCAGATAATGGTGATAAAGAAGACGCTTACAATTTATTGAAAGCCTTAGATCTGAAGAAATGATACCGTATCAGGATCCGGCACGGAGGGTATGGTTGACTCCTGATGATCAAATCCTTGTTGCTCTTTCTATGAAATTAATGAAAGGGACAATTTTTAAAAGCAGTTTTCACAGTTTTGTGAAAGGCGATCCTCTCTTGGTGGCAGATTGACGTAGAGATTCATGAACTATCTTGAAAGGAATAAAATGAAAAACCTGAAATGATGCAACCAAGATGAATATGATATTTCCTTTCTGTACTGCATCTACTCTTCGGGTGGCAAAGTTGTTCCCATCACGTATGCGGTGCACTTGATAAATAATGGGGACTGCAAGAGTAACAAACTATGATAATTAGATGAATAAAATAGCAGG
The DNA here is from genome assembly GCA_024034495.1 of Camelina laxa. NCBI lineage: Eukaryota > Viridiplantae > Streptophyta > Magnoliopsida > Brassicales > Brassicaceae > Camelina > Camelina laxa. Next base: position 30,722,855 of record CM043884.1, on the reverse strand, counting down.
CAAAAGGGAAGAAAAGCATCAACGGCGGCTGGCAAGGGCACAGTGAAAATTAATAAGTCCGTACTATCAATATCTCCAACGAGAAGAAAATAGGAGTGTAAACTGTGGACTATCTTCAGGAAATCAACAGTTTTTGATGCCGCAGCAAGTGCCTGTAAAAGTGTTGGTAAGAAGAGACTTAGTAGCGTTTATGGTTAACACTGCCTGAAAATGACACATAACAAGCTATATATATGCAAGCAAATCAGATCAGCGAGGTTTATAGAGACATAATGTAACCTTCCTAGAGAAAATGGCACACCTGTCCCATAAATTGTCCTCCAAAACCTTTCCAAATTTGGGAGCATCAGGTAGTGTGATCCCCCTGAAGATATTCAACTGCAAGAGAGAAGCACATAGAATAAGAGGGGATCAACCGCATATCATTTCCCAGCAATACAAACATTGATGTAATACTAATAGAACGAAGAAACTGACATAAAAGTGCTGACAAGAACGATGGTTAGATAAAGTTGACTAGAGAAAGAATAATATAAAAAGAAAGCATAAGAAAAGTGAGAAGAAGAAAAGAAGAGCAGAAGTGGGATGACCGTACTTCTAAAGGGTCGAGATGCAATATGCGTTCGACTAAAGAGCATTTGTCAACAGTGGTATCGGATTGCCAGATTGAGTTAGTCTCAAGCAAAGGACAATGATCACGCGGCAACACCAAGCAAGTAAGCTGCAACGGAAAGGGACGAAAGAAAGCGTCAGCTCAAGGACACAGAACGGAAGGGAAAGTATGAGAAGTCAGGTAACTCTCAAGCACCTGAGACATAGCAACAATGTCTGCTGAATGAACGTTACCAGAAATACCTGTAGGAAAAAAGAAAAAGAGAGAGAGATGGAAGCTGAGTAATACTATCAACAAAAACGAAAGGTTCAATCAAAAGTGGAAGAATGAATGTCAAAATCTGACCAAGGCCAAAGTAATCAAATTGTTTCAAGAGAAATTCGGAACGGTTATCTTCCTCGGCTGGTCCGGAAACCTGAGCCTGCAAAAAAAAAACAAGAATCAAAAGAAGACTTGTTGGCAATGGCGAAGGAAGGAAAGATAGAGATAAAAAGAGAGATACATATTCACTGAAAAGGGAAAGATGATGAGAGAAACAAAAAAACCTCTCCTTCAAAAATAAAGTAACAGCCATCCCAAGTTTGATCTTCACGAACCACATAATCCCCTTTCCCTGCAATTATATTATTAGAGAGAATAGCTAATATAACACACACACACACACACACAAATATTGCTACAGCTAAGAAACCTTATGTGTCTCTCTCATAACTTGAATCGTTTCTAAACCGTGAGAGCCAATTAAGCAAGATAGAGATACTAAAGAGCTTCAAAAATTCCGAAATCAGAATCGTATTGCGAGAATTCAAAAGAAAAAGAAAAAAAAAATACGAAATTGAGTGAGAAAGGTAACAGACCGTAACGTTTCAACAAAACAAGTTGAGCGATTTTCCTGAGAGAAGAACTCGGCAATTTCTGAAGTAAAGGGACGTTTCCAAGGAACTCCACAACTGCAATCAATAATAACAACAGACTTTGGATTAGGGCCAACTTTGGATCCCGGAGTATCTATCTCAATCTCACTCCTCCAAAATTTTTATTATAATACAACCTAATTTATGTATATAGGGCTTACCTGATTCGGTGTTCATGGCGGCGGATTCGGGTTGCCGGAAGAAATCGTCCCCCCCGGTTGCTTGCTGGTGTTGAAGAAGACGAAGAAGAAGAAGAAGATTGGTGGATTGATTCGATTCGGTCCGACACAGCAGACCAGATGATAAAATTTGGTAATTTATCGTCTGCCCTCCGGTTTATGTATGATATTGATACGTGGGCTCGGTTCGATTTTGTTTTCCGTCACGTGATAAAAATGAAAATATTATTTTAGTGAACAACACTTTCACAATATAACATGTAATATATATAATTAATTATTTTATATCTAGCTGATAATGTTATCTTGGGCGATGCCTGCCTGATGTATAATGTTTTAAGCCATATACGTACCTCGCACGTTTATTATTTCGAAAAGGAATTTACCAATATAGAGTATCTTTAACATGAAATTACCAAAATATAAAAATTATATAGGAATGATAATTAATTTTTTTAATGAAAATAAAACACATTTAAATTATATTTTTTAATTAATATTATATATTAAATATAAATATAATATCTAATACTCCGTTACTATGTCAATGCTTATATGCATAATGCTAATGCCCTAGTATATGTGGTTCTAATCAAGTTTTTAAAGGTCCAAAGGTGTAGGAGGGTGACGTCGAACCGGTGTCTTTAAGGTTATCAGAACACAAAATACCACCAGATCACGTCAATTGATTCAGTATATTGTGTCCAAGTATATTATATATATCGATACAACCACTATATTGTGTCCAAGACGAGCTCTCCTGTTTTGTAATGGAGGGGTTAGGGTTGCGATAAATTAACTACAATTTTGCTTTTAATTAGATAAAACAAAATAAAAAAAACCAAAGGTGTAGTGAATGTGATATCGAACTCTCGTTCCAAGAGTTAGTAAAAACACAAATTACCACCAGGCCAGATAAACTTATTTAGTACATCGTGTCCCAGTATTATATATATATATCAATACGAATACACGTGGTTATATTTTAACGGCTGTTAAGTGATCTGTGACGTACATTAAGGAACGTTTAAGAGCGGATTTGAATTTAACAATCATTTAAATATCAAATTACTTTAAGTCAAAGTATTTTTCTTCTAATCTAAAAATATCAAATATTAAACATTTAAAATAAAATATAAATAAGTTATTTTTTGACTTTTTTCCTAAAAACTATAGGTACCAGCTTAGAATTTTAAAATTTTGTATGTGCCTAGTTTTTCCGGACGAGTTTAATTACATATCATAAATAAATAATATGAATAGAGCCAAAAGATTTATCCTATAAAAAGCTATATTGGATATCTTTAATCATATTGTGGACCAAATTCAATACACACTTCTCACCCAATTCCTAAAATCTTAACAAAAAAACTTAGAAAACAAAATATATCTAAATCTCAAAAGAAGGAAACAAATAGCAAAAGTGAAACCATAGTTAAGAAATCTATACAAAGCATACCAACTTACAATTTTAAAATTTTGTATGTGCTTACTCTTTCTAGACGAGTTTAATTATGTATCCTAAACCAAATAATATAAAATGCATACATACGTTAGAGCCAAGCCAACAAATTTATCATATAAAAAATTACTTCTTATATTTCACAAAAAAATTATTTTGACACATTTCACAAATTAAAAAAGTATAATATTATACATGTTTGTTTCTATGTAATAAGTTGTTAATGATTTAAATTCAATGAAAAAGCTTTAAATTTAGGGTACAAAAAATGTAACATTAAAAAGCACATTAAAAATATAGAATAACACCCCAAAAAATATTTATAAAATGACACATTGTTAAACAGAGGAAGTATTAATTAACTATCTCTATTATTTTTTCCCCAGATTATTATGGAAAAATATATAGTTTACAAGAATATGAGACTCTTCAATCTGTTATGGATCATAGTATCCGCAAATATTCTTCGTGGTGCTCAATTTTTTTTCGGTTTTATTTCTTTTTGTTATATCAAAACTCATTATATTACTATTTATTATATTCTCTCTTTTTTTTTAATATTACTATTTTATCCAAACTCTTTACAAAATAATTTTTACCATAATCAACCGTATTATAGCAAAATAATAATGTAACATATTCTAATTTGTTATGTGTCTTATATATCCATAAATATTCCTCCACGCTATAGCGCATATCCGATCTTAACTTTAGTTTATTTAAAGATTCAAAACGGAAAAAAACTCAATAATGACAAGGGTAAAATATATATTCTCTTCTTCAGTCTAAACACGCTAGTATGGACAAAAGTATCCTACTATATTAATTGAGAAGTACAAAAAAAGAAACTAACTTTAAAAAGTGTTAAAATTTACATTCAAATACCATAAGAAATAGTTAAATAAAAGATAGAATCATTAAGGGTAATACTGATAATTAATAATTAATCATCTAGCCTAATTATCTAAGTAGGCAAAAAAAATGGCGGGTAACATGTCAATCAATCATTTAACCGCTTAGATTTACCAAATCTAAATACTCTTAACAATAAAATAAATTACTAACCACAATAATATTATACTCATAATAATTTCATAACCAAAAATAAAAAAAGTTTTATTGACAAATATTTTTAATAAACATTTTTAAATACAAAAAATATTATATAAACAAAAATGAATTTATAGTCACAAATAATTATAAATAACATATTAAAAAAAATAAGTGATTATAAATTTACATATAAAAAAAGTTATACCTGCTATTTTTCACGGGTTAGTACCTAGTTGGATTTTAAAGTTTAAGTACTAGACATTTCTAATTCTATAAATATCCATTAAACATATGCCCACAAGTTTTTTTATCCAAAAAGAAAAAACCCAATAAATGGGCCATACCATTTTTCCCAAAGAAAACACTGATTATCAATAAATGGTCTTCTTCGCTATGCGGACATTTGACGCCACGTCACCACCTAACTTGATCGAGTTGTACTTTTTTTTTTTTTTTTTGTCAATCTAACTCGAGTTATACTTTACAAGAGAAGAAGAGAGAAATTGTGATAAAATCTAAGCTAATCATTTATTTTGTTCTCTTCTTTTGCGTCTTCTGTTGATTAAAAATCTTAAGTCAAAGCAGCTCAAAACGAGTGTAATTTTTTTAATACACAAGATTAATACACAAGATTAATACAGCAAATTAAGTTGCATACTTGCATACCCTTTTACATTGTCACTGTTTTTGAGTATTTTTTTTTTGTTTTTTTTTGAGAAAACTGTATTAGAGTATCTCCATTCATTATCTATAGAGTTTAGAGTATGATGTCTCCAAATTAAAAAAAAAAAAAAAACAAAAAAAAAAACAATAAGAGATGATGTCTTAAATTTAAAGACACCAAACTCATTTAAATAATTTTTTTTTCATTTAAAACTTTTTTTAATTTAAAGACATTTTTTTATCATAAATGAGGGATGGAGATGGTCTTAGTATTCACTTTTGTCATAAAGAAAATATCTATAATTATCTTTATTTTAAGTTTTAAGTTTATGTTGTAGATCAAATGTTAGTATTTAGTTAAGTGAACATGATTTATTACAACGTGGACCAAATTTAGATTAAGAAAAATTTTGGAAGCCAAATATGAAAACTTTTGGAGGCCAAAAATGAAGACTTTTGGAGGCCAAAAATGGAGACTCTTGGAGGCCAAAAATGGAGGCGTTTTGGAGGCAAAAAATAAAGACACTTGGAGGCAAAAATAGAGAAGCTTTGGAGGCCAAAAAGGATGACTTTTGGACGCTAAAAATGATGACTTTTGGAGGTCAAAAATGAAAATTTTTGCAGGCCAGAAATGGACTCTTGGAAGCCAAAAATAGACACGCTTTGGAGGCCAATAGTGGAGACGCTTTGGAGGCCAAATATGATAACTTTTGGAAAACTTTTGGAGGCCAACTATGATTAATTTTGGAGGCCAAAAATGAAGAATTTTGGAAGCCAAAAATAGAGACTCTTGGAGGCCAAAAATGGAGACCCTTGGAGGCCAAAAATGGAGCCGCTTTGGAGGCCAAAAGTGTAGTCGCTTTGGAGGCTAAATATGATGACTTTTGGAGGCCAAAAATGTTGGAGGCCAAAAATAAGGAAGCTTGGAGGCCAAATATGGAGACTCTTGGAGGCCAAATATAGAGACTCTTGGAGACCAAAAATGGAGACCCTTGGAGGCCAAAAATGGAGCCGCTTTGGAGCCAAAAGTGGAGTCGCTTTGGAGGCCAAATATGGAGGCCAAATTCGAATGTCAAATTTGGAGGCCAAATTCGGAGGCCAAATTTGGAGGCCAAATTCGGAGGCCAAAAATGTTGGAGGCCAAAAATGTTGGAGGCCAAAAATGGAGACGCTTTGGAGGCCAAATTCGGAGGCCAAATTTGGAGACCAAATTCACACGCCAAAAATGTTGGAGGCCAAAAATGAAGAATTTAGGAGGCCAAATATGGAGACTTTTGGAGGCCAATAATGGAGACCCTTGGAGGCCAAAAATGGAGACGCTTTGGAGGCCAAAAATGGAGACACTTTGGAGGCCAAAAGTGGAGTCGCTTTGGAGGCCAAATTCGGAGGCCAAATTTGGAGGCCAAATTCGGAGGCCAAAAATGTTGGAGGCCAAAAATGGAGGCCAAAAATGGAGACGCTTGGGAGGCCAAATTTTGAGGCCAAATTCGGAGGCCAAAATTGTTTGAGGCCAAATTCGGAGGCCAAAAATGGAGACGCTTTGGAGGCTAAATTTGGAGGCCAAAAATGTTGGAGGCCAAAAATGGAGACGCTTTGGAGGCCAAATTCGGAGGCCAAATTTGGAGGCCAAAAATGTTGGAGGCCAAAAATGAAAAATTTTGGAGGCCAAATATGGAGACTTTTGGAGGCCAATAATGGAGACCCTTGAAGGCCAAAAATGAAGAATTTTGGAGGCCAAATATGGAGACTTTTGGAGGCCAATAATGGAGACCCTTGGAGGCCAAAAATGGAGACGCTTTGGAAGCCAAAAGTGGAGTCGGTTTTTAGGCAAATTCGGAGATCAAATTTGGAGGCCAAATTCGGAGGCCAAAAATGTTGGAGGCCAAAAATGGAGACGCTTCGGAGGCCAAATTCGGAGGCCAAATTTGGAGGCCAAATTCGGAGGCCAAAAATGTTGGAGGCCAAAAATGAAGAATTTTGGAGGCCAAATATGGAGACTTTTGGAGGCCAATCATGGAGACCCTTGGAGGCCAAAAATAGAGACGCTTCGGAGGCCAAAAATGGAGACACTTTGGAGGCCAAAAGTGGAGTCGCTTTGGAGGCCAAATTCGGAGGTCAAAAATGTTGGAGGCCAAATTCGGAAGCCAAAAATGTTGGAGGCCAAAAATGGAGACGCTTTGGAGGCCAAATTCGGAGGCCAAATTCGGAGGTCAAATTTGGAGGCCAAATTCGGAGGCCAAAAATGTTGGAGGCCAAAAATGGAGACGCTTTGGAGGCCAAATTCGGAGGCCAAAAATGTTGGAGGCCAAAAATGGAGACGCTTTGGAGGCCAAATTCGGAGGCCAAAAATATTGGAGGCCAAATTCGGAGGCCAAAAATGTTGGAGGCCAAAAATGGAGACGCTTTGGAGGCCAAATTCGGAGGCCAAAAATGGAGACTCTCGGAGGCCTAATTTGGAGGCCAAAAATGTTGGAGGCAAAAAATTGAGGCCAAATTCGGAGGCCAAATTCGGAGGCCAAAAATGTTGGAGGCCAAATTGGAGGCCAAAAATGTTGGAGGCCAAAAATGGAGACGCTTTGGAGGCCAAATTCGGCGGCCAAATTCGGAGGCCAAAAATGTTGGAGGCCAAAAATGGAGACGCTTTGGAGGCCAAATTCGGAGGCTAAATTCGGAGGCCAAATTTGGAGGCCAAAAATGTTGGAGGCCAAAAATGAAGACGCTTTGGAGGCCAAATTCGGAGGCCATATTCAGAGGGCAAAAATGTTGGAGGCCAAATATGGAGGCCAAATTCGGAGGCCAAAAATGTTGGAGGCCAAAAATGGAGACGCTTTGGAGGCCAAATTCGGAGGCCAAAAATGTTGGAGGCCAAATTCGGAGGCCAAAAATGTTGGAGGCCAAAAATGGAGACGCTTTGGAGGCCAAATTCGGAGGCCAAATTCGGAGGCCAAATTTGGAGGCCAAAAATGGAGACTCTCGGAGGCCTAATTTGGAGGCCAAAAATGTTGGAGGCAACAAATTGAGGCCAAATTCGGAGGCCAAAAATGTTGGAGGCCAAATTCGGAGGCCAAATTCGGAGGCCAAAAATGTTGGAGGCCAAATTTGGATGCCAAATTCGGAGGCCAAATTCGGAGGCCAAAAATGGAGACGCTTTGGAGGCCAAATTCGGAGGCCAAATTCGGAGGCCAAAAATGTTGGAGGCCAAATTTGGAGGCCAAATTCGGAGGCCAAATTCGGAGGCCAAATTCGGAGGCCAAAAATGTTGGAGGCCAAAAATGGAGACACTTTGGAGGCCAAATTCGGAGGCCAAAAATGTTGGAGGCCAAAAATGTTGGAGGCCAAAAATGGAGACGCTTTGGAGGCCAAATTCGGAGGCCAAAAATGTTGGAGGCCAAATATGGAGGCCAAATTCGGAGGCCAAATTCGGAGGCCAAATTCGGAGGCCAAAAATGTTGGAGGCCAAAAATGAAAACGCTTTGGAGGCCAAATTCGGAGGCCAAAAATGTTGGAGGCCAAAAATGGAGACGCTTTGGAGGCCAAATTCGGAGGCCAAAAATGTTGGAGGCCAAATTCGGAGGCCAAAAATGTTGGAGGCCAAAAATGGAGACGCTTTGGAGGCCAAATTCGGAGGCCAAATTTGGAGGCCAAAAATGGAGACTCTCGGAGGCCTAATTTGGAGGCCAAAAATGTTGGAGGCAAAAAATTGAGGCCAAATTCGGAGGCCACAAATGTTGGAGGCCAAATTGGAGGCCAAAAATGTTGGAGGCCAAAAATGGAGACGCTTTGGAGGCCAAATTCGGAGCCAAATTCGGAGGCCATATTTGGAGGGCAAAAAGTTGGAGGCCAAATATGGAGGCCAAATTCGGAGGCCAAAAATGTTGGAGGCCAAAAATGTTAGAGGCCAAATTCGGAGGCCAAAAATGTTGGAGGCCAAAAATGGAGACGCTTTGGAGGCCAAATTGGGAGGCCAAGTTCGGAGGCCAAATTTGGAGGCCAAAAATGGAGACTCTCGGAGGCCTAATTTGGAGGCCAAAAATGTTGGAGGCCAAAAATGGAGACGCTTTGGAGGCCAAATTCGGAGGCCAAATTCGGAGGCCATATTCAGAGGGCAAAAATGTTGGAGGCCAAATATGGAGGCCAAATTCGGAGGCCAAAAATGTTGGAGACCAAAAATGGAGACGCTTTGGAGGCCAAATTCGGAGGCCAAAAATGTTGTAGGCCAAATTCGGAGGCCAAAAATGTTGGAGGCCAAAAATGGAGACGCTTTGGAGGCCAAATTCGGAGGCCAAATTCGGAGGCCAAATTTGGAGGCCAAAAATGGAGACTCTCGGAGGCCTAATTTGGAGGCCAAAAATGTTGGAGGCAACAAATTGAGGCCAAATTCGGAGGCCAAAAATGTTGGAGGCCAAATTTGGAGGCCAAATTCGGAGGCCAAAAATGTTGGAGGCCAAAAATGGAGACGCTTTGGAGGCCAAATTCGGAGGCCAAATTCGGAGGCCAAAAATGTTGGAGGCCAAATTTGGATGCCAAATTCGGAGGCCAAATTCGGAGGCCAAAAATGGAGACGCTTTGGAGGCCAAATTCGGAGGCCAAAAATGGAGACGCTTTGGAGGCCAAATTCAGAGGCCAAATTCGGAGGCCAAAAATGTTGGAGGCCAAATTTGGAGGCCAAATTCGGAGGCCAAATTCGGAGGCCAAAAATGTTGGAGGCCAAAAATGGAGACACTTTGGAGGCCAAATTCGGAGGCCAAAAATGTTTGAGGCCAAAAATGTTGGAGGCCAAAAATGGAGACGCTTTGGAGGCCAAATTTGGAGGCCAAAAATGTTGGAGGCCAAATATGGAGGCCAAATTCGGAGGCCAAAAATGTTGGAGGCCAAAAATGAAAACGCTTTGGAGGCCAAATTCGGAGGCCAAAAATGTTGGAGGCCAAATTCGGAGGCCAAAAATGTTGGAGGCAAAAAATGGAGACGCTTTGGAGGCCAAATTCGGAGGCCGTCAAATTTGGAGGCCAAATTCGGAGGCCAAAAATGTTGGAGGCCAAAAATGGAGACGCTTTGGAGGCCAAATTCGGAGGCCATATTCGGAGGGCAAAAATGTTGGAGGCCAAATATGGAGGCCAAATTCGGAGGCCAAATTCGGAGGCCAAATTCGGAGGCCAAAAATGTTGGAGGCCAAAAATGGAGACGCTTTGGAGGCCAAAAATGTTGGAGGCCAAAAATGGAGACGCTTTGGAGGCCAAATTCGGAGGCCAAATTCGGAGGCCAAATTTGGAGGCCAAAAATGGAGACTCTCGGAGGCCTAATTTGGAGGCCAAAAATGTTGGAGGCCAAAAATGGAGACGCTTTGGAGGCCAAATTCGGAGGCCAAAAATGTTGGAGGCCAAATTCGGAGGCTAAATTCGGAGGCCAAATTTGGAGGCCAAAAATGTTGGAGGCCAAAAATGGAGACGCTTTGGAGGCCAAATTCGGAGGCCAAAAATGTTGGAGGCCAAATTCGGAGGCCAAAAATGGAGACGCTTTGGAGGCCAAATTCGGAGGCCAAATTCGGAGGCCAAATTCGGAGGTCAAATTTGGAGGCCAAAAATGTTGGAGGCCAAAAATGGAGACGCTTTGGAGGCCAAATTCGGAGGCCAAAAATGTTGGAGGCCAAATTCGGAGGCCAAAAATGGAGACGCTTTGGAGGCCAAATTCGGAGGCCAAAAATGTTTGAGGCCAAAAATGGAGACGCTTTGGAGGCCAAATTCGGAGGCCAAAAATGTTGGAGGCCAAAAATGGAGACGCTTTGGAGGCCAAATTCGGAGGCCAAATTCGGAGGCCAAAAATGTTGGAGGCCAAATTCGGAGGCCAAAAATGTTGGAGGCCAAAAATGGAGACGCTTCGGAGGCCAAATTTGGAGGCCAAATTTGGAGGCCAAAAATGGAGACTCTCGGAGGCCTAATTTGGAGGCCAAAAATGTTGGAGGCAACAAATTGAGGCCAAATTCGGAGGCCAAAAATGTTGGAGGCCAAATTTGGAGGCCAAATTTGGAAGCCAAAAATGGAGACGCTTTGGAGGCCAAATTCGGAGGCCAAAAATGTTGGAGGCCAAATTTGGAGGCCAAAAATGTTGGAGGCCAAAAATGTTGGAGGCCAAAAATGGAGACGCTTCGGAGGCCAAATTCGGAGGCCAAATTCGGAGGCCAAATTCGGAGGCCAAATTCGGAGGCCAAATTCGGAGGCCAAATTCGGAGGCCAAATTCGGAGGCCAAAAATGTTGGAGGCCAAAAATGTTGGAGGCCAAAAATGGAGACGCTTTGGAGGCCAAATTTGGAGGCCAAAAATGTTGGAGGCCAAATATGGAGGCCAAATTCGGAGGCCAAAAATGTTGGAGGCCAAAAATGAAAACGCTTTGGAGGCCAAATTCGGAGGCCAAAAATGTTGGAGGCCAAATTCGGAGGCCAAAAATGTTGGAGGCAAAAAATGGAGACGCTTTGGAGGCCAAATTCGGAGGCCGTCAAATTTGGAGGCCAAATTCGGAGGCCAAAAATGTTGGAGGCCAAAAATGGAGACGCTTTGGAGGCCAAATTCGGAGGCCATATTCGGAGGGCAAAAATGTTGGAGGCCAAATATGGAGGCCAAATTCGGAGGCCAAATTCGGAGGCCAAATTCGGAGGCCAAAAATGTTGGAGGCCAAAAATGGAGACGCTTTGGAGGCCAAAAATGTTGGAGGCCAAAAATGGAGACGCTTTGGAGGCCAAATTCGGAGGCCAAATTCGGAGGCCAAATTTGGAGGCCAAAAATGGAGACTCTCGGAGGCCTAATTTGGAGGCCAAAAATGTTGGAGGCCAAAAATGGAGACGCTTTGGAGGCCAAATTCGGAGGCCAAAAATGTTGGAGGCCAAATTCGGAGGCTAAATTCGGAGGCCTAATTTGGAGGCCAAAAATGTTGGAGGCCAAAAATGGAGACGCTTTGGAGGCCAAATTCGGAGGCCAAAAATGGAGACGCTTTGGAGGCCAAAAATGGAGACGCTTTGGAGGCCAAATTCGGAGGCCAAATTCGGAGGCCAAATTCGGAGGTCAAATTTGGAGGCCAAAAATGTTGGAGGCCAAAAATGGAGACGCTTTGGAGGCCAAATTCGGAGGCCAAAAATGTTGGAGGCCAAATTTGGAGGCCAAATTCGGAGGCCAAAAATGGAGACGCTTTGGAGGCCAAATTCGGAGGCCAAAAATGTTTGAGGCCAAAAATGGAGACGCTTTGGAGGCCAAATTCGGAGGCCAAAAATGTTGGAGGCCAAAAATGGAGACGCTTTGGAGGCCAAATTCGGAGGCCAAATTCGGAGGCCAAAAATGTTGGAGGCCAAATTTGGAGGCCAAATTCGGAGGCCAAAAATGTTGGAGGCCAAAAATGGAGACGCTTCGGAGGCCAAATTCGGAGGCCAAATTCGGAGGCCAAATTTGGAGGCCAAAAATGGAGACTCTCGGAGGCCTAATTTGGAGGCCAAAAATGTTGGAGGCAACAAATTGAGGCCAAATTCGGAGGCCAAAAATGGAGACGCTTTGGAGGCCAAATTCGGAGGCCAAATTCGGAGGCCAAAAATGTTGGAGGCCAAATTTGGATGCCAAATTCGGAGGCCAAATTCGGAGGCCAAAAATGGAGACGCTTTGGAGGCCAAATTCGGAGGCCAAATTCGGAGGCCAAAAATGTTGGAGGCCAAATTTGGAGGCCAAATTCGGAGGCCAAATTCGGAGGCCAAAAATGTTGGAGGCCAAAAATGGAGACACTTTGGAGGCCAAATTCGGAGGCCAAAAATGTTGGAGGCCAAAAATGTTGGAGGCCAAAAATGGAGACGCTTTGGAGGCCAAATTCGGAGGCCAAAAATGTTGGAGGCCAAATATGGAGGCCAAATTCGGAGGCCAAAAATGTTGGAGGCCAAAAATGAAAACGCTTTGGAGGCCAAATTCGGAGGCCAAAAATGTTGGAGGCCAAAAATGGAGACGCTTTGGAGGCCAAATTCGGAGGCCAAAAATGTTGGAGGCCAAATTCGGAGGCCAAAAATGTTGGAGGCCAAAAATGGAGACGCTTTGGAGGCCAAATTCGGAGGCCAAAAATGTTGGAGGCCAAATTCGGAGGCCAAAAATGTTGGAGGCCAAAAATGGAGACGCTTTGGAGGCCAAATTCGGAGGCCAAATTTGGAGGCAAAAATGTTGGAGGCCAAATTGGAGGCCAAATGGAGGCCAAATTGGAGGCCAAATTCGGAGGCCAAAAATGTTGGAGGCCAAAAATGGAGACGCTTTGGAGGCCAAAATGTTGGAGGCCAAAATGGAGACGCTTTGGAGGCCAAATTCGGAGGCCAAATTCGGAGGCCAAATTTGGAGGCCAAAAATGGAGACTCGGAGGCCAATTTGGAGGCCAAAAATGTTGGAGGCCAAAAATGGAGACGCTTTGGAGGCCAAATTCGGAGGCCAAAATTCGGAGGCCAAATTTGGAGGCCAAATTCGGAGGCCAAATTCGGAGGCCAAAAATGTTGGAGGCCAAAAATGGAGACGCTTTGGAGGCCAAATTCGGAGGCCAAAAATGTTGGAGGCCAAATTCGGAGGCCAAAAATGGAGGTTGGAGGCCAAATCGGAGGCCAAATTCGGAGGCCAAATTTGGAGGCCAAAATGTTGGAGGCCAAAAATGGAGACGCTTTGGAGGCCAAATTCGGAGGCCAAAAATGTTGGAGGCCAAATTTGGAGGCCAAATTCGGAGGCCAAAAATGGAGACGCTTTGGAGGCCAAATTCGGAGGCCAAAATGTTGGAGGCCAAAAATGGAGACGCTTGGAGGCCAAATTCGGAGGCCAAAAATGTTGGAGGCCAAAAATGGAGACGCTTTGGAGGCCAAATTCGGAGGCCAAATTCGGAGGCCAAAATGTTGGAGGCCAAATTGGAGGCCAAATTCGGAGGCCAAAAATGTTGGAGGCCAAAAATGGAGAGGCCAAATTTGGAGGCCAAATTTGGAGGCCAAAAATGGAGACTTTGAGGCCAATTTGGAGGCCAAAAATGTTGGAGGCCAAAATTGGAGGCCAAATTCGGAGGCCAAAATGTTGGAGGAAATTTGGAGGCCAAATTCGGAGGCCAAAATGGAGACGCTTTGGAGGCCAAATTCGGAGGCCAAAAATGTTGGAGGCCAAATTTGGAGGCCAAAATGTTGGAGGCCAAAATGTTGGAGGCCAAAAATGGAGATTCGGAGGCCAAATTCGGAGGCCAAATTCGGAGGCCAAATTTGGAGGCCAAATTGGAGGCCAAATTCGGAGGCCAAATGTTGGAGGCCAAAAATGTTGGAGGCCAAAAATGGAGACGCTTTGGAGGCCAAATTGGAGGCCAAAAATGTTGGAGGCCAAATATGGAGGCCAAATTCGGAGGCCAAAAATGTTGGAGGCCAGAAATGGAAACGCTTTGGAGGCCAAATTCGGAGGCCAAATTTGGAGGCCAAATTCGGAGGCCAAAAATGTTGGAGGCCAATAATGGAGACGCTTTGGAGGCCAAATTCGGAGGCCAAATATGGAGGCCAAATTCGGAGGCCAAAAATGTTGGAGGCCAGAAATGGAAACGCTTTGGAGGCCAAATTCGGAGGCCAAATTTGGAGGCCAAAAATGTTGGAGGCCAAAATGGAGGCCAAATTCGGAGGCCAAATTCGGAGGCCAAATTCGGAGGCCAAATTTGGAGGCCAAATTTCGGAGGCCCAATTTGGAGGCCAAAAGTGTTGGAGGCCAAAAATGGAGACGCTTTGGAGGCGGAGGCGCTTTGGAGGCCAAATTCGGAGGCCAAAAATGGAGACTTTCGGAGGCCAAATTTGGAGGCCAAAATGTTGGAGGCCAAAAATGGAGACGCTTTGGAGGCCAAATTCGGAGGCCAAAATGTTGGAGGCCAAATTCGGAGGCTAAATTCGGAGGCCAAATTGGAGGCCAAAAATGTTGGAGGCCAAAATGGAGACGCTTTGGAGGCCAAATTCGGAGGCCAAAAATGGAGACGCTTTGGAGGCCAAAAATGGAGACGCTTTGGAGGCCAAATTGGAGGCCAAATTCGGAGGCCAAATTCGGAGGCCAAAATTGGAGGCCAAAATGTTGGAGGCCAAAAATGGAGACGCTTTGGAGGCCAAATTCGGAGGCCAAAAATGTTGGAGGCCAAATTTGGAGGCCAAATTCGGAGGCCAAAATGGAGACGCTTTGGAGGCCAAATTCGGAGGCCAAAAATGTTGAGGCCAAAAATGGAGACGCTTTGGAGGCCAAATTCGGAGGCCAAAAATGTTGGAGGCCAAAAATGGAGACGCTTTGGAGGCCAAATTGGAGGCCAAATTCGGAGGCCAAAAATGTTGGAGGCCAAATTTGGAGGCCAAATCGGAGGCCAAATGTTGGAGGCCAAAAATGGAGACGCTTTGGAGGCCAAATTCGGAGGCCAAATTCGGAGGCCAGAATGACTCGGATGCCAAATTTGGAGGCCAAAAATGTTGGAGGCAAAAATGAGCCTTTGGAGGCCAAAAATGGAGACGCTTTGGAGGCCAAATTGGAGGCCAAATTCGGAGGCCAAAAATGTTGGAGGCCAATTTGGAGCCAAACGGAGGCCAAATTCGAGGCCAAAAATGGAGACGCTTTGGAGGCCAAATTCGGAGGCCAAATTCGGAGGCCAAAAATGTTGGAGGCCAATTTGGAGGCCAAATTGGAGGCCAAATTCGGAGGCCAAAAATGTTGGAGGCCAAAAATGGAGACACTTTGGAGGCCAAATTCGGAGGCCAAAATGTTGGAGGCCAAAAATGTTGGAGGCCAAAAATGGAGACGCTTTGGAGGCCAAATTCGGAGGCAAAAATGTTGGAGGCCAAATATGGAGGCCAAATTCGGAGGCCAAAAATGTTGGAGGCCAAAAATGGAACGTGGAGGCAAAATTCGGAGGCCAAAATGTTGGAGGCCAAATTGGAGGCCAAAAATGTTGGAGGCAAAAATGGAGACGCTTTGGAGGCCAAATTCGGAGGCCAAAATTTGGAGGCCAAATTCGGAGGCAAAAATGTTGAGGCCAAAAATGAGACGCTTTGGAGGCCAATCGGAGGCCAAATTCGGAGGCAAAAATGTTGGAGGCCAAAATGGAGGCCAATTGGAGGCCAAATTCGGAGGCCAAATTGGAGGCCAAAATGTTGGAGGCCAAAAATGGAGACGCTTTGGAGGCCAAAATGTTGGAGGCCAAAAATGGAGACGCTTTGGAGGCCAAATTCGGAGGCCAAATTCGGAGGCCAAATTTGGAGGCCAAAAATGGAGACTGGAGGCCAAATTGGAGGCCAAAAATGTTGGAGGCCAAAAATGGAGACGCTTTGGAGGCCAAATTCGGAGGCCAAAATGTTTTCGGAGGCCAAATTCGGAGGCCAATTTGGAGGCCAAAATGTTGGAGGCCAAAAATGGAACGCTTTGGAGGCCAAATCCAAAAATGTTGGAGGCAAAAATTGGAGGCCAAAATGGAGACGCTTTGGAGGCCAAATTCGGAGGCCAATTCGGAGGCCAAATTCGGAGGCCAAATTGGAGGCCAAAAATGTTGGAGGCCAAAAATGGAGACGCTTTGGAGGCCAAATTCGGAGGCCAAAAATGTTGGAGGCCAAATTTGGAGGCCAAATTCGGAGGCCAAAAATGGAGACTTTGGAGGCCAATTCGGAGGCCAAAATGTTGGAGGCCAAAAATGGAGACGCTTTGGAGGCCAAATTCGGAGGCCAAAAATGTTGGAGGCCAAAAATGGATTTGGAGGCCAAATTGGAGGCCAATTGAGGCAAAAATGTTGGAGGCCAAATTTGGAGGCCAATGTTGAGGCCAAAAATGGAGACGTTTGGAGGCCAATTGGAGGCCAATTTGGAGGCCAAAAATGGAGACTCTCGGAGGCCAAATTTGGAGGCCAAAAATGTTGGAGGCACAAATTGAGGCCAAATCGGAGGCCAAAAATGTTGGAGGCCAAATTTGGAGGCCAAATTGGAGCCAAAAATGGAGACGCTTTGGAGGCCAAATTCGGAGGCCAAAAATGTTGGAGGCCAAATTTGGAGGCCAAAAAATGTGAGGCCAAAAATGTTGGAGGCCAAAAATGGAGATTGAGGCCAATTCGGAGGCCAAATTCGGAGGCCAATGGAGGCCAAATTCGGAGGCAAATGGGAGGCCAAATTGGAGGCCAAATCGGAGGCCAAAAAATGTTGGAGGCCAAAATGTTGGAGGCCAAAAATGGAGACGCTTTGGAGGCCAAATTTGGAGGCCAATGTTGAGGCCAAATATGGAGGCCAAATTGGAGGCCAAAATGTTGGAGGCCAAAAATGAAAACGCTTTGGAGGCCAAATTCGAGGCAAAAATGTTGGAGGCCAAATTCGGAGGCCAAAATGTTGGAGGCAAAAATGGAGACGCTTTTGGCCAAATTCGGAGGCCAAATTTGGAGGCCAAATTCGGAGGCCAAAATGTTGGACAAAAATGGAGACGCTTTGGAGGCCAAATCGGAGGCCATATTCGGAGGGCAAAAATGTTGGAGGCCAAAATGGAGGCCAAATTCGGAGGCCAAATTCGGAGGCCAAATTGGAGGCCAAAAATGTTGGAGGCCAAAAATGGAGACGCTTTGGAGGCCAAAAATGTTGGAGGCCAAAAATGGAGACGTTTGGAGGCCAAATTCGGAGGCCAAATTTGGAGGCCAAAATGGAGACTCTCGGAGGCTAATTGGAGGCCAAAAATGTTGGAGGCCAAAAATGGAGACGCTTTGGCCAAATGAGGCCAAAATGTTGAGAGCCATTCGGAGGCAATTCGGAGGCTAATTTGGAGGCCAAAAATGTTGGAGGCAAAAATGAGACGCTTTGGAGGCCAAATGAGGCCAAAAAGAGCGCTTTGGAGGCCAAAAATGGAACGCTTTGGAGGCCAAATTCGGAGGCCAAATGGGAGGCCAAATTCGGAGGTCAAATTTGGAGGCAAAATGTTGGAGGCCAAAAATGGAGACTTGAGGCCAAATTGGAGGCCAAAAAAGTTGAGGCCAAATTTGGAGGCCATTCGGAGGCAAAAAATGGAGACGCTTTGAGGCCAAATTGGAGGCCAAAATGTTTGAGGCCAAAATGGAGACGCTTTGGAGGCCAAATTCGGAGGCCAAAATGTTGGAGGCAAAAATGGAGACGCTTTGGAGGCCAAATGGGAGGCCAAATTCGGAGGCCAAATGTTGGAGGCCAATTTGGAGGCCAAATGGAGGCCAAAAATGTTGGAGGCCAAAAATGGAGACGCTGGAGGCCATCTGGAGGCCAAATTCGGAGGCCAAATTTGGAGGCCAAAAATGGAGACTCCGGAGGCCAAATTGGAGGCCAAAATGTTGGAGGCCAAATGAGGCCAAATCGGAGGCCAAAAATGGAGACGCTTTGGAGGCCAAATTCGGAGGCCAAATTCGGAGGCCAAAAATGTTGGAGGCCAAATTTGGATGCCCTGAGGCCAATTTGAGGCCAAAAATGGAGACGCTTTGGAGGCCAAATTCGGAGGCCAAACGGAGGCCAAAAATGTTGGAGGCCAAATTTGGAGGCAAATTCGGAGGCCAAATTCGGAGGCCAAAAATGTTGGAGGCCAAAATGGAGACACTTTGGAGGCCAAATTGGAGGCAAAAATGTTGGAGGCCAAAAATGTTGGAGGCCAAAAATGGAGACGCTTTGGAGGCCAAATTCGGAGGCCAAAATGTTGGAGGCCAAATATGGAGGCCCAAATTGAGGCCAAAATGTTGGAGGCCAAAAAATGAAAAACGCTTTGGAGGCCAAATTCGGAGGCCAAAAATGTTGGAGGCCAAAATGGAGACGCTTTGGAGGCCAAATTCGGAGGCCAAAAATGTTGGAGGCCAAATCGGAGGCCATTTAAATGTTGGAGGCCAAAAATGGAGACGCTTTGGAGGCCAAATCGGAGGCCAATTTGGAGGCCAAAAATGGAGACTCGGAGGCCAAATTGGAGGCCAAAATGTTGGAGGCAAAAATTGAGGCCAAATTTGGAGGCCAAAAATGTTGGAGGCCAAATTGGAGGCCAAAAATGTTGGAGGCCAAAAATGGAGACGCTTTAGAGGCCAAATTCGGAGGCCAAATTCGAGGCCATATTTGGAGGGCAAAATGTTGGAGCCAAATTGGAGGCCAAATTCGGAGGCCAAAAATGTTGGAGGCCAAAAATGTTGGAGGCCAAATTCGGAGGCCAAAATGTTGGAGGCCAAAAATGGAGACGCTTTGGAGGCCAAATTCGGAGGCCAAATTCGGAGGCCAAATTTGGAGGCCAAAATGGAGACCTTGGAGCCAAATAGGAATTTTGGAGGCCAAAATGTTGGAGGCCAAAAATGGAGACGCTTTGGAGGCCAATTCGGAGGCCAAATCGGAGGCCATATTCAGAGGGCAAAAATGTTGGAGGCCAAATATGGAGGCCAAATTCGGAGGCCAAAAATGTTGGAGACCAAAAATGGAGACGGTTTGGAGGCCAAATTCGGAGGCCAAAAATGTTGGAGGCCAAATTCGGAGGCCAAAAATGTTGGTGGCCAAAAATGGAGACGCTTTGGAGGCCAAATTCGGAGGCCAAATTTGGAGGCCAAAAATGGAGACTCTCGGAGGCCTAATTTAGAGGCCAAAAATGTTGGAGGCAACAAATTGAGGCCAAATTCGGAGGCCAAAAATGTTGGAGGCCAAATTTGGAGGCCAAATTCGGAGGCCAAAAATGTTGGAGGCCAAAAATGGAGACGCTTTGGAGGCCAAATTCGGAGGCCAAATTCGGAGGCCAAAAATGTTGGAGGCCAAATTTGGATGCCAAATTCGGAGGCCAAAAATGGAGACGCTTTGGAGGCCAAATTCGGAGGCCTAAAATGGAGACGCTTTGGAGGCCATATTCGGAGGCCAAATTTGGAGGCCTAAAATGTTGGAGGCCAAATTCGGAGGCCAAATTCGGAGGCCAAAAATGTTGGAGGCCAAAAATGGAGACACTTTGGAGGCCAAATTCGGAGGCCAAAAATGTTGGAGGCCAAAAATGGAGACGCTTTGGAGGCCAAATTCGGAGGCCAAAAATGTTGGAGGCCAAATATGGAGGCCAAATTCGGAGGCCAAAAATGTTGGAGGCCAAAAATGAAAACGCTTTGGAGGCCAAAGTCGGAGGCCAAAAATGTTGGAGGCCAAATTCGGAGGCCAAAAATGTTGGAGGCAAAAAATGGAGACGCTTTGGAGGCCAAATTCGGAGGCCGTCAAATTTGGAGGCCAAATGTTGGAGGCCAAAAATGGAGACGCTTTGGAGGCCAAATTCGGAGGCCAAAAATGGAGACGCTTTGGAGGCCAAATTCGGAGGCCAAATTCGGAGGCCAAAAATGTTGGAGGCCAAATTTTGAGGCCAAATTCGGAGGCCAAATTCGGAGGCCAAAAATGATGGAGGCCAAAAATGGAGACACTTTGGAGGCCAAATTCGGAGGCCAAAAATGTTGGAGGCCAAAAATGTTGGAGGCCAAAAATGGAGACGCTTTGGAGGCCAAATTCGGAGGCCAAAAATGTTGGAGGCCAAATATGGAGGCCAAATTCGGAGGCCAAAAATGTTGGAGGCCAAAAATGAAAACGCTTTGGAGGCCAAATTCGGAGGCCAAAAATGTTGGAGGCCAAATTCGGAGGCCAAAAATGTTGGAGGCAAAAAATGGAGACGCTTTGGAGGCCAAATTCGGAGGCCGTCAAATTTGGAGGCCAAATGCTGGAGGCCAAAAATGGAGACGCTTTGGAGGCCAAATTCGGAGGCCAAATTCGGAGGCCATATTCGGAGGGCAAAAATGTTGGAGGCCAAATATGGAGGCCAAATTCGGAGGCCAAATTCGGAGGCCAAATTCGGAGGCCAAAAATGTTGGAGGCCAAAAATGGAGACGCTTTGGAGGCCAAATTCGGAGGCCAAAAATGTTGGAGTCCAAAAATGGAGACGCTTTGGAGGCCAAATTCGGAGGCCAAAAATGGAGACTCTCGGAGGCCTAATTTGGAGGCCAAAAATGTTGGAGGCCAAAAATGGAGACGCTTTGGAGGCCAAATTCGGAGGCCAAAAATGTTGGAGGCCAAATTCGGAGGCTAAATTCGGAGGCCAAATTTGGAGGCCAAAAATGTTGGAGGCCAAAAATGGAGACGCTTTGGAGGCCAAATTCGGAGGCCAAAAATGTTGGAGGCCAAATTCGGAGGCCAAAAATGGAGACGCTTTGGAGGCCAAATTCGGTGGCCAAATTCGGAGGCCAAATTCGGAGGTCAAATTCGGAGGCCAAAAATGTTAGAGGCCAAAAATGGAGACGCTTTGGAGGCCAAATTCGGAGGTCAAATTTGGAGGCCAAATTCGGAGGCCAAAAATGTTGGAGGCCAAAAATGGAGACGCTTTGAAGGCCAAATTCGGAGGCCAAAAATGTTGGAGGCAAAAAATGAAAAATTTTGGAGGCAAAATATGGAGACTTTTGGAGGCCAATAATGGAGACCTTTGGAGGCCAAATTCGGAGGCCAAATTTGGAGGCCAAATTCGGAGGCCAAAAATGTTGGAGGCCAAATTCGGAGGCCAAAAATGGAGACTCTCGGAGGCCAAATTTGGAGGCCAAAAATGTTGGAGGCCAAAAATTGAGGCCAAATTCAAAGGCCAAATTCGGAGGCCAAATTCAGAGGCCAAAAATGTTGGAGGCCAAATTTGGAGGCCAAATTCGGAGGCCAAAAATGTTGGAGGCCAAAAATGGAGACGCTTTGGAGGCCAAATTCGGAGGCCAAAAATGTTGGAGGCCGAATTCGGAGGCCAAAAATGTTAGAGGCCAAAAATGGAGACGCTTTGGAGGCCAAATTCGGAGGCAAAAAATGTTGGAGGCCAAATTTAGAGGCCAAATTCGGAGGCCAAAAATTGAGACGTTTTGGAGGCCAAATTCGGAGGCAAAAAATGTTGGAGGCCAAAAATGGAGACGCTTTGGAGGCCAAATTCGGAGGCCAAATTCGGAGGCCAAAAATGTTGGAGGCCAAAAATGGAGACGCTTTGGAGGCCAAATTAGGAGGCTAAATTCGGAGGCCAAATTTGGAGGCCAAAAATGGAGACGCTTTGGAGGCCAAATTCGGAGGTCAAATTCGGAGGCCAAATTCGGAGGCCAAAAATGTTGGAGGCCAAATTCGAAGGCCAAATTCGGAGGCCAAAAATGGAGACGCTTTGGAGGCCAAATTCGAAGGCCAAATTCGGAGGCCAAAAATGTTGGAGGCCAAAAATGGAGACGCTTTGGAGGCCAAATTCGTAGGCCAAATTCGGAGGCCAAAAATGTTGGAGGCCAAAAATGGAGACGCTTTGGAGGCCAAATTCGGAGGCCAAATTTGGAGGCCAAAAATGTTGGAGGCCAAAAATGGAGACGTTTTGGAGGCCAAATTCGGAGGCCAAAAATGTTGGAGGCCAAATTCGGAGGCTAAATTCGGAGGCCAAAAATGTTGGAGGCCAAAAATGGAGACGCTTTGGAGGCCAAATTCGGAGGCCAAAAATGGAGACGCTTTGGAGGCCAAATTCGGAGGCCAAATTCGGAGGCCAAATTCGGAGGCCAAATTCGGAGGTCAAATTTGGAGGCCAAAAATGTTGGAGGCCAAAAATGGAGACGCTTTGGAGGCCAAATTCGGAGGCCAAAAATGTTGGAGGCCAAATTTGGAGGCCAAATTCGGAGGCCAAAAATGGAGACGCTTTGGAGGCCAAATTCGGAGGCCAAAAATGTTTGAGGCCAAAAATGGAGACGCTTTGGAGGCCAAATTCGGAGGCCAAAAATGTTGGAGGCCAAAAATGGAGACGCTTTGGAGGCCAAATTCGGAGGCTAAATTCGGAGGCCAAAAATTGAGGCCAAATTCGGAGGCCAAATTCGGAGGCCAAAAATGTTGGAGGCCAAATTCGGAGGCCAAAAATGTTGGAGGCCAAAAATGGAGACGCTTTGGAGGCCAAATTCGGAGGCCAAAAATGTTGGAGGCCAAAAAAGAAGAATTTTGGAGGCCAAATATGGAGACTTTTGGAGGCCAATAATGGAGACCTTTGGAGGCCAAATTCGGAGGCCAAATTTG
The DNA here is from genome assembly GCA_024034495.1 of Camelina laxa. NCBI lineage: Eukaryota > Viridiplantae > Streptophyta > Magnoliopsida > Brassicales > Brassicaceae > Camelina > Camelina laxa. Next base: position 30,699,949 of record CM043884.1, on the reverse strand, counting down.
GAGGCCAAAAATGTTGGAGGCCAAAAATTGAGGCCAAATTCGGAGGCCAAAAATGTTGGAGGCCAAATTCGGAGGCCAAAAATGTTGGAGGCCAAAAATGGAGACGCTTTGGAGGCCAAATTCGGAGGCCAAAAATGTTGGAGGCCAAATTCGGAGGCCAAAAATATTAGAGGCCAAAAATGGAGACGCTTTGGAGGCTAAGTTCGGAGGCCAAATTTGGAGGCCAAAAATGTTGGAGGCCAAAAATGGAGACGCTTTGGAGGCCAAATTCGGAGGCTAAACTCGGAGGCCAAATTTGGAGGCCAAAAATGTTGGAGGCCAAATTTGGAGGCCAAATTCGGAGGCCAAAAATGTTGGAGGCCAAAAATGGAGACGCTTTGGAGGCCAAATTCGGAGGCCAAAAATGTTGGAGGTCAAATTCGGAGGCCAAAAATGTTAGAGGCCAAAAATGGAGACGCTTTGGAGGCCAAATTCGGAGGCCAAAAATGTTGGAGGCCAAAAATGGAGACGCTTTGGAGGCCAAATTCGGAGGCCAAATTCGGAGGCCAAAAATGTTGGAGGCCAAAAATGGAGACGCTTTGGAGGCCAAATTCGGAGGTTAAATTCGGAGGCCAAATTTGGAGGCCAAAAATTGAAGCCAAATTCGGAGGCCAAAAATGGTGGAGGCCAAATTTGGAGGCCAAATTCGGAGGCCAAAAATGTTGGAGGCCAAAAATGGAGACGCTTTGGAGGCTAAATTCGGAGGCCAAAAATGTTGGAGGCCAAATTCGGAGGCCAAAAATATTAGATGCCAAAAATGGAGACGCTTCGGAGGCCAAATTTGGAGACCAAATTCGGAGGCAATAAATGTTGGAGGCCAAAAATGGAGACGCTTTGGAGGCCAAATTCGGAGGCCAAATTCGGAGGACAAAAATGTTGGAGGACAAATTCGGAGGCCAAAAATGGAGACGCTTTGGAGGCCAAATTCGGAGGCCAAAAATGTTGGAGGCCAAAAATGGAGACGCTTTGGAGGCTAAATTCGGATGCCAAATTCGGAGGCCAAATTTGGAGACGCTTTAGAGGCCAAATTCGGAGGCCAAATTTGGAGGCCAAATTCGGAGGCCAAAAATGGAGACGCTTTGGAGGCAAAATTCGGAGGCCAAAAATGTTGGAGGCAAAAAAATGAAGAATTTTGGAGGCCAAATATGGAGACTTTTGGAGGCCAATTATGGAGACCTTTGGAGGCCAAATTCGGAGGCCAAATTCGGAGGCCAAAAAATGGAGACGCTTTGGAGGCCAAATTCGGAGACAAATTCGGAGGCCAAATTTGGAGGCCAAAAATGGAGACTCTCGGAGGCCAAATTTGGAGGCCAAAAATGTTGGAGGCCAAAAATTGAGGCCAAATTCGGAGGCCAAATTCGGAGGCCAAATTTGGAGGCCAAATTCGGAGGCCAAAAATGTTGGAGGCCAAAAATGGAGACGCTTTGGAGGCCAAATTCGGAGGCCAAAAATGTTGGAGGCCGAATTCGGAGGCCAAAAATGTTAGAGGCCAAAAATGGAGACGCTTTGGAGGCCAAATTCGGAGGCCAAATTCGGAGGCAAAAAATGTTGGAGGCCAAATTTGGAGGCCAAATTCGGAGGTCAAAAATGGAGACGCTTTGGAGGCCAAATTCGGAGGCCAAAAATGTTGGAGGCCAAAAATGGAGACGCTTTGGAGGCCAAATTCGGAGGCCAAATTCGGAGGCCAAAAATGTTGGAGGCCAAATTCGAAGGCCAAATTCGGAGGCCAAAAATGGAGACGCTTTGGAGGCCAAATTCGGAGGCAAAAAATGTTGGAGGCCAAAAATGGAGACGCTTTGGAGGCCAAATTCGTAGGCCAAATTCGGAGGCCAAAAATGTTGGAGGCCAAAAATGGAGACGCTTTGGAGGCCAAATTCGGATGCTAAATTCGGAGACCAAATTTGGAGGCCAAAAATGTTGGAGGCCAAAAATGGAGACGCTTTGGAGGCCAAATTCGGAGGCCAAAAATGTTGGAGGCCAAATTCGGAGGCTAAATTCGGAGGCCAAATTTGGAGGCCAAAAATGGAGACGCTTTGGAGGCCAAATTCGGAGGCCAAAAATGTTGGAGGCCAAATTCGGAGGCCAAAAATGGAGACGCTTTGGAGGCCAAATTCGGAGGCCAAATTCGGAGGCCAAATTCGGAGGTCAAATTTGGAGGCCAAATTCGGAGGCCAAAAATGTTGGAGGCCAAAAATGGAGACGCTTTGGAGGCCAAATTCGGAGGCCAAAAATGTTGGAGGCAAAAAATGAAGAATTTTGGAGGCCAAATATGGAGACTTTTGGAGGCCAATAATGGAGACCTTTGGAGGCTAAATTCGGAGGCCAAATTTGGAGGCCAAATTTGGAGGCCAAATTCGGAGGCCAAAAATGTTGGAGGCCAAAAAATGGAGACGCTTTGGAGGCCAAATTCAGAGGCCAAATTCAGAGGCCAAATTCAGAGGCCAAATTTGGAGGCCAAAAATGGAGACTCTCGGAGGCCAAATTTGGAGGCCAAAAATGTTGGAGGCCAAAAATTGAGGGCAAATTCGGAGGCCAAATTCAGAGGCCAAATTCGAAGGCCGAAAATGTTGGAGGCCAAATTTGGAGGCCAAATTCGGAGGCCAAAAATTTTGGAGGCCAAAAATGGAGACGCTTTGGAGGCCAAATTCGGAGGCCAAAAATGTTGGAGGCCAAATTCGGAGGCCAAAAATGCTAGAGGCCAAAAATGGAGACGCTTTGGAGGCCAAATTTGGAGGCCAAATTCGGAGGCCAAAAATGTTGGAGGCCAAAAATGGAGACGCTTTGGAGGCCAAATTCGGAGGCCAAATTAGGAGGCCAAATTCGGATGCCAAAAATGTTGGAGGCCAAAAATGGAGACGCTTTGGAGGCCAAATTCGGAGGCCAAATTCGGAGGCCAAAAATGTTGGAGGCCAAAAATGGAGACGCTTTGGAGGCCAAATTCGGAGGCCAAAAATGGAGACGCTTTGGAGGCCAAATTCGGAGGCTAAATTCGGAGGCCAAATTAGGAGGCCAAAAATGTTGGAGGCCAAAAATGGAGACGCTTTGGAGGCCAAATTCGGAGGCCAAAAATGTTGGAGACGAAATTTGGAGGCCAAATTCGGAGGCCAAATTCGGAGGCCAAAAATGTTGGAGGCCAAATTTGGAGGCCAAATTCGGAGGCCAAAAATGTTGGAGGCCAAGTTCGGAGGCCAAAAATGTTGGAGGCCAAAGATGGAGACGCTTTGGAGGCCAAATTCGGAAGCCAAATTCGGAGGTCAAATTTGGAGGCCAAATTCGGAGGCCAAAAATGGAGACGCTTTGGAGGCAAAATTCGGAGGCCAAAAATGTTGGAGGCAAAAAATGAAGAATTTTGGAGGCCAAATATGGAGACTTTTGGAGGCCAATAATGGAGACCTTTGGAGGCCAAATTCGGAGGCCAAAAATGTTGGAGGCCAAAAAATGGAGACGCTTTGGATGCCAAATTCGGAGGCCAAATTTGGAGGCCAAATTCGGAGGGCAAATATGGAGACTTTTGGAGGCCAATAATGGAGACCTTTGGAGGCCAAATTCGTAGGCCAAATTTGGAGGCCAAATTCGGAGGCCAAAAATGTTGGAGGCCAAAAAATGGAGACGCTTTGGAGGCCAAATTCGGAGGCCAAAAATGTTGGAGGCCAAAAATGGAGACGCTTTGGAGGCCAAATTCGGAGGCCAAATTCGGAGGCCAAAAATGTTGGAGGTCTACCTCTCAAGTCACACCTCATTGCGAGCCATGGCCGATTAGTGACGAAGATTCCGATGGCGGCAACTGTGGCTCTTACTATGCGCCACTGCGGTATCACCGAGAGCTGCGGAAGGAGTACTCGAGATGCACCCGAGAACTCCTGACCTGGTCACCTCACGCATCATCGAGCAAGTCAAGCGCCTATCGCACTCGGATCCAAGGTCTTCCGAGCTGGTGTCCATGCGCATCACCGGTAAACAAGTCTAGCCACGGTCAAGATGAAGCCAAGGCAAGCCTAGAGCGATCTCGGACTAAGTCAAGGGAGCAAGCCGCAAGGAAGCCAGTGCACTCTTCCGGAGCACCAAGTTTCACGGACGAGTTGATTGCTATCCAATCTCAACTCCGACACCTTGGAGAAATGTTGGGCCAAGTAGAGTCATCCTACACTTGCGGAGAGTCATCACGGCACCAACACTCGGCTCTTGTGTCTTCACCAACGCCAGACCAGCGAGTTCCTTACCAGCCGGAACAAAATGCTTTGACGCGGAGCAGACTGAATACCAACTTGACCGAGGACGCCACAACATCGGAGCAGTCTGGGCATGAACCGGACCATAAAGAGGACGTCTATGATTCCGGTGGAATCATAGAGACGCCAGCCGAGCCTCCCGATCTCCAAACCATCACACTCGGAAGTACAAGTTCGAGACATCAGGCAGACCACAGTCAATTCCTTACCGCTCTTGACGACCGAGCGAACGCTCGACCGTCGCGTCCGGAGCAGACCATTGTACGTGAATCCTCATTCGAGACGCGTACCGAGATACTAGGCGAAGTCAACAAAGAGTCTGGCCGTGCGATCAGTTTCCTATCCGGTAACCGCTTGTTAATGGGGAGTTTCATGCTTAAGCAGCCACCAGAGATGGCCATTGATGGATATTTTCACTCGGTATTGTTCATGACTACTTCAAGTAGTAAGCTCCAGCTGGGAGTCGCCTATACCGAGCCGTCCTTCTCCATCCTTAGCGCCAAGACCGTTACCGCACAAGGTCCTATGGCGACGCATTTGTACAACTTTGGTGTGGATCAAACTTTCGTGTGGCATCCTGCAGAGTTTCAACAACCAACCACGGTTCATGAAGGGATCGCAGCGCTCAATGCCACTGGTCTTACCGGGGAAGTCTTATCCTTTTCCCTTAAGGCCTTACTGTTTCCTTTTGATCCCGGTATACTAAGCCGTGGTTGAACTTTTGATGCTGCTGATTTGGGTTTTCCTTTTTGATCCAGGTGATGAGCAAAGTTTTGAGGTCAAAACTTCTATAAGAGGGAGGGAATGATGTGAGCACGGGATCGGTCCCTCGACCATGGACACTCGCATCTCTCGGACACCTCTCGGCCACCCCCTCGGACAGCACCCGGACACCTCTCGGCCACTCGTACCACCCGCGGGACAACTTTGGACCGGCCTTCCTAGTAATGTGCGGCACCAACGAGTCCCCAAGGATCATCAAGGAGGAGCAAGACAAGTCACCTAATGGACCAGTTCAAGCCAAGCTCCACCCCTTCGCAACAATGGCTCATGGCTAGCATCATCATTGAAGAGCCTTGAGTCGCGACCAGCTTTGGGAAGCCTGATTCGCGTGTCTTCACCATCAAGTTAGTGTGAAGACGCCCCTAAGTCATTAGAAGGAGCTGTACTCTTTTTCCTACTTTGGGTTTGTCCCAATGGGTTTACCAAAGGGGTTTTAACGAGGCAGCAAACTCTAGTGCATCTCCACTTCGTTCCCACTTGGCTCATGACTTGGAAACATTCATTGACATGCTTAGGAGCCAAGGAAGTGAAGATCCTATAACCGCGTCCAGCCAATGACGTGCCCCCCCATCTCCTTCCTTCCTTCCTTTTAATTTCATCCTGAATTTATGACCGTTGGATTGGTCTTTGTTTTGAATTGCTTTTGCTTTTGCTTTATGACCAAGTGTAAGGATCAGATCCTGGCCGCGAGTCTAGGGTTTTAGTGTCTCTCATTTGTAAGCCTCCCTATAAGAAGGCCTAAACCCTCTTTGTAAAAGTTAGACTTGAAGTATTGAATTAAATTCACAAAGAGAGAATCTTTGTTCTTGTCTCGCCTCTCTCCTTAGTCCAAGTCCGGGACTTGACTACCGAGAAACCCTAGCCGATTTCGAACCGGGTTCGACATCGACTAGTTGACCGTATCACGGGCCGAGCCATTTCCCGTGTGTCGTCGCATCAAACCACCTTCGCGTCCATCTATACCGTCCAACGTTCGGAATCGACCGTCCGTTGCGATCCGCTTCGACTCCATCGTACCCTAGTGAACCGAGGTCGAGTTTCTTACTCGGTTCGCTAGCCACCGTCCGTCTCCGACCGTACCGACCATCCGCCGTCGCGTTCTTCTGTCCGACCAGCCGCTTTCAAGCAGCTGTTCGACTAAGTCCGCGTTCTACTCGTTCGTTTGCCCCCGATTTCCGTTTCCATCGTTCATCCCATCCCCTCTTTCGTTCCCCACCGTCTGGTCTGAGGAAAGTTTCCGTTACACCGACCGACTCGAGGAACCGACGCTCCGTCCGTACCGCGAGCCGTTCGGCGTTCACATCAATTTTGGAGGCCAAATATGGAGATTTTTGGAGGCCAATAATGGAGACCCTTGGAGGCCAAAAATGGAGACGCTTTGGAGGCCAAAAATAGAGACGCTTTGGAGGCCAAAAGTGGAGTCGCTTTGGAAGTCAAATTTGGAGGCCAAATTCGGAGACCAAATTCGGAGGCCAAAAATGGAGACGCTTTGGAGGCCAAATTTGGAGGCCAAATTCGGAGGCCAAAAATGATGGAGGCCAAAAATGGAGAGCTCTGGAGGCCAAATTCGGAGGCCAAACTCAAAGGCCAAATTTGGAGGCCAAATTCGGAGGCCAAAAATGAAGAATTTTGGAGGCCAAATATGGAGACTTTTGGAGGCCAATAATGGAGACCTTTGGAGGCCTAAAATGGAGACGCTTTGGAGGCCAAATTCGGAGGCCAAATTCGGATGCAAAAAATGTTGGAGGTCAAAAATAAAGAATTTTGAAGGCCAAATATGGAGACTTTTGGAGGCCAATAATGGAGATCTTTGGAGGCCAAAAATGGAGACGCTTTGGAGGCCAAAAATAGAGACGCTTTGGAGGTCAAAAGTGGAGTCGCTTTGGAGACGAAAAATGTTGGAGGCCAAAAATAAAAAAATTTGGAGGCGAAAAGTGGAGTCTCTGGGAAGCCAAAAATGCACGAGAAAAGTGGATTTGTTGTCTGTTTTTGTCCGGTCACTCATTAATGCTCCATAACGGTGCATTTCAGCTATGATTAATGATTTTTTCACTTAAACAAAATACTCTCCGATAGTACTTATAGTACTATTTTTCAAATAAATCAGTGATTTTTTTTTTTATTACGTCTAAAAATTAAATAATGAAATACTTGTGGCTGATGCTCGAGTTCGGGATCCCTCTTTTATAAGAGTAATCAATTACGTTGGACCTCCCTTCTTTATGGTGAAAAAAATCATTTTAAGAACTTGTGAATGGAGAGATACTCTCATAAAGTTTACACCGTACCGTTCACAAACTCTCCTTTCAGTTTCATATATCAGTCTAGATATCCAAATGAATCATCAGTTATTTAGTATTTTAGTGATGATTTTTCTAAAACGGGGAGATAGTTTCGCTCGCACGTGGTATAAAAAACATTTACTATTTTTACCTATATATGGTCCCATGTCTGTAACTGTGTGAATTGATAAATCTTGACCCTGCAGTCTCGACGATCGAGCTGTCTGCATGTCAGTGTAAAATAAAGAGCAACCAATTTTTTAATGCATCTGTATTCTACAATCTATACCAATTTTTATTAGTTCTTTCCTAGAAAATATATATTTTGTTTTCACTATTACCTACTACATATATCTATATCTATTTTAAGCCTATTCACGCTAATAAACTTTGTATACAAAATTTAAATACTATAATTATTGCAGTTCACTATTTTTTTAATTCTTTTTGTCTACGTACGTACTTGCTATAGATTGTACACAAATTAGTAGGTGCACTTGCGGAGAATTTGGGGAACGCTAAACAAAAAAAGGACATCAAGATTCTATATATATATATATATATTCCTCGTTTTTGTCTCTTTTGGTTCATTTACCTTATTTATTTTTCTTATTTTGTATAGTGTTCTTCAAGTCTTTTTTCTTTATGTATAACACATGCATCTAGAGAGTGGAATCTTTCCAAGAGATTACCATGTAAAATAACCCAAGGAAATCAACATATACAGAATCCATCATGTAAAAAACTATGAATATGTAGTCCTAGGATTAGAACCTAGAACATTTGGATCTCAGTTTCTGAAATTCATATTCTGTGTACTACTGTTTTTACATTGTTATCCTCTTATATTTTACATTGTTTACGTTACAATTAAACATTTTATGTTCTTTTAAAAATTTGATAGGTAACATCTTGTTACCATTATTGATATATAACAACTGATTGCAAGTACAGTAGTATGTGTACTTAACTGTAACAGTAAATTTTCAAAAATATTATTAAAAAAAAAACTAGCACAAGCTAGCTTTTGTCCCTACGGGAATAACTTTGTATTGAATAAGAGAGTACGTCTAGTCGTCTATCACTAAATAATGTGGGCTTCTTGTGTTGTAATGACACATCTAAGATTTATTTATTTCCACAATGTTGTTTTATAGCTGCCTGATTAACTAATTTACTAGTAATTTATACTAATTATTTGCGTTGTCATATTTCTTAGAACTTGTTATACATATATCCTGTTACGAAAAAAAAATTAGTAGAGATTACTGTATGTAATAAATTAAACAAAATCTCTAATGTTTTCCTAGGATTATTACTAATAAATGCATGCATGCAATGAATTGGAATCACTGATTATACAAATAGTATTGGTTTCCACTTTCTTGCACTACAAATAATCCCTATAAAGAAATCCCTACATATAATTATTCAGTAAAGTATATTGGTTTGATCCTTTCTACAACAAATAAATTCATATGATATACGAATAAAACTGCAATGTCATAAAGGAAGAATTGAATTAAGGAGAAAAAAAAAGAGAGAGAGAACATAATGTAATTTTTTTTTTTTTTTTTTTTTTGACAACGAACATAATGTAATTAATATGGGTGAAAAGGGGGAAAATATTAATATGGGTGAAAGAGGGAAAAAAAAAAAATCTCTTAGTTAATGCAGACGCTATTTCAAATATATTATTAAGATGTTGACCCCAATTCTAATCTCTCCATCTCTTTCTTCCTGTATGAACCTAATAAATCAACTTTAAATACACACTCTCTAGTCTCTATATATATATCTCCACTGGGCTAAGCTGAGAATAGCAAGAAGCAAGACCATTATAAGAAGGTACAAACTTTAACACAGACTTCTTGGTTCACCTTTTTTATTTACTTATTTTTTAAGTTCGTTTTAAAACTTCAGGATGCATCTGGTTTTTTGCAGTTTAAAATATAAGAACTTCTGTTTCACAAAAAAAAATAAAAAAATAACTATAAGACCTTCTATTTCTTCGACAATGGCGGATGGTGAAGAAGCTATTAGGAACATTAGGTTAAGAAAACAACTCGCAGTTGCTGTAAAAAGCTTGCAGTGGAACTACGCAATCTTCTGGTCATCTTCACAAACACAACATGGGTAAATAACTTTTATTACTATGTATTATTTTTGTCTCCTTGTATAATTCTTGGTAACAAATTAACACACACAGATTTTGGAACTTGATCTCATCGTAGTTTGTCAAATCTAGGCATTGCTCTGTTCATCAAGAAATGATATCGCACACCTCTTAGTTTATATATAATTGTATGCACGGAATTACATGGGTTTCTTTCACGATCGGATGACATATATAGGTTCTGATTGTCTTTTCCCTTGCATTTTTAATTAGTAGCTATTTAATTAATTGTAATGGGTTGTTGATGTGATTAGGGTTTTGGAATGGGGAGAAGGATATTATAATGGTGATATAAGAAAGAGGAAGAATAAGAGCTATGAAGCTGATTCTACGTATGGGTTGCAGATAAGCAAGCAGCTCAGGAATCTCTATCTAAGTATGCTCGAAGGAGACACTAAAATTACTACAACCCATGGTCATGGTCGTGATACTGATGATAAGACAAGTAGTAATGTAATGCTCTCACCAGATGATCTCTCTGATGAAGAATGGTATTACTTGGTTTGCATGTCCTACGTCTTCGCACCTGCCCAGTGGTTCGATCTCTCTCTCCCTGTAATTAACAAGTCTCTAACTTGAATGCATTTCACACATCAAGTAATTATTATTTGTTGCTAGCCTATCAGTGGGTCATGACAACCTTGATATAAATGGAAATTAAATATATTTGGATACAGAAATATAAAGAAAATTTATACCAAAAGATAACAGACTAGCTAGTGGGTTTCACCTATATATTAAGATATGTCATGCTATATTCGAATATAGAGTTTGTACTAGGCCACTGCATCATATATAAAACCTGTTGCAATAGATCATCAAGTACTTTAGACTTACCCTGGCCTCAAAAAAAAGGGGCTAAATATTGTTTGGATATAGAGAAAGACTTAAAAGAGATGTCAAAAAAAAAAAAAAAAAAAAAAGTCATATTTAATAGGATATGTATATCAGTATATAACAAAAGTGATAGTAATTTTAAGAAGAATAGTAGCACTATTTAACAACTCTGTTTTAAATAACTTATTTTAATGTTTTTTTTGTTTGCCAATATCATTTAGCTTTTTTTTGCTGAATTGAATCTTAAGTTATACAGTACGTAACCTAATGCTTTGTTGAGCACAATATATATATTAGTTTACCGGGTAAAGCTTTGGCGACGGATGATACCATATGGCTTTGCAACGCACAACACGCAGAGACCAAACACTTCACTCGATCTTTGCTAGCAAGAGTATGACTCTTACAAACTTTTCTCACTGCAGTATTCTGTAATATCCAACTCTCACTCGTCTATTCGTTCCATTTTTTTTTCATGTGACGCTCCAATGGAATTAATTAGAGCGCATCCATTCAGGTACTTTAGGGGTATAATCAGAACTAAGTACTTCTTAACTAATTGTATAAATTACAAAATTTTGGAGATTAAATTGCACTAATCTTTGTGTCTTCTACAGACCGTTGTGTGTTTCCCTTACTTAGGCGGCGTGATTGAGCTTGGCGTCACAAATTTGGTACCGCGCGTTTTGTATTTCTCAAATAACTTTTGCGTCACAGTTCATACACTCTATTTTACCTACACCATCAACTCATATATGTGCAATGTGCTTTTCATGTTATATGAAAAAAAAAGATTGCAGAAGATCCTAATCTGATTCAACACATCATAGATTGCTTGTTGGAAACTTCAAACCTCGACTGCTCGGAGATTTATATCAGCGAAGGAAACTCGAAACTCGTAAACCTAAAAGATGGGAACCTTCAGTTTTGGTCTAAATCTGATGAAGGCTTGCAGTACAAGAAAACATCATCTACCGTTCTGAGGTTTGCTACGAATAGACCAAAGATGATAAATCTTGCTTCATCTGATTTTGGCTCTAGTTTCTTGCGTTGGAAGTCCCAATCAGTTACTTCAAACCCGAATTATCATCAGAAGCAGAGTAACGTGTTGTGGAAGATATTGCATGATGTCCCTCTGATGCACTTTGCAGATGAGAAGAAAATGTTGCAGGGAGAAACAACTGGTCTGAATCAGCGTGTTTCAATGGAGTGCGATGATGATGATCCTTCAGATAAAAGCGAAGAGAACGAGAAGTTCAGTGTTCTCAAATCTATGGTTCCAACAGTTAATGGGGTAAGTGAGCATTTTCAATACTTTCTCGAAAAATGGCCATCCCCAAATCATCTGACATAAAACTCTGTTTTTGAATTCAGGTAGACAAAGCATCAGTTTTGAACAACACGATCAAGTATTTGCAGCAACTCGAAGCACGAGTTAGAGAGTTAGAATATCGTATCGGACAAATAAAGCCGACGATGAAAGAGAACATGCTTTCTGAATTAATCGAAGAAACATCAGAAACAGAGCAAGGAATGGTGAGAGATGAGACACACGTGAGAGTTAAGTGCAAAGAAAGCGAAGTCTTTATCGAAGTAAGATGTCTCTATCGAGATTACATAGTTGCAGATATCATGGAAGCTGTGAGTAATCTCAACATGGATGCTTTCTCGATTGAGTCTCACCGTCACGATGGAGTGCTCGTATTAAATCTTAAAGCAAAGGTAAATACGAAAACGAATCTTCTCTATAGGTTTTTGTGCTTTCTTAAATAACACGGTACCTTTTGTGTTTCTGGTTTTGGTTCTTAATAGTTTCGTGGGGATGCGGTAACCTCAGTTGGAATGATCAAACGGGAGCTAAAGAGAAATAGTATGTGAAAGCTAAATCAAAAAACATAAAAACGTAGTATTTTAATTCCACAATAAATTTGTAAAATATAACCTAATTTATTATTAGTATAGTAAATTATGGTTGAATTGAATTTAGAGTAAGAGTTTTTCCGATGTAATATTATTTTAAAAGTGTTCTCTGAGCACTAGACGTAAACAATAATTTGCATTCTACATATACTAATACAACGCATGATTTTGGATATCTATCTTATAATGGTACGCACGTCTGTATCATGAACCATGCAAAATACAATTTCTCCTACTTAATTACATTTGCTGACCATGTGCTATAGTATAGAAATATGATGTATTTGTCATAAAATTGATATATATAATAATTCATATTTATTTATTCTGACCAAGCAAGATTAGTAGATTAGAGTTAATCGTGTAAGCTACATGGGTCCAAAGCTAACCTCCGACCATGTGATAATTTCATAATATATAGTTCTAATTTATTTATGAAGAGTTGACACAATTGAATTTTTAAAAGTATATTCCATGGTGTGTTCCTAAACCGACCATACATTTGATCAAAGTCAACAAGTGAAAAAGCTTATACAACTCGATATAACGAACACAAAAAAAAAAAAAAAAAAAAACTTATATATCTTTTCTCATATTTTGAATTAATTACGATCTTTACTAATACTGATTTGTTTGGTTATGGTTTAAATAACTAACTTTAATTCGTTAAGCAAATACAGTTTATTTATCTGGGTTGATGATCATACGAATGATATCATATAGTATACGATGATAAATCATCGTAAATTATGAGGGGGATAACAAAAATAAATGATGATTTTTTTTATTATTATTTTCTGTAAGAAAAAAGTGAATGATTAATGAGATTAAATATTAATCACCTTAATCATATACTAGTTACGAAACTAATAATATTTCATATTGAAAACATCTCTTGTAATAGCAACTACTTGTAATTGTATAGTTCTCTATTAATTCTTTAGGAGGCACAAGTCGTCTTTTATAATTTTAATTAAAACAAATGAATTTATTTTTGCCAAGTTCCATATTGTTTCCAAAGTTTTTCTTTTCCGGTCACCGGTAATATTCTATATTGGGTAGAAGAAAAAAAATTAAAAAAAAAAGAGCTTCAAGGGGAAAGAGAGAGAGAGATTTCTCATAAACGTTATAAAATATTCAAATTTGAAAGACTAAAAATCTGCAGAAGCTTTAAAGGGTAAATCAAATAAAGACCGTTGCTTTTTTTTTTTTTTCTTTTTCTTCTTATTCTTTAATTACTTTTTTTTTTTTTTCTTATTTGAAATTTCACACTTTCATCTTCAGTATCTGATCGATATAATAAGCGAAAGATATTTTATATATAAATAAAAAAAAAAATCTTCGTGAAAATATCGATAAACATAACATTGTTGTAATATACTACAACTATAGGGTATTAATCTTTTTTTTTTTTTCCTTCTTTCTTTCTGCTTTGCTTTTTGTGATTTTGGCACGCCTAGGCTTAACGGTCTCTCTGCTTTTGCCTTTCTTTTTTTTGGTTTTGGTCGTAATAAATTATTTGTTTTGCTAAGTTTGTTCTTACTTTAATCTGTTAGATGGTCCTCCATATTTCACTATCCAAGAATCAGAAATTATTCCCTTCGTTTCAAATTTTCGGATTCATATTCTCTCAAATTTTCTTTCCTCATCATAAATCACAAACGAAAGTTCTAATTAAGCTTTCCATTATTACATTGTTCTCACTGTTTTGTTCTTTCTTTCTCTTAAAAAAATTAGAGATCAACAAAAGCAGAGGAATTTATGGAGAATTATTCGAATCCTGAAGAAAACGACGATGTCGATCCAAATGATCAATCAGCATCTGAAACTCCGGTTTACTCGACGATGAGCACAGACTCTTTTGCTTATCATCGAACATGTTCTGAAACCTCGGGAGGCTTTTCAGACCAAATTGATGAAACCAGCAGCTTCTGCAGTGATGTCTCTCCTACTGATTGGCCTGTCCCTGTCCTAACCGAATCCAAGTCTACGAGCTCAAATTTTCTATCTGCCTTTATTGAAACGAAAAGGAATCAGAACGAGCCTGAGGAGAATCTTGCGGTCCAAGAAATTTCAGGGCCAGGTTTTGTATTTCTCCGTCTCTCTATCTCTATCTGTGTTTCTACTACTTTGTCATAATCTTGAAACTACAACTCTCGGTTTTGTGCAGAATTAGAGACTATGAAGGAAAGATTCTCGAAGCTTCTGCTTGGGGAAGATATGTCTGGAAGCGGCAAAGGCGTTTGCACCGCAGTTACAATCTCAAACGCTATTACCAATCTTTATGGTAACTAATAAGCCTCACAGTTTTTTCTTTTACTTTTAAACTAAGCCATCTATAGAAACTGTAACTAATTGTGTGATTCCGAGATTGCAGCTACTGTTTTTGGACAGAATCTAAGATTAGAGCCACTGGAGATAGAGAAGAAGGCAATGTGGAAGAGAGAAATGAATTGCCTTCTCTCTGTATGTGACTATATTTTCGAGTTTATCCCAAAGTCACAGAGCCTAAGCAATGGAGCCACTGTTGAGGTAAACAATATTTTTTTGCCTTATAAGTATATTACCTGAAACATAATTCTAAAATAGTTCTTGCGGTTGTTGTCAGGTAATGGAGAGTAGACCAAGAGCAGATATCTACATCAATTTGCCTGCACTCAGAAAACTAGATTCCATGCTTATGGTAGTTGCTCTGAACCCTAATACATGAAGATTAGTTCTATAAGCTTTTATCGGTTATTTTAAGTTCATTCTTTCTTTTTTGTTTGTTTGTTTGTTTGTTTGCAGGAAGCATTGAATAGTTTTCAAAAGACAGAGTTTTGGTATGCAGAAGAAGGAAGCTTGTCAATGAAGTCAACAACGCGTTCTGCAACTGGATCATTTAGGAAAGTGATTGTACAGAGGAAAGAAGAGAAATGGTGGTTACCAATCCCTCTGGTTCCATCAGAAGGTTTGTCAGAGAAAGCAAGGAAACAACTTAAGAGCAAGAGGGAGAGCACTAATCAAATCCATAAAGCTGCTATGGCAATCAATAGCAGCATCCTTGGTGAAATGGATATCCCAGCTTCTTACATGGCAAATCTTCCAAAGGTGTATATAGCAACAAATGCTCATTTTTGCACACTAGGAGTTAGCATTTTGAATTCTTATTTTGCTTTTTGCATTTTGCAGAGCGGAAAAGCGAGCACAGGAGACTCAATGTATCGACAGATGACGAGTTCAGGGAGGTTTTCACCTGAAAAGCTGCTAGATGGTCTCAAGATTGAATCAGAACATGAAGCCCTTCAGTTGGCAGATAGAGTAGAAGCTTCAATGTACACATGGAGACGCAAAGCTTGTCTCAACAATTCCAAGTCTTCGTGGAACATGGTGAAAGATGTAATGTCAAATACAGAGAGATCAGACAAGAACTATGCTTTGGCAGAGAGAGCAGAGTCTTTGCTTTTCTGTTTGAAACAGCGGTACCCAGAGTTGTCTCAGACATCACTGGATATATGCAAGATCCATTACAACAAGGTAAAGAAACACAAACAAAAGTGGCTTAATTCAAATAATTGATTTTTGTGATTAAAAAACAATTTTTGATCTATTTGTATTTGTGGTTTGCTGCAGGATGTTGGAAAAGCTGTGTTAGAGAGCTATTCAAGAGTTCTTGAAGGTTTAGCTTTTAACATAGTTGCTTGGATTGATGATGTTCTATATGTAGACAAAACAGTCAGAGGAGAAGAGGAATTATAATTACATACTTTGAGTTATAAGGAGAAGACTAAACTTATAATTATAATTACAGTTTAGCTTTTTATGCTGTGATCATCTTCTCTTCAAGTCAAGTAGTCAACCATGACTTCTTCCACTAGTTCATTTAGTATCAACTCGCTAATATCAATGCCAATAGACTCAACCTCAAATCTGGTGTCTAACCAGCTCCTGGGTTTATCCATGTCTTCTCTAACTCTATCGTCCAACAACCGAGGGAGTTGCACTGGCAAGAGACGACAATAAACCTTTTCCTGAACCTCGCTAACAATGCTTTCCACGCTAGAGGCGGGCAAGGCTAGGGTTCTGGGTTCAACAAAGGAAACCCATTGAGGAAACCTGCAGAATTCGAAGAGAACTTCGTTGATGCTGTCGAAGAGGAGGTCATGGTCTACACAAAGCTTGTTTGGATATAATGGTATCTTGCTGATTAATGCCGGACAAAGAAGCTGGTCAGATAATTCTGTTATCAGATACAGCTTTTCCCAACTTGAGTCTATTGCATCCAACACCTCTTTTACGTACTTAAACACTGCTTCTTTGTCATCCATACCACGGTTCTCTTCTTGCAATTGGTTACGCGGAGGTTGTTGTATCTTTGCTTCACCTGAGTATTGTCAAAGATGAGTCAATGTTAATGCATAAATTGAAGAGTTCTAGAAGAGTCAGCATTAATTGGATCTTCTTTCCATACCTCTTGCTGGATTTATTTCATATTCAGTGAATAGCGGCTGGGATGGTAATGAGGCCACAGAGATATGAGACAGTGTCTGTTAGAAGGAAACAAAAGCAACCAAATAAGTTTATAGTATTTCTTCTCTGTCATGATCAAAATTTGCATAGAATCAAAAATGAACTTGCCTCTTCCAAGATTCCACCCTCATTCTCTCCACCATGAGCTTCAGCTTTTGACATCTCATCAACAATCTGATTGCTTTTGGATATGAAAGGGCTACTACTACTTTCTATTGGTGAAGCAGAGTCTATCTCTTTGATAGTTAAGGAATCATCTGCAGCAGAGTCGTAAAAAATCATTGGATAAATAATAACGTTATTGTATTGTATCTCTCAAAATGGGAGAAAATGTAAACTACCTGCAACTGTTTCAGAGTACATGAAATAGTCTGAAGAAGATCTCGATAACATCTCAGAGAGATGTTTCTCGTTGTCGTAGTGTTCTTGATCATGAAATCTCTGCCGAGATATGGAAGTCATGCGCTCGAGAAAGAAATGGTCTTTGGTTGACAAACTCTTCTGAAAGCTTTTCTTCTTCTCCAGCAACCTGTGGTGGTGGTGCCGCGGTTTATCTTTTCTGATTGCATGTTTCAGCTTCCCCATGATCTCAGAGAGAAACAAATGCAAAATCTTGGCTTTGTGTCTTATCATCAAACGAGAATCTTCAGATCGTGCTGACCTCTTCTTCATCCTCCTGAGAAAACCAGATATCCAGCCTAAATGATGATCTCTCTCTTGTCTTTTCGAGCAAAGCTTTTCTTCCGCATGGCTGCTTTCCATTGACATTTCAGATATTGGCACTTAAGAACCAATTCCGATATGCAATCGACGATAAGACTTTAGTTTACTAAGAAACAGAGGAAATTTCTTCAGCAAGAAACTGATTTGATCATTGTATCCATCGTTATTGTTTTATAGAACAAATCTAAATACAAAATCTACTGTTATTTAACATTTTTTTTACCTATACAATATGGATTCTTGTATTATAATCAAATTTGGTTGAAAGTATTTCAAACTTTAGTATCAATCTGATCAAAAGTATCAATTCAAAACTCCAGAAAGAAATAATATATGATTCTTTGTATTAGAGTGAAAAAAAACTGGGAGATAATCTAACATTGGTAAGAAGAATCTAGTTTAGATTGGATAATGATGAAATCAAGTAACTTCTGATTTTAAATATTTATCTTTGATTTTTAATTAAAAAGCACCATATTTGTCTAATGTATTTATTTGATTTTATTTAATAGAAAAGATCCATATTGGCTATCCTAACTTTTTGTTGGATATTTTTTTCTTAATTACTTATTTGATGAACCTATCATACCTTTCTGGTCCAATTTATTCGAAAAAAATAGTTGTAAAATTTTGAATGAGAGAAAATCTTTAAACATAGTGATAATTTATTACTATAAGAACATGCTTTTGAATATGATCCAATTATCTGTTTCCATGTCATATTTTTTTCCCCCTCATGTCATCATAACTTATAACAGTAGAATTTAAGAAGTAGAACTCAATAAATTTTATGAGATATAAAAGCACTAAAATTTACAAAATAATACCATACTGATAAAGATTGTGCTATTTCAATAAAATTTTAGAGTCACAAATGTGAAAGTCTATCCAATTAATATCATCTTAATCATGCTTTAGCCTCTAGATATAGAAATGTAAAACAGAGGAGCGTAGCTCTTACTACTAACTTACCTCAATTTCAGTTAATAATTATGGGGTTACCGAACTTCCTCTTTGTCCTCCTTGCTGTCCTCAGAATTCTTTCAGTTTCCTTCTCTGCGTCCCATTCGAATTTAGCTCCTGAAGTAATCATACATAGTTTCAAAACACAGCTTTGTAATTTAACATGTGAACATCTTGTTACTTTTATCTACCACAAGATATAATTATGAGTTCTCCATTGGTTTGAGAAGGATCATGTTAAGGAATTTTCATACCTTTGGTGTTCCCGTCGATCAAGCATGAAAAGCCTCCAACGATATCTTCATCTGAATCTATGATAACACTGCATTGTTCAAACTGCATGAAATGAATTGCACATTGCTTAGATTTTGAGGAAGAACGCTTCTTTTATGATAGCTGACCATGAAAAAAATCCAACCCAATACCTGCGTTCCACTGCCTTCTGATTTTACTGTCGTTCTTGCTGCTCTTTTCTTAAAAATACTCTGTTTTGGTTTCACCGTCTTCCAAGATCCCACTTGTATCTCTGGGGATAAATATGCTTTCACAGCTCTGGCTGGTGCGTTAGATGGACTGTGAATGCAAGATGAGCATTTTTGTAACTATTTTTGGTATAAAAAGGGTACAAGTAGCATATAGCTTGTTTGACTTACTTTCTGGGAAGCTGCGGTTGTTTTGTTTTCAGTGTAGTATTACAATAGGAATTGCTCTGTAGTTTATATTTCATGTGTCAGTGACAGCTGAGCATGTAAACAAAATGGAATTCCGAAGAGTGGTAATAGAGTTTATTACCTTGGTTGCTGGTGGGCCGCGCTGCTCTGGCAAGTTTTCCTTAGCCTGTTGTTTAACAAAAGCCACATTAATAGCTGAAATTTTCAGCCTAAATAGCAAAAGACATGGAAAGCAAAAGACTCTCACTTGTGGTGCTGTTGGAACCTGAACTCTTGGCCCAGGCATCTTTGAGCTCGCCAAAACCTATAGGAGATTTTGGTGGTGGGAATCAAAGCATACATGTGTTTTAATTCTAAAAGGTCTAAAATTTAGAGTTACCTTGGCTGCTGGACCGCGCTGCTCAGGCAGGTTTTCCTTAGCCTGAGGTTAAACAAAGGCTACATTAATTGCTGAAATTTATAGCTAATAGAGCAAAGACATGGAAAGCACGAGAAAAGACCTGCACTTGTGGTGCTGTTGGAACCTGAACCCTTGGCTCAGACATCTTCAAACTAGCCAAGACCTATAAGAGTGTTGGTAGTGAGAATTAAAGCATTACATGTTCACAAGTCTAAACATTTATGACAATCCGATATGAAAAACAGGCTCTGCTAAGATTGATAAAAATGCATACACAGTTTCTTTACCAAGACTGATGTTGTTACCTGAATCTCTCTGGTGAACGTGTGACAGAGTTCCCTTTGAATTCTCTGCATAGCGGATTCTACTTGCTCTGGGATAGCTGTTAGCATCAGACAGATCTTCTGTAGCTTCTCCTGATTGGGATCTTTGCTGAGTTCCTCTAAAATAGATTTAACACCTCCATCAAGACTAGCTTTAGCATCTGCTTGTTCCTTCATCTGCTTGCCAATAAATTATGTATTGTAATAAGTTAATCCATTTGCACAAGGTCGATAAAGAAACAAGTAAAAAATGCAAATATTTGCTTTTACCAGCTGCTGTAGTGAAGTGTCTTGGAGAATCAACTTTTCCTGTAAGCGTCCAGCTGCAATGAACAGAAAAATCTAGCTAAGTATCTATTTAGACCTTCACATGGAGTATTGAGGAATTAAAAGTCATTCTTCATGGTGTGATCAAACGGTTAAGTGAAATGGTCTTCAACAAACTGATAAATCTATTGGCGTAAACAATGTCAATCTGTGAATTGCTCTTGTCAATATCACGTTACTAAAGGAGCAAGATCAGCTTTTAACGGCCCTGCTAACAAATCCTGTTTGGCTAAACAAATGAGAAACCAAGGGAATACACTATCCTAAACCCCCTAGTCTGCTTCTAGCCTATGTGGTTGCTACATACTTTGAGAACAGAGCGAATCTGGCATATTCAAATATATGTGTCTGGTGTACTTAAAATGAGACAATCATAGAACTCACTTTCGAGAAATACTTCTTTAGTTCCTCTGTTGGCCTGCAAGATGTCACTCTGAATTGAATCTAACATCATTCCAAACCTGCTCAAAGAAGTTTCCATCATCCCAAACCGTTGCTCAAGTTCTTCACTGATCTGAGCTGCAAAGTGACAAATGAAGAAAAGTTGAATCAAATTAGGAGCCAAGCCACCCCAGTGAGCATAATCCCAAGCTAGTTTCTGGTGTACTTACATTTATTAGACTCTCCAACTGAAGCAGAACTCCACCTTCTAGTAAGGGCGCTAGAAGATCTAGATGCTGCCAACTGACTATTTTGATTGATTGGGGGTAAGCAACTAACCTTCTTCAAAGAATAGTCTCGTTCCTGAGAACTAAATCTCTGTAGCAGCACAAGTGTAATCAATTCATTAACATTTTCTTCTTTTTCAGAAGAAGAAGATAACTCAAGTCGTCCCATGAAGGACGTTTAGGTTAAGAAGCTAAACCTGATCGTTGATGAGGAGGTCTTCGCCAGAACTCTGAGTCATCTGAGAAAAACCACAACCACGCTGAGACGAAGGTCCCTGAGAGAAGGATTGCTGTGACTGCTGTGATCGAAGCTGCTGAGATGCTTGTGGTTCAGCTGATCTCCTACTAAATAGATGATGATACGCAACCAACACAAACAGATACAATTCGAACGTAATCAGTCAATGAACCTCGTCTCCAGTCACAAATCAGATCCGAAACAACAAAATCGGATAATCCCAGAATAAATTAAAAACCCTAAACCATGAGAATCGATCAAATCAAGGTTCGCTAATGTGAAATTATTCGCGTGAAAGAGAAAGAGAGAGAGAGAGAGATAGAAGCGAAATCGAACCTTAAATTAGGAGGAAAAACAGATATGGATTTCAGATCGTAGGCTTTGTTCATATTCATCTTCATCACAGAGCAGACGACGACGCAGCTCTTGTTCAAAATTTCACGATAGTGTGAGAGTTTAGAGAGAGAGTGAGAGAACTCGAACCCAATTTTGAATTTTGAAAAGATCGAGAGAGAGAGAGAGAGAGTTGAGAAAATTTTATTTTTTTCCTTCTTTTCTTTTTGTTTTGCTGTTTACGATTTTAGAGGTGATGAAGCCCATGGACTGTGTATAAACGGCCCATCTCAAAGGCATATTAAAAACAAACGTATATAAAGACATTATTATGTTAATTAGACATTTTTATCTTTTTCGATGATCATCCACAAAAATGCATCTACAAAAAAATATATTCACAAATAAGTATTTATATAATAAAATACTTTTAACATCCACGTAACAATTAATCAATACTAGGATATATCCCGTGGTTAAAGCACGGGTGAACATATGAAAATTCTAAACAATTTGTAAATAAAATAAAATAAAATAGAGATGATAGGAGAATCATAATTTAAAATCTTAACAAAATTTTCGAATTTAGTTAGTAAAAATAATTCTATTGTATACTTGGATATAAAATCTTAGTTTTTAAAATTTTGATTGGTTTTAATATTTTTTAAAAAAATAATTAGTAATTTCGTCCATAATTTATTAGAGAGAGAAAATATTTTTTTAGATTTTTTTAGATTTATTAATATTTGATATATGAGTGTTTTTTATTTTTAATTTAGTTATATTTATTTAAATTAGTTAATTAAGCATAATTAATTTTTTCTAATGGCAGTTGAATGTAATTTTTTACACATTTTAAGGTTAGTTTTATATTTGTACTTCTCAATTAATATAGTAGGATTCAACTATAATTAAATAATACATATTATAATTATTTATATTAAATACAGTAAAATAAATTTTAAAATAAATTTTAAAAAGAAAAAGAACGAGAAAAATTGAAAAAAAAAAATGAAAAATAGAAAAAAAAATGTGAGAAAAAATCTTGTCTATTAAATTTTCAATTGAATAGTTCTTACTACTTGTGAAAAATCCTAGTAAATCTACTTTTCTCATTTATTATTTAGATTCATGTTTTATGTTTAGAGGTAAAAATATCCAAAAATTAGTTGAATAATGTAAAAGTATCAAATAATATAAAAGTATGTTAAAAAATGTGTCCTAGTTAGAAAGTGTGTTTTTGCACAAATTTTGATAAAACACATTCTAACTAGAAAGTGACTTTTTAAAAACCATTACTCACCGATTTATCAAAGATTCCCTATATGAGATGTTGAGGGTTGACAAATGTTGTATATGTAACAAATCTGTTGATTTAAAAAAAAATGTTAAGGAGGGACCTTCATTATCCGTAGATTACCTATTTCATTAAAAAATTTCACTTACTCGGTATGTTCTTTGCAAAAGCTTTTTATTTCATAAAGCTTCTCACTGAAAACAATCACAATGATCTCGAAGTCCTCACTTGAGCAAAGAATGTACTCATCATCGGGTGAAAAATCCTGAAAACATATCATACTTACAACAATGTAAAGTAAAAATTCAGCTTTTAAAAAGAATGAGAATCCATAAATAAAATGACTTACCAAAGTGGTGACTATATGGGTATCATTGTCAAAGTCTAGCAATGCATTAAAATTGACTTGTTAAATTTCTTTAGTTACCTTGACTTGTCGATTGTATTAGATTTAAAAACCGGCAGTGAAGTCAACAATTTATGAAAACAAACTTGATGTATAAGTAGTAGAAGTGTCAACGAAATTTCTCGGCATAAAAACATTTATTTCCGACATTTAATCACACAAACTTAATGTCCAAGTGTGGAAGGACCCCATTAATCTACACTAGGATTCCCGGAGACTTAAGATATAAGTGTAAAGTGTTCTCAACTGCTCTCGCTTGATTTAAATAATCTGACCCAAAGCCATTGACCGAGAAATTTACACGTAAATAGTCCGAAACCACCTTGCAATTTTCTTGCAAAGGGATAGAAAAAGAGATACCCTTATATACCGTGAGAAGTCCCTCTCGCCTATATATATTATGCATTACTAATAGTGATTCCCATTCTCACACACCTTCCATCCTTCGTACGAAGAAGCAAAGAAACAAACAAAAATCCTAGTATAAGAAAGAAAGAAACCATGGGAGACGATATTTATGTTGCGGTGAATCAAGATGTTCGAGAAAGTAAATCAACTTTGTTATGGGCTTTGAAGACTCTTCAAGTCAACAAGATTTTCCTTCTTCACGTTCATCTTCCATTTTCCTTGACCACTTCTTGTAAGTATTTTTTGATACGTTCTCTCTACGTTAGGTTTTGCAGTTTTTTTTTTTTTTTTTTAATTTTCTTGGGGCTGTCGAGAAACTTTGATTAGGGATTGTAACATCAAGCTTCTTTTAATAGATGATATTTTGTTATATATATTAGATGAGATTCTGGATGATGCTGATTTATATATGGATAATATATACATACATACTTATCTGAAAATCCGTCTGTCAACAAAACATATTTCTGCAGATATATAGAAATAGTGAAATACTAATCATCTTGTGCCAGAATATTAAAAAAAAAAACATATTTTTCTTACCAACATATTTCTAGAGACTTTGAAACAAACATAAGCTGATATCAAATTCCCTAGAACAGAATACATATGATGCCAAAATATTTATAGTATAATTAACATAGAAGTAATTTAATAAAGTCATGAAACAATCAACATCCTAATATTTTAAACTTCAAATTACAAGAAAAACAAATTAGACCAAATTTATTCTACCTACTTCTATAATGAAATAGATTTTTGGGCGTATACGGCTCTACCCATTTGTAGTTAAGTCACACATCATGGAATTTTACTCTGTTTTAAAAATGGTCTTTATGTTTGTGTATTTTTCAGCAAGTGGTCTTACACAAGGGGAGATCGATGCAATCCAAGATTCAGAACTCAAGACTTCATACCGTAGCCTCTACAAGTACCGTGATATCTGCATTAAAAATAGGGTGAGTTCTCTTTTCGATTCTGATATACTCGTGTAGCGATGACAGTGTTAATCCAAGCAGAAGAAAAAAAATCAACACCAGAGATGAGGCTTAAGAAACACAGTATATGACTAATCTATGTATCGTCAATAGGTTTTAGTTGTTTAGATATAGCTTAACGGAATGCTACATTGATGCAGGTTAAGGAAGAAGATGTGGACATATCAGTGATCTCAAGATATGATGTGGGTGAAGGTATTGTGGAACTCATCTATGAAAACAATATCAAGAAGCTCGTTATGGGAGCAGCAGCTGATCCTCACTACTCCAGGTAAGGATAGCTAGCTCGGAAACCAATCAATAACTCAAAGATCCAGAACATCGATTGATTTTTCTACTGAATCAGACCATGTAACGGAAACTAAAAAGACGAGTGGGTAAAGCAAACACGCTAACCTCTTCTTTGATAATGCAGGGGAATGGGTATCACATCAAGGAAATCAGAGTATGTGCTTCAACATGCACCTCAGAGCTGTAACATGTGGTTCATCTGCAAGGGGAAACTCATCCAGACAAGGTAAGCTTGGGGATTATACTTGTGTGTGTTTTATATTAAGAAGTGTAGAGTTTAAACATAAGAGTTTTTATGTGTTAAACAGAGAAGGAAGTTTCGACCTTGGGAATCCATCAGAATCATTCTCTAGTTCAGCTGAGAAACCAAGCAAAGGAAGAAGAAGGGATGAAGATGAACCCCAGTCACCTAAAGAACAACAACCAGTAAGTAAAAAAAAAAGATTGAATAAAGCCTTTTAATGAATAAGCTTAAACAAAACATCCACTTTAGTGTCAAGATGGCGAACTGAGTATCATGTGAAACAGGGTTGGGTACCAGAAAACAAGGAAGCAGCAAAGAAAGTAAGGATAAGGAAGGAACCTGTGAATGTGAAGTCAAAAAGCAATGGGAGCGAAGCAGACTCATCAAGTCCATGTCTTCCTCCCCATGAGTATATGTGTCCTATAACATTGGTTAGGATTCGAACCCTGCAGCGTTGGAACTATATATATTCCACATTAAGCTTTGTTAACTAAACGCATATTGGATTTTTTTTTTTTTTGTCAAATGTGATGTAGGAGATAATGGGAGATCCGCATGTGGCAGCTGATGGATTCACATACGAGGCAGAGACATTCAGAGAGTATCTAAGGACAACAGGTGGGAAAAAGAAGTCGCCGAAGACAGGAGAGCCCCTTGAGAATCACAAACTCATTCCAAATCACACTCTTCGTATAGTCATTAGGGAGTGGCTGGAGAAGCACCCAAATTATAGTCGTGATTAAACCATTATCTTTATCTATATATCAGAAATTTAACAAGTCGAGAATTATGTTGTGAATTTCTTTGTGAAACTGAAAATAATCTTAATCGTAATGTATATACTGTTGTTACATTCATGGAGTCTCTTAGAAGAACGATTCTCTATGACTATGCATCAAATCTGTGTTTATTTTTGAAAAGACAATTTCGTCCGCCTTAAACGGAAAAAAACACATTAAAACTCACCCCATAACGAAAGCAAAAATTGGAGATTATTATTAACCCTAAGTTTCTTAATAGCGATAAGCTACAGAGAATGTACCTTGATTATCAAACAGTTTTGACTGAGAGCCAGACTAGTGTAAATTGCTCATTGTTAGGGGCTTGGGGCCAATGAGCGAGCGAATAGCAAAAATTGAATTAGCGTTATCCGCGCGAGTGGGCGGGAGAGAAACGATCCGATCCGATCCGATCCCCGCGATTACTGGTAAACTTACGAAAGCTATGGTTTATGTGGGCCTTCATATGGGCCCGTTTATTCATTAAGCAAGCACACTACATGACCCCGAGGCGAAGAAGAAGATCTGACCCGTTCACTCTAAAAGCTCCGTGACGTGTCGTAACCTGAATCGTTAACTCCACGATTATCCCCCAAATTTGTTTTTTTTTTTTCTTTGACAGGCCTCCCCCCACTTTTTCCATTGTTCTCGACTTCTTCTTCTTCATCTTCTTCAGGCTAATTTTAACTGGTCGTGGTCGGTCATAAAGTTTGGATATAAACAACAGAGGTAACAAATCATATTTCTCACTAACAAGCCAAAGCTCTCCACGCATTTCTCTCCTTTTTTCCTAATTTTCTCCGTTACTTCGTCAAAGCTTTCCTCGTCACTAACCCTAAATTTATCTTGTCTTCGATTTCAGATTCTTATCTTATGAATATATATATATATATATATATATATTTTAATCTTCTCTGAGTTGACATTTAATTAATTCTATAATCGAGAATGTCTTATTGATGAATGTATTCTTTAATTTTTTTTTTTTTTTTAATACTGTAATTGTTGGAAATTTGTCTTTTTTTTTTACGGTAAGAAATGGTCTTGCGAATGTAGTAGTTACTAGTTAGTGTAGACATGTAAGAGAAAGTCACGGATACTACTAGCTTAAAACTTGCATTTAAATATTATGATTTGTGAGAGCCATAGGCTCGCTCTGATGTTAATCTCTTTAGATCTTATCTTTCGTTCTAATCACCTCACCCCTTTCTCTCATAAACAAATACATTAATATGAAATATATTACTAAGAAAATGGTCGGAAACATCTTCGTAATTAGTAAGGTAATGGGAGGACCAATACACATACACTCATGTCTCTGTAATATTATAAATAACGAAAAGATAATTTTTGTTTGTGTGTATTATCCTCTTTGTTTTGAGAAAAGATAGAATTTGTCCTCTGCCTGCGTAATCAGAGAAAAGTTGAGAGAGAATCAACCATGGCAAAGGCTTTGAATGACGATCCCGTTTATGTTGCAGTCAGCCAAGACGTTGGCGAAAGTAGATCCACTTTGTTATGGGCTTTGAGGACTCTCCGTGTCAAGAAGCTCCACCTTCTTCACGTTCACCAGCTGATTTCCATGACCCCTTCATGTATACCTCCTATGTTCCAATTCTCCTTTTTCTTTTTTCATTTTATCAAAGTAGATCGACTTTGTTATAGGACTGCATTAATCGAACATGTTAAACTTTGGTTAGGACTGGTTTGGTATGTGGATCACACCACACAAAAAAAAAAGGAAACTTCGATAAAATGATGCAAATGGTTGCAGCGGATACAAATTCGTGTTTCTTTAACATTGTTCTGTTTCTTATTTTCATTGGTGATTCAAAGGATTCTTTTGTTTCTTAACATTCTTGTTCATAGGAAGTAAGGTTTGGGATATAAATGGTTGCATCTCGGTGTCTGTATTTGTGTTTTATGTGTGTTGTGATGTTATATTCCAAGCCACTGATGATTCCTGCTTATTGAGGAAGATCAAGCTTACGTTAATGAACTTTTTGCATGCTATGTGAGTTTTCCTTCTTTTCTTTTCCTAATCATGTTAGTTTTTTTGTTTCCTTGTTTGTGCTTTCCAGCAAGTGGGCTTGAACAAAGTGAGATCGATGCAATCCAGGAGTCGGAACAAACAAGTATAAATGAGAGCCTTCTCAAGTACCATGATATCTGCATAGATGAAGGAGTGAGTGCTCCCAACTGATTAATACACTAGCTGTCACAATAGGGAAGCAAGTTGAATCTGAAATCATATTCGCGTGGCTCAGTTGTTTTACAACAACAACTTCGATTAGAATCTTAAGAGTTTAGAACGTTTACTATGTATTCATCTGGAATATTATAGAATTTTCTATATTTGCAGGTTATTGAACAAGATGTGGATATGTCATATTTTTCAGCAAATAATGTGGGGGAATGGATTGTGGAACTTATCTATCAAAACAATATCAAGAAGCTTATCATTGGAGCAACTGCTGATTCCCATTACCCTGAGTACGTATATCTTGAGAATCATTCTGTGTCAACACAGTTAAAAAATACCTCTGTGTTGCAATAGTCTGCGTAAAGATGACTCTGTGAATAAGTAAAAGGTTCACTCTAGTTACTTATCTTTAATGATGCAGGGACATGGTTCATATAACATCTACAAATGCTGAGTATGTGATTCGACACGCACCTCATTGCTGTAAAATATGGCTTGTTTGTAATGGCAACCTCATCCAAACGAGGTGAGATTCAGGATTATATACTTCTGCATTTTTGAAATAATTGTAAGGTTTATAGAAAAGTTTCTTTGTTTATTAGGGAGGGACGGTTTGAACTTGCAGGTTCATCGTACTCCTACTCTGAATCCTCAAGCAGCGTTCATATCCTTGATTCTGCTCTGATTCCTTATGGGGGAGCAGGAAGAGCTGAACGTGTCAGTGAGCCACATCCCCTGTCGTCATCTGAAGAACGATCAGTACGTAAACCCCACTCTTTGGTCAGCATATAGCATTTTATGAATTTGGAACCTTGAAAATTGTGTAAAACCTCTTGAAACCATTGGAGAAGATATAAAGAAATGGAATTGTGAGAACTGAAAAATTCTAGGATCCAACACCTCTCCTTGTTAGCTCAAATTGTATATTTCCTGCGCCACGTTTCAAGTTTACCATGTTAGATTCTTGTGCTGCTGTTTTATAACTTCCAGTGTAGGCGATTCTCATTTGTTCAATTGTATTGGTTCATTTAAACAGGTTAGTGGGGTTGAGACGATGTATTACGAGGAGCAGAGACGGAGATTAGAAATTGAGGAACTAAAGAGAGAAAAGGAGCAACGCGATAAGATGAGGTGTGAAAGGGAGGAAGCTCTCTCAAGTTCCTTTGGTGTCACTCAGATACTGTACAGTGAAGAAGTAATTCGCAGGAGAGAAGCGGAGGCGGAACTAAACAGAGCGAAAGCAGACATTGAAGATATGAAAAGGGTCCAAAAGGAACACGAAGAACGGCATTATACTGATTGTCGTCTGTTAGAATTGATCCAGAAAGAGCGAGACGAAGCTATAAAAACATGTGAAGAGCTTTTGCTACATCTAAACCTGGATAAGGCCGTGTCATCATCACATTCACCATCATCCCCGTTGCAGTGGTCTCTTTCCGACGAGCCTCCCCAATGTTTCCTATGTCCCATTTCAAAGGTCAGGACTCAAACCCTCTATGGCTCCATCTAGAAAGCATTTTTTTTTTATCAGACATTGACTTGGCTTCTGCCCAATATATCAAACATTAGTGTTCTAAGCTTACTCTTACACTAAACCATACATGTTGTTTAAAACTAGTCTTCCAATCAATTTATTCATTGCCATTTCTCGTTTATGTAGGAGATTATGCATAATCCTCATGTTGCAGCCGATGGTCACACCTATGAAGCAGAGGAATTTAAAAGGTGGCTCCGTCACGGAGGTGAAAAATCACCGATGACAAACCTTAAGCTCGAGAATGACAATCTCACCCCGAATCTTGTTCTTCGTTCAGCCATTAGAGACTGGTTGCAACGGCACCCATATTTCTATGATTCGTCTTAGGGTATATATGATGCTGATTGTGTTGTGTGATTCATTGAATGTGTTATGAAAAATTTAATAAAAAGTCCTTTATTCACTGGGAAAAAATCTTGCAGTGCCGTTTCTTGTTTTCGTATTTTTATGCACTGACTTCTGTTTTGATTGCCTCCCGTTGACTTTACTGTGTCCACTTTACAAAACCTGAAACGGTCAACAAAAAGAACATTGAGGGTCACCACTAACCACTGTTGGTTTCTTTCTGTTAGTTTCTTTGTTTTTTTGTTTTCATTTTCTTAAGGAGGAAACAAAGATAGAATACAAAGACGAAAGAAAGGACATCATCAATGGCGGAACTCATGGCCATGGGCAGTGACGTTGTTCATGTGGCAGTGAAGAATGATGTCAGGGAGAGCAGATCAACTCTGCTTTGGGCTTTAAAGAACTTCGGGGCCAAGAAAGTCTGCATTCTCCATGTTTATCAGCCAAAAACTGCTTCTCCTGCTGGTAATCGTCATTATTTCTCAGTCGACTAAAAGATCGAGATTGATATAATTTCCCATGGCGCTATGTTTGCCATTTTTTAATGATTCAGATGATTTGAGTTGCTTTTGATATGTCAGCTCGCAAGCTTGAAGAATTGGAGGCTATCATGTACGAGACATTACATGATTATTTTGATCTTTGTCAACAAGAAGGGGTATTGATCTGTTGCACTCTTATATTGTTAAAATTATGTTAGTTCTTGCTTTGTGATGGTTGCGTTTCCCCTGTTTCTTGATTTCTAATTAGGATGATTGTTATGCAAAAAAAATCCAATTGATAGCCGATATTGGATTCATTATGATCACAGGTGAATGAGGACGATATTTACATATCATGTATAGAGATGAACGATGTGAAGCAAGGGATATTAGAACTCATCCATGAGAGCAAAATCAAGAAGCTCGTCATGGGAGCTGCATCAGATCATCATTATACAGAGTAAGCATAGGAAATCTGCGAAAACTTTAAGTCTCACCAAAACGTTCACTCGTATTGACTTGTTGAAAATGGCAGGAAGATGTTCGAACTCAAATCCAGAAAAGCAAAGTATGTGTACCAACACGCGCCTAGCTCATGCGAGGTTATGTTTATGTGTGATGGACATCTCATCTACACAAAGTAAGAGTTTTCAAAACTCTATTTACTAATACGTTCTTGTGGCTTGTCTTTGAGGAAATTGCCTGATTGTCTCTCTATATATTAAAAATACTCAGGGAAGCCAATCTTGAAGACCATGTGGATGAAACAGAAGCCGAAGCTGGACAATTGAAACCGAAACGTTATTCCTCTGCTTCACCGAAATGCTCAGCAGAATTGGTCTCTGCAATTGTAGCTTACATTGACACAAGGAGAGACAGAGACATGTTAGAGCCAACTGCATCAGAAGATCAATCTGTACGGTCTATACATTGTTGGTATTGTTAATTAAGATATATAGACAAACGATCTATGCAAAAGACGTAAAACCAATATATCTTGTGTTGTTTCTGTGTCTATTACTAAGTGATTGAAAGCTCTATGTTATGTTGCAGGAAAGCGACAGGAATGATCAACTGTATAGACAGCTTAAGCAAGCACTAATGGAAGTTGAGGAATCGAAAAGAGAAGCGTACGAAGAATGTGTCAGGCGGTTTAAAGCTGAAAACACTGCAGTTGAGGCCATTCGTAGTGTAAAAATCCTTGCACAAATCCATAAGCTCAGACATTGAAAATGTGTTTTTTTTTTTGCTTAGACTTGCTTCCTTTTACTTTATAGGCAAGAGAGTATGAGGCCATGTACAACGAAGAGGTGAAGCTAAGAAAAGAAGGTAAAGAAGCCTTAGCAAAACAGAGGAAAATGGTGGAGAAGACTAAGCAAGAGAGGGACGATGCACTTATCATCATTCTGAATGGAAGAAAGCTATACAATGAGGAACTGAGACGCAGAGTTGAAGCTGAAGAGATGTTGGGAAAAGAGAAAGAAGAACACGAGAAAACTAAGAAGGAGATTGAAGAAGTGCGAGCCATTGTTCAAGACGGTACTGTCAGAAACAGAACTGACTGTTTTCTTTCGGACAATTAGAGATTTCGCTGAATGTATTTACAAATTAGGTATGCAGCTGTACAATGAGCAGCTGAGACAGAGGAAAGAGATGGAGGAAGCTATAAAGAGACAAGAGGAAGAGCTCGAGAAGATAAAGAAAGAGAAGGAAGAAGCGTGCTTGATAAGCAAGAACTTGATGCAGCTATATGAAGACGAGGTGATCAATCTGAGATTGAATTTTAGAAACTAGAAGTTAAATAATCATCATATTAAATACCTGTTTTGACAGGTGAGGCAGAGGAAAGAAACAGAGGAGATGGGAAAGAGAAGAAGAGAGGAGCTAGATAAAGTGAAGAAGGAGAAGGAAGAAGCTTGCTCTGTAGGACAAAACTTCATGAGGTTATATGAAGAAGAAGCAAGACGTAGAAAAGGAACAGAGGAAGAACTCAGCAAGGTCGCGGCTGAGAAAGACGCAGCCAGCTCAGTCTGCTCGGAGATTCTATTGCTTCTTCAGAGTTACACGCGTCGCCAAGGAATTCCGTCTGGATTCTCCGTTGAGGAATGCGTTACACGCCAGCCTCCCTCATATTTCATCTGTCCTATCTCACAGGTACGTCGACCAGGACCCATGTAGTTCATTGTTTAGAGCATTTAAACAGAAACTGAATCCCAAACAAACGGATAGCCCTGAAAAGCCCAACATGTCTGTTTCCAAATTGTATGTTATTTCTGTTATCATCTGCATTATTGCTCTTCAATGTGTCTAGAACTGATCTAAGTACACACTTGGTTTGGTTTGGTCTCTGATTGATTTTTAGACAATTTTGAGTTTGATTTATGTGTGGAAGTCAATGCTCGTTTTGTTGTTTGGGTTTTTTTCAGGAAGTAATGCGAGAGCCTCGTGTTGCGGCCGATGGCTTCACCTATGAAGCTGAATCCTTGAGAGAATGGCTAGACAATGGTCATGAGACCTCACCAATGACGAACCTTAAGCTTGCCCACAACAACCTAGTCCCTAACCACGCCCTTCGTTCCGCCATTCAAGAGTGGCTCCAACGAAACTCTTGAGAATCGAATCTCTGCTTTGTGTTTTTGAATCTCAAGTAATATTGTTTGTTTTTACTAAAAAGAAAATCCTTATTTGTTGCGAGTAGAGTGGGAAGACTGGGAAGTTCATTAATACTACTATAACTGTCTGTTTCATTCGGTGCAAAACCCGATTCATAAAATGCTTGCTGTTTAGCTCTGTCTCGAGAAACCTGTCTGCCGTCAACACTTTCGGGAAAACGCCCTGTAGTGTTGTTACTTTTTGGCGTTGTCTTAATTAACACGTCCCTTTCTACGGGCCTGTGTTACCAAAGATGGGCCAACAAAGGGCCCACGAGTTTTGCGCACGTGATAATCAGATCAAAAGCGCGACGCGTGGACAAAATGACCAAAACGGTATCCTTTTCATCGTGGGAGACTATGATTGGCCAAGACAGTTTGATCATAGTATGAGGTCGACCACATTAGATTTTCAGAGATTATCTAATAGGTTTTTTTTACTACTGTAACATGCCGTCTTGTCGGTACGGTTCATACGGATTCAATTTTTAAAAGTTTGTAATAACTGAAGATAATTACAATTAAATTAATTTAAAAATTAGGGGGTAGCCGGTGATCGGTGGATTTGAAGTACAAATCGCATGCATGTTCCACGCGCAGCTTGTCTATAGATGTTCCACCACGCACATGCCAGTTTAGTGTGCAGATGCATTATTTTGATAACCGGTACTTTTATTTTGGTTAATGTAATGATGTTAATCAAATTAGACCCACTTTTTTTTATATAATGTATATTAACATTATTGTCAACCTGAAATCGTCAGTAATCATAACATATATCAACATGGCATCATGAAATACTTTTTAATAGTTTCATGGCATATATATGAATATGATGTATGAGACGTACTGCAACCGTCCCATATGTCTATAAAATTTTATTATCTGAAAATTTGTCTTGTGTGTGAGTTAGGTATCATATATATATATATGTAATCAGTTCTTCACAAACTGACAATAAGTGAATTATATATATTTAATCAAAAAAATTATAGAACGGTGGAAAAAATAAAGTGTTAGACAAATTTTCACAAAAAGAAAAAGAAAAAAGTGATAAGTACGATAAGGGGTTGAAGTTAGTTTTGTGTCATTTGGCATTAATTACTCCACATGTTTTTGTTCGACACGCTACTTCCGTTCTACTAATCACTATCAGCAGATAACACTTTGATTTTTTTAAAATACTAGAAAAAAAAAAAAAAAAAAATCGTACGGACAAAGAGTTCGACCCATTGCTAAATACAAAATAATAGTATAATATTGTAGTAAAGGTCCAAAAAAAAAAAAAATCCATAAACACACCAATACATCAAACACGTCCCACGCGCCAAAGGACGAGAGAGTCGGAGTCGCACACTCGCACCAAAAAAAAAGTCAAAACCAGCGTTTTAAGCTTTACTTGTGTCTAAAACGACACCCACCTTTTCTTATTTCTCTCACTCTCTCTCTCCCACGAGAGTTTTTTTTCCCTCTCTCTCTCTCTCATCTCTCATCTCTCTTTCTCTTGTTCCTTGTACCTTCCTCCATTTTTTTTTTCTTCTCTATCTTTCCTCTCTAAATCTTTTAATCTTCTTCTTTTACTTCTCTCCTTCGTCTTCATCTTCATCTTCTTCTTCATCCTTTTACGATTCTGTGGAGCCAATTATGATCTTATGGAAAACTCTCAGCTGTTTCTCGTTTGTTTTCGGGTTGTTGCTGTACAGTGCTAGTTTGGTTTCTGCTGGAGACATAGTTCACCACGATGATTCCCTCCCTCAGAGACCTGGTTGCAACAACAATTTCGTACTGGTAAGAGGATCATTCATTCACTTCACTCTGATCTGTCTTATTTTAGCTCCTCCCCTTTGAACTTATATATCTCTTGGTGACTTTCAAGAATTTGGAATTACTTTAGGTTTTGTATTGTTAAGTCTCTGTGTCGATTGCTTTCATTCTTTATGTAATCCCGGTGTCCTCCTGGTCCTATAGCTGTTATTGCCAGCAGCATACAGTAAATTTTGGGGGTGTTTTACTGACTCTTTAGAGCCAACTTTTGGTTTTGAGATTTGATGTCATATAGAACAGAACAGCGAGAGAGTAGCTATACCTATGGGAGCCTTACCTTAACCATTGTTTTTTAAGTCTTAAAAATGTTGCGAGCGATTTTGGTGTGTCAAGAAATTTGGATATAGATCTAGAACTCTTTACCTTTTTGCATTTAGCCTATGGAGTCTTCCTACTTAACTCCAACGCAATTTCATGGACAGGTGAAAGTCCCAACTCGAGTGAATGGGACGGAATACATGGAGTATGTTGGTGTAGGTGCTAGGTTTGGCCCAACCTTGGAATCTAAGGAGAAACATGCTACCCTCATCAAACTTGCTATTGCTGACCCTCCTGACTGTTGCAGCACTCCCAAAAATAAGGTTGCCACTTTTTTTTTTTTTACTTTTCGTCTTGTCAATTTGTACTACTCGTCTTTCTTCTTGTTTCACCTGTGTGTGTAATTCCAGTTTCATTTTCTTTTCGTAGCTTACAGGAGAGGTCATTCTTGTTCACCGTGGTAGATGCAGTTTTACCACCAAAACTAAGATAGCTGAAGCAGCTGGTGCCTCAGCCATCCTCATTATAAATAACAGTACAGGTACTCACTCAAGCCTTTTTCTGTGAAAATTATTCCTATTCTTGTAGTTTTTTACACATAGAGTGAGTGCATGTGATAGTATTTATTTCCCAAACAAACAAAATTCTAGTTATCTTCTTGAGTTTGGCAAGGTTGATTGTTGTTTTCCAGATCTTTTCAAGATGGTCTGCGAGAAGGGCGAAAATGTTTTAGATATAACTATTCCTGTTGTTATGTTACCCGTTGATGCTGGTAGAAGTCTGGAGAACATAGTCCAGAGTAACAGTACAGGTAATTCGTTGTATGAATCTAATTGTACTTCACCAGAGGTTTTGTCTTGTATTTTGGCATCTCTCTGCTCTCTCTTTTTCTGTATGTTGGTGTTGACTGTATTTGTTCAGTTACTCTGCAGCTCTAC
Organism: Camelina laxa; assembly: GCA_024034495.1. Classification (NCBI taxonomy): domain Eukaryota; kingdom Viridiplantae; phylum Streptophyta; class Magnoliopsida; order Brassicales; family Brassicaceae; genus Camelina; species Camelina laxa. The sequence goes on along the minus strand of CM043884.1, from coordinate 30,663,867 downwards.
TCGCCGAAACGTCCAGCAGTTGATGTGGCTGAGGTCTTTCTATGGCTTATGGCTGTTGGTACCATTTTATGTGCTTCTTATTGGTCTGCGTGGACTGTCAGAGAAGAAGCTATTGAGCAAGACAAGCTGTTAAAGGTGCTTGCTGGCTCAGAATTTCGTACAACTTTATATTGTGGACATCCATCATGTTCGAACCTTTGACAGCCAAAGAAAAGTGCCCTCATTCGTTTGTTATTGATCTTAAACTGCAGGACGGATCAGATGAACTTTTGCAGTTATCAACCACCAGCTCTAGAGGTGTTGTTGAGGTCACCGTGATATCAGCAATTTTGTTTGTAGTGGTTGCTTCTTGTTTCCTGATCATGCTCTACAAGCTTATGTCATTCTGGTTTATAGAGGTGTTGGTGGTACTATTTTGCATAGGTGGCGTAGAGGTCAGAACGTTTATTTTGTGACCAATTGAAATCATAGAAATACCTAATTGAATCATCCTGTTACTGATACTGAAAGTTTCGTTGGTACTATCAGGGGCTGCAAACCTGTTTGGTCGCTTTACTTTCATGGTATGTTTATTTCTTCTTCTCACTTACATTTTCACCTCTTTTTGCCTTAAAAGAGTAGGATACATTAAGATGTACAACATCCCTTGATGACTTGAATACTATAAGAAACACTCCTAACCCCAAATAGTTGTTCATTATTTATTCTCGTGGGTTGATCTCTTATCAAACTTCCTACGTTCTGCATTGTCTGGATTTTAGGGCTTGTTTTGCCGTGTAATAAAGAACCAGAGAGAAACCATTATATGTTTTGTTTGGTTGACTATGATATGATAGGACTATTTACTTGAATATGTGTTCTTTAACACTCTGCATTGTTTGTAGAAAAAGTTTCATATGTGCATGCTTCTTCACTCTTTAGAAGTTAAAAAAGAAAAAAAGATATCTGATACTGACGTTGGCATTATTATAGTTTCAGATGTTTCCGCCGCTTTGGAGAATCATATGTCAAAGTTCCTTTCCTGGGTGCTGTCTCATACTTGACGCTGGCTGTTTGTCCCTTTTGCATAACATTTGCTGTAATTTGGGCAGTTAAACGACAATACTCTTTTGCTTGGATAGGGCAAGATATACTTGTAAGCACGACTTTCCATCTATCTCTCTTAACTGACTTCAGTTTGAATCCATGTTTTTCTGTGCCACCTACTGTTAAAATTTCCATACAAGACTACCATGCACATACCTAGTCTAACAGATAACAGAAGGTAACAGCTTAATTTTGCTTTTTTTTTTGGCTGACAGGGAATCTCACTGATAATCACGGTTCTTCAAATTGTCCGCGTACCAAATCTTAAGGTAATAGCCATTTCCTTGTGACGGCACCAAATCTCACATGTTGACAACACCTGTAGCCATCTAGTACTAGCTTTCTGACTATGTGCTAAGTTGGCACCTAATAAATAACCTTTAAAATGTTGAAAATTCAAAAATCTGTACCACTGGTTTGAAGACTGAAAATTTGCTTGCTGCCAGTAGACGGACACAATCCTTTCTACCAATGTTAGAAGACCAATCTTTAAAAACAGCATTAGTTATGATGACTCATTGAACTTTAATGTTAACAGGTTGGGTTTGTTCTTCTCAGCTGTGCCTTCATGTATGACATCTTCTGGGTTTTTGTTTCGAAATGGTGGTTCCGTGAAAGCGTGATGATTGTGGTAAGTTCCTGCTGCATTTTTTTTTGGCTCCAGAAAACCATTTTCATTCATGCAAGACTATGCAAGATGTTCCAACATACTTTTCTGTCTGCTCCACACTGATATTTTCGAGAAATTGTCATCCTTTCCCATTTTCCCACCTATAGGTAGCCCGTGGTGACAGAAGCGGAGAGGATGGAATCCCAATGCTACTAAAGATCCCACGTATGTTTGATCCCTGGGGTGGCTACAGCATCATTGGATTTGGTGATATAATATTGCCAGGACTGCTTGTAACTTTTGCGCTGAGGTTTGTACTGTTTCCCTTGCGCTCTTTCGTCTTATTACTATATTAAGGTCTCAACTGAACTGTATCATTAGACGCAAGCAATAGCTTGAAATGATTCGCAAATGCGGATATCGATGTATATCAGGACAACAAACCAACAGAGGTGCTCAGCAAAAAACAGCAAAAATGCAGAAACATAATTGCACACATTGGGGTCTTGCTTAATATACCTCTATATCCGCATTTGTGCATCATTTCAGACAGATACTTAATGAACAGATATCGCTTGAACTCTGAAAAAAAATCTTATAACCCGCCATTCTGGTTCAGTTTAACTTTCATGTAATGCTCTGTGCCTGTTTAATGTGGTTTTGCGTTTTTTTTTGAAGAACTTGTAGATAGAAATATCATGAAAATGTTCAAGAGTTGCTATTGTTGCACCATAAGTAGGGTATGAGCCTCATGACATAAGACAGTACAAAGTCTAGTAAATAGTTAAGTTTGAATGAATCAAGTGTACTCAGAGAAATCAGGGCAAGAGTGCACTAGGTAGACAAATGGAGACGAGATCTTGTTTAGAAGAAGAATAGATACTGTAGGGATGTGTTTTCAGTTGATCCATCTTATGATTTTCATGTAATAAAAGAAACCTACTATGATCAGTACCTTAATCTAATGTTAAATCCGATTAAACTGTGCTCCGTTCTGCAGATATGACTGGTTGGCGAACAAGAAGCTTAAGTCAGGATACTTCCTTTGGACAATGTCTGCTTATGGTCTAGGTATGATCCCTTCAGTAGACGTAGAAGAAATTCCAGAATATCTACTAAAAGGGTTTTTCTAATAGTATTATTCTTAACAATCATCATAGGTCTTCTCATAACATACATAGCTCTAAACTTGATGGACGGACATGGGCAACCGGCTTTGCTTTACATTGTGCCATTCATACTAGGTAAGCACCCAAAAAACAGAGATGTTTTGGAACCAAAAAAGCAACTATTTGAAACTAAAAAACGGTTGGGGGGAAATGTCTGTCAGGAACTCTGTTCGTGTTGGGTCACAAGAGAGGTGACCTGAAGACGCTATGGACAACAGGGGAACCAGAGAGGCCATGCCCTCACGTTAGGCTGCAACCTCAATCGTCGTCTTAAACAACAACCAAATGTATCAGACAGATAAGAACAGATAAAATCAGATGGTTTTTTATTGTTAATACACACACACCCCTTCTTAGGTCTATATATATATATATATAAATATGTCTGTGTACGCTTTTTACACAACTGAGCAACCAGGAGAGCCCCATAACATGTGCCTTGAACTCGTTTTAACCCTTCTTTAATTACTTTCATACGGTTTTCTAATAGATAGATTGGGCCATTGGGGTAAACGTTAATTAAGGGCTAACCCATAGTATATTTTTTTTTTCCACCACCCATATATTAATTGACCCAAACGACGACGAAACTCATCATTATTTCACCAAAGAAAAAAAGAAAGAGTCACACTTTAAAAAGTTAAAAAAAAGAGTATCTGCTCCGGTCCGATCATCGTACTGAAGGGAGAGAGTACAGAGTACTTCTTATACCTAATTTGAGTGAATCAAGACGATCTCTCGCTACTCTCAGTAAGATCATCATTCTCGTTTCCTTTATCTGTTGTTCTGTGAAACCACCCTTGGAAACTGGATTTTTCACCGGCTTGATTGAATTTTTGAGTTGTGAAATTGCGGAAACTTTTTTTAACTTTTTAAGATTTGAAAGACGATGCTTGCCCTTGGATTGGATAGTCCTCTCTCCAAACTCTTACGATTTTTAGATAAAAATCGTAACTTTTTTTGAATTGCAATAGATCCAGGCATATGTTAAGTTTTGATTTGGGTAAATTCAATAGTCATCTCTCTTTTGTTGTCTTTGTCTCCACGAATTGGCTTTTGTAATAATACTTTAGCTCTTGATGATTGGTGGTGACAGCCTGAATTACAAAAAAAAAAATTAAAAAAAGCAATGGCAGAAGAAGCAGCGGATAAGGCAGCTTTCCTCGGTGGTCTTGTTGTCACATTCAAGGACCAAATCCACACTGATGTTCTTGTTAAGCCTGGTCAGCAAGGCTCACCCATACCTACTCACAAAGCCGTTCTGGTATCTGTTTTTTTTTTTCTTCCTTTTTTCTCACATCTCTGCACTCAAATTCACACTGAGATTCCAACTATTTATATACCTTTTGGGTTTCATATATATATATGATCTGCCCAAAGCTACTACTTCTAGTCTCAAGACACTTATACTTAACACATGGTAAAATTGGTTTAGCATTCAGATCATCTATTCTCTAATTCCTGGATTGATTGTTGAGAGTTCCTTCATTAGTTTTTGTTTACCATATTTCAAAGTAAGTTTTGTGAAAGCTCATTTTTGCAGTTTTTTTGGGCTATTTGACAAAATGTTTTACTATCCATTTACTTGCATTGACACTGATTTATGCTTGGATCAAGTAACAACATCCCTTAGATATATCAATCATATATGTATTTGTTTTTCTTCCTGTAGGCGGCAAGATCAAAGGTCTTCAGAAACATGTTAGATTCTGATGAATGCAAGACCTCCTCCGAGGAATCTATCACTCTCCCGGATTTGACTCACGACGAACTCAAATCTCTTCTCGAGTTCCTCTACTGCGGAAACTTGAAAGCTCCATACAATCAATACAGAGCCCTCTATTTGGCTGCCGATAAATACGACATTTCATATCTTCAAGAGGTTTGCAGAAACCATTTCATTGCTTCCCTCAGCTCCAGGAACGTCCTAGACACCTTAGAGCTCGCCAGTGTTCCTTGTGATACACTCTTGAAAGAAGCGGCGATCAATCATATTGTAAAACATATGGAAGAAGTGGTTGTTCCCATGAAATACGAGACATTTGTGCGGAGGAACCCTGATCTAAGCGTGGAGATCACTAGGGCTTATCTCAGAGAGACCAAAGCCAAATCCAAAGATCATAGAGCTTCTTTGCTTTTTCATCGCCCACGCATTGTGGATCCATGAGTGATTTTTCTTACTTTTTTCTTTTCTTGTAAGAGTGAAAAAGTTACTTTGTTTTATGGATTATTATCTCAACGTGTTTTATGTGATTCATGCCCCAGCCTTTATAAATTAGTAAAAGTAAATCGGTTAGATTGGCAGGAAAGAGCAAAAGCTAGTATACTGATATTTAATATAAGTTGCCATAGTAAATGTATATAATATCACAATAAGATCCACTGAGGTTTAAAGTAGATCAAATATGAAAGTACATTGAAATTTAAAGTTTGTTTACGATATTTTATATCTTTAGCTTTTTGACGATCGATAAATATAGTGTTGGCAGTAGGCAACTCTCAATATGTATATTTTTTTTCATTTTATTCAAATGAAAAAGAATGGTAATAAATTGGGATTTGTAGAGGTGGGCCGTGGTAGGTAACCTATAATTAGGTCTCCTGAATAGGAACAAGTGGCAATTTGCCTCCGTAGATGTCGGGGAGTTGGTTTTCGTCTATGTCTTCAAGCAGAGTTGGAGTGAGTTTCTTGTTCTCCACGAAAACAATCTGTCAAGGAAAGAATCAACAACAGAATAACAAAATAAATCTCTCCCAACCAAAGTCTAAACGGTAAGAGGTTAATTTTGTTACCTTTTTCTTGGTGTTGGCGTCGATAAATGGGTAAATGACCTTCCATGCAGTCATGAATATGTAGGGGGCATGAACTATGTATAGTTTCCCTAGTCTCTCTGGGTAACAATCCTGGAGACACAAGGTTTTATTAATTTTCAATTTTGTGAAACTTATTATGTAGCTTCCATAGTATATTCTTCATTGTCCGAACCTTGAAGACAATAACGATATTTTGCTAAAATGGTCCCGATTACAATCATGAAAATTCTTTTATAAAAACAAAAAAACAAAAAAAATCCATTAAAGAGTATAAAGTTAAAAGAAAGAGCCGAGTGCGGCCAAAAGGACCAAAATAACAAAAAAGACTTTTAACCAGATCACCTAGTCAAAAATAACAAAATTACCTTAAATTACCTAGTAAATAACAAAAAGACCTTTAATCTGATCACCAACTCCTAAACCTAGTAAATAACAAATCTAAGTTTTAATTTCTTGGTTAGAAGCCAAATTAATTGTAGTATTCTCTTTTCTTCTTCTTTTTTTTTTTTTGGAGTTAAGTGGATTATTGGCAATATTTATGATATATGCTAAAAACAATACTTATGTTTGTTTCAAAAAAATATGACAGGCAAAAGTGGAAGTTCTAAAAATTGTACCTGCAAAGTGGAAAGAGCAGCAAGGTAGCCGCGGATGTCACAGTTGGAATATCCCCATCCTTGTAGATCTCCAATGGTTACGAATTTCTCTTTACCTCTCGGCATTCTAACATGAACATTAATAAACAAAAAGTGCGTTATTAGCATAAATCCCCTACTAACTTACAACTGACGAATCAATTAATGGATGATGTTATATTCACCTAGCGCATATCTTCTCGAGAGTGTAGACAACAAAACGCTTGAACTCCTCAGGGTTACCTTTGGAAGGGTTATGTCTGTTCCCAATGGCAACAACGATAGGTCGACCCAACTTGTCATGACCCTGCATACACACCTTCTTATGCGAGAGATCATTCGCAATCTCGGATTCAGGTATGTGTCCTTTTGGGAGCATGCTTCTCTTCCAAGTCAGGTACTTGAGAAACAGCGTTGATGCCTTTTCAATGTCGAGGTCACGCGCCCTCAGAAACCGCCTTATCATCAGATCATCCACCTCCTGAGCAAATTCAGACAAGACATATCGTTAAAGATTCTATCAAATCAAAAGACTATCTATCTAGTTAGTTGACTTTTTCTTGACAAGAAATCGAAAAGGGACCATAGTTGCGGGATCTTGTCGGTCGCAAAGAGCTCTCATGATCCCGACTTTGCTCCTTTCGATCTCATCTTCGATCAACGGACCATTGTTGTCTTTCTCAGCTGGTGCTGCTACTTCTTTTTTGGTCTCTTTCTTATCCATTACGTTTCTCCGGTGAACGAGGAGGACCAGATCTTGAAATTGGTGGAGAGAAGAAAGCGGTTGGGATAGAGATCATAAATGAAGACAGCTGAGGGGGAAGATTAAGTATCATTCAATGCCAAGTTGGGCTTCTCTCCCCTTCAATGGCGACACTCACCTACCAACCCTACTCTTCCTTACAATTCCGACTCATTTATTGACTCATCCCCAGCTCTTTTGTCGGGACTCTACGGGAAGAAGACGATCTCACGCTCCAGTCATAATGGGCCTATATTAAGGCCTACTTTCAATTGTGTGAGAGAGCTCACGACACAACCTTAGTAAAAGAGACTTGTTTTATGGTGTTAGACGATTCATAGGCCCCTTTACATACAGTTAGTAGAGAGCCCATGGCAGAAGCTTGTCTCCACTTGTGCGTAGGATATAAACAATTACTATACAGTAATCGATTTTGCAAACTAATTCGTATCTTTTTCAGATATCTTTCCACATGTAGCAGCAGGAATGAACAGATCTGCTTCGTTGCAAAATATTTTTCATGTACCAACCCAAGAAGAGTACAGCTAACACAAACACACATATTCAGTAAAATTTTTAAAAAAATGCATCAACCTAATTATTGCTTGTTACATTAACAATGCCAATGTATATAACTCATAAGCATTTCTTTTATACGGTCCACGCCTCATTACGACCGCCCCAGTCGAAGAAGAGACAGACCAACAACACATATTTGCTGCTTCTGCCACGTGTCGTAATCCTGCTGGTTGGGCAGCTGGACGACTGTGATGTGCGGTTGCTTTTTCGAGAAAACGGCAACGTCATAGCCACACTACCACCACCACTATTCCCTAAAAGTTGTTGGTGTTTTTCTTAATCATAGTCATAGCTAGCTCACGTTCGGAGTATTTGTCTCTTCTTAATCATTGTTTAGGTTCGGATTATTTGTTTGCTTTCAGTAGTTAATAAAATAATACCCACAATAGAGTTAATCTATTACTATAAATTATTGTAAAAAGAAAAAGAAAAAAAAGAGAAATTTGAGGTTTTCTTTTTTTTTTTGAGTTATGGAATCCCATTCCGCATTTTACTAGCACATGAATCATACTCTAAGACTATAAAAGTTCTGAATGGATAACATAAGTCTGCAAATTTATTTGCTTTGGTTGGTTGAATGGATTGAGAAGAAAAAAGTAAGTGAGTAAGTAGGGAAACGAACACATGTGATCACAGAAAAGAAAAGCAAAGGTTGAGCTGTTCAATGCCCCGCAAAATTGAAACTAATCTCCAACTTATAATAATATGGTTTGTTTTGTGTTCGACTTTAAAAACCTCAAAATTGACAATCTATACTATATTGTCACACTAGTGAAAGAATATACTACAAGGTAATAATAACTTTTATAAAAACAATAGGCCCGGGCACAAATATTCTAGTATGTTACTTTTTCATAATAAAGCAGGTCGCTTTCCACACACTTCTTCTCCTTTTTTTTTTTTTTTTTCTCCAACGGTCGGAAATAGTAATATTTTTTTATTCGTCGGCTAGTCAAAAAGTTAAATCCTTTTTTACTGTGTTTCGGCAAAAGAGAAAGAATTACATTATTAAGTTGTACAGGTTTAAAAGTTTTTAACTGTTGAGCTTCGTCCTTTAGTTTAGACATGTGCCACCTATAACCAACAGAGACCCTTTTTGCTTTATTGGCAAGACCTCAAGAGATAAGACAACTCACAGAACCAATCTCAAATGATTACTTACTATTTATCGTCTTTAAGATAATTTTGATTTATAATTACAATTTACGTACGGTTAGCTCATTGTATAAGAAAAACAACACCCATTACAAATTTTTGTTTATTTGGTAGAGATAACTAATTGTACAGACAAAAATATTCTATGCTACTTAAAAAAGAAAAAAACTACTGTATTTTGCTAGAAAAAAAACAAATTAAGATTACTATATTTATAATTTAATTAATAAAGAAATAAAGTAGCTCAAACATGGCTACGTATTGAAGCTTCAGAGTAGAATAATACAAGTAGCCAAGAAAATTATTAGCGTGAGTTTGTTACATGATTAAAAAACAAACCTTCAATCAAGTTTTTATTACAATAGTAGTATTAGTATTATTAAACAAAGATCATCGTTATCCATTATTGATTCCCTCTTCTTTCTCACTATTTTCGAGACGTTTAGGCTTTGCTTTTTCCTCTACTACCTCTCTCTCTCTCTTCTCTATAAAACCACTCTTTTCTCCTTCTGAGCCACTCACTATACTCATTGCACAAAGAAAAAGAAGCTAAACAAACGTTTAACGTTTCTAGAGAGAGATGGAAGGAAAAGAAGAGGATGTTCGAGTTGGAGCGAACAAGTTCCCGGAGAGGCAACCCATAGGGACGTCGGCTCAAACGGACAAAGACTACAAGGAGCCACCTCCAGCGCCACTGTTCGAGCCAGGCGAGCTGAGTTCTTGGTCCTTCTACAGAGCCGGTATAGCCGAGTTTATAGCCACTTTCTTGTTTCTCTACATCACAGTGTTGACAGTGATGGGAGTGAAGAGAGCTCCAAACATGTGTGCCTCTGTTGGAATCCAAGGCATCGCTTGGGCTTTCGGTGGCATGATCTTTGCCCTCGTCTACTGTACTGCTGGAATCTCCGGTATAAAAACCCATTCTTTATAGTTATCTAATATTCAATTGGTCTTCTCTTTTGATGCATGCATGCTTTAGACCTAGTAGTAGCTCTGTTTTTCGAATTGAGAGTTGTTTGATTCAAATTTTGTGTCTTTGTATTTTGTCAGGTGGGCACATAAACCCAGCGGTGACGTTCGGTCTGTTCTTAGCTCGTAAACTGTCGTTGACGAGAGCTGTCTTCTACATCGTGATGCAATGTCTCGGAGCCATCTGCGGCGCTGGAGTTGTCAAAGGCTTCCAGCCTAATCCTTACCAAACCTTCGGCGGCGGAGCCAACACCGTCGCTCACGGCTACACCAAGGGATCTGGACTCGGCGCTGAGATCATCGGAACATTCGTCCTTGTCTACACCGTCTTCTCCGCCACTGACGCCAAAAGAAGCGCGCGTGACTCTCACGTTCCGGTAATTTTCGAGTACCTACCCAAAATCTTAATTTGATTGATGTTTGAGAAAGAAAGATTTGGTAATAATATTAGATTTTGGGTTTTGCAGATCTTGGCTCCACTACCAATAGGATTCGCAGTGTTCTTGGTTCACTTGGCGACGATTCCAATCACCGGAACTGGGATTAACCCAGCTAGGAGTCTTGGAGCTGCAATCATCTACAACAAGGACCACTCTTGGGACGACCACGTGAGTCTCCTCCTATTTCATTACATACTGATCTGTCTTTTTTATATTTATTTCATTACATATGTTCTTGTTGTTGCTGTTTGCAGTGGATCTTCTGGGTTGGACCATTCATTGGAGCAGCTCTTGCGGCTCTTTACCACCAACTTGTCATCAGAGCCATTCCTTTCAAGACCAGAAGCTGATTATATTTTTTAAGTTCATTGTTGCTTTCTTTGTCATTATTATTTCTCTTGGTTTGTATCGATATCGAGCTTGGTAATGTTATGTTTGAGATCTGGTCATATATGTTTTATTCAAAGGATATTATGGGTTTGTCTTTGTCTTCTTTCTTGGTTATTTGCCGTGGAATTGGATGGTCTATCTGGTTTAATCCTAATAGAAGTATATGTCTGGTTTAATTTGAGTAATTTTCAAAATTAATTTAAAGTTTTCCAATTTCTATTCCGGTTTAAATAAGACCAAACGTAAAAATATGGTTTCCGGCTTCTGGGTATCTCGGGTCATCGGCTTAACCAAGATTAATTTATCCCATCTGCATTGGTCCTCTTTTGCACTCACCAACATTTTTGCTAATGTGCCCATTTCTGGATGCTACCATCTTTTTATATCAATCCACTCTAAAGCTTTTCTTAGTTTGTATGTTGAACACACAATACTATATATATGTATGTTGAACACAAACTATTTATGTATGTTGAACCTTTTACTATATATGTATGTTTTAACACACACTATTTATATTAATTGAGTAATATATGTTTATTTTTAAAAATTCAAATCACAATATATGTAGAAATTATAAATTTTTATTAATTTTATGTATTATATAATGATCCACTACATTTAAAATTTTTAAATCAAATAAAATGACAAGAGAATAATTTTTTTTTGATATGGAAAAAATACTCTAAATATCTATATTAATTGTAGAACATTATGTATATGGATATCTAAAATATTTAAATTGTGTTTGGTTATAAGAATAATAGAGAGATTTAACTAAATTTGTTTGGATATGAAATTTTTTGTTTTTAGGTATAAATTTTTTGCAAAAATACTACTTGTACATTTGTGCGTTGAACTCATGTAGAATAGGTCGCGGATTATGGAGATAAACGGTGTAATGCCACTGCCTCCACTCACCATCACCAGAGATTCATGTCTGTTCTCGAACATGCAAAGAAAAAAACAGAGCATTAAAAGTTACTTGTGGCATAAGAAACTGACTGTTGAACTTGTCTGTTTTGGATTTAAGTGAATTACCTTAGGAAATCAGTGCAATTAGGGCCGTAGGGTCCCTTGACTGAAACAGCGAGTCGTTCTATGACTTCTATCCGATCAGAAGAAGATGAAGAAGAAAGCATCTCGTAAAGCTAAGTGGACCATTTTCCTTGGCTCTTGATCATAACACTTAACGTCTCTGGTTCCGAGTTTGCTACTAGAAGTTATCGTAAATGTAAAACGGATTACCCACTGCCTCACTTTTATTTTTACTTTTTTGCTAGAAAGAAACTCGTCAAAGTGGATTACCCACTGCCTCACTTTTTTGTTAGTTTCTACTTTCTATCTTTAAAGTGTATGTTATGTGATTAAACTATTGTTATCTGCTTGGATTTAAAAAAAAAACTATATAAACCATAGTAATTGCGTGCATACCGGTATTTCCCAAGCTCGTATGTGTGCGTATAGCGTAAAATTACAAACCCGTAAAAACTGTTACATTCATATCCGTAAGTATGATGAATGCATGGCTCAAGGCCTGTCCAACTCCCAACCATTTTACCCGTTTTTAATTATATATCATTGACTATGAGATACAAGAAACCCCAAAAAGAACAAAATCATATGTAACTGATTATTAAAAAAGAAAGGAAGGTTTTATTTAAAACTAAGTCAATTAGAATAGAACTCTAAAATGTCGACGTTACCTTAAAACGTAAAATCTTGCAATCCGAATTATTATACTTATACACAAATCAAAGTCATTTTCAGCTATATTAACTTGGTCAGGCGGCCGTCAACTTTAATGCTTCACGTATATACATTATACACACATAGTCCCCCCCAAACTATTCTAATAACTCACTCAATTAATTAGACAGCCTTCCATTTAGGTGAGCTACTAAGCTACTTTTCTTTCATGTCAATCAACACAACAACAAAAAAATAACCAAACCGCGTGACCAAAAATATATTTATGTAAAACATTGATATATTCACCAAATTTCATCATCTAATAAATACTAAATAAATTTTATTAATCTTTCTATTTTAAATTAAATATATCGAATAAATCACTCATATTAAATGTAATATATCAGAAAAGAGGTGTAAAATTGAAACCTTTGTCGTGAATGTGATGTGGAATTTAAAAGTTTCAAAGAGATAAGTTTTAAAATGAGGGTTAATTTTGTTATGATTGAAAGTTTGAGGACAAATTCGTAAAACGAGAATATTAATTGGAGTGATAAGTTATTTTGTTTTTGTCAGTTGAGCGACTGGGAAACAAAACAAAGCGCATTTAAAACCCCAAAGAGCTTCCCTCTCTTTCTTCCCAAATTCCTCTGTTCTCTCTTTAATCTCTTTACTACTAAGCCGCCATTATCGAGTGATAGGGAGAGAAAGAGTCGCCGCAACAAGAAAAAATGTCTCCGGCGAAGAAAAGCCGAAGTTTTCCTCCGATAAGTGAGTGTAAAAGTGGAGAGTATGATTCGATCGCGGCGGATCTTGACGGGACTCTGCTTCTATCAAGAAGCTCCTTCCCTTACTTCATGCTCGTCGCCATCGAAGCTGGTAGTCTCTTCCGTGGTTTGATCCTTCTTCTATCTCTCCCTATCGTCATCATCGCTTATCTCTTCGTCTCCGAATCTCTCGGAATCCAAATCCTCATCTACATCTCCTTCGCTGGTATCAAGATCAAGAACATCGAACTCGTCTCTCGCGCCGTTCTTCCTCGGTACGTACCTCTCCAGATCTTTGATTCTTCATTCGCTATTCGTTTGGAGTCTCAGATTTGACTTTAGGGGTTTTGATTGTTTTTTAGGTTTTACGCGGCGGATGTGAGGAAGGACAGTTTTGAGGTGTTTGATAAATGTAAGAGGAAAGTGGTGGTTACTGCGAATCCCATAGTGATGGTTGAGCCATTCATCAAGGATTATTTGGGAGCAGATAAAGTTTTGGGAACAGAGATTGAAGTTAACCCCAAGACGATGAAAGCCACAGGGTTTGTGAAGAAGCCTGGCGTTCTTGTTGCTGATTTGAAGAGATTAGCAATCTTGAAAGAGTTCGGCGAAGAATCACCGGATCTTGGCCTCGGTGACCGGACCTCCGATCACGATTTCATGTCCATCTGCAAGGTAATCTCTCTCTCTCTCTCTCTCTGGTTTGATTTGCATATCCAAATGCTTTGATTTTACGTTTTCTTGAATCTTTAAAACATGATTTAAGTGGTTATTAATTAAGTAATGAGCATAAACCCATGTATTTAAAAACAAATAAATGCAGTAGGACCCTATAAATGGAGGTGGAGAAGTTTCACACATGACACATGATCTATGGAAAAATATATTGATACAGTCTTCACATGATTTATTTACTTTGTATGTGTAGTGTGTATCATTAACGCATGAAAAATCTACAACTTAGAAATTAGGATAAAATATGATGTTTTAGGATCACATAATATATGCATATGTGAATTCACTGACAGCCAGTGACAAAAAAAGTAGATAATAGTATAGAATAATACTACAAGTAGACTTGTTTTCATAAATGCTTCCAACCTATCACCAACTAACATCCCACATAAGTTGGACGGTCCATTTAATGAATCAATCAATCCATCCATATGTCAACATGTACTAATTTCTTTCATTTTTCCTCTGCAAGTTTCAGTTGCTAGTTTACAAAACTTCTTACTATAATCGTGTGAATTAGGACAAATGATTTAAAATATTATCTTAACAGGAAGGTTACATGGTGCACGAGACCAAATCAGCCACAACAGTTCCCATAGAGCGTCTGAAGAGCCGCATCATCTTCCATGATGGCCGTCTAGTCCAACGCCCGACGCCACTAAACGCCATAGTCATCTACCTTTGGCTTCCTTTTGGCTTCATGCTCTCAATCTTCCGCGTCTACTTCAACCTCCCTTTACCTGAACGCTTTGTCCGCTACACCTACGAGATCCTCGGTATTCACCTGACGATCCGTGGCAACCGTCCTCCACCTCCTTCCCCTGGTAAACCGGGAAACCTCTATGTCCTTAACCACCGTACCGCCCTTGACCCCATAATCGTTGCCATTGCTCTCGGCCGTAAGATCACATGTGTCACTTATAGTGTCTCTCGCCTCTCCCTGATGCTCTCACCCATCCCTGCCGTTGCTCTGACCCGAGACCGTGTCGCTGATGCAGCCCGCATGAGACAACTCCTAGAGAAAGGTATGTTCTATCTATGCGCTCTCAGTTATCATTGTAGAAAAGCAGAGTGTCTCTGTTTTGCTACTTACGATTGGTTTCACTATCTCATATGGACCCTAAAATATGAAATGAAGAGAGAACCTAGGCTCCATTGGTCACACATAATACCTTTGGTTTCGTATAAAGAAAATCAGAAAAGAGAGCATTACCTCACCTGGTTTTCATTAGAATCATATACAAGTGCATTACTTACAGAATCAGAAAACAGATACTTCTCTCTTTTTTTTACACTAATCAAAATTCCTATCATCACACTATCATTAATTGTAACTCTTTATTTTACTTTTTTGCAACAGGTGATTTGGTGATCTGTCCCGAAGGAACGACGTGTAGAGAACCATATCTACTAAGATTCAGTGCTCTATTCGCAGAGCTGAGCGACCGGATCGTGCCAGTGGCCATGAACTGCAAGCAAGGGATGTTCAACGGGACGACAGTGAGAGGTGTGAAATTCTGGGATCCGTACTTCTTCTTCATGAACCCTCGACCTAGCTACGAGGCCACTTTCTTGGACCGTTTGCCTGAAGAAATGACGGTAAACGGTGGTGGCAAGACTCCTTTCGAGGTGGCTAATTACGTTCAGAAAGTGATCAGTGGAGTTTTGGGATTCGAATGCACTGAACTTACAAGGAAGGATAAGTATCTGTTGCTTGGAGGCAACGACGGGAAGGTTGAGTCTATCAATAAGACCAAGTCCATGCAGTAATATATATATAGTCCAGCTAATTACTGGTTGCTGCTATTTTGCTTGAGACTGAATATTGTTCTTTCTGGTTTTACCAGTTACCTGTTCTTTTGTCATGTTTTATTCGAGGAAAAGGTTTTGTTGAATATGCAATTACGTTTTAACTCTCAACTCAACGTACGTACATGTTGTTTTACGATTTTCCGTTGTCTTAACTAATAACTATGAATGATTTGTAAAGTGTCTACAAATATTTGTGTTAGATTTACAAACATAACAGACAGATAAATAAAGTCCAATATACTCTGCCACGAATTCTATCTGTCATAAGTGCATTGAATAACGTTTAAATATAGATTTGTATAAATAAGAAGTATATATAATAACGTTGTGTTTGATTTACTTTTGTTTATGAATTTTTTTAATTATACATCTACTTGCGCAGATTCTGTAACTTCTTTGACATTAGGAGCAACACCGGACACCATTGAAGCATCAACCACTATGGAAGGAAAAAAGATTTTTCCAATTTTCCTAACAACAAGAGGTTAGTGTGATTACCATTGTCATAATCCCTTCATCAACAAGAGAGATAAGTTTTGTTATTAATAATGTGGTATAAAAAAAAGAACCACAATAATTTTGTGTTTTTCAAGCCTAAGATCTTTCATTTTCTATTTTTTTCATGATGTATTTCAGTTTTTTGATAAGTTTTTTCAAAAATGAAATGAATTATATTTTTTAGAATTGCACAAATTTGTAGTTGTTATTTGCTAGTGTACATGAGATATGGTTTTCAACATGAAAATCTTAATTTTATAAGTTTATGATTAATATGATTAATCATGGTAATCATTTGCTTACGACAACGGAGAAATCACTAATTCTTGTTATTCTCGTCAAAGATGATAAGATCGGTTCACTAAAAAATAGAACATAAGATCTACATGCTAGTTATTAAGGGATGACTTTCATATATATATATATATGATTTTTATGATGTATCAAATTATAAAAAATGCACAAAGCTTGCGGTCCACTTCTAGTTATGTGTTTCTCAGTGCCGTTTTTGTCAAAAATCTCTTATAGTTCTACTGGTTAAGACTTGCAAAAAGCCAAAAATGCTCAAAATTTTGTTTTGGCTATAAATTAGGTTTTTTTTTTTTTTGGCTTGTGGCCTTCTAATTGTTAGCAACATCTGAATTTAAAAATTCACAAGCTAAAACTAATAGATTCAAACTCAAGATTCTCAGCCGAACCCAAAGAACATATCTTTGCTACCTCTTGCCTCATCTTCTTCGGACCACACACAAGAACTCCCACGCTCGAACCCTTAAAACCAACTAGGAGCTCTGTTTCACACAATAAACAGAGTTAGAACTCACAAAAAAATAACCATTTGTAGCAGTATGATCTGAAATAGACTTACTGTTAAGATTAGGCCTCTCTCCATAATGAATGTCGGTGGATTGCGATAGCAATTGCTGCGGCGAGCTCTCCATAATCAACAGAGAGAAATCGCCGACGTATTGGTCATTTTTCGTATAATACCTTTTTTTGCTCCACAACATAGCAGCCGTACAAGTAGCCACCACGCTAATGGAGATAGTAAGAAGGTAAATGAGCGACTTATGAGCCGAAGTGTACTTTTCCGAGCTTTGATTGATGTGATATCTTGTGATAAGTGCGATGATGACAAGAAAGATTATGAACGAAGAAGAGAGGATGGTGGCAAGACAGAGCCAAGAGTTTGGCCCGAGGATTGGTGAGATGGGTTTGTCTGATAGGTTTGGTTTGAAGCGTAGGGTTTTGATGGTATTACTATTGTGAGTTGATTCTCTCGCTGATATTTCCTTCTCTCGGGTGACGAAGGCTTTGATCTGGATGTCCACAAACGAGGTGATGTCGGTGGTGAGACCAGTGGTTGGTAGAATAAGGTCGAGCATGGAGAGCTCTGAGGAGTTTTTGAACGCGCAGATGAGGGTCATTTTGGGGGTTTTACATTTGTGCGTTGAACTAATGTAGAATAGGTCGCGGATTATGGAGATAAACGGTGCAATGCCACTGCCTCCACTCACCATCACCAGAGATTCATGTCTGTTCTCGAACATGCAAAGAAAAAAACAGAGCATTAAAAGTTACTTGTGACGTAAGAAACTAAATGTTGAACTTGTCTGTTTTGGATAAAGTGAATTACCTTAGGAAATCAGTGGAAATAGGGCCGTAGGGTCCCTCGACTGAAACAGCGAGTCGGTCTATCCGATCAGAAGAAGATGAAGAAGAAAGCATCCCGTAAAGCTTAGTGGACCATTTTCCTTGGCTCTTGATCATAACACTTAACGTCTCTGGTTCGAGTTTGCTACTAGAAGTTATCGTAAATGGATGCCACTGAAGCTTCGAAATACTCGGTATGTTCACGAACATTGTACTTGTTGGGCTATACATCAACACTGTATGAAGAGATGGACAATGTTTGAGAAGACTGTAAAATCAATTTTAGCAAATGATTTACTGAATCATGATCGATTGAAGAAGGAAAAAAACAGAGGAATCATGATCAGTAGTTAAACTCACTAGGGTTTTTGGAGAAATTGAGCTCAACGGTGTCACAGGGAAGAACACGAGCAGAGACTAGTTTGACATTGTTGCGCGACTGGAGAGATCTCAAAAAACGATCGACGATGAAGATGTAGAAACCGGGAAAAGGGATCAACGCATGAGAGATGCCGACGTGGAAGACGTAGAAGAGCATGAAGACGATGTAGAGATAATGAGTATAGAAGAAGACTTCGAAGAATCTCCTCCTTATCTTCGGATACGTGGTTACCCACATCATAAGTCCAGCCACCAGAGATATCGCTCCAGCTAAATTCGAGACACCGGTCCTGTCCCACTCCAACATCTATATTTTGACACGAACGTTTAAGGGCATTTAATTAATGTAACATATATAATAGAACAATATCAATGATGAATAACGGACCAAAAAGATACTAACTAACCTTGGAGATTTCATTTCTGGATATCCAATAGATTAAGTAACAGAGACCGTGACTGGTGAATATGATCATGGTCAAGTGTCCCAGCCATATGTGGTACTTGATGGTTGACTCGGACGTAAGCCCCACTGCAGCCAGCAACGACGAGCCACGAGCCACTGGATAGAACAAGAACGCCAAGCATATGTCCCCTACTATACCTACCCATACTGCTATTAACTCCAGTCTCGCTTGCCATCTTTTTCAGTTTTGCCACAAAAACAAATTATATGCTAAAGGCCAAGTCAATTTATAGCTTAAATAATAGTACATGTCAATGTTATTTTACAAAAAAATTGTTTATAAAAAGGTCAAATTGTTTTGAGTGATTGAGAAAACTATGCGTCACTTCTTATTTTAAGACGCACAACTATATAATGTAGTTCAGTGAAAACAGAAAAGTTGATTTATACAATATATATTCTCATCATATATCAAACAAAAAATGCCCTGCAAATATGATCATTATATATGAATATTTTTGCTATTATGTTCATTCACAAAAATTCATCTATAAATAAAACTTACAGGATCTCTCCGTCAAGTGCTGCTGATTCAGAAGTGATAGTGACAAAGGTATTGTAAATGTAATTGGTTAGGCTCCAAAGAAGAAGAGCCATGAACATTGTTAAAAACATAACCTCAGTCACTGTCACTATTCCTAATGGTCCCTTCACTAACATTGGTCTTCTCAATACACCAAACTTGTCTCTCTTCTTCTCCGCTCTGCTTTAAAATTTACGAAAAAGAAAGAATCTAAAATTAATTAAATTTTAAAAAGCTATTAATCATAGAGCAATCAGTTGGTAGCTAGCTTAAAGCGTTTGATTACGTATTTAATTGGTTAACCGTCGTTTGTTTCTTCAAGTGAAGGTAGATACACCCCAGAAAAGCCAGTAGAATCATGGGGAACATGTAAAGCAAAAGGTTCACTCCTAATAAAAGAAAGAAGTCCATTATATGTAATTGATCATATATTCGTATATAAAAAAAAAAATCAGGATTATATGTCGAGTGGATTACCTGGTTTCCCATAGTAAATCGATTTACCGAGCTTGGCACGAATGGAGATTAACCAGATTTTCTTATAGGTCGAAGTTGGCATCATAATCCAAATAAACATAGTTCCCATCAAAATCACCATCGTTAAGAGTTTAATCACCTTTTCAATCACTTTTTTATTCATTTCTCCTAATCTTATGGCACAAGAGATGAAATTCCAAGAAATAAGAAGGAAAAAAGACAAAGCAAAATAGAGATTGCAATGAATTTTACAGAATCCATATATATAGTGTGTTTTTTTTGTTAATTACATGTCTAATTATTATTTTATAACAAATGCAAAAAAAAAAAAAAATCCAATAATTAAGCATATAGAGATGAAAATATATATTATTACTTCTGTATAAAAAATGACATATAAGTAACTTTTGAAATGATTTATTATTTTAAAAAATAATAGAAGAAAAAGTGTTCTGGTAAAAAGAATTAGAAAGAACCCCAAATGTTGAAAAAAAAAAAGAAATAGGCTACTCGTTTGTAGATGTTCAAAAAATATGAAAATCGATTAAAAAAAAAGAAAGTTGAACTCGTGGAAGAGCCCAAGTAAGCGTGTGTCATATTTCTAATGTCAACGCCATTCTATAATTAGGGGCTTATATTTGGCAAATAATGGAAAGCAGATCGTTGAGCTTTATGGTTCAGGTCTTCCGGAGTGTGTCTTTGCTTCGCCGATGTGTGTTGAGACACAGATCTTCACGTGTCCTTTAGTCACAAAAGGTAATCTAAATAATAGTATATATTCATAGAAATACATTTCCTATTCTCTTTTTAGTCAACGATTTTATTCTTCGTAGTGAGTTTTGAATATCCGGAACACGTAAATTCATGAATTTTACATTAATTAGTTGGAGTCAGTTGTTATTTTATTTCACATATTAAGCCATGAATTTTCAGTATGTAAATTAATGTGTTTTTTTGGATAAAATGATATTTTTACTAGCTTTTTTATTTGAAACTAGCTTTTTATTTTTATTAGTTACCCACTAAATTCTAGCAGTCAGAGAGATACAAAAGTGTTAAATAGGTTGATGTGTATGTTAATTAGTGATATGTCAATTGAAACGGTTTGTTTTTCTTATGTTCACGTAACTTCTTCTTCATCCTTTTAACCAATAATTAGGCATTCAGATACATATCTTATGACCCAAAACGAGTTTATTATATTTCGACATTTACAATTTCACAGGACCTATATGCTTCGTTACATAAGGAAATGTAAGGATTACAAACAAAAGGATATTGCCAAACTTTAAGGGGGTCTTTTTGCACACTAACTATATGTCTATATTCCTAGAAAGGGATCAAAAAAAAAAAAAAGCTGAAAATGTAACAAGCACACAAAGATAGGTCAAATCGCAAGGCCCACCTTATTGATTTGCAACTCAAGCAAATTCAACAACACATGGTAAAACATAGTTATATACGCAATCACCAGCTGAAGCTGATAGATTCAAAATGAAGATTCTCAGTCAAACCAGAGGAACATATCTCCGCAACCTTTTGTCTCATCTTCTTCGGACCACACACAAGAACTCCCACACTCGAACCTTCCACATCAAGTAGAAGTTCTGCTCATACAAATTAAAACCAACAAAGATCATGTTTAGAATAATTCTATGTATAATATAGAGGTAGAGAAAGTGAAAGAGGGTTATGTATATTTTACTCTTGAGATTAGGTCTTTCTCCGAAATGAAGATTGGTGCGTTGCACGAGCGACTCTTGTGGCGTACTTTCAATTTCTCTCACGGAATTGTAACCCGAAGAGGTAGTAGGGGAAGATGTTGGAGATGGAACATCGACGTTCTGGACCTGTTTATTTTCAACGTTACCGTACTTCTTCTTGTTCCACAACATAGCTGCACTAGAAGTCGCCATGATGCACACGGAGATGACCACGACATTTATGATGGTTTTTGAAGTCAATGAATAGATCTTGTTTGTGTTGTGGTCGATGGGGTAAATGTAGTATCTATTGATGATACCAATAATTATCATGAAGATCAAGAACGAAGATGAGAGAATCCCACCTAGCCAAAGCCATGAGTTTGGTCCTAGGATTGATGAGATGGATTGATCTGAAAGACTTGGTTTGAACCAGAGAGTTTTGATTTTGCCAGTTGTTGCTTCGGTTCCTGCTTCTTTCTCTCGGGTTATATAGGCTTCGATTTTGATGTTTATGTCGGAGGATAGTTCAGTCTCGAGACCGGATAATGGCAAAACAAGATCGAGCATGGAGATTTCTGAAGACGTTTTAAACGCACAAATCAGAGTTATTTTGGGGATTTTGCATGTTTGTTTTTGGCTTGTGGCGATCAAATCACGAATAATAGAGATGAAGGGAGTGATCCCGCTTCCTCCGCACACCATAACCAAAGCTTCATGCCTAGAATGTCAAAAAGAAAACTTATGAAATCAATGTTACTTGAAGTGCAAGTCAATCAAGTTTCCAATACCCTAAGAAGTGGAATATCAAGTTATGTGAGAACGTGAATATATATAACTCACCTTAAGAAATCGGTGGAAGCAGGGCCGTAAGGACCCTCAACAGAAACAGCAAGTCGGTCAATATGATCAGAAGAAGAAAGCTTCTGGTGAAGCTTAGTTGACCATTTGCCTTCGGTCTTGATCACAACACTTAGCTTCTCTGGTTCGAGTTGGCTACTCGAAGTAATCGTAAATGGATGCCATTGCAGTCTCGAAATGCTCGGTATGTTCACAAACAATATGCTCGTCGGGCTATAAGCCAACTCTGTATAACAAAACCAATAGTTTAGAATTGGATCATCCAAAAAGGGTAAACTGTTGTTGATGATAAACTAATCTAGTGATCACACTCATTGAATTGGACAAAAGAACTCACTAGGGTTTTTGGAGAAAGTGAGCTCGATGGTGTCGGAAGGAAGAATTCGAGCAGAGAGCAAGCGGACATTCTCACGAGACTGAAGGAACCGAAGGAAACGATCGACTAAGAAGATGTAGAAACCAGGGAGAGCGATGAAAGAGAAGCCTATGCCGACGTGGAGAACGAAGAAAAGCATGAAGACGATGTAGAGATAGTGAGTATAGAAGAAGACTTCGAAGAATCTCCTCCTTATGTTCGGATACGTGGTTACCCACATCATAAGTCCAGCCACCAGAGATATCTCTCCGGCTAAATTCGATATATCTTTCGTATCCCACATGATCATCTGCCATTCGTTTATATATTTCACGTCAGACTATATTTTACTATACCGCTTTAGACTTGAAAAAAAAAAAAAATCGATTATATTTAGTTATAAAAAAAAAATTACGAAAAATATTTGAATTATCACATTAATTTACTGGAGTAGGAGTATTGTTAGTAAATGCTTTCTTTATTATCCAAATAATTACCACCTTAAAATGCGTGATTCAATTAAATTCTGTTTTTGGATCAGCAAAATTAATTGCGTTATCTACACATTTATGCCATGTGAAGACCCAAATTTCGACCGCAATACTGCGTTGTATGGAAGCTGCTCCATTCAGTGTGAGGTTGACAATTCTGAATTCACTTTTGTTTTTGAGTCGTTGACTTTTTGGTGGGACTATTTATTTAGGCCTAGCCAAAATCTAATCCGTTCTATATATAGTAGTATGAACGTACCGCTTTGAATTAAATTTTAATAAAACAAAATAATACCTGGGAGATTTCATGCATAGAGGCCCAGTAAATGATGTAACAAAGACCATGAACCGTGAAAAGGACCATGACCATATGTCCGAGCCAAATATGGTATTTGATGCTTGACTCCGAGGTTAATCCCACCGCCGGTAGCAACGATGATCCACGAGCCACCGGTAAGAACAAGAACGCTAAACATATGTTTCCGACCAGCCCCAACCTTAGCGCCGCTGATTCCAGCTTCGCTTGCCACCTTATATATAATTCATCAAAATTTTAACTATTTATTATTACAAACATCTACGTACTAACCAAGTTGTACACTTCTCTTACATTCATTTATTAAAACTATTGAATTACAAAGAACATATAGAAAGAATTGCTTACAAAGATTCGCCATGTGCGGCGAGTGATTGAGGAGTCATAGTGGCGAAGCTATTGCGCAAATAAATGATAAAGCTCCAAAGAAGAAGAGCCACAAACATCGCCAAGAAGGTTATCTCAGTCACTGAGACTATCCCTAATGGTCCCTTCACTAACATTGGCTTTCTCAGTGCACTCCACACTCCTCCCTTCGTCTCCCTTTTTTTCGATTAAGAGAAACAAGTTGCAATAAAAGAAAAGTGATGCAATTTGTACACATAAGTTAACTGATTAATTGTTTACCTATCGATATGGTATGACTTTCGTTTCTTAAAGTGAAGATAGACACATCCCAAACAAGCTACGACCATCATTGGAAACATATACATGAAAAGTGTCGTCCCTGCCGTACAAACCAAGGAAAAAAAAAAGATTTGAAAATTCATTTTCTTAATTGTGCCGGGAAAAATAGACGAGGAGAGCTTCGTTTTTTTTTTTTTTTTTTGATATATAATTAGTAGTTTTTACTGAAAAAAAATGTATTAGCCTAGGTGTTTTTTTAGCTAGGGAATCAAATTTTATTTGAAGGTCATAAAAACAAGAAAAGCGATTCAGTTCAATATTGGAAAATATTGATCATACAATTACGTACCTGAGGAACCAAAATAAGTTGATGTTCCAAACTTAATACGCAAAAGAGGCTGCCACTTGTTTCGATAGGTTAGTGTTGGCATCATGATCCAAAGCAAGAAAATTCCAAGGAAAATCACCATCATTAGGAACTTAGTCACTCCCTTGACCATATCCTTAAACTCTTCTCCTGCAGATGGGTTCGAACCACCATTATTGCTTTTGCTGATCTCCATCTTCTCTCTCCTCTCAGATTATCTCTCTCAAAAGATCTTAAGAGATACGATCGCTTTAGTGAGAAGGATCGAGCTAGCTTGTTTTGAGAGAAGGAGTGGTAGGGTAAGTGTATATATAAAGAGAAAATTTTTGAGTGGGAATTGGATGAAGTAAGCTAGTTGCATGCTCCATGCATGTGACTCCTCCCCATGGATCTTGTTTTTTGTTTTCTTTCATTATTTTAAATCTATTTGTTGTTTTTCTTGGCGAGATGACGTAAAAAAAAAAAACGAATATACGATACGGTTAGAAACGTATATCAATTTTTGAATATACGATATATATATATGTACAAAGTAAGTTAATTAAATTTATATAAAATAATGACAGTACGTAATATGGTAGCAATATCGCCAAACCAAACTTGTTTTAGTTCGATTCGAACTATTAGCTCTAACTTTGTATTGAACAACGGTAACAAAATTGCATTACCGCACTATAAAGACATGTCATGATCGATCTATTTTTATTTTATCACCTAAATTAATTCCTTGTGTTTTAAAAAATACTCATAAGTCATAAGATATTCAACTATATCTAGTATTGATTAATACTTGCAAAATTTTATATATGCATGATCAGCCTAGATCTTCTTGTGTGTGTACTCACAACGTCAAACAATTTTGTATATGAGAAAGTAGGATTTTAAAGTTTAGATAGAGCCTGTAGGATCATTAAAATATTTGTTGACTTAAGGAAGTGGCCAAGGATCATGCTATACCTTTTGTTGCTCCTAGCGTATTTGATAATTATATATTCGGTTAGGTTATTGATCGGTTAAAACATGTCCAAATACATTCTAAACATAATATTAAACTATCAAGTATTAGTTGTGTGTATCATCATTCTAAAGTGAATCCGTGTCTATGTCTAATATAAAATGAAATATATTGAATAACCACCATTTTTACATATCATACAAACAACAACAAAAAAATCCTGTAAGAATTTAGTTGACATCCATTATTCAAAAGACCTAATAATCTTCCTTTTAATGACGCAATAATTATTAAAAGATAAAAGATAAAAGTGGCGAGGGACTAAAAAAGATGTGATATATCCCAAATTGGATGGTTGTAAAGAATCTGGTCCGTGTTCGGTTTTGGTAGGTTCGTCGGCTCGCAACGATACGTACGTGCGTAAAAAACACGCGTCATATGTCGACGTATGAGTGTCACAGTCTCCTCCGTCCACGAATCTCACGCGTGTCTACAAAATATGTCAATTTTAAAGCCAACGAGGAAAAGATGATTCAGGCCCATTCCCAATTCACATTCTTTCTTTCTCCTCATCATTACATACATCACACTTAAGTTTTGACTTTCTATGTTTATACTTCTTTTCTTGTTTTATTCAATCAGTTTGTATTGCTTTCAGCATCGAATATACTTTTACATTTTAAAGATTTTTTAAGTGAAATAATATAATATACTTACACCATAACCACAAACCACCGTCAATTGGGTCCTAAAAAAGAAATAATAATAATTGGGTCCTTTCGGCTGGTTTCGGTTCCATTCCAACAAGTTTCTAAGAATTATGTGAATTAATCCCACCCATAAATACAAACAGAAAGAGATCAATTCCTCGGAGAGACACCAAACAAGGGGAAAGAGGATTGAAGTGTAAAGAACTCAATACATATTTATCAACAATCTCCAAGTCTCACCAGAGATATACACACCATATATCTTTCTCTATATACTGTATAACAATTACATTAACACGCTTATGAAACAAAACAAATTTAATCAGAGAGGATACTTAACTTAAACGTAGTACCCGAGAAGAAAATACGCGAAAATAAGTTATTAGCTTTAACTTGTCAAACCTTCACGGCAAACTCTGATCCAACTCGATCAGCGGTTTTTGGAATGTGATCTTCTGGTGCATTATCTGATAACCTTAACCAGCCGAATCCATCCTTAGCTTTCCTCCTTTGAATCACAATGTAAACACTCATCAAGATACACATGAAGGCCACCATTGACATAAACAAGCTAAGGTTTCTTCTGTTGGGACAACGGTTAAGTATCATTTCCGTGGAAACAAACCCATCAAGACTTCCCATTGTGTTATTCATCTTCATGATCTCAATTCCGTTCAAGATTGCATCAACTGCGTGTTCAACACTCTTACTAGATGGCCCAACACTAACGCTTATCAAACCCGAAGAAGAAGACTCATCATCCACCACAAAATCTATGTAATACGGGGAAGCCAAGACGTAATTCGTGGCATCTGAGATATCCAAATCTTGATAGGCCAAATTCCCATTGATGTAGATGTTGAAGTATAGCATACCAATTGACATACTAGCTATATCGCAGAAATGCAACCGGATTAGATACTTGTAGCCACTGCTTACTGGAAGCTCCCATGTCATATTAACCCGAGAAACGGAGCCACTGTTGCTCTTCACCACACGGGCAGTGTTATAAATATTATCAGGACCAACTTCACGAGTTGCACCTCCAAGCCTATACTTAATCCTACCAGAGAAGTAAACTTTCTCAGAACCATAAGCGACTTTGAGGAATCTCTCATCAGGAACCCAAGTTCTCCACAAAGTGTCGTTAAAAGGAGTAACTTTTTTGCCACCAACATTGACTCTGTAAACAACTTCCAATGCTTGTCTAACTAAGCCACTGATTTGCTCAGTCCCATCATTGGATACAGAGGTTGCTACGTCTGCTATCAAATCTTTAGGTGCAGAAATAACTTCAATAGCATTAACGAATGCAAAGTTCGAATCTTTACTTGGAACAAACCTGATAACGACTTTACCAACATCGACCCAAATCAAGAATTCCCTAACCCTAGAACCAGAACTAGCTGATGAGTCGTCGTCATCATCATGGCCACTAAAATTACTAAGGACGACATATCCGTTAACTGTGACGTGGAATTGGGCATCACTGAAATCGATTCTGGAGGAATTGAAGCGAAGGAAATGGAGACGTACCATGTGAGTCCCTTTCTCGGCGACGTTGAATTCGTATTTGGCTTGTCGCGTGAAAACCCTTGCCGTCTTGTAGATCTGAGGAAGGTTCGGAGCTGGATTTCCCGATTGAAGAGTGATGGAACCTTCCGATGAGAAAAGTATTACGTTGGACGGAGAATCATCGCCGATGAAGCGGCGGTTGTCGACG
This sequence comes from Camelina laxa, assembly GCA_024034495.1. NCBI lineage: Eukaryota > Viridiplantae > Streptophyta > Magnoliopsida > Brassicales > Brassicaceae > Camelina > Camelina laxa. The sequence continues at coordinate 30,636,166 of CM043884.1, read as the reverse complement.
GTAGAGTCAACGACTGAGCCACAATCTACAAGGTACTCGTCGGCCGGAGAGAAGGAGATAGCGACGGAGAAAGCGAAGAAAGCAGAGAAAAGGAGAAGGAACCCTCCAATGCGAATCGCCATAATCGCAAAATGTGATCAGACGAATCAAATTAAGTTAGATATGCCCATTCATTGGCTTTTTGGGTTTGGCCGAGTTTGAGACTGAGTCAACGCGTCATTCCCCAGCTGTAATGTAATGTTCCCCTCTCTCACTGTCTTTGTCTCTCTCTCTTTTTAAATCTTGTCAATATATTAATGGGCCAAGCCCACAAGCCATAATATTGTTTGGTTAAAAACCCATTAGTTATTGAATGACGGTGATTCCCACATACAAAAATGGTAACACTAACCAAAGAGATTATTATTGAATTAGATATACATCTACATAAAATTCGAAACTTCAAAAATGTTGTCTTTTCTCTATGCCATGATGTGACATGGGTGAAGTGAAACTCAAATAAGAGATTTGTTAAGATGAGAAAAAAAAATAAATAAAAGAAGATTATTCTCTCTACTTCACAGGGAATTCAACAATTTCATCATCTTTACAAGAGCCTACATCGATCACCATCGTCCCATTCTTCTTTGTAGGCAGTACTCTACAACAATCTCTTCTAGGAGCCTGAATAATTTACACCAGCCACAAATTAAGGTTAATTTTGCATCTTCATAAAACAAAGAGTAAAGGTAAAGAAAACTAACCCTATCTCTATTCCATCTATCCGGGTCGGGTTTTTTATAAACAATGACCCGTTCGATTTCCGAAGGATCCGACATATCCCAATCACATTCAGGATCCCACATGTCATACCACCTCACGTACTCGCTAGCTGTTCTGTTTAAAGCCAAATCAGGAAGCGCGTTGGAGAGGAAATACACACGCGGACGCTGACACGCGTTCTTGCTGAAAGAACGGGTGTTGAAAGCATAAGCTTTCTCGTCGGCGCGCTTGTACCAATCTATGAATGTGCGCGTGGGTATCAACATCTCTTTAGCTGACAACACGCCACGTATGATCTGAACTGTGTATCCCCAAGAGACAGTCACGGTCCACCGGTGCGCCTTGTCGTAGCAGATTGATTGCTGCGCGAGGCTCGCTGAATCGAGTTTTGCTGAAACCATGAAACGTTGCATGGCGTTGACTCGCCCCATGTTTGGGAACACTGGATCCACTAAGTCCAGATGGTGGATAGACACTAGAGGAGCCAGTGGATGGGCTGATAATAGGCCCAAAAGCTTCCCGTATAAATCAATCTGATATTCACAACACAAATCAAAACAATAATGTGAATACAAAAGTTATTGTATCAACGTAATTAACGATAGGTGCAGATCGAGAAAATAGTGGGGGGGACAGAGATTCCAAAAATCGATATATAAATTTGATATTTTATCGTTTGATTAGAAAGAAGATTTCGGTTTAGATGTTCCTGGATCTATCATAGGAACAACAAAAGAGTAAATCAAAGCAAAAAAAAAAACAATATTTTTTCTAAAATGGAATAATAATAAAAACGCACGGAGGAATGTAAGATTAACACGTACGTAACAACCAACGACATTATTTGACTTGAGAGTTATTAGGCTTTTGTGCTCGCAATGACTAATGTGTGCCTAAGATCTATGTGAGTGCCGCGATTATCGCCACAAATATATTTAAACATTTTACTAAAAACTACACTATAAAAATGTTTGTTTTTTTATTTTATGTTTATGGTGATGTATAAAAGGATGGTATTAAATATTAAAAACATTTTACCAAATTTAATTCACTATAAAAGTCTTAACAGAAAATTGACAAAAATAAAATAAAAGAATGGTATTGAATTCTAATTTATAAATTTTTTTTGAAAAATTCAACAAAATCATTAAAATGAATACGTTAAAGATTGCTACAGAATTTTGTTGATTAGTTTTCTAAAATCTTGTAAATTGCTCCAAACAATTCATGTATTTTATAATATTTTCTATAACTTTACTTTGTAAATAAAATGTTAATTAACCAATAACATAACAATTGAATTCATTAACAATTAATCAATTATAGATTCTTATGTTTTAATTTAATAAAAAAACTTTGAATAACTTTATAAAAATCCGAATCCAATAATTTTAAATGATTTTTTACAAATCACAAACTAATAACACTAATCTTTAATAAAATTTAACTAAATAATCTAATAATCGTAATATTTAAAATATTTAAAATTTTATTTAAATCACAAACCAATAACCTCTACATAAATCAGAATAAAAACTCACAAAATTGTAGATAGTAACAGCTTTCGCAATTGATATATATGAATCTTTAATGAAAAATCAGCAGTTTTAGTTAAAAGATTTTGCCTAAAAATAATAAATGCATTTTGAAGTTATTACGTTTCCTAAACAAAACCTATCTAAGATCTTGTACGTTAAAACAGAAGGTTGTGATTTTGGATTGAAAAAAAAAAAAATCAAATGTGAAAATGAATAAATAAATAAATTTTATATTTTCAACAAAAAAACACTAATGGAAATTAAAATAAATAATACAATTAACTTTTATTTATTAATTTTAAGGCGAAAAAACAAAACAAAACAAAAACAGAGGGACTAACCTGGTGAAAGCCAACTTCTTTGGTAAGAGGAACACCGAGCTCCGACATACAAGCATGAATCCGATCATCGGAGCCGTACAACTCCGAATATCTCTGAATACAACGATCTTGCATTTTCTCCAACGCTTTAGCCAACGGGTAGCTTATAGCGAACCCTCCTCCTCCGTAAGCCATCCCGTAAGAGAACTTGAGATTCTGAATATGACTCTCCGACGGGCTTCCGATGTAATAGAACTGTTTATGATCGTACTTTCTCAAAACCTTGACGAGATTCTCCGGGAAAAACACAGTGTCGTCGTCTCCCATCACAATCCACCTCACGTTTTTCTCAGACTCTGTTCCGTTTAAAAGCCTCACCGTCTCCGAGACGATTCTCGTGATTCTGATCGCCGACCGGAGACCATTCGGGTATTTATACTTGAACCTCGAAGTGTCCGAAGAGATTTTGATCGGAGGCAACGTGGTAGAAACGTTGTCGTTTTGAGCAATGTGTTTGTCTAACCAAACGACGCCGTTCATCTCACCGTTTGGTTTCCACCAGAGCTTTACGTAGTCTCTACGGTGTTTCCAAAGCTTAGCAGACGCGGCGATTCCGAAAACGACGTGCTTGAGATCGGTCTGTTCCGGGGTTTGAACCGGTTTGGATCCGGATCCGACTGGTGAAACAGAGAATTTGATGAGAGATCGAGGTTGATAAGAAGAAGAGATTAAATTGAGAGGGTAGAAAACGAACTGAACAGAGAAAAGAATGGCTAGGGTTAACAAGATTAGCTTCGACGTTAGCCAATAGAATGAAAAATGTGAAAAGGTTTTAGCTTTCAAGTACGAAGAAAGATTCTTCTCGTCTCCCATGGCGGAAAAAAACAAAAACTTTTCCGGCGAATGAGAACAACGACGAAGAAGTAACCAAACTAAGCCGTTTTATTTGTGTTTTGGTTTTATCTTGTCGTTGTGGTGGTGATGAGTCACACTGTGGGGAGAGAGGTTTCAGAGAGGAGACTCTTTAAAAAGATGAAACGTTTTTGATATTAACCATTATTTTAGTCTTTTATACTTTAGGAAAAAAAAAAAAGGGATGTTTCGTCGTGTTTGAGTCCTTTATTCGTGTCAACCATTATTTTATTTTTTTTTTAAGAGAATAAATTTTGACTAGATTAGAGGAATGTAATTATTCATTTACTAACAAATACAGTATAGAAATGGCATGAAAATATTTGACTCTATCCATTAGTACCGGTCAAATCTACTATATTCGAATGATCAGTGCATTTTTGTTTTGGTAATTACTTGATTTTTGTTTTTGTTATGTTTGATTTTAATTGTGTGTCTAACTGTTAATAGTATCACTTTCCATAATAAACCGATAAGTTAGGTAAGGTACATTCAACTGTTCTGTTCATGAGTAAATTTTAAAGAGAAAAAAAAATACCACATATATTTATTTAGGTAAACCCATTAACCTACTTCATATTCGTGATAATGTGATCTGTTTTTTCAATTGTTTTTTTTTTTTTTCAATCGTGATGATATGTTTCTGGTAGGAATCGTGATGATATGTTAGAGAGGAAAAAAAAGGTAGTTTATTCGTAATAAGATAATTAAATTTGAAAAAAAATATTACATGCTTTACTATATATCAGCAATTTAATTAAACATACAGAGAAAGTAAAAGCTTGTTGTGTTTCTTTTCAAGATTCTCTTTTAAAGTCTCGGACTAAGAATCTTGAGGGTTGAACTTGACTGATTCACGATATATAAGCTCCTTGATATTCTCTTCTGTCAACGAAGGTTGCTCGAAATCGAAATGGAACGGCCTCACGCATACAGGTTCCTCGTTCATGTCATGAAACGGCGCTAAGTATGGGTGGCACAGAGCTTCGTCAACTGCAACTCAAAGCTATCACGAAACGCAATAATCTAAAAACAAAGAAACATGTAAAGGGTTTCTTCTTTACCTGTAATGCGTTTGCTTGGGTCAAAGACGAGCATTTTCTGCAGCAAATCAACTGCATTAACCGACATGTTTGGGAATCTAGCGGCAAAGTTTTGTCTTGGATACTGTGGAAGCTGCCTTACGTATCGTCTCGCGTTGTCGCTTCTTAAGAATCCTAGGCTTGAATCATCCGGTGAACCTATAAGCTGAGTATTGAAAAATATAAACCAAATATGAGTTTGTCTATGGATCTACAAATAAGAAAAACAGAACAAAACAGAGTAACAAGATGGTTCCCTATTGAAGAAAGTTTCCTCTTTTTGTGGTCCTTAAATGTGATGAAAGTAAAAAATAATTTACCTCAGTGATGAGTCTAAGCTGCTGAATATAATCGCTGCCCGGAAACAATGGCTCCCTGGTCATAGTTTCACCGAGTATACAACCAACAGACCAAATATCGATAGCTGCAGTGTACTCTGAGCAATTGAGGAGCAACTCTGGAGCTCGGTACCAACGCGTAACAACATATTCTGTCATGAAGCTTGTCTCTGATTTAGTCCTCGCGAGTCCAAAATCCCCAATCTTGAGGTCACAATTTGCATTCAGGAGCAAGTTACTCGGTTTTAAATCACGATGTAACACATTGGCTGAATGCACATACTTGAGTCCTCGCAACAACTGATACAGAAAGAACTGCACAAACATGGAATCTATGATAATAAATAAACCTGAGAGCGTTCGAACCAAAGAGACTAACACATGCAGAGAGGTTTAGGTGTGTACCCGTGAATGATCATCGGTCAACGGTTGGTTTGAGCGAATAATGTGATGAAGATCAGTGTCCATTAACTCAAAGACAATGTGAACATCATTGAAGTTGTTTCGCTGCGGTGGTCGTATTATGTCTTTAATGGCAATGACCTGTGAGATGAGATGAAGTATCATCACTCCACAACCAGATCATCATCTACAAGAAAAGAAAAAACGTTTGGAGAATAATAGAAAATCTTACATTGTCATGATCCATATGCTTAAGAAGCTTAATCTCTCTCAAAGTTCTCTTAGCGTCGATGATGTTGCCAAATGCATTACCAATCTTCTTGATCGCTACTTCCTCACCCGTCTCCGAATTCCATGCAGCACTAATTCAGAATAATATACATATAGAGATCAAGAAATGATCCTTCATATTCAAGACATATAAAAAGCCAAATTAAAGAAAAAGACTGACCAGACGATGCCAGAAGCGCCTCTGCCGATTGGACGAAGAGGAGGAACATATTTTTTAGACACTTCGAAGAGATTGCCATAGACATTATATTGAACATAACGACCACCAATGATACTCACTCCTCTGTTGCTGTCATCACCGAAGTATGCCTCCGTCGACATATCTCTCTCTTTCTTCCAACAGATATTGAATTGAGGTAACTAGAGTGATATCAAAACAGAGAGCTACAAATAACGCGGGAATAAGAAAAAAAAAGAAAGAAGAGGAACTGGAGGAAAAGATTATAGCGTGTTGAGGGTTGTTGTTTGTGGGGTTTAAAAAGAGGAATAAGAAAAACGTGTGAAAGTGTGAATCCTTTGAAGAGCAAGAAGAAGAAGAAGAAGAAGAAGAAGAAGAAGAAGAAGAAGAAGAAGAAGAAGAAGAAGAAGAAGAAGAAGAAGAGTCTTCTCGTATGACCCGTGGGTGAAAAAATTGAAAATCAACTTACGCCATTGCTTATATATATAAGTCAATGTGCTTTTTAACCGGATTACTCAAATCCAAAAAGAAATAAGATATCAAACGTAACCGAACCGGATAATTCAAACCAAAAAAACGTGTATTTAACACTCTAAAGCGAAATTGCATTCGGAGTTTCATATTCTATAAACCTTTAAACACTCAAACTTTTCAACATATACGATTCTTTAGCATGGTAAAAAATGGCGGTTCTGACCTAACTCTGGGTCATAGGAGGAGTTGATAAATGTTTGGATCGTCGTGGCTTCAAGATGTGCATAATATAGAGTTTTATAGATAAGTTTATAATACCTTTACTTATACAAATAGTACTTTCTTCAAAGCATCTCATACAAACGACTACAATATCACAAACCCCTAATGACAATACATCCAATACCAAGATGGAACACTTAAAGTTAGACCATCTGTACACACAACAATCACAGTTTATCAGAACTTTTTTCCGGCAGCCTTTCTTGGTGATGTTGCCAATATGGTTGATGCGCCGCCCATCGACCTCAGGTTCTCCAGTAATGTGTCTCGCCCCGATAACAGAATCTTGAAGAAACAATCGACTTCTTTCGAAACAAGATCTAGCCCATCCGATAATGCTGTGACCGAGTCCTTCAACGGTTGCAGTGAAATCGGATCTACTGACCCTTGTTGGATCGCAGGGTAAAGCTTCTGAACACCTGAATCAACTGCCTCGAGCTCTTTCAGAACCGTTAGCCCCTCTGATAAGAAAATGTTCTTGATCTCTGCGTTCATGGTGTTTTGCATTTCCATGAAGGGTTGTGCCCATGGAAGCTCGTTTGAGACAGTAAGGTACATCAGATTCTGCGATGAACCTGAGAACGCTGCAGCAAATACACCACTGATGTATAAGGTCTTAACCTTCACACCGTACATAGCCCGCATCAAGACTTTTCCTTTGGCCGAGTTTTTCACCTTGGGGAGGTTCAAGGTTTGAACGAGACTGCTCATGATTGCACGGCAGTTTTCGATTCTCGGGTTCTTGGAACCAATATGTTTCTTCCAGCTGTCTAGTGATGATTGAGCTTTCGACAGATTCTGAGGAGAGTTTGCCTCTAAGTTATGCAAAGCAAACTGGAGCAAGAGATGGCCTTGGTTGAGACGGGTTAGCTCAGAGCTAAAGGCATTGCAGAGATCAAGAAGCTTCACACTAATGTCAAGATAGACATCAACCCACTTATCCTCCCAATCTGATACAGGAAGCTCAAGATCGGTTATAAGGGTCTTGATACTGTTATGTGTCTCGCAAAGAGACTCCATGGCTAGTTTCATCCATGAAACAGTAAGGATTTGGCTCTTTTCCTTAGGGACAAGGTTTCTAACAGAGGATGCTAAGTTCGTCTCAAAATTGTTCAAGAGTGAGAGAAGCTTTGAGGGCAGTACCGAGTTCTTTGAAGATAGATTCTTGAACGGGTTTCCAAAAGGGAAGAAACCGCGTGGAAGGTCTTGTGGACGAGCCATTTTTGTAAAGTTTCAACTGAAAAACAAAAAACAGAAGAAAGAAGAACAAAGATAGCAATCAATTGTCACATACCAAAAAAAACAAAAAAATCCTTACTTTGATTATATTCTGGATCACAAGATCCAAATACAAAAAGATCATGACTTTGATTGTATTCAGGATCCATACTACTATTACAAGATCCAAATACAAAGATCAAATGTTCTTTAAAAACACTTTCTCTCGTCTTTTGGATTATCAAAGTATGGTCCATCTCTTCTCAACAGATCTTTAAAAACAAAGAAACACAAGCAACATCAATTCATGTTCTTCAGTTCAAATTTAGAACTCATACAAAAAAAAAGTCAACCAACAATATTTTTAATTGTCCCAAGATCTGAAAAGCTTTCAAATCAATAGATCCAAGATTCAACAACTATCTCCAACTTACGGGTATATAAAGGAAAACACAGATCTTAAAATCAAGAATCCGATTAACCCATGTCGAAATTCGAATAGGAAAGAGATACAAAAAAGACATCAAATCCAATCATGAAGCGCAGACAAAACTATGAAGGCGAAAAGAATAATAAATAAAAGTAAAAAAAAAGCTCACCTAAAGAGATGGAATCGCTGGACAAAAACTACACCGGTAACTCCAAAACTATGAAAACTTGTATTCGGCTGATAGAAGTTTCTGAGCAAAAGAAATAAGAGACGACGGAGAATTAAAAGAAGAAGAAGAAAGAAAGAATCAAAAGAGCCGTGTCAGAGAGATACAAATCTTAATTAATAGTACAAGAAAAGTGCGACAAGGATCATAAGAACAAGGATCAGTGTTTGTTCATACCGACTAATCAAAAAGACGAAAGTATTTTTGCGGATACGGAAATTTCCAGGAAAGATAGATAGATAGGTTTTACTGAAACGCGTTCTTCATCAAACAACATATATGGACCAAACACAACGTTGCCTTATTTTTCTACAGATAACACCAAACAAAGCAAAACTAAAATAATTATTAAAATTTAGGTTTTTTATTGACGTTGATTTTGGTGGTTGATGATGGGAGATTAGGTTCCAGTTACGGGGCTGTGACGGAAACACTCAAATGACAGATCAATGCGTGTACGGCTACGATGTGTTTTGGTCAATTCGGACCTACTTGTTTTTTGTTGTTGTTCTAGTACGTCTACACACCAAGAGGAAAAAGTCAATTCTAGCCACCGGATCTAACGGCTCAGAATTTGCTGATCGTTTAGTTTTTATTCTCTCAACTCAATCATTCAATTATTATTTTTAGTATAGGCTTCTCTAGTGGGTATTTTCTTTAATCATTTTTTTTTTTAATGACTTTTCAAAAGAGTATAATTAATTACTAGCTAAAGTATCCCATTGGAAAAGATGTACATGTTTTTTGTAAGTGACATTATCTTAAACGAAATGAAAATATCTCTCATGTCACGTAGACGTTACATAACTCTGCTGTTCGATTTATGATTTAATGCACAAAATATACTTAGTACTGTATATGTTATAATATGCTTCTTCTTCTTCTTTCTTTTGTCATCTGGATTTATTGATTTTAGCATGTTATAATATGCTAAACATACAATTTTTTTGGTTAGTGACGATAATTTTATTAATATTTATTAATGTCAATAATCAGATGGTGCATGTATATATATATTGACGTTTGTGTACGCAATACATATACATATTTTACTCTTTCTCCTCCCACAAAAAGGCTTTGTTGGGATGGTTTAGTTTTCTTTAAGAAATAGCAAAGTATTACAAAACGGAATGACTTGGAGAAATGTATATCAGTGATTCAGTAATGTTATTTTTTCGTAACTTTTTTTATATAGAAAAATAGTTGCCTCTAAGTTTACGTTTTCTTCCTACACGAGAAGAGAATCCGGTCGTCGGTCGATGACAAGTGTGTACTTATATTGTGTTTTGAAGACAAGCAAGCTATCCCAACTTTGAATGTAAATTTAATATTCGACCTGCTGCTTTCAGATTCTTGCAACTTGGAAATTTTCAAGATGATGATAATCACAACTTGGTCCGACCATGATGGAGATAATTTAGATTATTTGTGTGGAAACACAATCAATCACGTGAGCTTAAAGAGTCCTTTTGTGGGTCCATTTTGCCCCATACCGGTTCTAAAGCGATAAGTTCAATCCATCGACCAATCCCCTGCTTATTATGCTAGGGGCCGAACATAGCTTCCAGGTCGGGTCCAAAGTCCAAACATTACATTACATATAAATAACTTATAATGACATGTGAATGTGATCGTTGACAAAGGGTTACAAAGAAGAAGAAAGTTAATTCCGTAAGGCCAAAAGAAGACTCGAAGAGCCAAAGAATGAAAATATTATGTAAGTGAGACAATAATATACCGGAAAAAAAAATTGAAATATAATGGTCGTGTGAGATGGAAAGTCACTTAACCTGATCAGTGACTCTTTTTTCATCTTTGCTTTTGCTGATGTTGCCGTGAACCGCTCTCACCGCTTTCACTACCCGCCGCAGCAACCACAGCTGTCTCTTGTCTCTCTCGGCTTCCATGGTCCCTTGTCGTTCGTCGTTCCTGCGAATATATCATCCCAGCTTCAGACATCTTTCAAACTCGTAAAGAATAAAAATGTAAAGGCAAAAAATGACTTGTATATATACATCTCGAAAGAGTAGATCTTCAGCTTCAAGCATGTGTATGATATGACCCATTTTAGGTCTCTTGTTTGCATCAGGATCTACACAACGCAAAGCTACGAGCAACACTCGTTTAAGAGCCTTTGAAGATGGTGGTTCGGGTATTTTCGGATCAACTACTTCTTCTGATCTTCGGTTTCCTACCATTGATTTCAGCCAATCCACTAGATTCGTCTAAAACCACAAAAACACATTATAAACCAATTAACAAAAGCATATATTGAATCGATCAAGCAGGGTTTAACGTTCCGGTGCAGCCATGAATAGCTAAATACCTCTCCTTGAGGCCGACTATAATCAACCGGGTTTCTTCCTGTGATTAACTCCATGATTAATATTCCGAAGCTGTAGATATCACTCTTCTCGTTTAACATTCCGGTGCAAGCATATTCTGGTGCTACATAACTAAACAAATAAAACCCCACCAAGTAAAAGTTATTTCCAACGATTCAGATTCCTACAACATTGTATGGCAGGAGACAGTGAATGAGTTTAAGAGTTTACCCGAAAGTTCCCATCACGCGGGTAGTAACATAACTGCTCTCGGAACCCAAGAGCTTAGCAAGTCCAAAATCTGAAACCTTAGCATTCCATTGGCGATCAAGCAAGATATTGCTTGATTTTATATCTCTATGAACAACTTTTGGTTCAAGACCCTCGTGTAGATACGCCAATCTGCAGATACAAAAAAGATTTACATACAATAATATGTAGCTTATAAACATAGAGAACAACTCAAAAGCTAGTCTAGGATTATTACCCTTTTGCCATCCCGAGTATAATATTCATACGGATATCCCAAGTTAGAGGGCTGACATCGCCAACATCACCGTGAATCCATTGCTCCAAGTTACCATTATCGACAAAGTCATACACGAGCATCCTGTAACAAAGAATCCGATATTAGATCACAACATTGCTTTTGTAATACTGGAAAGCAAAACACGAACAACGGTAGTTTTACCTGTATGCACCTTCAACGCAATACCCTAAAAGCCTAACGAGATTCTTGTGCCGTACACGCCCAATTACTTCCACTTCTACTTTGAATTCCTTCTCTGCTTGACCCCTAGCAATTAAAAGACAACACCAACAACAAATCTTACAGATCATATCATAGAGATCAAAATCCACAAGCATAGTCTATTATTAGTAAAGACGTTACACATCAAAACCACATGTGACCCTGACATAATCTATACATTACATCAAAATTCAATAATAACAACTCTTGATCAGGACCACAACATTGCAGTTAAATAAGAGAAGGACTCTGATCGCGATCACTCTTAAACCCTCATACCTACCTCTGCTCTCTACATAAAAAATCCAGAGGCATCTTACTTCAATGGATCTAAGCACATTACAGGATAAAGTATAGAATCAGACACAAACTTCAATACAGAGGCAGACTACAAATAAAATTCCCTAATTACGCAACATTGCAAAATCCACAATTGGTAATACCAAAAAACCCCAATCTAGAAACGAGTGAAGGATCAAACTTTAGGATGAAACCCTAAAACCCTCATCTAAAAATGCGAAAAAGAATGGATCTTTAGTATCTTAAGAATCAAAATCGAAGGAGTACCTATTGTTAAGCAAGTTCTTGACGGCGACTTTGGTACCATCAGTTAAAACGCCACGGTAGACAATCCCATAACCACCTTCACCGATAACATTCTCTTCACAAAGCCCATTAGTGGCTGCTTCAAGCTCTCTGAGAGTATACCATCTTCCCCATCCAAGATGCGAAACCTCCGGCCCACAATTCCCACTGCCGGAATACGACGCCGTTTCGCTAGCACTAGCCGTTCCTCTACTCTCACCACTCGACACTCGATCTGAAAACACAACTCGATGCTCGATCTTCCCTATATCGACCTGGATCTCCGCCGGGACAGGCTGCGTGTTCGTCGGAACAATCTCCTTGATCTCCTTAGAAATCGGCGGCGTAGCTACAGCGGCGGAAGCGAAATCGGGTCGCGGCTTTCGATTCTTCCGGCGAGAAGTTAGACAGAGGGAGAGAAGGAAGAGAGCAATGACAATAAGAGATCCGAGTAAGATTCCGATAACAACCCAAAGCCGGAGACCAAAGATCGATGTCGGTTTCGAAAGCTCAGTATTGAGGAAAGCAGCATCGTACATCGACATCGTAGTACTAGTTTCACTTTTTTTTTAAGTTTATAGATTCTTCCGGTTACTTCGCATTTCTCGCCGGAGATAACTCATAAACTTTTCCGGCCAAAACATGTGCTTCACCGCATCGAGTGTTGAATCGAGGAAGAACAACCAAACTAAAGATTCGTATTATTACAACAACAAATAGATGATAAATTAAAAAGAAAGAAGGGTTTGGATTGGAGTGATCTGTATTGAATGAGCTGTCTTTTTGAGTTTCCTGTCTCAGTGGGTTATGGGGTGACGGTGAGAGAAGGTTACTTTAAATGACGACTTTACCCTTTTTGGAAAGTGGAACTCAACAAGTCTTTTTAAAAAAGTTTCGAGGAGTTTTTCGGTAAATAACACGATGTCGATAGCCGTTGGATACTTTGGGGGTGGTCTGATTACTATGATACGGTTCACTGCAATATACCAATCTTAAATTTATGGATTACATACACATTTTGGTTAGCTTTTCAGTTGTTTTTTTCTTTCTATAACTAAAATTGAACCTTTAACGGTTGATTATTGCATTACGTTGCAAATTTCTTAGTACGAATTGATTGTGTTTTGATTATTATGGATATAAACATATTCAATGAAAACTATTATTGAGTTTACTTTATGAGAGACTATAATCACTTTTATGTTATGGGAACATGAGTGCACTATGTTTGCTTTGTTGTACACACACATTATTGGTTCATAAAAAATATTTGTATTTAGATATGTTTAGGAAGATCTTTATTTATTTATTTATTTATCTATTTATTTATTTATTGTTAGTTCGACATAGTCATCGAAGGTGCTTACTGCTTAGTGTTACTAATCAAATAATGTTTAGTGTGTCCTCGGATAATCTAGGTTTCCTCCTAAAAAGGGTTTTAGGTGGGGATAAAAGAGAAACCCCACAAGTAATGTAAAAAATTACAATAAAATTTCCAACAAGTCAATTGATCTTATTCTTTTTAGTATATATATATAAATAAACTAAAACTTTATTATTTATATATATATATATATAGTATAAATAAACTAAAACTTTATTCTTCATTTTTAGTATATATATATATATATATAAATAAACTATATATATAGTTTATTTAGATAAAAAATTTAAAACATTTTTGTAAATTCTCAAGAAGTTGTAAAATGAAGAAGTTTCCCAAGTTGGTAGAGCTTATAGTTTAACTTATATCGATTAAAAAAAAAGTGACTAAAACTTTATGTTGTATGGAGAGGACTGGTTAGTCGACTTGATGGTATTCGAAGGTGCTTACTGCTTAGTGTTACTCAGATGGCGCGACGAAGCTTGGAAGTTGGAAGTGCTCAACAATAATTGGTGATAAAATTCAATGATCATCGACGATGGTCAGAATCGATTTTGCCTAGGGCAAGACACACGTTAGTGACATGTCTCAAGCCTACTCCATGTGCTGTTGGTCGAGTCGTTTGGAAACGCAAACTAATGTATTATTGGGCTTATTCAAAACTTATGACCCCATTCCCAAGTAGATTTTTTAGGCTTATTGCTTTTGCATTTGGGATTCATTACTTGGGAAGTTTTTTTTCTTTAAAGTTTGGTTACTTGTTGCGTTGTTGGGCTTAGAAATAAATATTTGCTTTGAATATTCAAATATATTTTGAAAATAGAAAAACACTTAATAAAATTCAAGTAATTAATATCCGCTACTCTTAATTCATTTTCTTTTTAGATATTAAGTTTAAAATAAACAAGATATTAAAAAGAAATATAGTAATTTTAGACTTTTCGTTTATAATTATTCCTCTTATCCCAAACATGGTATAGTGTTTGCTTGGAAGATAAGATGGGTGAACGCCACATCAATTGCTGCGGATGACTTTGCTCTGATCGCACATACAATGTCATTCCAATTCGGCGTTGTGTTTTAACAACTATTTTACAAGTTCTTTTTGATGTTCCATATAAAATTTAGGAAAGTCGGCGATGCAATGATTAATATAAGGTTGACAAAAAAAAAAGTGGCAAAGAGAATTAATATATCTAACAACTATTTTATTATGATATTTTTAACATTCTATTTTATATTTTTAAAATCAGCAATCCAATGATCAATAATTTATTAAAAAAGCGATAAAAAAACGATGATGATAATTAATATGTTAATTAACTATTTTATTAAGTTTTTTTTTTTTTAACATTCTGTTGACGATCCAAAGATCAATGTACGGTTGACAAAAAAAACGGCAAAGACAATTAATATGTCTAATAGCAATTTTACTATGATTTTTTTTTAAAACATTCTATTTTATATTTTAAAAGTCAGCGATCCAATGATCAATAGTTATTGAAAAAGCGACAAAAAGTGAGCGATGATAATTAATATGTCTAACAATTATTTTATTAGGATTCTTTTTTAAACATTTTGTCGGCGATCCAATGATCAATGTATGATTGACAAAAAAAGAAAGTCGGCGTTCAATATTCAAAACACATTTTATTTAGATTTTTCATCTTAAAAGAGAAAAACTTGAAAAGTTGGCAGTCATAATAAAACTATGAAATAACCATTACTTCAACTTTTTTTTAACAAGCAACAAACACTTTAAAAGTCGGAGATCACACTAAATTTTTTATTTATTTCATTAAAAATAAACCATATTATTTTATGTAAAAGTATATCGATATGCTATATGGAAAAAAAAAAAAAAAATGAGTTGGACATAATATTTCAATTATGCATCATATAAATTTAATAGATATTTTAAATACTTTGATAAAAAAATCAACAAAACTCAAACTTTTCTTAGTTTGATATATAGATAATGTCAAAAAGGGATATTTAAGTGGAAGATTATCACTAAAAAAGGTTACAATATTTTTGTCCATATTCCTTCAAGAGTCATTAATACCTATATTAGACAGATATTAATAAAAAAATTAATACATTATCACCAAATTTATACAAAGAATATTACAGGCTGTAGTTGTCAAAAAAACAAAAAAAAAATTACAGGCTGTGAGTTAGCAAAATAATTAACTGATAATATAAACTAAAATAATGGTAACATATACCATACCTTTTATTAACATTTAAACAATCATAAACTCCTAGAATGGCTGGCAAAAAAAAAAAAAAAAAAAAGAAAAAAACTCCTAGAATGGCAATTCCTAATTATTTCTTTCATAAATGAAAATAGGAATAAAATATTTTACTTTTAAAACCCAAAATGCAAATTGCAAAATATAAGGCTATATATACAGTCTTTGTCTCTAATACTATCAATTCACATTTTTTTGTTCACAAACATCAAAAAAAAAAAAAATGGTGAGAAAGAATCTTGGCCGTAGAAAAGTAGAGATGGTGAAAATGAAAAATGCGGCAAACCTTCAAGTAACCTTTTCAAAGAGAAGATCTGGACTTTTCAAGAAAGCCAGTGAACTTTGTACCCTGTGTGATGCACAAGTTGCCATCATCGTGTTTTCACCATCTGGTAAAGTGTTCTCTTTTGGACATCCGGATGTCAACGTCTTGCTTGACTACTCTTTGGGACGTGTCAGCAACACAAATCTTGATGATATCCACAGAAAGCGCTATATCCAAAAGCTCAATGATTGCTTAACTGAGGTAAACTTATTTTCATTTTCATGGTATGATGATATGTGGCAACAAATCTAATGTTTAATTTTTCTTTCTTGTTTTTTTTCACTTTTAATTATATATATATATATATATATATATATATATATATGGAAACAGACATGATAAAATTCTTTAATTTGCGGGATGTACGTGTACGTCCACACAATTTTTCTTGATTTTTAACATCTCGTTACAATTTTATCGCAGGCGAAAGATGAAAAAGAAAAGGAACAAAGGAACAAGGCTATGCTACTCGAAAACGAAAAGAAAACAGCAACACTGCCAACTGGTGGAGAAACTCTCCAGCAAATCTCAACTTAAGTCAATTAGGTTGTATGAAAGATTCTCTTGAAGCTTTGATCAAAGAAGTTGGTGAAACAGCTCCTCCTCCATTTCATCAAACAACCCCGAACTTTTACGTCGCAACCTCTATCAATGGTGGGAATGTCTTCACAGAACAGGGGCTATTTGATCATCCTATTCTTGCGTTCCCATTTGGATTTGATGTTATGAATCACACACCAGCTGGACACAACCATAGCCATATCCAGAACCAGGAGTTTAAGCAAGCTCATCCACATCATGGACCTCGTTACTATTAGTCTTTTTTTCTCTATCTTTGTGTGACTTTTTAAGTCTCCAACAGAGTGTGTCATGTCTTTTTAATTTAATTTCTCAGCTTTATTTTTATTTGTCGTTGTTGGACCGACCTCCCGGTGTTGTATGACTTCATATAAAGCCTTCGGTCGATGGTGGTTTGTTGTCCCTTTCGTTTTGTGGTTTCGATATTTTAATGGAATAAGACTGAGCTATATTAAAAATATATGCAGTATCCAACTTAATTTATGTAAGTTACTACAAGATATTGAAACTGAAAGCTAAGAGGATCAACTGACTCCATCATCATTCATTTTCAACAAAAAAATATTGAATAGCATTGTAACAGTTTTAGTATGGTGGATCAAAATTAGTAGTATATTCGACACAGTGAAATAGTAAATCATTCAATAAATTTATGTTTTCGATGGTCATATCATATGTACGTACAATTCATGATACTTGTTTACACAAAGCTTGGTCCTTTTTTTTTTTTTTTTGCTTGCTGGTCTTTTTTCCTTTTTTTTTCTTCTCTTTGACATCTTCTTTCACTATTTGATGTCATTATACTTTTTAACAACTATTTTACAAGTTCTTTTTGATGTTTCATATAAAATTTTGAAAAGTCCGCGATCCAAAAGATTAACAAAAAAAAAAAACCGGCAAAGACAATTAATATGTCTAACATCTATTATTACTAGGATATTTTTACTAGGATATTTTTAACATTCTATTTTATATTTTTAAAGTTAGCAATCCAATGATCAATAAATTATTAAAAAGTGACAAAAAGACGGCACTGATAATTAATATGTCTATTAACTATTTTACTAGATTTTTTTTTTTTACATTTTATCGGCAATCCAAGGATCAATGTACGGTTAACAAAAAAACGGCAAAGACAATTAATATGTCTAATAGCAATTTTATTATAATTTTTTAACATTCTATTTTATATTTTAATAGTCAGTGATCTAATGATCAATAGTTATTGAAAAAGCGACAAAAAGGCAACAATGATAATTAATATGTCTAACAACTATTTTACTAGGATTCTTTTTTAACATTCTGTCAACGATCCAGTGATCAATGTATGATTGACAAAAAAAGAAAGTCGGCTTATAATATTCAAAACACATTTTATTTAGATTTTTCATCTTAAAGAGAAAAACTTGAAAAGTCGGCAGTCACAATAAAACTATGAAATAACCATTACTTCAATTTTTTTTTTAACAAGCAACAAACACTTTAAAAGCCGGAGATCACATTTAAATTTTTATTTATTTCATTAAAAATAAACCATAGTATTTTATGTAAAAGTATATCGATATGCTATATGGAAAAAAGAAAAAAATGAGTTGGACATAATATTTCAATTATGCATCATATAAATTTAATAGATATTTTAAATACTTTGATAAAAAAAATCAACAAAACTCAAACTTTTCTTAGTTTGATATATAGATAATGTCAAAAAGGATATTTAAGTGGAAGATTATCTCTAAAAAAGGTTACAATATTTTTGTCCATATTTCTTCAAGAGTCATTAATACCTATATTAGACAGATATTAATAAAAACATTAATGTATTATCACCAAATTTATACAAAGAAAATTACAGGCTGTAGTTGTCAAAAATACAAAAAAAAAATTTACAGGCTGTGAGTTAGCAAAATAATTAACTGATAATATAAACTAAAATAATGGTAACATATACAATACCTTTTATTGACATAATGTTTAAACCATCATAAACTCCTAGAATGGCTGGCAAAAAAAAAACTCCTAGAATGGCAATTCCTAATTATTTCTTTCATAAATGAAAATAGGAATAAAATATTTTACTTTTAAAACCTAAAAATGCAAATTGCAAAATATAAGGCTATATATACAGTCTCTGTCTCTAGTACTATCAATTCACATTTTCTTTTGTTCAGAAACATCAAAAAAAAAAATGGTGAGAAAGAATCTTGGCCGTAGGAAAGTAGAGATGGTGAAAATGAAAAATGCGGCAAACCTTCAAGTAACCTTTTCAAAGAGAAGATCTGGACTTTTCAAGAAAGCCAGTGAACTTTGTACCCTGTGTGATGCACAAGTTGCCATCATCGTGTTTTCACCATCTGGTAAAGTGTTCTCTTTTGGACATCCGGATGTCAACGTCTTGCTTGACTACTCTTCGGGACGTGTCAGCAACACAAATCTTGATGACATCCACAGAAAGCGCTATATCCAAAAGCTCAATGATTGCTTAACTGAGGTAAACTTATTTTCATTTTCATGGTATGATGATATGTGGCAACAAATCTAATGTTTAATTTTTCTTTCTTGTTTTTTTTTTCACTTTTAATTATAAATAAATATATATTTTTTTTTATATGGAAACAGACATGATAAAATTCTTTAATTTGCGGGATGTACGTGTACGTCCACACAATTTTTTCTTGATTTTTAACATCTCGCTACAATTTTATCGCAGACGAAAGATGAAAAAGAAAAGGAACAAAGGAACAAGGCTATGCTACTCGAAAACGAAAGAGAAAACAGCAACACTGCCAACTGGTGGAGAAACTCTCCAGCAAATCTCAACTTAAGTCAATTAGGTTGTATGAAAGATTCTCTTGAAGCTTTGATCAAGGAAGTTGGTGAAACAGCTCCTCCTCCATTTCATCAAACAACCCCGAACTTGTACGTCGCAACCTCTATCAATGGTGGGAATGTCTTCACAGACCAGGGGCTATTTGATCATCCTATTCTTGCGTTCCCATTTGGATTTGATGTTATGAATCATACACCAGCTGGACACAACCATAGCCATATCCAGAACCAGGAGTTTAAGCAAGCTCATCCACATCATAGACCTCGTTACTATTAGTCTTTTTTTCTCTATCTTTGTGTGACTATTCAAGTCTCCAACAGAGTGTATCATGTCTTTTTAATTTAATTTCTCAGCTTTATTTTTATTTGTCGTTGTTGGACCGACCTCCCGGTGTTGTATGACTTCATAAAAAGTCTTCGGTCGATGGTGGTTTGTTGTCCCCTTCGTTTTGTAGTTTCGATATTTTAAAGGAATAAGACTGAGCTATATTAAAAAAAAAATTCTTTTTTCTCTTCTACAACTTTATATGAAGATTTTTTTATTTTACCTGTTACAGAAAAGTAATGAGTTATGTGGAATATCAAAAAGTTTTTCCTTGTGCGTGGAAATACTTATACTATGTTGAAGTATGTGTTTCAGCACATAGACATACATGTTCAGGCACGTAACCTATTCGATCAGCAATCCCGTTAAATAAATAACCACCAAGCTTCAGCTGATCTTCTGTCCGTAGTCTTCAAGTAGGGATGAAACCAGTAATGCCGTATTCCATTCCGTATAAAAAACCTAAAGTATCGATTGAATATTACGAAAACAAACGCTAGTGTCTGCCTTTCTACAGACTTTTATGATCTGTTACTATGATCTGACTTGTATGTACAACCGCCTCAATCTTTTGGTCTAGTCATATAGTCTCACGTAATGTGAGCTCGACATGAGACTAGGCACTGAGCCTATTACCACTGGAGAGAGTAATGGTTTCTTCTCTTTCTTCTCATTCTTCTACTTAAATCTCTATTTGGCGTTGTATGATGATATCAACTTCCGCTGCATAAAACAGAGCAATCACAGCGTAAGCCCACAAGAACAATCTGTTACTTCTCAATCTCAGTTCTCAGAGTCAAACATGAAAATGAAAATGTTATGAAGCGATGATTAACACTTACTTGTTCTTCAAACTCGGGACTCCTCAGGTTTACAGACAAGTTTCTCATCAGTAAGAGGACCTGAACAAAAACGGTCTTAACGAAACTTTTCGATTCTAGACAAGTTCCCAAGCAGAAAGTTTATGTTTGACATACCGTTTCTAGGTTTATTGGATCCATTTGCTTTAATCTTTGGACATGACCTGTTGTTTTAGGATCAAATACACTTCCTATGAAGCTGTAAACTTCAGCGAAGTTCGGCATCACTGTGTTGACAAACAACAACACCAAACAAACAAACAAATAAACTCATAGTCAGTATACATCGAAAAGAGCGAATCTTGTGTTAGATGTGTACAAAGTAAGAATCGTTTACCTCTATGTGGCTTCCCACAACTTTCTTGGTCATTTTTATCTGTAAGTGTTCGAGTCCTCTGCTTATCTCTATTTTTACTAGTACTGCAACAGTTCTCTGGGACTCCCAATTCCTCCTCTACACAATCCCAAATTCGTTACCCCACATTATTAACAACTTAACAAACAAACATAACCTCAGATTACTAACACCAATCCACAGCAAAAAATAAGCAACATATAGTACCTTTAATCACTGAATTTGGCGTACTAACAACATCGCAACGCACTAATCTATGCTTAGGAGTGCTACTTATCACTGGCCGTGAATTAGTGCTGTATAAGTAGTCATGCTGAAGCAACGCGTTGGAAGATGTAAGAGCAACTGCAGCAAAAACACAAGCATGAGAGAGGTTGAGATAAAAGATTTGAGACAACAGAAGACAACAACAAAAAGGTAAAGTAGAAGAAAGATGGAAAGTTTACCAGATTTAGGAGCCTTCTGTGGATAAGGATGATTGGCTTTCCTCTTTGGTCGAGGAGGTGGGAGATGTTCGTTAGTCCCATTCTTCTGAACTTTGAGAAAGTATTTTTGTGCGTGGCTTCGTATCTACCAAACCAATAATATTTCATCAATGATCATAATCCAACGCAGAACAGAGAGTTCAAGAAACTACTGTTTCATCAATGTAGTTACAATACAGACAACTCAAATTGTATAAATCGAATCTTGAAGTACCTGGATCACCGTTTTCGATCCAACAAAGGCCTCGATCTTCTTCCAATCCCGGTCAAATCTGTAATCAAAATTGACATGATTGATCATATAAAAGATTTCATATGGGATTTAGTCAGATAAAGGAAGGCAGAGAGGGAGGTAGAATCCGTTTTTAGCATACAAATGGAGAGCTTCAATGAACTTGTCGTGTTCTTGCTCCGTCCAGTTCTCCCTAGACTTGGTGATTGTGTACGGCTTTCTAATCTTCTTCGTCGGATCCTCAGAAAACGACATCGTATTTTTCCTAGCGGTGACTGGTATCGTCGTCGTTTCCGTGTGGGTAAGAGTATCGAAACCAGCTAAGTTCATACTCGTGGGGAAAACAATGAGCTGCAGTAGGGTTTTACTACCGTCACCATAACAGTTTGAAACAGAGGAGCTGATGCTGTTATATGCCGGCTTGGAGAAGCAGACAAGGGTACAAGCGTAATTTGACATATTTAATTGATTTAAGCCGAACACGTGTAAGGAGCCGGTTGCTCTGGTTCAGAGCGTGGGACTAACAACTAGAGGCCATGTGGACTTTGACGCCACGCACAAATTTTTAATCCACGGTAGATGACGAGCCACGTGGATAACGATCGTAACCAGGCAATAATAATATTTATGACATACAGTCACAGAGCTGGTTTTGATTCCGTAAAGATGGTTTCGGGAACACAGACGACGCAGCAAACACACAAATCTATTTCAAAAATACTAACCAAACCACACAAGTCTCTCTTAGTTCATCACGACCAGACCCAAAAACAAACAACAAAATTCTCTCTCTTAGACAAGCTCATCAGATGTTTCTACAAACTGAGAGAATAAACAATGATTACAGAGATAAGTTGGTTGATACCAACTAAACAACACACGACACCGTTTGGAAGAAACACACAAAAATGGGTGCTTTTTTTTTGGTCTGTGAATCCTAAGAATGTAAAAAGTAACTAAAAGAAAGAAAAGAGAGAAACTCACAACTGGAGAGACCCTATTTCTTTTTCTAATCAATCCAACGTGTGATACCATCATCTCCTACCATTGCCAATATCTCCACACGCACGTCCAACACCGCCTGCAACATTGTTTTTAACATTTACACAGATCAGTCCTGTTTCCAAAGTATTGGGGTTTTTCCTTTTAGGGCCATTTTGTACTAGGACAGAGACTTACTGAGGAATTCCTGCAGTTAACAAGCCGGCATTCGTCCAGAGAACCTTCTAGACTCCAACTCTCCCACACGTCAAAACTATGGCTAGCAAACACAAACTCCATCCTTCGATTGATCTGCACACACACAACCACTTTTAGTTTCCACAAGAGCACTTTCGAGTGATCAATGGAAGTAACACTCTGTAATGTAAGAGGTACCTGCAGTAACTTCCCACCAGCAGCAAATGATCTCAGACCAACAGTGTCCTGGAGAACAAGTTCATGCACCAAAACCAATTAGACAGTCATAAGAATATTTTAGCTTTTTAAAAAATGGGCTTTGCTCACGGAGCAACAAGAGGCACATTCTCTTCATCTACTCTCCACTGATATTATATTACCCAACCACTTTTAACAAGGCATGACAAGTAAGATTAAGGAAAAGGAAGAGAGGGAGAGAGAGAGAAAGGTTTACCTTGTTTCTGTATGCAATAATGAATTGTGCAGCAGGATCCCGTTTGGATACATTGGACAACGTATCGAGGAACCAACCACCGTTTTTCGTTCTTTGCCTGGACACATGGAGGCCCGAGAGATCCTTCGCATACAAGGCTACTACATATCCATCTTTCAGAAGCTCACTCGACTTTCCAATGAACTTCTTACTTGACATTACAAGCTGATTTGGGGAAGACTCTTGCATTACCTCAAGAGGTGTTTTCCTATTTCTGGAATCTTCAGGAGAAGCACATCTAGAACTGGAACTTAATACTTCTTCCGTGTCACTCATTGCAATATCGTCTCTTCGCGAAGTACTTTCTTCATGTAACCCTGAGGAACCGTCCGCTTTTTGCATGTATTTTTGCTGTGAGTGTCTCTTTTTGGCTTTCTTACCGGATCTGCTACGTCTTACTTCTGATTTTACAGCAGTATCTTGAGAAACGTGTTGCTGACCAGGGCTCAGAGATTCCTTCAACTCGCTAGCCTCTCTACGAACGACCTCAACACTGGTGAGAGTACTTTCTCCCGGTTGCCTACTGGTCGATTCCACTATTGCTAATTTCTCATGTTTGATGGGTGATTGTTCTTCTTCTTCACTTGCTTCACTTTCCTCAACTTCCTCATCAGAAACAGTGTTACTTGGTATTACACCGTCTAAGAAGAATGAATGCAAGATAGAGATGGCCTTCTCCCTTATTTCCATCCATACTTCCTCACTGTAGTCTGCACTGCGAGGTAGTATTAACACATTTGGCATTTCCTTCACCTGCAATTGAAACAAGATATTATAATGCAAGATAAATAACATAAAGAGAGAAGATGATGTAACAAGAGAAAAGGCAGGCAAAAATGTGAAGTTCATTCAACGAAAAAGAATACCCATGCTTCCATCCATTGTGGACCTTCAGCACCGTCAAGGGCGCAGCCAGCTATAGTGCCATCAATTAGAAGTTGTTTCACAGCACAATCATCCAACAGCTGGCAGCTTCCAGTATTTACAAGAAAAGCCCCTAACATATAAAATCAACCAAAACTAAAGAGAATGAGAGAAAGCATAAAGCCCATCTTCAATATACATTACATGGAGAGTCGAACATCATTTGACTACCAGACAAGAAAACTCATACCAGGTTTTATATGCTGCAAACACTCTGCATTGAGGATCTGAACCGTGTCATTTGTTAATGCACAGTGAAGCGAAATGACATCACTTGCTGCTAGTAGATCATTTAAAGTATCCATTCTTCGCGCAGCACGTGGGAATCTCGAGGGCCTGATTCGTTCTTCATCTCCCTGGACATTTGCAAACACAAACTATTGACAACAATCCAAGCGAGAGGAACTTGAATGAATAGCATATTCGTATGCAGTTTAGGCTAAACACCTCTAAACCGTTCCACAATAATATTCATTATAAAGAAACAAAGACCATCATCCTAATAACAACACTCTATTGGCATCTCCATCGCTAAGGAGCCAGTTTTATATGCTAAGTGAGACATTGCGAAGATACGTACCTCTGGGACATCAAAGTAGAGCACACTCATCTTGAAAGCCAAGCTTCTGCTAGCCAAATATCGAGCGGAGATAGATCTGCCAACTATACCCAAAACCATACCACGACAACGTCTCATTCCTCGGCAAAGCGGCTGAAGCGATCCGAGCCATCCAGATGCAGAAAGCGCGTGGCGAGAGAGTAAATGCGTCCGCCGAAGGAGTCCAAGGATAAGCGCCATGACTGTATCAGCGATTTCCTCGGCTCGGGAAGTATCTACATGGACAAGTCGGAGACCTAGGTCGGCGGCGAGTGTGGAATCGACAGCGCGATCAGCAGAGCCAAGGCACAGAATGAGCTGGTGAGGGCGGAGTCGGCGTTGTGCTGCACGTGGAAGGTATGCGAGGGAATGGAGGAGAACTGCGGTGGCGGACTCGATCTTACCATCGGCGATGCGACTGAGTGGGACGTATTCGACACCAGCAACGCCGGCGAGGGAGTCCTGCTCAAGCGCACAATCCTCAATACAGTTGAGTGTGACGACGTGAGGCGACGCCGGTGACGGCTGGTCGCGATGTGGCATTGTCGCAGACGAACGGATCTTGCTCATCTTCTTCTTCTTCTCCCTACTCTCGAGGAGTGAAATTTTGATTTTGGGAACATAATTGATTTCAGGTTCAATGTTGTAAACTCTGACTAAACTAAGGGGCTAAATTTCATTTATCATAAGTTAAGGGCTTAAAGTGCAATTTTAAACAAATTGAAAGGCATATTTATTTGGTCCGAACTTCCGATGCCGATGCTCGCCCTAATACGACACCGTTAGCGTGAAGATAAAACGACCCCGTTTCCGTAAGTTTTTATTTAATTATGATGCCATTGACTGACAAAACGCAAACCAAGTTACAGGTGAAACATGTACACTCCCTATGCCACACCAAAGGACAAACTCCAGAGTTAACAACAACAAGAAGACGAAATCTCTTTCTACACAAGAGCAACGACATAGACACAGACTTGAGAAAGAGAAAGAAAAAGAAAAAAACACATGACTAAAGGAAGATGGGCACTCTCTCTTGTGCTACTAAAAGTATATGAACAGAGCCGATTATATATACGCAAAAGAGGGGAAACAAACCGCTGAAAACCAAAAGCTCTCTATACATCTATCTACCAAAATTCTATCTTTACTATGTCATGATTCTTCTTAGGATCTCCACATGTCTAAGTGGGGCTTTTTAGTTGATGGTGGTAAGTGATGATGATCAGAGAAACCTCCTACGAAGATTACTCGTTGTTGCTTGATACGAACGCATGAGTAATCCAACTCCAATGCCTACACCAAGGCACATCCCAAGGCCTATCCCAACTCCAACTCTGACACCTGCATTAAACCATGAGAGTTGACCATCCTCGTCAACATACATCCCTTCTGGGTAGTATCTCTGTGCCATTTTCATTTCAGACTCATCGTAATCATCAGCTTCTGATTCCATGATCTGCATAAACCAAACCACAAACAAGATTAAGAACCAAAAAAAGTGGGAGCTTTTAACGCCATTCATATGCAAAACAGAGATTAAAATCCATGTTAACAACTCTCGAGATATCAAGAATTGTCTCTTGACCTATTACTATAATTCAACTGCTGATCAGACAACATTCCAAAAGTTTCAAATTCAGCTGTAGATTACACAAGAAAACACTCAAGAAGAAGCTGAGATAAGACTTTGTAACATCAACAATCTAAATTTTCAGAATCAGCTGTAGAGTCAACAATCTAAATTTACCAGAAATTGCGAGTGATGATAGTAACCAAATATCTGCTACAACATGCATAACTCACAAAAAACAGACCAAAGAAGTAACCTTTTTAAATCCCAAATCCCAAGTTAAGAATACCCACTTGAGGGCTTGGTGTACAATCATCAATCAGAGAGTTCTAAATCCGAATCATAGACAATCATCAAAGAGAGAAGTGAGAAATCCGAATCATACCTGTACTTTGCTTTGCCGGGCCAAATCAGTACCAATGGTAGCAATGTCTTGCTCTTTGCCAACTTCCTCGTCCTCAGGGATAGCGTCGAGGGTGACGTGCCTAGCCACCTTCCTCCTAGGACTAGCCTGAATCGTCTTGGTCAAAATAACCGGAACACCACCACAGCAACCAGCTATATAAACCTCCACCGACGGAGACGAAACACCACGCTTTGGCTGGAAAAACGCAGAAGAAGAAGAAGAAGAAGAAAGACCCGAGCCATGTCCGTTGCCCATAGCTATGTAACAATCCATACCCCATCCAGTCTTGGGATCACTCACAGTTCCGTTGTTCCACGCACCTTCGATTCTATCAAGGTTCCCACACAAGACCATATCGTCGTTATCGTAAACCTCAATATCAACGCATCCGGTAACGCGCACGGTCTCAGTGCTAACGTAAGTCACCTCAGAGGTTTCCCTGTCGACTCTATCACGACGGAGTTTAAGAGACGCCGTCTCGGAAGAAGGAACCCTAACGCCGTTAACCTCAAGGGAAGCGCCGGTTTCACGGGGAGGGTGACGGAGGGTGAGAAAGTCAGGGACGTTCTCAACAACACAGGGAGCGATACGGACGTAGAACAAACGAACCTCAAGCCAAGACGATTGCGATAACGCAATCGACGATGCCGAAGACGGCGGCGATACGGAGGAGGTATTCATGTTGTACGATTTGGTGACAATAGGATCCTGATGAAGATGATCTTTAGAAATCATCTATAGAACAGATTTGATTCAAGAAGAAAAAAACAAATTCGCAAATCTGAATTGATGAAAAATTTGGAAGGATTGAGGAGAAGAAACAAAGAGATGATGATGTTTGAAGGAATCGAACAGCAACTCTTTATTTTATTTTTTTGTTTGTTTGTTTGTTGGTTTAGGTTTTTGGGGGTTTCAGATATTTTCGAAGGTAAAAAAAAAAAAAAAAAGTCAATACCTTAAAAATAAGTTTGACGCTGAGGAAATTACGGAGGGGTCAAAGGTAAAGAAACCGACAAGATACATACCCTCGTGTGTGACTCGCACGTGTGGCTTTTTTTTGTTTCCTTCAAGACTGGGCCACAATATCTGCTCGGTCTCTTAAATGGGCTTAGATCAATTTTCCACTGGGCTCAATATAAATTATTTTACACCAACTTTAAAAAATTTGCAAACTACACCAATGTAGTTTCGTTTATGTTTGAAAATATTATTCATGTGTATCACAAGACCATGTTTACAAGATACACACCTCGTTTACTAAGATCAGCCCAATAGGCCCTGTTATGATTAATGTTTACCTGTATGATCAATGAAAATTGCATGGACTATAATATCACCATATCTATTTTACCACCCAAAAGAAGAAGAAGAAGAAGAGATGGATGCACTCATGCATTGAGTGTATAAGTGAAGTGATGATATATTACAATGAATGAATGATGATGATACTGTCTCACCAAACGTACTAACCACAATTTTATGGATATATATGTTAGTTAGTCTTTGAATTTAGTCAATAAGAACCGGTCAAGTAGGAGTAGTGGCTAGTTGAGTTGTTGTTTCGTGTTGTTAAAGACCTCCGAGAATGTAGGAGGCAGTTGTTTAATGTATTTGGCTATTTAAGGCCTTCTATGAATAAGAGAAGAATAAGCTTTTTGTTCTCATCATTCAGTCTCGTTAATTTGCTATAACATATTGGTATCAGAGCTAGATCTGAGTGGTGAGAATTTCGTGAGAGAGAGAGTTCAAAAGGGGTGAGTGAAACACGATGTCAGGAGAGAGTCAGAGCATGCTTGCAATTCCAAAATTTGATGGTGACTTTGAGCATTGGAGTATGCTAATGGAGAATCTCTTGAGATCAAAGTGGTGGGATCGATCGAGAAAGGCTATGTTGAGCCGGCTAGTGGGGTGATCCTCAATGGAGCACGAGAGACAAGAGTTAGCCGATAAGAAGCTGACTGAAGGTGAAGAATTATTTGTTCCAAGCAATTGACAAGTCGGTTACGAAACAGATAATTCAAAGGACACGGCCAAGCAACTGTGGGATTCTCGAAAACCAAGTTTCAAGGCGATGAGCGTGTGAGGCGAGCACAACTTCAACGGTTAAGAAGGGACTTTGAGGTTTTGGAAATGAAAGAAATAGAAAGCATTGCGAGTACTTCTCAAGGGTGTTATTAGTTGCAGAGATATGGGAAATCTTGGAGAAGAGATGAAAGAATCCAAGATCGTGGAGAAGATATTAAGAACGCTTTGAAAAGTTCACATACGTAGTATGTTCGATTGAAGAATCCAAAGACATAAGCAGTCTCTCGGTAGATGCACTCCAGAGTTCGTTACGGTGTCATGAGCAGAAAATCACAAGGCACGCTAAGGGGATCATAAAGGAAGAGCAAGTGCTAAAGGTGACACATGAAACCAACAACTGGGGTGGAGCGAGAGGAAGTTCATTTCGAGGCCGTGGCAGAGGCCGTGGCAGAGGAGGTCCGTTCAACAAGGCGTTGGTGGAATGTTACAAGTGTCACAAACTTGGACATTTCCAGTTTGAATGTCCTGGTGTTGAGAGACAAGCAAACTTTGTGGAGCTTAACAAAGAGGATGAACTTCTGCTGATGTCCTATGTAGAAGAAAAAGAGTCAACAATGGAGAACATGTGGTTCTTAGATAGTGGGTGCAGCAATCACATGACCGGCTCAAAGAAATGGTTTGGCGAGCTGGATGAGAGCTTTCGACATTCTGTAAAACTTGGAAACGGTGCACGTATGATGGTCCAGGGTAAAGGAAGTGTAAAGATGAAGGCGAATGATTTAACTCAGGTGATACAAGACGTTTATTACGTCCCGGAACTGAGCAACAGTCTGCTAAGTTTAGGGCAGTTGCAGGATAAGGGGTTGGCGATTCTAATCCAAGGAGGTGTCTGCAAAATTTATCACCCATCCAGAGGTCTCATCATCGAGACTCAGATGAGTGCAAACCGAATGTTCGTGATCGTTGCTCAATCAATGGGAGCAGACTCATGTCTCAAGGTGGAGACATCCAGCGACACGCACCTCTGGCATTGCAGATTTGCTCATTTGAACTACAAAAGTTTAAAGACGTTGAGCTCAAAGGGAATGGTGGAAGGTCTCCCACATATTGAATCATGTGAAAGAGTGTGTGAAAACTGTCTCGTCGGGAAGCAGAAGCGAGATTCGTTCCCAAAGAAAAGTTCATGGAGAGCTTCGAGAGTGTTGCAGTTGGTGCATTCCGACATATGCGGACCAATCACTCCAGTTTCCATGGGACAAAAGAGGTATCTTCTTACCTTTATTGATGATCACAGCAGAAAGATGTGGAGCTATCTGATTGTAGAGAAGTCAGAAGCGTTTCAAATGTTCAAAAACTACAAAGCGAGTGTGGAGAAAGAGTCTGGTTTGGCGATATGCTGTTTAAGAACGGACCGAGGTGGAGAGTTCTGCTCCGAGAGTTTGAAGATTTCTGCAAATCTCGGGGCATTAACGTCAACTAACGGCTGCATACACGCCTCAACAAAATGGGGTAGCCGAGAGAAGGAACCAAACTGTCATGAACCTTGTTCGAAGCACATTATCGGAGAGACAAATGCCTAAAGTTTTTGGGCAGAAGGGGTCAAATGGATAACGCATGTTCTGAATCGCAGCCCTACTAATGCATTACAAGATCAAACACCGAAGAAGTGTGGAGCGGCATCAAACCAAATGTAAAGCATTTCGAGTCTTTGGGTGCATTGGTCACGTCCACATCCCGAAGCAAAGCGCCTGAAAACTTGATGATAAGAGCTGTAAGTGTGTCTGTCTTGGCATCGGTGAGGAGTCAAAAGCATACCGCATGTACAATCCCATTTCTAAGAAGATCACAGTGAGCAGAGATGTGATCTTTGAAGAAGCTGAGAATTGGGATTGGGGAAGGAATTATGCGAGAGCTCGACCTCAACTCAATCCTCTTCTGTTCTCACTTGGGAAAATGATGGAGAAGTCATGGCGGGAGAGGAAGAGTATCTGCAAGAGGTTAATGAAGCAGAACCAGAACTCGGACCAGAAGAAGAAACAACACCACAAGGAGCAAATCTCGAACTGCAGGGAAGGCCAGTACGAGATAGAACAGCTCCCACCTATCTGCAAGACTATGAGTGTGGAATTGCTCTATCTAAAGAAGAAGTCTACGCTCATTTCATCGATGAAGCAGCTCATCAGGTTACTACTGCAATTGGTGACCACTGTGAACTATAGCGAAGCAGTAAGGTATCCAGAATGGAGAAAAGCGATGATAGCGAGAGCTGGAGTCCATAGAGAAAAATGAGACGTGGGAGCTGACGAAATGCCTAAGGGTGTTAAACCTATTGGAGTCAAATGGGTGTACAAGACTAAGTACAACGAAGATGGTGAGATCGACAAGTTCAAGGCTCGCTTAGTGGCAAAAGGGTATGCACAAAGGTTTGGGATTGACTACAATGAAGTCTACGCCCCTAGCAAGATGGGATACAATTCGGATGATTATTGCTAAAGCGGTGAAAGAAACTGGATCATCACCAACTGGATGTAAAGTGCGTTTTTACGGAGAATTGCATGAAACGGTTTATGTAGACCAGCCGAAGGTTTTAAGAAGCAAGGGGATGGAGAGAAAGTCTACAAATTAAAGAAAGCCTTATACGGCTTGAAGCGAAGCTCCAGGCGTGGTTCAGCAAGATAGAAAGCTATTTCATTCGGGAAGGATTTGTGAAGTGCGACTTCGAGCATACTCTGTTTGTGAAAACAGAACAACAAGGTCAGATTCTCATTGTTAGTCTATACGTTGATGATTTGATCTTTGCTGGCAATTGTGAGAGTATGATCGCTGAGTTGAGTCGATGACAAAGGCATTTGACATGACCGATCTGGGAAGATGAGATATTTTCTCGGAGTGGAGGTTTTGCGAAGGAAGAAGGTATTTATGTGTGTCGGAAGAAGTTTGCAAGAGAGGTTCTTGAAAGATTTGACATGATTGCAAGCAATGGGGTGAACAATCCAATAGTTCTGGGATAAAACTTTCGAAGACAGGAGGTGGAGCAGCTGTAGATGCCACTCTCTACAAACAGATCATAGGGAGTCTAATGTATCTCACGGTTACTCGACCCGACTTGGCGTTTGTAGTGGGTCGGCTAGTCGGTATGTGGAGAATCAAGCTGAAGCACACTTCGCGGTGGTAAAGAGGATACTAAGGTATGTCAAAGAAACTATGGAGCTTGGTATCATGTATAAGCGTGGAGTGATAGAAGAATTTCAGGCTTTACGGACAGTGACTATGCTGGTGACTTAGACGATCGGAAGAGCACCTCGGTTTGTGTTTCTCATGGCGGGAGGAGCTGTCTCTTGGAGTTCAAGAAGGTATTGTTTCTATCGACTACGAAGCAGAATATATTGCGCAGTATCATGTGCAACACAAGGGATTTGGATGATGAGGGTGCTTAATGATATTGGCGAGAGTTATGAAGAGTGCATTACAATCAAATGTGACAACAGTTCAGCCATTCAATTGTCAAAGAATCCAGTCCATCATGGGCGTAGCAAGCATATTGAGGTAAGGTTTCATTACTTGAGAGACTTAACTAAGGAAGGCAAAGTGAAGCTGGTGCATTGTGGAACTCAAGATCAGCTGGCAGATATTATGACCAAGCCACTGAAGCTAGACACATTCAAGAAGCTGAAGGAGAGACTCGGGCTTGTGGAGGTTCCAAAGTAAACTGATACTCTTATGAGCATCAGTTTAGGGAAGGAATTTGTTAGTTAGTCTTTGAATTTAGTCAATAAGAACCGGTCAAGTAGGAGTAGTGGCTAGTTGAGTTGTTGTTTCGTGTTGTTAAAGACCTCCGAGAATGTAGGAGGCAGTTGTTTAATGTATTTGGCTATTTAAGGCCTTCTATGAATAAGAGAAGAATAAGCTTTTTGTTCTCATGATTCAGTCTCGTTAATTTGCTATAACAATATATAGCTTTGTTTATTTTATTTTTGAAACCGACAGCGATTAAATCCGAGAAACTTATTACAGTAAAGAATGATTCATGATAAAGCAAAAAAAATCATTTTACTCATTCGGGTCATTGACCGTACGGCAATTATTATTTTGAATCATAACCATTTATATTCTTTAGTAGACGTCCCTTTTGATCTATCTAATCTCTATGTATTGTTTTCAAAAGAAAATTTATAAGGGATTCCTCACCGTTGGATCGGAGATCTTGTCGGCTGAATTGGACCAACTTTGGATATACATAATTTATAGGCCGGCTATAATGTTTTCTTCTTCTTTCTCTTTTTTTGTTTACACCAAAAGATTAATGGGGTTTTGTCATTTCACCATCCAATTAGGTAGGTAAACGAATCTAATCATACTCAATAAGATTAATCTGACATCAAAATTTTAATTATCGTTTATTTATTTTAAATAACGATCGATTTTGCAACTCATGTGTATGTCCGCAACTGAAGATCCGTGTCGGAGGTTTACTTTAAGTTGATTTTAAATTGCATCATGTAGTCGTATGATTTTGACCGTATTTTAGATCTCCTTGTAAAAGTTTATTAATACATTTCGTAATTTTTAGTTAACACTTAATTAATCCTTAATCGTATTTTACGCTGACGTTGGATTTTTATAATACGCAGTAAGTTAATTAACTGATTTAATAGTATATACTTTGGTAACCCTTAATTTGTATAGTCTGCAGTTATATAATGCTGATCTCAAATAGTTAAGACATCCCTAATTGTACGTGTATACATACAGAAACACTGTCTGTTATAGTATATCTGTAGCACAACATCATTTTTAAGATAAGACTCTTTTAATTAATTAATGTCAAAAACAAGCAAACCCATAACTAGCAGCTGCTGTAAGTAGTATTCAAACCATCAATAATACCATTTTCAATTTTGGTCAAACTATAAAGCAAAATGTTTTTTTGTTTGTTTGTCAAAGTTTGCCAAATAATTAAAGAGTAGTTATAGGTCAAATTGTGTTTAGTTTGCTCTTGGGTTAATAGTCAAAGTAGGAATCAACGGTCGAGATCAGACGTTGAGGATGGTAAGACCAAGGGATGGCTAAGAATTGACTAAATATTAAGCCGCCTTTTCAAAAGAAAACTAATAAATACAAATTTTTGAAATTTCTGTAGAATAAAAATATAAACATGAGAGAAAGTGGGCCTGAGATTCCACTCTAAGTGGCCCAGATTACAAATCTCGTCACGTCTCGTTTCGTCGTATACTCGCAGTCGCAACGTTGTGTGTGGTTCACGCGCAAGCCAAACACAAATCCAAAACATAGTGACATATATACATAAAGAAAAAGCTGCTCCACTTGTATAATTCGTGGACGTAACAAAATATTTTAGTTAATATTACAGAAGCTAAAAATTAATCTACGTGGGCAAACACGTGGAAATGTATAGCTGTTTCCCACTACACATGTATATATATGTTCTTTTATGTATTGTATTTTCTTTGGGTTTTGTCTTTATTTGGAGAATCGAATTCGTGTAGAATTGGCAAACTGATGATGGTGGGATAGCTAGCGAGGACTCAATTATTAGATAAAAATTTCATATACATAAAACTTTAGAACAATTCAAATCATATAATGGAATAAAAATGAAATATTGGCAATTTTGAGTGACCACATTATCTTCTTTAATATGTTTTTTTTTTTCTTTCTATCCTTATACTTTTACCAAAAAAAAAAGAAGATATTGTATATATTTTTTTAAAAAAAATAAGAATCAAGAGCCTTATTAGATAATACATGTGTCTATCTCGAGTAATCATGAGCAATTTGGTTTTCTTATATAGGGTGATCATGAGCAATTTGGTTTTCTTATAATTTGTTTATTAGATTATATAGTACTACTTTAAAACAATTAATTATCTTAAAAGATAGCTCATATTATACTCCAAATAATTAATTGAGTTATCCCTGACAAAATAGTATGATTTAAATAAAAGTATAAAACAAATAATTACAAAATACTTGTATACAACAGGTTTGGATAATTCGAACTAGGTGGGTTACTTACTTGACTCCAAACCGCACATACCTAAGAAGATCTTGTAATATGTCTCTCTCGGCACCATTGTATAAAAATGACAAATCTTTTGATACTCCCCGAGTATATATGAAACTTAATATTATTAGGAATTATGGCTCCAAAAAAAAAAAAAAAAAAAAAAAAACAAGTTTTGATATATATATTTATCTTAAAGTAGGAAATCATTAAGAATAGGAAAAAATGACGTGGATAAGGTGAGAAAGAAAAATCAAAAAGAGTCAGAAAAAAGGAAACAACAAGAACCAAAGGACGGAAAGCAGCAATGCAATGCAATGACGCTCAGCTGAGAGAGACTCACGCGTGTGCATGTTAACATAACACGCGCGTTAAATGAAATGAAATCAAGAAAGAAAAAAAAAAGATATAGTAGAGATCTCTTCGTCCCTCTCTCGTACCACATTCATTCATTCATTGAGATTGAGAGACTCTCTCTTCTTCTTCTGGCTCTGCATGCATCTCTCTCTCTAATATATCAACCAGTATTTGTCAGGATTTGGGCATTTCTTTATAATAACAATTATACGATCAGTGTGTGTCTGTCCAATCTCTCTCTCTTATCGTCTTCTAAAGTTTCCTATTATTTTCATTCTCCCTTCATTCTCAACTCTCTCTCTCTCTTATAACTCAAGACACAAGATCTTTCTTTTCTTCTCTCTCTCTCTCTCTCTCTCTCTCTCTCGGCATATTCTTTAGAAAGTTAACCTAAAAACAGAGAGCAATGAAGGTCCATCTCTCTCTCTCTTTCTCTCTCTCACTCTACACGTTTTCAAGAATTGATTCCTAGCTAGGATTTTGTATTTCTATAAGAATAATGGCTTTAGATTCTTTATTTTTTCCATCTTGAATCTGAATGTAACAAGCGCTTTTCTCTTTATGTCTATTCTTTACTAATGAACCTCTGATTCCTTTATTTTAAAACAAGTAGATATGTGTGTGTTTATTAGATGCGATCTACTTCTTTTTCGAGTTCAAGAACAGAAACAATCTCACTTTTTTTTAACTTACTCTGATCTTATTGCAACATATATCTCTTTCTTTTTCCCTTGGGGGAATCTTATCTGTGAAATATAGGTTTTTTACTTACTATTATTTACAAAATAAATTCAAAGATCTTATATTGAATGATGCACATGGCTCTGTTTTGCAAAAGTCTGGTTTCTACTATGTTCACACTACTCATGCATGTCACTCTCTCTGTAAACATAACGTATCAGTAATTTTGTTTTATTACTGGTTTTAACGTTAAGAACGTATCAGTAATTTTTTTAGTATCTTTTGTGAAACCTGCAAAAATCTATGTTTTTATATTATTATGTTCGTGGTGATCCAATGGTTTTGTTTTTTAGTTGCATGATCTACAAATTCCGGAGAGAAATAAAAAAAAAAAAGGAATAAATTAATTTTACTAAAATCTGTTTGTATTTTGTAATTATTTTGCAGAAAATGGTGTTAAACCTGGATTTGCATGATGATAAGGCAAAACAAAAGGCCCTTAAAACGGTTTCTAGTCTCCCAGGTAATCATCACTAATCTTGTATAATGTTGGTTACAAACTTACAACTACACATTAGAAACGGGGACAGAGATCTTTCTCTGTCTCTCTCTGTTTAGTTCTCGCCTCGAAACCAAACTATTGGATAAACAGGTTTAGTCTCCGATTTGGTAGGTAAGGAAGCTGTTAACTGAGGTAAACATGTTTTAAAATTGCTTTATTGTTGATGAACAATCACGAGCTGCTCTGACAGAAGTGTCTTTCTTTTTCAATAGTGACAATACGGTAAAATGTTGCGCCATATTTCAATTATTTGTGAAATTCATTTATTTTATTTCTTTGGAATAAAATCAAATCTAGGCCACTATAGCTTCTTTGAAATATGTGCCCATCTATTGAAATATCATATGCTGTCAAAGATTTGTTTTTGTTTGTTTGAGTCAAAAGTGTTTTAAACTCCTTCTTGGTATATATATATTGCTTGTAAAATGTTGCAACTTATATCAATAGGGCAAAAACTCGAGTGTCTGTCTCTGTCTATCAAAATGGTTACAAATTTCATCTTTTTTTTTTTTTTTTTTTTGTTCTAGGAATTGATTCGATTGCAATGGACATGAAGGGGAAGAAATTGACTGTGATCGGAACCGTGGATCCGGTGAATGTAGTAAGTAAGCTAAGAAAGTATTGGCCCTTGACGGATATTGTACTAGTAGGACCTGCGAAAGAGCCGGAAAAGGAGAAGAAAGAGGAGCCGAAGAAGGAAGGTGGTGGCGAGCCGGCGAAAAAAGAAGGAGAAGCTCCTAAAGAAGAAGCGAAAAAGGAAGGAGAAGCGCCAAAGAAGGAAGAAGAGAAGAAAGAAGGCGGCGATAAAAAGGAGGGAGAGAAGAAAGATCAACCGCAACCACAACCCCAACCACAACCGGTTGTGCCGCCACCGGAGCAGCATGTGTTGGAACTTGTAAAGGCGTATAAAGCATATAATCCTCACCTAACAACATATTACTACGCTCAAAGCATCGAAGAAAACCCTAATGCTTGCGTTATATGTTGAAGAAAACATATATTATATTATATAATTTGGGGCAAAATGATGAACCGAACTATAGTGAGGATGAAGAATAAGAAACAGGATATATATTGATTCGGTTGGATCATCGGATATGTTTTTTTCTGTCCTCGATAATGCGAGGAAGCTTTATTTCCTTAAATCGATTTCGATGATATGTTTTCTATATATATCGTCGATAGTACTAGAATTTTTTTTTTTTTTTTTTTTTTTTTAAAATATTTGAAGGGAACTTTCTGTATATAGTGGTGTTATATATGTACGTTAGTATTTTAATTTGTTTGTTAATTAATTTATCTTCAGATGTCCTTACGTTAATACTGTTTGTGATACACGCTTCTTTGTCGACGTTAATATTTCTGAAGAGTTTTGCGAAGCTACTATACATGTTTTATATCAGTCACATAATGATTTATGCTATAACGATTTTGCTATTCCGTAATTTTGTCATCTTCGATCTTGTGATTTTTATTTTACAAAGTTATTCTATTGTAGCAAACTGTATGTTTAAATGTACGTTATGTGAGTGTTAGTTTAGGTTAAGAATGTTTAGCTGTAAATTTGATCACCTATTTGTTTACTTCTGTTTTACATGAAGCGAAAGGGCATGGCCTTTCGTGATCATCTGATAAGTCACTCTTAGAAATTTGTTTTATAGTTGGTAATTAATATTTTAGTGGTTTTAGTTTTTTTTTTTCTTTTTTCTCTTTTCACAAATATGAAGTTTAAATATAGAGTTCAGAAAAACTTCGACAATAAACTGTATATAATAATTAATTTCAGGGGATAATAACATAAACTGAAGTTCTAAATTACTACTTAAAAGAAAAAAATCATATTCTAGAAACAAACAACTTACGAATTATCTCCGCCACATATAAAGTTCTTCATTTTTCGACAAGAAAAATTGACTATATTTTCAAAATTGAATATATAGTATTCACGTAACCAAGTTCATTGTAAACGTCATAGATCACAAATGCAAATGTCAAAAACATTTTGGTTGGTAGGCACCTAAAAGGAGCATGTGAATATTCAAATTGAAAACTTTTGTAACGCATTATCTGATCACAATTTCTAATTTCTGTAATATTTTTGCGATATATATTATTTGGGTAAAAACAAAATACATTCCCGTGAATGCTAAAAAAGATTACTTCACTACCAAAAACAAAAGAGCTTGCCTATGTCATGTATTTCAACCAAACAAATAAAAATATTACTCCATGTTTCGGATGATACTGTTGAATATGATCATGAGTCGGTGGTGAGTGATGATGACGACGACGATGTCGATCGTTATAAATAGACAGATATCTACATATACACACATATGTCTACTTAATTATCCAGATACATAATTAATCAGTATGAAAAGGATCAAACCGTTTTTTCCCAAATATCAAATTTGATTTTTGTCTTATATAATCCTTTCTTGTTGGTGTGTTTAGTATCAATATCATCCAAGAGGCGGCCCAAAGCACGCCTTATCTTTATTTACCACTTAATCACCTAACAAGTTTAAAAGCATATATAGATTAAACAAACATATGTCAGCATATATCAACTTAATATATTTGTAAGGCTGAGATCTGTACCAAAAAGGCTAAATTTATTATATATGTCATTCCAGCTGACATTAACAAAGGAAAAAGGGAAACAAAGCTGACGGTTCATGGGTGCACAACAAAAAAAAAAATAGCTGACGATCCATGAATAATTTTAATTGATGGAGATGTCATCTTATGCGATAGTTAATTATTCTGAGCAAATTTGTCATTTTGTATAATTTAATAATATGAATTTTATCATATTTGGTGCAGCTAAAATGCTGATGACTTTTTTCATCAACCACCATATTATTAAGGCATATTCCAAAAAAAAAAAAAAAAAAATGAATGAATTAAACATATCTCTCTGTAGAATGTTCGGTTTAATCCATATTGTTATTTCAGAAAATGAGAGGCACGGTAGCATGCACGTGTGACGTATTGGGCGAACAACAAAATGTGGTTCTAGAATAATCGAATAATTTAAGCTTAACAAATTCTCCATTACGTAGATATCATCAACCTCCCCAACTAATAAACACTAGTGATTCAATTATAATTAAATTATTATCAAAAGATAACGTTTCATTTTATTACACACAAAAAGATAAATAAGAGATCCCAAAAGGTTAAGTGCTACACACCAGCACCACTAGGACAATCTATCGATTAAATCCTAAGCGGAGGGAAAAAAAGGAACAGAATTGAACACACAAATCTTAAAAGTTACCATTTGACCCCAGGAGAAAAAGCTGGCAGTCAAAATTAAACAACCCTAGCATCGCCATCGAAGTTGAATTATTCCCAATCTTACAACAAAGAAAAAATCATTTCACTTACTAATTAAAGATGAATTAACACTTGGAGTGAGAGGAGGACGAGATGATCCGTTCTCTCTCAGGCGTTATTATGATTTCATGCTCGTAGAAGAGGTGAAATTGGTGACATTATCCCTGGAGACGAGAGGCCATCCTCATATAGTCTTCGGAAACTTAGTCGGAGATTGCTCTGCCTCCATTTCTGCTTTTTAGCATTGTTGTTCTGGATTACTTGATCCTTGTCCGTTGCTTTCTCAACGATCTTGTTGTTGTTGTTCTTAGACACGAAATCTTGGATCCGTCGAAGCGCCACGCGGAGAGTATCATCGTCCATGTTGGCAAAGCAAACCCTAAACCATCCAGGTTCCGTGCAATGGAAGGAAGAGCCTGGAGATACATTGAGCTTAACTTTGTGGATGATTATACGCCAAAGCTCAATCTCAGATTCAAACGAGTTACGATCTCTTAACAGATGTCTCAAATCCATCCACACAAATAAACCTCCGCTGCTTGTCAAGCAAGTAATATCTGCTTTCTTGAGCCCTGTGGTAAAAACTTCATGCCTTATCCCTAACCTTTTCGAGTTTTCCATAAGGAAATTCTCCACAAACCGTTCATCTGATAACATCGAAGCAAGCATGAGTTGTGTCTGCGATGAAACTAGTCCGAAACTCGACATTTTCCTGGCACAAGACACGACCGAGTCGTTGTAAGAATAGACTATACCGACTCTAAAACCCGGAAGTCCCATGTCTTTGGAAAGACTATAAACAATGTGAATCAAGTCAACGTCGACTTCAGAGCTGTCCACATCGTTGACCACCTCAGCAACACTAACGAAATCATCTCCGCTGAAGACTGTGGCGGCGTAGATCTCGTCGACGACTAGGTGAATGTTCTTCTTCGTGACGAACCGGACTAGATCCTTGAGTGTGTCCTTATCCAACATCGTACCGAGCGGGTTTGATGGATTGGTCAAAATCAGGCCTTTGACTTTTTTATTGGCCTCTTGGGCTTTTTTATAAGCCCATCCCACGGCCTCAACGGTTAATCTGAAATTGTTGGAGCTTGAACAAGGAACTGGGATTATCTCGACACCTGTACGCCACCTCAAGTCTCTATCAAATCTGCAAAAAGGATTAAAATAATCAATTATCACACGTATGAGCGACTCGTTGAATCTAAACCGCAATTGAATTTGATAATTTGATATACTTACACGTGTGATAAAGTTGGCGAAGGAGTCAAATAATACTAATATTATTAACTCATTTCGATTTAGAATTTGTTAACCCAAAAAGTATGTGAAAGCAACATTAATGAAATTTCTCCTAACCATTATCCATTATCATATTACTTTTTTAAAATTTGATTAAGAAAAAATACTAAAATGCTTACGCGGCATAGTAAGGAGAGGGAATGAGGAAGACGTCGCCGGGATCGGCGAGGCAGAACATAATCGTTTCATTGGCTCCGGTGGCACCGCCGCTCATAACCACCCTGTCCGGATCAAACGTCACTCTTCCACCTCTAGCTTTTCCCATGAAATGTGCAATTGCCTTCAAGACCAAAATTTCCATCAGGGATAAATTTATAAGTTGCTAAATGTAAAGAAAAAAAATATTACAAAATGTAGCACGACTAAATTTGTTTTCTTATGCGTTTCATATCTTACTACTGATGTTTAGGATGTTAACATGCTATGCGTAAATAGAAGTGTCCTTACTGGTTAAACTGATTTTGTACTGGTCTAAACTATGTCAAGGTTCGGTTAAAAACTATGTCATTTTAGATTAATATTTATATAATCTAACTCTACGTATTACTTCCGTGGTGCATATATTAACGTAAAACCTGAACCTGTACAAGATATCTAGATTAAATGAGTGATTTATACCTGTCTAAACTTTTTAAGGCCGTGATAGTCTTGGAAATTGGCGATGTCGCTAAACTGATGAACACCTTCGAGAGTGCAAATAGAAGCTTCTGGGTTTTCTTTGATCCAATCTTTTATTAAATCTAAGCAAAGCTGTAAAATGTTTAGAAAAAAAAATGTGTTATATATTTGATGTTGTATATACGTGTTCACGCTAGCTAGCTAATACACTAATAAAAATGCACAACAAAATAAGCAATGTTATAATGGATTCTATAATATATTATATATACCTGATTCTCTGCAAGACCCATTTGGATAATACCATGGGGATTATGAGAAAGATGAAAAGGATCTTTGTCGTAAGCTTTCCATCCTTCGAAGTACTCAGAGTTCTCGCCGTGTTGATTGTTTGTTGCTATTTTCGACAGAATCGCACCGCTATTTCTCCCTGGAATACCCATTTACTGTTTGAATATTCACTTCTTTTGCAGCTGTTTTTGTTTTGTTTTTGGGGGGTATCAATATTGATCTTATGACAAGTTTTTGTGGTGTGTTCTAATTAACGTACGAGTGTTTGGTTTTATAAAGGAGGTGAAATAGAAACATGGAGGGGACAGACAACATAAAGCTGATGTGGGGTCCCAAGAAAAGAGAGTTAGGATTTGATGAAACAACCGAAAAGGAACAAGCAAACCAAGGAAGTTTCTCCACCCAAAACAATATATTTCAAAACGTAATTTTTGTTGCGATGAATTAAGGTGGTTGTGTTTTTTTGCTAGCACCAATATCCCTTGTATTAAAGATTATAGTATTTCGAATTTGGTAGATGACGACGGATATATTGGTCTTACTCCAATAGTTTCGTATTGATTTCCGTTGCATGCATTATTAAAATTTCATTGGGAATTACTGGTGGGGAAATTATGTGTATTTCTTTGAACCCAAAGGCTATTTCTAAGCAGCTTCTTAAGAAAAATGTTGAAGTTTCACTACAAGTTAGGCAAAAAAAAAAAAAAAAAAGGTTAGGGCTGTGGAGGAGAATATTTGATGG
Organism: Camelina laxa; assembly: GCA_024034495.1. Classification (NCBI taxonomy): domain Eukaryota; kingdom Viridiplantae; phylum Streptophyta; class Magnoliopsida; order Brassicales; family Brassicaceae; genus Camelina; species Camelina laxa. The sequence continues at coordinate 30,593,300 of CM043884.1, read as the reverse complement.
AATACAAATAACCAGGAAGAAAGTTATGATAGAAAAATGTATAAGATTATTCAAAAGAAGAGACCAATTTGTTACATTCTAAATTGGGTTAATAAAACATTTTGGTATGTACCTAATATATGCACATGTATAACTTGACTGGCGTAAAGAAATATTAAATTTAACCACCTCAATATATTACTAATGTTTTTCATTTCACTGTTGTGGAATTTGATTTCAAAATTTCTGTTTGATGAAAAGTAATTTAAGGTTTGTAGATTATTGCGTTAATTTGAGCTACCATATATATGTAGTTATAATGCTGTTATCCTATATATGAAGGATAACTATAATTATGATACAATACAAATACAAATATTGTTAGGTTCGGACTGTTTGGTCAAATCAACCACATGCACTAATTTAACTTGCACTTCACGCCGCAAATTCTCGTGCGACGACCACGTGACTAAACCCTGTTAATACTTGATAGTTTTCGAAGTCAAAAACCTCCTTTTTCTAATCGTTTTCTTTGAAAAAACCAAGGTCTTTTTTTTTAACCTTGCTTTGGACTAAAGATATTAAAATCTGATTTTGGCTCTACTTATATTAATGTCGGACTATAGCTACTAAAGTCTCAAAACAATATTCTATAAGCACGCATTGCTGGAAAACCTAATTACAGGGGGGGACATAATATCCCAATAATATAAACTAGGAGATATCAACTTTTGCCCTATTTGGAGTTGTTACATCTACACTTTTCAAACAAAAACCACAAACCCATTGTTTTTGTGATCCTACGAATCTCTTTCTTTTAATTAAAGATTCTACGGATCTCTTGTGGAAACAAGCAAGACAGTCGTCATATTATATCTCGTATCAAATTTATAAACATTTTAGCTTAGTGTAAATATCATCTAACTATAACTAAGGATTTTATTTTTGTTGTAAACATCTAATAAACTTAATTTGCTTAAAAGATCAGAAGTAAATGTTAAGACGTGAAAGAAAAAAATACAGTAGAGTACGAATAGTAGAAGAAATAATTTGTACTAGAAACACCGAACAACAGCGTTGGTATTTCTATACTAATTGGCCCGACAACTACCAACACCGACATATGTGCTTTCGGCAGTTTTGATTTGGTAATATATCATTCCAAATGTTTCAATTGCTTTTAAATACTTAATTAGATAATAATCAAACATTTTATAATATAAAAATTTAGTTTGTGGATCGGAGTGTTTTAGTTTAAAATATATTTTTGATCTATGCACACGTACGTGTTCAAACTGAAACTTGTTTTTTCTCCTAATTATATAGACGCCAATAAATATTAGCAAGTTGATTTACAAAATTTACAAAGCAAAAAGGTTACACAATTCATGATATTTAGCAACAAAGCATATACTTCGCCATTGCAATTGTGGAATTCGATGAGTACTAATCAAAGAGTGTTATAGTGTGAATATGTTTCGTTTGTGGGAGTACTAATTTGTTTGTGTCAATAAATTAAAAAAAAAAAGTGAAGCATGCTTCTTTGAATGGTCAATAAGTCAAAATTATTCACAAACATGCGAGAAGAGGGCTTGAGGTTTGACTTCTCCACATAGAGATTAGATGATGACTCATCATTCCTCAGCAGCTGTCGACTAATTTGGACACGCTTCTTCCACTAATCACTCCACAACACGTGTCACGCCTGCGCGACTCAAACACTGTCAAAGGAAAAAAAAAAAAAAACAACATCGGACGTACTTACTCTGTTAAATGTCCAGTTACAATCTTTTCCTGGGCTTTAAGGCCCATTTTTATGAAATATTTATAATTAGGATACACACTAACTAAAAGGGCCTTAATTACATCAAACAGAAAAATCATCCCGATACGTGTCATAAGCGTAATGTGCATACAGAGTACCGCGATACATGGGAGTAATACTAAGCTCCACCGACGTGCATATGGGCGGACATGGTCGGTCCATTAATCCCTTTGCGCATCTTATTCCTTACGCAACAATACTTTCCCACTTCTTCTCTTTCGGATATTATTACTTTCCAATTTTTTTCGTCATTCAAAAAATATCGTCGACATAATAACTTCTATTCCATGACTAAAAAATCTATCGAGTTTAGCTATAATAACTTCAAACGAAATATCTATTTTCATAAATAATAATAGTATATACTTTCGTCAGACTGATAGTTAATTTCTCTATTTAAGAACATTGATAAATTGTTGTCATGTTACGAAAATCACACCAAGCACAAGACACGTATTATCCACGCTTTCACTCTCACTCGTCGAAAGATCTCACACGTACACAAAACCCATTATAAAAAATGTAATCCATTCACTTTTGTACCGACTTAATAAAACATCGTAGTCCCATCCGTTTATATATAGTCCAAGAAAAACTTCATACTATCTTACACACTTACATCACAAAATTCAAAAGCAAAAAGAAAAGATTTATCAAGAAGAATCATTTATATGGCGAGCTTGCTAGATAAAGCCAAGGGCTTCGTGGCTGATAAACTCACCACGATCCCTAAACCAGAGGGTTCCGTTACTGACGTTGATCTTAAAGATGTGAACCGCGAGTCCGTTGAGTACTTGGCCAAAGTTTCCGTTACCAATCCTTATAGTCAATCGATTCCGATATGTGAGATCACTTTCACTTTCCACAGCGCTGGCCGGTAAAACACGCTTTCTAACTCCGTCGTTTGATTCCTTTTTTTCATCCATGATCCATTACAAAATTATCAATAAAAGATCATAAATATGTAGTTAAGAGATGGTCACTTGGTTTGGTGCTGTTATGCTCTGTTATTTCCATCTTCCGTTTGGTTCGGTTATGCTCCGAACGAATGTCTTTTTCGTTTAGATGGTTCGGTTTGATTTTGATTTTTTTGTTGAGTTGTGAAAACGAAAACAGGCTAGATTACAAATATATTTTGGTTCGGTTTACATATGCAAGTCGTGCGGTTTGTCTTTGCATATTATTAGACATATTTAAAAAAAAAAAAAAAAAAATCTTAGGCATCTTAGATTCATTGATTAATTCCATATTATGGTATTGTTGAATTTATATTATGGAGATGTATAATTATATGCAAATGCAATGATAAAATATGATAGGGAGATCGCAAAGGGGAAGATACCGGACCCGGGTTCTCTGAAAGCTAAGGACATGACAGCTCTTGATGTTCCGGTGGTGGTGCCGTATAGTATACTCTTCAACCTGGCTCGAGACGTTGGTGTGGACTGGGACATTGACTACGAGCTTCAAATAGGTCTCACCATTGACCTCCCTGTTGTGGGCGAGTTTACTATCCCTATTTCCAGCAAGGGCGAAATCAAGCTTCCTACTTTCAAAGATTTCTTCTGATCTTTTTGATCTACTTAACCTATGAGACGATGATATATAATGCATGCATGTAACCAATGGGTTTGCCTATATATATAATCAATAAATGTTCTTTTGTGATCCTATCATGTGATAAAAAAAATCAATAAATGTTTTATGATTTCAGTTATGGTTATTTTTTTTTCCATTGAAATTTTGTAATTGCATAAAAAAACAAACCAAATGCAAGAGAAATCTTAAATCCATTTGGTGAATTTGATATGAAGACCGAATGATCGGTTAAGTTCCGAGTTTTTTTTTTTCTTTTCCTTTTGGTCTTGTTTAGTCTGGTTAACCGGCTTTAGTTCATTATCCGTGAAGCTTTCTTTCTCTCATGCATGTCTAAAGTAAAGCGTGCAATTTTTGGAAGCAACTTTTGGAGGTTACTTTTATGTTGAATTGTAGTTGAACAGCAGTTTGCATCGATTAAACAGTTACTAATTTTATTGGTCTTAAATTTGTAATAACTTTTTTTAGCTACGCAAAAATTAGTTATATTTACACATTTTTTAGTACTTATACAATTTTTTTATTAGTGCATATTTAGTTCGTTATATACCAACCGAATGGAACACAAAAACCTAGTTGTCCGGAAATACATAGTAAATAAAAAATTCTGCTATGTAAGGAATAGCAACTAATTTGTAGAGATGAAACATATGTTCGTAGCGTTTAACATCTTCCTCCGGTACTTCAGAGCAGCGAGTAGCAGTTGCTTTCGTTACCTCTGCCGTTACTTGAGAGCCATCACCAGTTGCTTCCTCCAATACTTCATATATTATTAATGTTTTTATTAATATCTGTCAAATAGAGGTATTAATAACTTGTGAAGGGACATGGACAAAGATATTGTAATCTTTTTCAGTGATAATCTTCCTCTTAAATATCTTTTTTTTGATGTTATCTATATATCAAATTAAAAAAGTTTAAGTTTTATTAATTTTTTATATATAAGTATTTAAAATTTCTATTAAATTTGCATGATGCATGTCCAACTCATGTTTTTTTCATAGAGCATATCAACATAGTTTTACATAAAATAGTATCCAGGTGTTTCTAGAAAATAAAATAAGTAATCCTAGAAAATTACTAGATATTTTGGAATCATATCCTTATATCATATACTGTTATAGTAAATACGTTACGTGGATTGCTACATAATCGCTATTTTATTTTGAGAAAATAACATAAACTAACAAGTTATTACTATTTTCGTTTTTTTTAATACATCAAAATATTTTATTTATGTTTTGTTTATGTTTTACATAAATTTTGCTTTTATATTTTGTTAATTTATTTTCTTACATGAAAAATATATGTAAGAATATGAACTTGTAACATTGGCCCATGTACTTACATATTTGTTAAAAAAAAAAATATTAAAATTAAATTAAAAAGTCACGACACACTCTATTGAAAACTTAAAAAGTGACACAACGAGAGAGAAAAAAAAACTAATAGTAACCAGGTCCATGATGAGGATGAGCTTGCTTAAACTCCTGGTTCTGGATATGGCTATGGTTGTACCCAGCTGGTGTGCGATTCATAACATCAAATCCAAACGGGGACGCAAGAATAGGATGATCAAATAGCCCCTGGCCTGTGAAGACATTCCCACCATTGATAGAGGTTGCGACGTAATAGTTCGGGGTTGTTTGATGAAATGGAGGAGGAGCTGTTTCACCAACTTCCTTGATCAAAGCTTCAAGAGAATCTTTCATACGAGCTAATTGACTTAAGTTGAGATTTGCTGGAGAGTTTCTCCACCAGTTGGCAGTGTTTTTGTTTTCTTTTTCGTTTTCGAGTAGCATAGCCCTGTTCTTTTGTTCATTTTCTTTTCCATCCTTCGCCTGCGATAAAATTGTAACGAGATGTTAAAGATCAAGAAAGAATTATGTGGACGTACGTACATCCCGCAAATTAAAGAATTTTATCATGTCTTTTTTCATATTAAAAAAATATATATATATTTATTTATAATTTAAATTGAAAAAAATAAAAAATAAAAAGAGAAAGAAAACATTAGATTTGTTGCCACATATCTAACCATGAAAATGAAATAAGTTTACCTCAGTTAACCAATCATTAAGCTTTTGGATATAGCGCTTTATGTGGATGTCATCAAGGTTAGTGTTGCTGACACGTCCGGAAGAGTAGTCAAGCAAGACGTTGACATCCGGATGACCAAAAGAGAACACTTTACCAGATGGTGAAAACACGATGATAGCAACTTGTGCATCACACATGGTACAAAGTTCACTGGCTTTCTTGAAAAGACCAGATCTTCTCTTTGAAAAGGTTACTTGAAGGTTTGCTGCATTTTTCATTTTCACCATCTCTACTTTTCTACGGCCAAGATTCTTTCTCACCATTTTTTTTTTTTTGATGTTTCTAAACAAAATAAAATGTGAATTGATAGTATTAGATACACAGACTGTATATATAGCCTTATATTTTACAATTTGCATTTTTGGGTTTTAAAAGTAAAATATTTTATTCCTGTTTTCATTTATGAAAGAAATAATTAGGAATTGCCATTCTAGGAGTTTATGATGGTTTAAACATTATGTCAATAAAAAGTATTGTATATGTTACCATTATTTTAGTTTATATTATCAGTTAATTATTTTGCTAACTGACAGCCTGTAATTTTTTTTTTGTTTTTTTAACAACTACAGCCTGTAATTTTCTTTGTATAAATTTGGTGATAATGTATAAAATTTTTTATTAATATCTGTCTAATATAGGTATTAATGACTCTTGAAAGGAATATGGACAAAAATATTGTAACCTTTTTTAGTGATAATCTTCCATTTAAATATCCTTTTTTTTTTTTTTTTTTTTGAGGATTGTCAAAAAAAGACATCCTTTTTGACATTATCTATATATAAAACTAAGAAAATTTTAAGTTTTATTAACTTTTTATATATAAGTATTTAAAATTTCTATTAAATTTGCATGATGCATGTCCAACTCATGTTTTTTTCATAGAGCATATCAACATAGTTTTACATAAAATAGTATCCAGGTGTTTCTAGAAAATAAAATAAGTAATCCTAGAAAATTACTAGATATTTCTGAATCATATCCTTATATCATATACTGTTTTAGTAAATGCGTTACGTGGATTGCTACATAATCGCTATTCTATTTTGAGAAAATAACATAAATTAACATGTTATTATTATTTTCGTTTTTTTTAGTACATCAAAATATTTTATTTATGTTTTTTTATGTTTTACATAAATTTTGCTTTTATTTTTTGTTAATTTATTTTTTTACATGAAAAATATATGTAAGAATATGAACTTGTAACATTGGCCCATGTACTTACATATTTGTTAAAAAAAATATTAAAATTAAATTAAAAAGTCATGACTCACTCTATTGAAAATTTAAAAAGTCACACAACGAGAGAGAAAAAAAAACTAATAGTAACGAGGTCCATGATGAGGATGAGCTTGCTTAAACTCCTGGTTCTGGATATGGCTTTGGTTGTACTCAGCTGGTGTGCGATTCATAACATCAAATCCAAACGGGGACGCAAGAATAGGATGATCAAATAGCCCCTGGCCTGTGAAGACATTCCCACCATTGATAGAGGTTGCGACGTAATAGTTCGGGGTTGTTTGATGAAATGGAGGAGGAGCTGTTTCACCAACTTCCTTGATCAAAGCTTCAAGAGAATCTTTCATACGAGCTAATTGACTTAAGTTGAGATTTGCTGGAGAGTTTCTCCACCAGTTGGCAGTGTTGTTGTTTTCTCTTTCGTTTTTGAGTAGCATAGCCCTGTTCTTTTGTTCATTTTCTTTTCCATCCCTCGCCTGCGATAAAATTGTAACGAGATGTTAAAGATCAAGAAAGAATTATGTGGACGTACGTAAATCCCGCAAATTAAAGAATTTCATCATGTCTTTTTCCATATTACAAAAAATTATATATTTATTTATAATTAAAAGTGAAAAAATAAAAAATAAAAAGAGAAAGAAAACATTAGATTTGTTGCCACATATCTAACCATGAAAATGAAATAAGTTTACCTCAGTTAACCAATCATTAAGCTTTTGGATATAGCGCTTTCTGTGGATGTCATCAAGGTTAGTGTTGCTGACACGTCCGGAAGAGTAGTCAAGCAAGACGTTGACATCCGGATGACCAAAAGAGAACACTTTACCAGATGGTGAAAACACGATGATAGCAACTTGTGCATCACACAGGGTACAGAGTTCACTGGCTTTCTTGAAAAGACCAGATCTTCTCTTTGAAAAGGTTACTTGAAGGTTTGCCGCATTTTTCATTTTCACCATCTCTACTTTTCTACGGCCAAGATTCTTTCTCACCATTTTTTTTTTTTTTTTTTGATGTTTCTAATCAAAAGAAAATGTGAATTGATAGTATTAGATACACAGACTGTATATATAGCCTTATATTTTACAATTTGCATTTTTGGGTTTTAAAAGTAAAATATTTTATTCCTGTTTTCATTTATGAAAGAAATAATTAGGAATTGCCATTCTAGGAGTTTCTGATGGTTTAAACATTATGTCAATAAAAAGTATTGTATATGTTACCATTATTTTAGTTTATATTATCAGTTAATTATTTTGCTAACTGACAGCCTGTAATTATTTTTTTGTTTTTTTAACAACTACAGCCTGTAATTTTCTTTGTATAAATTTGGTGATAATGTATTAAATTTTTTATTAATATATGTCTAATATAGGTATTAATGACTCTTGAAAGGAATATGGACAAAAATATTGTAACCTTTTTTAGTGATAATCTTCCATTTAAATATCCTTTTTTTTTTTTTTTTTGAGGATTGTCAAAAAAAGACATCCTTTTTGACATTATCTATATATAAAACTAAGAAAATTTTAAGTTTTATTAACTTTTTATATATAAGTATTTAAAATTTCTATTAAATTTGCATGATGCATGTCCAACTCATGTTTTTTTCATAGAGCATATCAACATAGTTTTACATAAAATAGTATCCAGGTGTTTCTAGAAAATAAAATAAGTAATCCTAGAAAATTACTAGATATTTCTGAATCATATCCTTATATCATATACTGTTTTAGTAAATGCGTTACGTGGATTGCTAAATAATCGCTATTCTATTTTGAGAAAATAAAATAAATTAACATGTTATTATTATTTTCGTTTTTTTTTTAGTACATCAAAATATTTTATTTATGTTTTTTTATGTTTTACATAAATTTTGCTTTTATTTTTTGTTAATTTATTTTCTTACATGAAAAATATATGTAAGAATATGAACTTGTAACATTGGCCCATGTACTTACAAATTTGTTAAAAAAAATATTAAAATTAAATTAAAAAGTCATGACTCACTCTATTGAAAATTTAAAAAGTCACACAACGAGAGAGAAAAAAAAACTAATAGTAACGAGGTCCATGATGAGGATGAGCTTGCTTAAACTCCTGGTTCTGGATATGGCTTTGGTTGTACTCAGCTGGTGTGCGATTCATAACATCAAATCCAAACGGGGACGCAAGAATAGGATGATCAAATAGCCCCTGGCCTGTGAAGACATTCCCACCATTGATAGAGGTTGCGACGTAATAGTTCGGGGTTGTTTGATGAAATGGAGGAGGAGCTGTTTCACCAACTTCCTTGATCAAAGCTTCAAGAGAATCTTTCATACGAGCTAATTGACTTAAGTTGAGATTTGCTGGAGAGTTTCTCCACCAGTTGGCAGTGTTGTTGTTTTCTCTTTCGTTTTTGAGTAGCATAGCCCTGTTCTTTTGTTCATTTTCTTTTCCATCCCTCGCCTGCGATAAAATTGTAACGAGATGTTAAAGATCAAGAAAGAATTATGTGGACGTACGTAAATCCCGCAAATTAAAGAATTTCATCATGTCTTTTTCCATATTAAAAAAATTATATATTTATTTATAATTAAAAGTGAAAAAAATAAAAAGAGAAATAAAACATTAGATTTGTTGCCACATATCTAACCATGAAAATGAAATAAGTTTACCTCAGTTAACCAATCATTAAGCTTTTGGATATAGCGCTTTCTGTGGATGTCATCAAGGTTAGTGTTGCTGACACGTCCGGAAGAGTAGTCAAGCAAGACGTTGACATCCGGATGACCAAAAGAGAACACTTTACCAGATGGTGAAAACACGATGATAGCAACTTGTGCATCACACAGGGTACAGAGTTCACTGGCTTTCTTGAAAAGACCAGATCTTCTCTTTGAAAAGGTTACTTGAAGGTTTGCCGCATTTTTCATTTTCACCATCTCTACTTTTCTACGGCCAAGATTCTTTCTCACCATTTTTTTTTTTTTTTTGATGTTTCTAATCAAAAGAACATGTGAATTGATAGTATTAGATACACAGACTGTATATATAGCCTTATATTTTACAATTTGCATTTTTGGGTTTTAAAAGTAAAATATTTTATTCCTGTTTTTATTTATGAAAGAAATAATTAGGAATTGCCATTCTAGGAGTTTCTGATGGTTTAAACATTATGTCAATAAAAAGTATTGTATATGTTACCATTATTTTAGTTTATATTATCAGTTAATTATTTTGCTAACTGACAGCCTGTAATTATTTTTTTGTTTTTTTAACAACTACAGCCTGTAATTTTCTTTGTATAAATTTGGTGATAATATATTAAATTTTTTATTAATATCTGTCTAATATAGGTATTAATGACTCTTGAAAGGAATATGGACAAAAATATTGTAACATTTTTTAGTGATAATCTTCCATCTAAATATCCTTTTTTTTTTTTTTTTTGAGGATTGTCAAAAAAAGACATCCTTTTTGACATTATCTATATATAAAACTAAGAAAATTTTAAGTTTTATTAATTTTTTATATATAAGTATTTAAAATTTCTATTAAATTTGCATGATGCATTTCCAACTCATGTTTTTTTCATAGAGCATATCAACATAGTTTTACATAAAATAGTATCCAGGTGTTTCTAGAAAATAAAATAAGTAATCCTAGAAAATTATTAGATATTTCTGAATCATATCCTTATATCATATACTGTTTTAGTAAATGCGTTACGTGGATTGCTACATAATCGCTATTCTATTTTGAGAAAATAACATAAATTAACATGTTATTATTATTTTCGTTTTTTTTTAGTACATCAAAATATTTTATTTATGTTTTTTTATGTTTTACATAAATTTTGCTTTTATTTTTTGTTAATTTATTTTCTTACATGAAAAATATATGTAAGAATATGAACTTGTAACATTGGCCCATGTACTTACATATTTGTTAAAAAAAATATTAAAATTAAATTAAAAAGTCATGACTCACTCTATTGAAAATTTAAAAAGTCACACAACGAGAGAGAAAAAAAACTAATAGTAACGAGGTCCATGATGAGGATGAGCTTGCTTAAACTCCTGGTTCTGGATATGGCTTTGGTTGTACTCAGCTGGTGTGCGATTCATAACATCAAATCCAAACGGGGACGCAAGAATAGGATGATCAAATAGCCCCTGGCCTGTGAAGACATTCCCACCATTGATAGAGGTTGCGACGTAATAGTTCGGGGTTGTTTGATGAAATGGAGGAGGAGCTGTTTCACCAACTTCCTTGATCAAAGCTTCAAGAGAATCTTTCATACGAGCTAATTGACTTAAGTTGAGATTTGCTGGAGAGTTTCTCCACCAGTTGGCAGTGTTGTTGTTTTCTCTTTCGTTTTTGAGTAGCATAGCCCTGTTCTTTTGTTCATTTTCTTTTCCATCCCTCGCCTGCGATAAAATTGTAACGAGATGTTAAAGATCAAGAAAGAATTATGTGGACGTACGTAAATCCCGCAAATTAAAGAATTTCATCATGTCTTTTTCCATATTAAAAAAAATTATATATTTATTTATAATTAAAAGTGAAAAAAATAAAAAATAAAAAGAGAAAGAAAACATTAGATTTGTTGCCACATATCTAACCATGAAAATGAAATAAGTTTACCTCAGTTAACCAATCATTAAGCTTTTGGATATAGCGCTTTCTGTGGATGTCATCAAGGTTAGTGTTGCTGACACGTCCGGAAGAGTAGTCAAGCAAGACGTTGACATCCGGATGACCAAAAGAGAACACTTTACCAGATGGTGAAAACACGATGATAGCAACTTGTGCATCACACAGGGTACAGAGTTCACTGGCTTTCTTGAAAAGACCAGATCTTCTCTTTGAAAAGGTTACTTGAAGGTTTGCCGCATTTTTCATTTTCACCATCTCTACTTTTCTACGGCCAAGATTCTTTCTCACCATTTTTTTTTTTTTTTTTGATGTTTCTAATCAAAAGAAAATGTGAATTGATAGTATTAGATACACAGACTGTATATATAGCCTTATATTTTACAATTTGCATTTTTGGGTTTTAAAAGTAAAATATTTTATTCCTGTTTTCATTTATGAAAGAAATAATTAGGAATTGCCATTCTAGGAGTTTCTGATGGTTTAAACATTATGTCAATAAAAAGTATTGTATATGTTACCATTATTTTAGTTTATATTATCAGTTAATTATTTTGCTAACTGACAGCCTGTAATTATTTTTTTGTTTTTTTAACAACTACAGCCTGTAATTTTCTTTGTATAAATTTGGTGATAATGTATTAAATTTTTTATTAATATCTGTCTAATATAGGTATTAATGACTCTTGAAAGGAATATGGACAAAAATATTGTAACCTTTTTTAGTGATAATCTTCCATTTAAATATCTTTTTTTTTTTTTTTGAGGATTGTCAAGAAAAAACATCCTTTTTGACATTATCTATATATCAAACTAAGAAAAGTTTGAGTTTTATTGATTTTTTTATCAAAGTATTTAAAAATTCTATTAAATTTATATGATGCATAATTGAAATATTATGTCCAACTCATTTTTTTCTTTTTTTCCATATAGCATATCGATATACTTTTACATAAAATAATATGGTTTATTTTTAATGAAATAAATAAAAATTAAAGTGTGATCTCTGACTTTTAAAGTGTTTGTTGCTTGTTAAAAAAAAGATTGAAGTAATGGTTATTTCATAGTTTTATTGTGACTGCCCACTTTTCAAGTTTTTCTCTTATAAGATGAAAAATCTAAATAAAATGTGTTTTGAATATTGAACGCCGACTTTTTTTTTTGTCAATCATACATTGATCGTTGGATCGCCGACAAAATGTTAAAGAAGAATCCTAGTAATATAGTTGTTAGACATATTAATTATCATCGCTGCCTTTTTGTCGCTTTTTCAATATGTATTGATCATTAGATCGCTGAATTTTAAAATATAAAATAGAATGTTAAAAAAAATCATATTAAAATTGCTATTAGCATATTAATTGTCTTTGCCGTTTTTTTTGTCAACCGTACATTGATCCTTGGATCGCCGATAGAATGTTAAAAAAAAAATCCTAGTAGAATAGTTAATAGACATAAATTAACATGTCATTATGATTTTCGTTTTTTTTTTTAGTACATAAAAATATTTTATTTATGTTTTGTTTATGTTTTACATAAATTTTGCTTTTTTTGTTAATTTATTTTATCATATCAAATATATATGTAAGAATGTGAACTTGTAATTGTAACATTGGCCCATGTACTTACATATTTGTTAAAAAAAACAAAAGTCACGACACACTCTATTGGAGACTTAAAAAGTCACACAACGGGAGAAAAAAAAAAACTAATAGTAATGAGGTCCATGATGAGGATGAGCTTGCTTAAACTCCTGGTTCTGTATATGGTTATGGTTGCACCCAGCTGGTGTGCGATTCATAACATCAAATCCAAACTGGAACGCAAGGATAGGATTAAATAGCCCCTGGTTTGTGAAGACATTCCCACCATTAACAGTTGCTGGGGCAGCATTGATAGAGGTTGCAACGTAAAAGTTCGGAGTTGTTTGATGAAATGGAGGAGGAGCTGTTTCACCAACTTCCTTGATCAAACCTTCAAGAGCATCTTTCATATGAGCCAATTGACTTAAGTTCAGTTTGGCTGGAGAGTTTCTCCACTAGTCGGCAGTGTTGCTGTTTTCTCTTTCGTTTTTGAGTAGCATAGCCCTGTTCCTTTGTTCCTTTTCTTTTTCATCCTTCGCCTGCGATAAAATTGTAACAAGATGTTAAAAATCAAGAAAGAATTGTGTGGACGTACGTACATCCCGTAAATTAAAGAATTTTATCATGTCTGTTTCGTATTAAAAAAATATTATATATTTATTTATAATTAAAAGTGAAAAAACAAGAAATAAAAATTAAACATTAGATTTGTTGCCACATATCATCATACCATGAAAATGAAAATTAGTTTACCTCAGTTAAGCAATCATTGAGCATCTGGATATAGCGCTTTATGTGGATGTCATCAAGATTTGTGTTGCTGACATGTCCCGAAGAGTAGTCAAGCAAGACGTTGACATCCGGATGACCAAAAGAGAACACTTTTCCATATGGTGAAAACACGATGATGGCAACTTGTGCATCACACAAGGTACATAGTTCACTAGCTTTCTTGAAAAGACCAGATCTTCTCTTTGAAAATGTTACTTGAAGGTTTGCCGCATTTTTCATTTTCACCATCTTTACTTTTCTACGGCCAAGATTCTTTCTCACCAGTTTTTTTTTGATGTTTCTGAACAAAAGAAAATGTGAATTGATAGTATTAGAGACAAAGACTGTATATATAGCCTTATTTTTGGCAATTTGCATTTTGGGTTTTAAAAGTAAAATATTTTATTCCTATTTTCATTTATGAAAGAAATAATTAGGAATTGTCATTCTAGGAGTTTATGATGGTTTAAACATTATGTCAATAAAAGGTATTGTATATGTACCATTATTTTTAGTTTATATTATCAGTTAATTATTTTGCTAACTCACAGCCTGTAATTTTTTTATAAATTTGGTGATAATGCATTAATGTTTTTATTAATATCTGCCAAATATAGGTATTAATGACTGTTGAATGGATGTGGACAAAAATATTGTAACCTTTTTTAGTGATAATCTTCCACTTAAATATTGACATTATCTATATATTAAACTAAGAAAAGTTTGAGGTTTATTGATTTTTTAATCAAAGTATTTAAAATTTCTATTAAATTTATATGATGCTTAATTGAAATATTATGTCCAACTCATTTTTTCTTTTTTCTTTTTTCCATAGAGCATATCGACATAGTTTTACATAAAATAATATGGTTTGTTTTTAATGAAATAAATGAAATATTATGTTAAAACCAAGCTTAGTATAGTATGTTTTTAATGAAATATTATGTTTTTAATGAAATATTATGATCGCCAACTTAATGTTAAAACCAATCTTAGTATAGTAGTTGCTAGATATACTTATTGTAATTGCCACTTTAAAGTTTTTTTATTTATAATATTTGAAATGTAAAATATAGTGATACTTTGATCGCCGTCTTTTGAAATTTATCATGATCATATATTTTTGATTATTATTAGTATTTTAATTTGGAGTCAATTTAACAAAATCCTAAATATTGTACCAAGTATTAGGCTTTCTACATGTTTAAAAATTGTGACTATTAAACAGAGCTGTAAGTATTCTAAAACGAATTTTGTGCAGGTCTAGAAAATGGAGTTCATATCATTTTTTTCTGTAAAAAAATCTATCTAAAATTTGAAACACATCTGAAGAAAAAAAGAGAAAGAAGGAGTAAACGAGAGATGGAAGGTCTTAAGCTAAAAAAACACAACATTATCATAGTTCCTTCTTGTATTGCATCGATTTACACTTCCACTGAAAAAGTTATTCCCAAAATCTAATATACTAACTGTCTATAGATTTGATTTTTTTAATTTATTTTTTATAATTCTTGAGTGTTTAGAAGAAAAAAGGTGGATTAACAGTAGCGGATATAACAATTACTTGAATTTATTGATTTTTTTTTATTCATTTGTAATATATTTTGAATATCAAAGCAAATATTTATTCCTAAGCCCAACAAGTATCCAAACTTAGAACTAAAAAACGGAAAAAAAACATGGCCCTAGTAAATGAATCCCAAATGCAAAAGCAATAAGCCTAAAAATCTAGTTGGGTCATAAGTTTTAAATAAGCCCAATACCACATTAGTGATCATGAATCTGCTTCAGACATGTCACTAACGTGTCTTATACTGACAAGTCGTCGATCGATGATGATTGATTTTTATCACCAATTAATGTTGAGCACTTCCAAGCTTCGTCAAGCGCCATCTGAGTACCACTAAAGCACCTTCGAATACCAATAAAGTCGACTAACCAGACATCTCCATACAACACACCTAAAACATAACTTTTAGTTACTTCTTCATTTTACAACTTCTTGAGAATTTACAAAAATGTTTTAAAATTTCATCTAAATAAACTATCTATATATATATACTAAAAAGAAGGTAAGATCAATGTTTTAAAAAGTCGACTAACCAGTCCTCTCCGCTCGTTTTTTAAATTTCTGTAGCCCTAATTGCCAACTTCCGCTCGTTCAAGCCACCCCCGTCCACGTAGCTCCGATCTTTTAATTTCTCAATCTAATATGTACTTTTTTTTCTCCAATGTAATTTACTTAAAACTCCTATTCTCTATATTTTGTTTTAAAACGTATATGAAATATGTTATTCAAGTTGGACATAAATTAATTAGTTTCCTAATTTTGGTCGCATGAAAGAACCAACTTTCGATAAAATAATCAAGGAATTATCGAGATAATATACTAAACTAATACACGGATAGCTCGTATGTGGGGAAAAGTCGGTAGCTTTTTCCTCAGAAGTTGACATATAAAGGGTAAATACTAACGGATATTAAACAACACTCACTATGCGCTGCAGCTAGCTATATATACTGCTAAAAAAAAAGGTAAGACTAGAGAGATTAGATTAGCTAGAGTCAAAGCAAACACTGAACAATCTTTCATTTTTCCCTTTTTAATGTACGTAAATTATATATTGTATTAATTTAATATAAGTACTTATCCTTTACACGTTTTTTAGGTTAAGAAATAATTATTATTTTTGGCTTATGAATATCGACTATTTAATTTGTTCGATCGGCACTAGAGAATAAAATATGACAATTTGATATTTAGTCCACAAATTTTGGTTCATATGTGTAAATAATTCAGGAACATGCAGTATACTAGCAAGCTTAAATATTATTTTTTTTTAATATAATGTTGCAAGCTTAATTATTGAAAGTAGGGAAACTCCGTTACAAGGAAAAAGCAGACCACCTTAGCTGATGATATAAGTACCTGCGTTCGTAATGCTGATGATACTTCTGTCAAATTCCTGGGGAGCGATGTCGATAATGAGCGTTTTGAAGTTGCCGAATCCGAATTCAGCTGAGATACTCTGAAATTAAAGTACCAATTAAGCAGTGAAAAATCAAAAATAAGGATACGAGATACAATCACTCCTCCTAATTAACTTAAAATGAAAAAAGAAGAAGCTAAAAACCTGGTTGAGCTTATTGTTAACGGTCGCAGCCAAATCACCTTTATATTCAAACAGTTCCACAAAAGTGTGACTGGAGACCGCGGTTTTGATAGCTAGAAATTAAGAATCGTTTAGTTAGGTTTAGAGACATTCAAAGTATAGTGATTAGTGACAGATGTGATGATAATAAAATCACGACGCACTAACCATCAAAGGAATGGGCCTCTATTAAGCTCTTTGTGTCATTGTGGGCATAAAATGCCTTCTTTGCGTTGTTCTTATCCGCAACATCCAAAACTGCAAAGCGAACTGACGCCACAACAGTGACAAATACATCATCCTGCATATGAAAAAAAAAAAATTGATAATTTTGAAAAACGTACAAAAAAGAAAACATATTAAGAACACAAATGTGGGAGCAATAACAAGGCGACGACACAACATACCTTTGTCTTGGTAATAGAACGAACAACATACTGTTGAGCCTTCATGGAGACTTGGCCAGCCAATCGGTAACCAAAACACCAAGGAATCCAATGGATTCCAGGTTTGAGTTCCTTCTGGAATCTGCCTCTCCTTTCTTGAATCCCACGTGTGTATTCCCCAACTTGGATGCAACCAAACCAATTCCCCATCCTAGTTTTGACAAAATTAAAGAAAATTTACAAAAATCAATAACTCCAAAAGTTTCAACCATATTCGTTCTAGTCTAAAAAAAAAGTCATAGATGATGATGAAACAATCATTCAAAGATTAAAACAAAAACAAAAAGTTATGCAGTGTTTATCACCTCTTAAACAAAACATCTACATGAGCCCTAAACAACATCTATATATGTTACAAAAAAAACATATGAATGAAACGAAATTTAAAACTAAAACTCCATCGTTTATAGTTTTGACTGAACGCACCTGGCTAGCTTAGAGGCTCGAGAAGATTCCGACGGTGACAAACGTTCTTATTAGGGTTTTCTCTCAGTGGTTACTAGCAGCTTAGAGGCTCTTCTTCTTTATACCTATTACAAGGGGATCTTATAAAGAACCCTTGGAACAATCCAGAAGAAGCCAACCTTATCTAGAAACTACAGCTGTAATGTTGACTGGAGAGTTTGAATCTCTTGTTTTTTTTTATGGTGGAGCGTCTTCTTTCTCAGTTTAACGTCTTTTGCCGGTACCGAAGGTTTTTGTCGTTTTCTTTTCTGCTCAAAGACTAAACTTTGAAAATTTCTATTCTTGGGCCTTTGTTCTTTTGTCATGGACTTTAGTGTGGCCCATCTTCACTATCACTCATTTTGTAGATGGCGAGGGCGTCAAAACGATTTACCGTATCCTCCTCCGCTCAAGTTTGGATGAAATTAGAATATCCGGTTCGATAGATCTATACTCGGTTTGGGTGGGATTCTGAGAATATTCATTGCCGTTTCATTTGCATATAAAAATTAATAGGTATAGGTTTATTATTCTATCTACTGGTTCTACTACACATAATTGATCAAAGAAATAGCTGAGAGATTTCTGATATCGAGACGGATTATACCCTAGTGCATGCATCCAGCCATTAATCTACTTATTTATAAGAATTTTCAGTTTGCCTTTCAAATCTTTAAATAGTATAGTTAATAAAGGAAAGCATAAAAGAGGGAACGTAGCCTGGCTCGTTTAGCTCGTACGTTTGGTCAGCGAAGGACGTGTACGAGTCTGGAGGAAGCCACAGAGAGACAGAGATAGACGACATAGACCGCAAGGCACGCGACGCGTACGTATATACTTTAATGAAGAAACGTTTGTGGAGGGAAACATAAAAGTTAATGCAGTGGAGAAGTTTGTGAGTGTGAAGTAAAAACAAAAAAAAAGCCAAAAAAATAGCTAAACTGTTTTTAAGGTTTTTTTTTTCAATTATGATTATAAATAATTGTTTTGATTTTAAATGTTTTAAACCAATTTTTTTTTTTTTGATTTTTGATTTTACATATAATGTTATTGTTACGTGTGAATATGTGATGTTTTTATTTAAAATAAATTAATAATTGAAAATGAGCCTTGGACCTAGGCCAAAGTTATAAAAAGAAAAAGAAAATTGGAGGTTGCTTTTGCTTCACAAACAAACAAACTTTGGCTAAGCTATACAAATAGTGAATATAAGTAGACATGTTAAGCCATGGAAGTTAGTATCAGTGTTAAGGATCTCCGTCTGCTAAGAAGATCTGAGAGACAAAGTCTTGGAAACGAGAAGAGTAGATCTTGGGATGCACAGCTGAGATTGTCTTAGAGCTGTGTTGAATAGACTTGTAACAATGTTCAATGCGTTTTCTCACACCATAGTCTTGGAAAATGTCTATAATCCCAAGATACAATATTACATCGTACCATTCCTCTCCTCCTCCTTTACTGTTCTTCCCCACCACACTCCCTGATTCTCCTCTCTCAACCCTTCTTGCTCGCCCCGGTATCTTCATCCCAAAGGTAGTGCTTGAGCTGCAAGAAAGCCCATTTTTTATAAACCTTTAGTTCTGCTTTTTTGGCATTTTGGATTTGAACACAAGGAAAAAAGGAATTCTCAAAATTGGTTACCTGTTATGGAAAATGTTGGTCAAACTTGTTTTGGAAACAATGCTTCCTTTTGGAGATTCAGAAGTGTTGGTTGGAGCCGGACTGGGGATTATACTTGCTACTGATTGTATAGTTACTGAGTTCTCACTATCAACTGAATCTGTATGGATGAAAATAAGAAGTTCTAATGTTATTAGCACGAAGGGGTTGTCTCTAGCTACGTATAGTAATTTAGTTTTAAAATTAAAGATCACTCAAGGCACTATTTTATAATCACCTCTGCTCGGAGTGCAAGAATACATTGTAGACGATCTATCTGGAGAGTTTGAAGCTGTCTTCATAAACTTAGAGCTATTGCTGTCAACAGAGCCTGCAAGGTTGACCGGAAAGTGTATGTACCATTTCATATATTCGTTCTTGGTGAATTACAGTAAACATGAGAAGAATGCTAGGGAGAGATTTACCTCTTGATGAGAAGCTGTCGTATACCGGGCTTAATCCATCGATTAAACCTAAAGGGAGATGTTAATGAGGGATTTGATTTATAAGCCACCACTAATAATAATAATAGAGACATGAGATGCTTAACTCACCTTGACACGAGCCTTTTACTTGTAAACCAAGCATTAAGCTATAATCCATTATGCCTTCATCTTCCAAAAGTTCACAATCTAGCTTTGTTTGTCTGCGCGCGATGGGAAAAATCCTTTGAGCATCTAAATCATTCTCTGAGACGAGAACCAAGATAGGAAGAACAGAGAAAACTCACTTAATGAGGCGGTGTCTAGCCAAGGAATCCACGTAGAAACAAAAATCAAGGTCAATATCCTTCAAGATGGTTTTATCTCTGACTTTGATCTTCTTGTTAGTTCGACCTTGTGATGAACCCTTAAGATCATAGACCTTGTTCATGAAAACATCCGACTGCAGAATGTTTGACATGACGACAAAATATGTCTGCTCACCAGAGAAAAACAAGTGTTTCGTAAGCCAAACATTATATGATTTCCACTACATGCATGTGGGAAAGAATCCGGTAGAGTCGTCATATATACCTTGTCACCTCCAACAGGCTTGACAGAGTGAGCTCCATAATTCTTGGACAACAAGGTGGACCTGTATTTATGAATATGACGGAAGTAACCAGGCAACATCTCAAGTATAACCTTGATTTCGGATTTGCGGAGAATCTTGATGAGGAAACGATCATCTTTAGAGAGAAGAAACATGTTACCAACTTTGCTAGTAGAAAGCTTGCGTAAAGTCTCATCATTACAAATAGAGGTCATGTATTCGTCATGGTTAATATCCTCAAGTTCTTGTATTAGTCTGGAAATTTAACAAAGTAGAGATGGAAATGAATGAATACATACTTAAAACCATTGAAAAGAAAGAAGAGAAAAGAAAGAGAGAGAAACCTGAAACCCAAGGGGCAGTAATCTTTCCATTGAAACTCAGTAATGGTTCCGGAGGGAAGATGTTTGATGTGCTTGGAAGAGTATCGAATCCTGTTTTTCTCAGTGGCTTTCACGTCCTTTGATGTTATCTCCCTTGTAAACATTTCTTCCGCTACAAGCACTCTCCTGATATCTTCTCATCTAATAAGCCCACATCCCTTTCAATGAAATTAATCCCACAAAACTTTCAATTGAGATAAAAAAAAAAAAAATCCGCAGAGATTTCGAACCCCTATATCGGAAATAACGTAACAACGTAGAAGACAGAGAACCCTAAAAATTGGGTTGGCTCAAAAAAATAGAGAGATACCGAATAAATTTGATCATATATACCAAGACAAAATGATCAATCATAATGATCTAATTCATATAAACCATGAACTTCTCCAGAAGATCTCGTAGGAGAAAAAAAAAATACAAGAGATTGATATATACCTGTTTGAGGAGCTGGGTAAAAGAGAGAGAGAGAGAGAGAGAGAGGAGGAGAACAAGAAGAAGAGTGCGTTGGATTGTGCAAAGGGGAACGAGAAATTTTGAGAAAAAAAGTGATTTGGTTTTCTTTTGTTCTGTTGAGACGTAAACAAAAACGAAAAAAAGAAAAGAAAAAGGGAAACAAATGAGGGGTTTTTTTTTTTTTAAAGCTTTTTTGCCAAAAATGGGCGACGAAGTTCGCCGCTCGATGATCCAACTCATATTTCCCCTCTGTTTCTTTCAATGAGGGCAACCAACCAAACCAACCAATTCCCGCGTTCTGTTTCATATCATTTTTAATTTTCCGTTACCATATAGGGTATAAAAGATTAGTGTCCTTTAATAACACTTTTAAGGCCCATTAACATATTAACGGCCCAACAAATATGCTCTTACTGTATATGACGAAATCCGGACCGTTGATTTGACATACCTTTTAAAGTCGTCGACACGTGGTTAAGCAGAAATTGTCGACGTGCTTCCCTCACTCACGTCACGTGTATTATTATTTAGAACGTGACTGCGATGATATTTTATCATTCACTTACCGGCGAGCGAAAACATCTATCATTTCTTCTTCTCGATCGATATAATATCCACATGCTAATAATCGTCATCAATATATATTGCTGCATGCCTCTGTCTACAAAAACAGATACATTTTTTACTTACAAGTTAGAAAGAACTGCTTATAATTATAAAATAATTGGAAAAGGTCAAATATAACGAGCTGTATACTTTTTATACATGGTGGTCACTATCTTATAAACTAACAAGCGGTTTGCATATGACTTAATATTTCTTGTTTGATCAGCTGGTTCGTACGTACAATCAAGATATATATATATATTTTTGTCAACACTTTCTCATATAATTTCAACCTAGTGTATTAGTTAGGGCTAACATGGAGCAAAAGCGGCCAACCATCGCCGGCGATGAAGAAATTGCGGCGGAGAAACCGTTAAGACCAACATTCCAGAAACCACCAGGGTTCGGTGATCAACAGAATCCACCACCTGGAACAACAACGCTTCCACGTCGTCGTCCCAGACCTATCCATCCGGCGTCACTCTACCCTGATGAGAAGAAACGACGCTGTAGTTTCTTCCGCTTTTTCTGCTGCTGCGTTTGTATCTTCGTCGCCGTCATTCTCCTCCTAATCCTCATCGCCGCCGCTGTTTTCTTCCTTTGGTACAGCCCGAAACTCCCCGTGGTCCGCCTCGCCTCTTTCAAAATCAGCAACTTCAACTTTTCCAGCGCAACATCCGACGACGGTTGGTCGTTTCTGACGGCGGATACAACGGCGGTTCTCGATTTCAGAAACCCTAACGGAAAGCTGAGGTTTTACTACGGAGATGCTGACGTGGCTGTGATTCTCGGAGAGAAAGACTTCGAGACCAACCTAGGGTCAACGGAAGTCAAAGGCTTTGTTGAGAAGCCAGGGAATCGGACGGCTGTGATTGTCCCGACGAGGGTGAGGAAACGACAGGTGGATGATCCGACGGCGAAGAGGCTACGGACAGAGTTGAAGAGTAAGAAGCTGTTGGTGAAGGTGACAGCTAAGACTAAGGTTGGATTGGCTGTGGGAAGTCGCAAGATTGTTACTGTGGGAGTTAGCCTCAGATGTGGAGGCGTTAGGTTACAGACGCTTGACTCGCAAATGGCCAAGTGCACCATCAAAATGCTTAAATGGTACGTTACGATTACTTAATCAAAAACTTTTCCCCAAGTACTTTAGATAAATCATTGACGAAGCCATTTGATTGGATTGCTATTGCAGGATCATATTGCGTTCATGATGCAAGGGTGTCTTTTTGACTAGCCGTACCTCTCAAATCAAAACCATAGAGTTATACGAGGAATTTGTATGACCTTCTTTACGTTTAATTAACTTGTCAAATACTGATGCATTGCAGCCATTTTTCTTATTGTAATACATTAATATGCACATACACTCATGCATATGATCATTGTTAATTAGTGATTTGTGTTATGTCTTTGGCATCTAAAGTTCCAAATTGTTTTTTTTCGTAAAAGAAAAGTTCCAAATTTCTCTTCTACGTACCAATTAATTAAGCTTTAATTAACAAATTGTTGAGCCATAATTCTACGTTAACATTGTGAAAATTATAAGACATCTATTAAGGTGATCAATGCCATAAACGTATACTTCTGATCTGATTACAAATAAAATGTATGCCAAAAAAGAATAATAGTAAAAAAATTAATCGGTTAATTGATAATTTACGTAACTAAAATAGTTAATTCTTCTATTTTGGGACAAAAGGATATATGATGATCATTGTAAGGAGGAGAAGCAGTACTTTTTAAACCAGTAGCGTTATATACAACCGCATTTGTTTTTGAAACATACAATAAATTCATTTGTCGTTCAGTAACGCGTGGAACAACAACCAAAAAAAAAAAAAGAGAAACGAAAGGGACAAAAATAAATATAATAATGTTTTGGACAAGAGAACGCAATTATGCGCGTTTGTTAGAAACCAATTTAAGTAAATCCACCAAATTACAATTTGCCAAAAATACCGTATGTGTTCGAACATCTCAACAAGAAAAAATTTCTTAGAAAAAAAATCAATCAATTCCTGTAATACGATCTGTGTCTACAACCTCGAGAGGATTTGTATGAGTATGATTAAATTATAATTCAAATTCCAACGCTGTGGGTAACGTTGAAGTGGGGAAAATGGAGCAATTTCGAGAGATAGGAGAGGTATTAGGAAGCATAAGAGCGTTAATGGTGTTCAAAGACAACATTCAAATCAACCAACGTCAATGCGCTCTACTACTCGACCTTTTCACCGCCGCCTACGATTCCATTTCCGAATCTATGCGATCTAATCTACGTTTCAAAGAGAAGAACACTAAATGGAAGATTCTAGAACAGCCCTTAAGAGAGCTTCTATTGGTGTTAACAGAAGGGGAGGCTTATGTTAGGATGTCTTTAGAGCCTAAAATAGGATTTTGGGCTAAGGCTATTATGTTGCATTGCAATAGAGATTGCACGGAGCTTCACATACATAACTTGCTCTCTTGTCTACCGATCATCATCGAGGCTATTGAGACAGCAGGTGAGGTTTCAGGGTGGGATGAAGAAGAAATGAGCAAGAAGAAGTTGGTGCATTCCAACAAGTATATGAAGCAATGGAATGATTCTCAGATGTTTACCTGGAAGTTCGGGAGAGAGTATTTGGTTACCGAAGAATCCTGCAACCGGTTCGAGAGTGCTTGGACAGAGGACCGTTGGATTTTAATCAAGGAGCTTCAGGAGAAAAAGCAACCCGGTTCAAGCAAACACGACCGGAAGATGGCTGATTTCCTTTTCAAGAAACTGGGAGATGGAAACGAGTGTCCCAAGCTGTTTCCGTCGTCTCTTCTGGTCAGCGCGAAAGATTACCAAGTGAAGAAAAGATTAGGGAGTGGGAGTCAGTACAAGGAGATTACCTGGTTAGGCGAGAGCTTTGCGCTTAGGCATTTCTTTGGGGATATCGATGCTTTGCTTCCTCAAGTTACTCAACTGCTATCTCTTTCACACCCAAACATTGTATATTACCTCTGCGGATTCACAGATGAGGAGAAGAAAGAGTGTTTCTTAGTCACAGAACTGATGAGTAAAACACTAGGTACACACATCAAAGAGGTATGTGGTCCGAGAAAAAAGAACACTCTCTCCCTCCCGTTAGCGGTCGATCTCATGCTTCAGATAGCTTTGGGTATGGAATATCTTCACTCGAAGAAAATATACCACGGAGAATTGAATCCATCAAACATTCTTGTCAAACCAAGAAGAAGTAACCAATATGGAGATGGGTATCTGCACGGGAAGATTTTTGGGTTCGGGTTGAATTCTGTCAAAGGGTTCTCTAGTAAAAGTGCTTCTTTGACGAGTCAAAATGAGAATTTTCCATTCATATGGTATTCCCCGGAAGTTCTAGAGGAGCAAGAACAGAGCGGAACTGCAGGAAGCCTCAAGTATACTGATAAATCTGATGTGTACAGCTTCGGGATGGTTTGCTTTGAGCTTCTGACAGGTAAAGTGCCATTTGAAGATAGCCATCTGCAAGGAGATAAGATGAGTAGAAACATTAGGGCTGGGGAGAGACCGCTTTTTCCATTTCATTCACCTAGATTGATTACAAACCTGACAAAACGATGCTGGCATGCTGATCCGGATCAGCGTCCAACATTTTCATCTATAAGCAGAATTCTTCGGTACATCAAACGGTTTATAGCCTTAAACCAGGAATGTCATAGTAGTAGCCAACAAGACCCGCCCATTGCTCCTTCTGTGGATTACTGCGAGATCGAGACTAAACTATTGCAGAAGCTTTCATGGGAAACAACAGAGATAACTCAAGTTTCACAAGTTCCGTTTCAGATGTTTGCATATAGAGTTGTGGAACGAGCAAGAACTAGTAAGAAAAATAACATGGAGACATCTGAATCGGGTAGTGAATGGGCTTCGTGTAGCGAGGACGAAGGTGGAACTGGATCAGATGAGCAGGAAAAAGAAAGAAGATTGTCATGCTCAAATGATGTAGGTATGATGAGCAAGAAGAAGCATGTTTCAAAACTGGTGAAAAGAGTGTCTGGCCTGAAACCAATAAAAAACCCAGGTGAGATTATCACAGAGGCTCTCCCATACATGTGAACCTTGTTACTATTTGTACTAAAGGAATAAAAATTCTACTTGCCGTTTTGGATTTGTGTTCAGGAACTCCGAGGGGAAATCACGGCATCCCCCACTAAGCCCATGTGGGCAAAGCATGAGAACAAACTCAGAGAGTCAACTGATACTGATAAGCCCAAAGATACGAAGATCAAACTCAGGTCATGCCTCAGACTCTGAGCTTTCATAGTCTGCAGGACAAAACACAAAAATTCAACATACATACATGCTGTATAGACCAAAAGAATAATGTACTAAGTGCTTCAAAACGATAATCTATCGGAAATTCCAACAGCTAGGCAGTGACCCCTTGTAGAAGCAAATTACTTTATACTAGGCCGCCTGATCAGTGTTTTCTATGATGTGTCAAATGATAAAAAAGAGAATAAAGGATGCATGTTACATAATAAACAAATGCTCCATGGATCTAAAAAGCAATCTATACAAACTTCACCATTATTCAACTAAGGGTTTTGGAATTTTGATTCCCAGAACATCAAAAAAAGGAACAGAATTTCGAATTTGTCATAGAAATATTATAGAATCACACATTCACAGTGTATCTCTCTCTCTCAATCTATCGAAACGAACGTTTTGTTCTCCAATTAGAAGGAAAAAGAAAATAGTAAAAAAAAAGAGAGGGAAGATTCATACTCTCCACCATTCTTCTTTCCTTTCATGTCATTTTTTAATTTTTTTTTTTAATGAGATATGTTATTCTATTTAAATTTACTTTTTCTTTCTATTAATATAAAACAACGATAGACTTGGGTCCTCGTCTACTTTTTGGGTTAACGGTTCGATGACTTTACTAATAATAAAACCCGATGCTTGTAACTTGTAAGCGCAAGTGGAGTTTTGTATACAAAATAATTTTTACAGCTAGTTTCCTGTAATATCCGTCATTGTCACCTTATTAAAAATAATAAAGCCAATCCAACAACTAAAATACATTTCTAAACTTTTAAGATGATGTAACACAGAGAATTTGAATTTTTAAAACAAAACAAATAAAAAAAAAATCGACTATTTAATTAAGCGTTGGTTTATGAAACTCAATCAACAAAAAAAAAAAAAGTAGTGAACTTTTAGGAATAGAAAACAAATCAAGTTATGAGCAGGTCTTGGAAGCATGGCACACACCATCCATCTACTTTGACAAAGTAAATCCTCCATCGTTTTGCGAATAAATGTGTAAAATAGTAACTACTATAGTTCAAGAGTAACCTAAGACACAAGAGAGTACACAAAAATCAAGAACTAATATTGTCATTTAAATCTCATCTTTTGCATATGGAATTAGTTCTATTTGATCTCTCTATGTAATCTTGGGTAATTAGAGTTCAAATAAGTAAAAATATTTGGTTGGTCGTCACGTTATCTCTTTGGTCAACTTGACTTGGTAAAGACCTCTTAAATTAATAATACTACTAGTACTAGAGAAGTAACAGTATTTTTTTTTCCTCCTTTAAGCTTTCTACTTTCCAGTTCAAACTCTTTTGATTATTTATTCTTGAAATTTTCAAAAGGACTCTTTCTAATTTTTATATTAAAAAGAAAGGCTTGTGAATTCATTCTCACCGGAGAACCAAATTGCCCCCAAAAAAAAAATTCCCCTTTCTTCGAAGGTACGTTTTAAGTTTTCCTCTTTTGGTTGTCTAATTTTTACCGTTGGAATGTTGAATTGGTGATTCAATTAGAGAAATATATGTTTTGATTAATTCGTATTGTTATTATTATTTCAGTTGCGGTTAAAACAAGCAAAACCCTAGAGAAGCTTAGTCTTCGTCGGAGAAGAAAGACAAACTCCGATGAGGACAAGCGGTGACGTTTACGGAGCAGATGCTGTTTCAACAAGACCTGACGAAGACAGAGACTTTAAGGAGGAGCTCAATGATTCGAATCGCCAAGACGATTCGAATTCACGACCTGGGGGACTCGTCAAGGAAGAGACTGATTCTGATTCTTCTTCTAAGAAGAACACGACCCCCATAAACAAACCTATTCACTACACAGATCAACAACAAGCCGAGCTTCTTAGGAAACTTGATTCTATTAAAGATCATCTTCTCCGCGGTGGAGCTAATGCTAATGCTAATGCCAATGCTAATGTGGTTGATCAGCCACCACCAATGGGTTTCCATCCTCCTTACTACCATCCATATCCATCTTATGGAATGTATCCTACCACGACTAACCAACCTCATGTTCCACCGCCGTCTTATATAGACCCTTATGGATTCCCTTTCCATAGGAAACCTCAAAACTTTTATCCTCATTACCCGAATCAGATGCTGTCTCGTCCTCCTCCTCAAGGTCAGTATGTAGATATTGGTCCGGATCTATTCGACCCACAGTTACAGGATCCTAGATTCTTTCCTGCTACACCTAGTAGGTACGGTGATGTCCCATATAGCCCTGTTGTGCACCACCACAATGACAATATGGCTGCTTTTAGTCCACATGCTGGTGTTCATCACACGAGGTGGCCTAGTGAAATTGATTCTGATTTTGGTGGTGGTGCCTTTGCTCGTGGTTATGTCCAGAAAGCTGTCTCAGATTCTGATTCTCGTCGTTGCCATCCTTTAGCTGGCGGTGCGCCTTTTATTGCTTGTCACAGTTGCTTTGAGCTGCTTTATTTGCCTAAGAAGAAGCTTCTTGGTCAGGAAAGGCAACAAAAGCTGCAGTGTGGTGCTTGTTCTGAGGTTATCAGTTTCACAGTTGTTGATAACAAGCTTGTTTTCTCCTCTTCTTCCCTTGATGATAGAAGCGCAGCAACCGCAGTGGTTGATGATTATCCACTTAAGGATGAGGAACCAAGAATACACCAGGAAATGAAAAGTGTCCATGATGTATCGCTTAGTGAACACTCAGAAGATGAAGAAAGAGCAAGCATTTCTAGTGATCCCCAGAAAGAGGTTGTCAAGTCTGTTCGCCGCAGAGCACAAGGCGCTAAAGTTCCTCCTCCACCTCCTCCTGAAAATTCTAATCTTCTTGAGCTCTTTGAGTATTCTAATGTAAACCGAGCTGCACTCACTTACGGAATGGCCCAGTTAGGGTACAATAAGCAAGAATCCTACGCCAAACAAGACTCGCTGAAACCAGAATCAGTAGCTACTGAGACAGATGTTTCTTATAATGACTACTATAATAACACTGGGGTGTCTGAAGATTCAAGTATCACAAAAACCAGCAAAGAAGAGAGCAGATCAAGAAACAGAAAACAGAGTAGTGAGTACGGTTTCCCAGATAAGATAATCTCTAACGACCAAGACAACGAGCAGTTAGAGGTTTGGGTGAATGGTCATCTGATACCGGAAGATCTGGTTATCAGTGCTGAGAAACAAGCTGGACCAGTTCAAGCTGGCAAGTACTGGTATGTTTTGGTCACAATTTGATTTACTTAGGACAAAAGATTGAACAGTTGCTAAAGAGATCATCTTTATGTTATGAATCTGATTAGGTATGATTATCGTGCTGGTTTCTGGGGAGTGATGGGAAACCCTTGTCTCGGTATAATTCCAGTAAGAACATTCTTCGCTAGTCTTCCATTTATTTTACTTTCGGTTTATCTATTTCTTGTGACTTTGTTGTATTATTGGTGCTTGATGAAGAGTTATTTGTTGATGCAGCCATTCATCGAAGAGTTTAGTCGTCCAATGCCAGATAACTGCGGTGCAGGAAACACGAGCGTGTTTGTAAACGGAAGAGAGCTACACGAAAGAGATCTTGAGTTACTTTCAGGGAGAGGTCTTCCTCGAGGCAAGAACCGTGCTTACATTGTTGATATATCAGGAAGAGTTCTTGATGGAGACTCTGGTGAAGAACTTAAGAGTCTTGGCAGATTAGCTCCAACGTAAGGCACAACACAAGTCTTTGTATTAAAGTCTTAGATGAAAATCTTTAGTTGATAATTATGGGATATATTAACTCACTTGTTGGAAACTGAATCAGGATTGACAAGGTTAAGCATGGATTTGGCATGAGAGTTCCAAGATCATTAGTGTCATGAAGCTTGATTCAGCCTCTCTGGTGCCAATCTTCGGTTACAGTGTAAATTGTGCTTGTGATATATATAACACATCATTGCTTATATTCTCTAACCCATAAGTTCTGTTCAGTTCTGTTTTTTGAGTTTAGTTTCTATCTTTGTTTTTGTTTTGGTGTTAAAGTTAAAAGATAACCATGTGGATTTTCTTTTACTTCTTTTTTTTTTGTGATGTGGTTGATGTAAATTGATCATTTTTTATTGTGGATAATCTATAGGGAAATGAAATAATATTTGTTTGATTTTGTGACAGAAGATATATTATTTATAGATCTGTTCCAGTAAGACGGGTCTACGTTGCAAAGATTGAAGCCCGTTAAACATTTAAGTATGGTTCCATGTGGTCGTGGTGTACCCTACTTCATTCATATATTTGAACTGATTCGTAATTTAGTTTATAGGTGCGAGACTGTGCGAGAGATCTCTATCCGTAGTTGGAAAAGAGGGAGAGAGGTCTCTATCATTTGCTCCTTATAAATTAATCAATGAATACTGTAGGACCATTCTGAATCTGAAGTGACATCTATTCTTATCAGATTTTCGTTTCACAATTTTTGTATTTTCCGTCTGTGTTATTATAATTTTACTATCAAACTTAATTATAATTATAATCTTTTAAGGTCTTGTAAAAAAGTTCTTATGCCATATTAGATGCATCTTTTTCCAGTTACTGGTAATAATTCATCGTATCATGACTTAATCCTTACTTAAAGAGACATATCATACTATTCGCTTCTACAATTGTACTATAACTGTATCTTTAAAAACAATTAAGGAGGCCTAATCATTAGATTTTTATTCCTTCTGAATCTCTCCACAAATCTCTTTAATTATGATGCCACGACCGACATAACAAAAGTAGACAAAACATATGCAAACAAAAGAAGAAAAAAAACTTGAATCCGCTCTGTCTTTTTTTTTATTTGTTTATAATTTACAAAGAAGTTCATCGCTTTCAACGCCAACCAAAAAACCTCCAAGAAAGCTCAATTATTATCAGAAAACAGAGTGATCCTAATAATCATTAGAATGGATTCAATAAGATTGTTGTCTAAGAACATGAAGATCGAAGGAAACCCTTTTGGTTCTTCTTCTTCTTCTTCTCACCAACGCAATCAAATCTTCCTCAAATTCGTCGCTTTCTCCCTCTTGATCGGTCTCGCTTACCGTTTTATCGTCACTAACTCCACCGTCTCTCCGGTTACTCAAGTTCCAACCCCGCCGGATTCTCCTTCCGGTCTCACTGCCTTAGCTCAACCTCCAGCCTCTCCAGAAAACATCACTGCAACCACCATTGCTTCTCAAAATGGTAAAGATAGATTATTTTTTCAATCATCAGTCATTAATTAGTCCCAGATTCAATTGAGTAAGATTCAAGCAACGTCGATGAAATTGCGGTTTTCATCCAATCGAATCAAAAACCCTAAATTTAGCCAAAAAAATTGATTTTTTTTGTTGTTGTTGTTGAATTATGCTCACCAAGTGTGTTTGATTAATTCTCTTTGTGGAAACCATTGATAGTTAGCAGCAAGTGTGATATCTTTACTGGAAAGTGGGTACCAGACCCATCAGGTCCAGTCTACACCAATGTCACTTGCCGTCATATCCAAGATCACCAAAACTGCTTGAGCAACGGACGCCCTGATGTGAACTACCTTCTTTGGAGATGGCAACCTCGCGACTGCGATCTCCCAAGGTTTAATCCTGAGCAGTTTCTCCAACAAATGAGGAACAAATGGTGGGCTTTTATTGGTGATTCCATCTCTCGTAACCATGTTCAATCCCTCATCTGCATTCTCTCTCAGGTACCAATCCAACTCTTTTCATATCTCTCTAATTTGATTCTCAAGTTAGATTTTTTTGTTTGATGTCAAATTCGATTGCTTTTTTATATTAAAGGTAGAAGAAGTAGAGGAAATATACCATGACAAGGAATACAGATCAAAGATTTGGAGATTCCCTTCTCACAACTTCACACTCTCAGTCATTTGGTCTCCTTTCCTTCTTAAAGCTGAAACCTTTGAGAACGTCAATGGTGTTTCCTTCTCTGACATTCAACTCCACCTCGACAAGTTAGACCATACATGGACTGATCAGTACACCAATTTCGACTACGTTGTCATCTCCGGCGGCAAATGGTTCCTCAAAACTTCAATCTTCCATGAAAACAACACTTTATCCGGATGCCATTACTGCCAAGGGAAGAACAATCTCACCGAGCTCGGTTACCTTTACTCGTACCGTAAAGCGCTACGTTTGGTTTTAGACTTTGTCGCTGAACCAACCCATAAAGCTCAGGTTCTGTTCAGGACAACGACACCTGATCATTTCGAGAATGGAGAGTGGAACACTGGTGGTTTCTGTAATAGAACAATGCCTATTACGGACAGCCAAGGAGAGATGAAGACCGAGGACGCATCGATGCGTGATATCGAGCTCCAAGAGTTCCATAAGACAACAACATTACAACAAGCCAACATTGGATTACTTGACACTACTTCAATGTCGCTTCTCCGGCCAGATGGACATCCCGGACCGTACCGTTATCCTAATCCTTTCGATGGGGTGAAGAGCAAAGAGCTGAGTCATATTCAAAACGATTGTCTTCACTGGTGCTTACCCGGTCCGATTGATTCATGGAATGATCTAATGGTGGAACTGATGCTTAACCGGGAACGGCACAAATGACGGATGTCAAAAGACGAAAATAGCCTCCACTTCACGTGCTCGCTATTATTATTGCTTTGTTGTAATTATAGTTTGTTCGTTTTTTTGATGTGGGATATATAGAAACGCCGTGTCGTTCGTTTTATGAAAATTAAATAAGAAGTATTAGTTATGCATATATTATGTAAAACTTATACAAATATTATGCAAAAAAAAAAGTATTGTTATTTTGTATTAAAACTACAATTCAACTGGAAAAAGGTCATGAAAAACTAGTATTAAAGAAAAGTATGTAAGAAATATTTTTATCGAATACATTACTTTATACGACTTTAAATATAACATAGGAAGACAATGTACTTTATACGAACAATGGGACGTTTTACTTCCTCAGCCGATGTTATCTTGTCGTTCTTGATCAATGGGACGAAATCACGTGAATACTTACAATTTCATTTCCATAGTTCGCAAACTTTTATATTTGGATTTATTATATAATTTATAATTTATATCAAATCACTAGATCATATAGCAAGTCTAATCTTCGTTACAACCTGTTTACACAAAAATACACTCCCTCTGAACCAAAGAATTTCTCCTACATAAAAAAATAATAACAACTATCTAGACATCTCCTGGAAACCTATGTCCCCATAAATCAAAAGTTCAAAATCTAAATCTAAATATTAATTTTTTATATTTATTCAAATAACCAAAGATTAACTATGTAAATTATAAAAATAAAATATTATAATAAAAATGTATTTTAAAAATATTAATATAGATAATATAAAATTGTAACAATTAGAAAATTTTGGTTAAAACTTATTTTAACCTATTGATAGGTCATAGGTTTGAGTTAATCGTATTCCGTATGTGACTTAAACTGAAAGTGAATATGATTCTTTGACTATCAAGGATCGATGTACATCCCTACATATAGGAGATCTCCTAAATAAGACATTACACACAATCAAAGGTTAACAGTATAATCAAAATATGGAATTGAGTATCTCATTCTTAACAGAAACCTCCCACTATGTGATAATTTCATTGATAATTTTATCATAGTCACAATGTCTATGATATAATCAGTCATCTTTCCCATCATACGGTTCACATTAAGCTACAAAATAAATTATATTAGTTCATTTTAGACCTCATGAAGTGAAAATCGATTTTTACATAACAACAAAGTTTGTGCACTTTTCATTTATTAAAAAACCTATCCAAAATGTAAAACACATATGAAACAGAAAATATAGAGAAAAACTAAGCGAGAAAATAAAAGGTCTTAAAGCTTTTCATCTAAAGCTCTAGTGTTGTTGTGGGAGTTTACATATGAGAGTTTTTCAACTCGCTTTTACATTCTGTGATAGGGTAGTATTTTCTTAACATTATTCTCTATTTTTTCAAATACAAAATTTTATGATTCCTTAAGCTTAATTTGTCTTTTCTGTATTCCCATAACCAATTAAACCACGTTATCTCTGTTATCCTGAACTAAACTCTGTTTTAAGCTTTAGACGTGACAGTACGCTTGGTATATGCATGCTTTTATAAAATTGTTTACTATTTTTTCGGTATCAGCTTTTATAAATTGTTATAGAGGCCAGTATTTTAATTTTTCATCTTCCAATCGTTATCGTTATCGACTTATCGTACCAAAACTTTAACTGACCAACCCCTAATAGCGTCCACACAAAACGAACCAAAAAAAAAGAGAACCAAAAAAGAAGGAAATTCCCAAAGAACCACGAGCATGATCTATATAAAGATACTACGTAGGTACCATAAATGAAAGGAGTGAGCATAAATATTTCTCAAGAAAGCAAGAAACCAAGAAGAAAGAAAAATCCTTTAATTTCACAATCTTGAATCTTGCTTTTAATGGCGGAAGCACACACTCCACATATAGCAATCATACCGAGTCCGGGAATGGGTCACCTCATCCCATTCGTCGAGTTAGCAAAGCGACTCGTTGAGCACCACTTTTTCACCGTCACATTGATCCTCTCCGGTGAATCTTCTCCGTCTAAGGCACAAAGATCCGTTCTGAACTCTCTCCCTTCCTCCATAGCCACCGTATTTCTCCCTCCCGCCGATCTTTCCGATGTTCCCTCGACGGCACGAATCGAAACTCGGATCATGCTCACCATGACTCGTTCCAATCCAGCGCTAAGGGAGCTTTTCGACTCTTTATCAGCGAGGAAACGTCTCCCGGGGGTCCTCATCGTCGATCTATTTGGTGCGGATGCGTTCGACGTGGCCGTTGAGTTCCGCATGTCACCATACATTTTCTATGCAACTACTGCCAACTTCTTGTCATTTTGTCTTCACTTGCCTAAACTAGACGAAACGGTGTCGTGTGAATTTAGGTACTTAACCGAACCGGTTAATTTCCCGGCTGTGTCCCCATAACCGGTAAGGATTTCGTCGATCCGGCTCAAGACCGAAACGACGACGCATACAAATGGCTTCTCCACAGCGCCAAGAGATTGAGAGAAGCTAAAGGGGTTCTAGTCAATTCCTTCTTCGATCTAGAGCCAAACGCTATAAAGGCTTTACAAGAACCGGGTCCTGATAAACCACCGGTTTACCCGATTGGGCCGCTGGTTAACACAAGTTCATCTGATGTTAAAGTGAAAGACGAGTCCGAGTGTTTAAATTGGCTTGACAAACAACCATTCGGCTCAGTTCTATATATATCATTTGGAAGCGGTGGAACACTTACGTTAGAGCAGTTCAATGAGCTTGCTCTTGGTTTAGCGGACAGTGAAAAACGGTTTATTTGGGTGATACGAAGTCCAAGCGGAATAGCTAGTTCGTCGACGTATCTCAATCCACACAGCCAAACCGACCCATTTACGTTTTTACCACTTGGGTTCTTAGACCGAACCAAAGAAAAAGGTCTAGTGGTTCGGTCATGGGCTCCACAGATTCAAATCCTGGCTCATCCATCAACATGTGGGTTTGTAACACATTGTGGATGGAACTCGATCCTAGAAAGCATCGTAAACGGTGTACCACTCATAGCATGGCCTTTATTCGCGGAGCAAAAGATGAATGCATTGCTACTCGCGGAGGACGTTGGAGCGGCTCTAAGAGTGCTCGCGGGTGAAGATGGGATTGTAAGGAGGGAAGAAGTGGTGAGAGTGGTGAAGGAACTGATGGAAGGAGAAGAAGGAAAAGCCATAGGGAGTAAAATGAAGGAGTTGAAAGAAGGACTTGTTAGAGCCTTGGGAGATGATGGCTTCTCCACCAAGTCATTTAGTGAACTTTTGTTAAAGTGGAAAGCCCACCAGCGAGAAATCAACCAAAACACGTGCCATTAAAACTTACATTCTCCGTATGTATGGACCATATCAAAATGCTTCAAAATATGCATTACGCTTTAAGGAGCTGAGTCTCACCAACATATAGAATAAACTGTTTTTTTTTTTTTTTTTAACCTTGTCAGAAACAATATGATTTTCGTACAAATGCTACAAATAGGAGATTCAGAAGGTAACCTCCTTTCATCTGTTTACCAGATTTGGTTATCTTTAAATAGTTATTTAATATGATAATAAATGTTTGTATGCACTTGTAATGTTTTTGTATACACACACATCACATGCCTGATTTGTTGTATATGGGTTTTTTTGTTAAGGCCCAACAATCTTTCGTATGCCTCAGTGCTACAAGTATGGGCACAAATTTATCTTTACAACTTTAACTTATTAGATAATTGATATTGAGTCCCTTTTTTTAAATGGTTGATTTACAACTTTAACTTCAAATACTTAAAGGTTCGGGTCATGGTTTTTTTTTTATATCAAATAACAAAAGGTACACACAAGATGAAAACACGAGAAATACAACTACTAATTCAAATTCACGAACAAAACTGCAGAATCAATCACCAACGAATAGAGGATATATATATATATGTATAGATTTCACTTTTATTTTTCAAATATTAGAAAAATGATTTTTTAAGAGTTGGCGATATCAACGTAATAAAGATCTTCGATGATTCTTCATCACCCAAAACCTCTCGATCTCTTCTGCTGATCTTCCTGGAATCCTCCCAGCTATTAAATCCCACCTTTAATTTACAAACAAACACTAATCTTTAATTCACACCTATGAATATGATAATCAGACATGGAAAAGATTAACTAAAAAATAATTTCGAAAAGAAAGAATGAGAAACCTTTCACCGACAAGCTTATACATCCTGCAAATCAAATCCTCTTCTTCTTGAGCCATTGCTATTTCTTCCCACTCAAGACTGCTCACTTCTGTTCCACGTCATCAAGTTAAAGATCACAGATATACAAAAATGAACTGAAAAAAAAAAACGACGCCGTATTATGGAGATCATGATGAGTTAGTTAGTTAGCTGAGAAAAGTTAATAATACCTTGATCAGAAGAAGAGGCAACAATGGTTGGATTGGTCTTGCGATGCTTCGACTTACGCTGCGTTTCCATCTATCTCAAAATTACTTTACCAAGATTTTACGATCGTACCTTGCAATTTTTTTTATCAATCGATACGGTTTAGTACGGTTTAAGGTATAGAGAGAGAGAGAGAGAGAGAAGTGGGTGGATTTTGAAGGGAAAGGACATGAAGCCTCTTGTCTATTTATAGGGGAAAGATTTTAACGACCGGTTTGGTCGGTTTCCACATTAAGGGAATCAGGTATAATGTTTGTATTACCGTACTTTTTTATTTTCCTTAAAATCGATATTTAACTCAAAGAAAATTAAGAATCTTAAAGTATATCATTCTTATTAATCAATTTGCAACTTATGATGATGGGGTGGCAGAGTAAATATACATATATGCCAGTATAAATGGCTTGAGGGATTTCGGTAATTAAGAAACATGTCTCATTACATCATTTACTCCGTCATGTTCTTGCACAATTGCTTTTTTTTTTTTTTTTTTTTAATTGATAGTACTAGCTACTTGCCTTGACTTGACTTGATATTTTTATCTATAAACACTGCATAAAAATATAAATTAAATCATGATTTAGTTGAGAGATTAATCAGCTAAACTAAGTTAGCGATGTGTTAGTGGTTTATGCACACGTGTATTCAGCTATAGATTTTCATTTAACCACGGAAACTTTTAAATTAAAAAAAAAATACAGTAATATGTATGAAAATCGTCAATAACATTAGCAATAGACAAAGGCATTAGAATAATTTTAAACATTTATTATGGACTCCAATCTATTATTATACAATTTTTTCATATGAATTAAATTCTCAATTTAATGAAATATATTGTTAGAACTATCAAAAAGAAGAGTTGAAAGTTTGTTAGGGTTGAATATAAAAATGAGTTTCTAAACATCGCAAATTTTATTACAATGTTTTTTTTTTTTTTCGGTTTATTGTATATATATATATATATATCTAACCTAAAAACCAAAAAAAAGGTTGAGAGAGCAACGTACTACTTTGATTACTGAACAAACTATGCAGTTGCAACTGAACATGACACGTGGATTTTTTAATTTGTTGGGACCATCGCATGATTCATGACTCCTTCTTGATGAGTCTTCGCTCGACGCTTCCTTTTATTCCTTTTTCTAATAAATAAGAGTTCCCTTAATTTTTAGTTTTTACATTCTTTTGAGTTTTTTTTTTTCACGAATGAAGGAAACCATATAAGATTAAATTGTTGGGACCATTGCATGATTCATGGGCGGGCATCCATTCTTTTTTTACATTTATAAAAGTTAACCTCGATAAATTTGTTTCAGTTTTGCAATGAATTTTTCATGAATGTTACACAGAGAGATCATTAAGGATGTACAAAACTTAAATCAAAAGAGACACACTATAAAGAGGGACCAAAAAGAAGGAGAAACTAATAAAAACAGTTGACATTGATAATAAATATTAGTACCAAATTCCTGAAAACATTCGACCTTTCAAAAGTTTACTTATAACTTTCTTTATGACAACATTATGATCTCAAGAAATGTTTTATGCGAATAATCCACTAAAATAATCAGTATATGAAATTATAAAATTTGAAGTGCTAAGGATATCTCATGCTTTCTAATATGCCTTTAAAAGTTGTTGTTGGGGAATCCATTAGCCAGAGATTTTATTTCTATTAAGCCCTCTCTTAACACATGTTCTTTCGAATCATCCTCTTTAAATTACATAGACTGAGCCGTCACCTAGGCTTCGAGTTCAACTATTTGCTAGTTGGAACTTAAGGAAAAAGCAAACATGAAACACACATAGAGAAACAAGTTTTACAACCTAGATAGATATTGAATCGAACCTAAACTCAGATTTCCAGTTATGTTTCAAAAGAAGTTTTTTTTTTTGGTCAGACCATCAAGTCGAAAACAGGACAAGCACATAAGTAGTGAATAATCAATCTTATACAACCTACCGACACATTTGTTGTTAACTATTTATTCAATCCTCACTAACAATGATAGAGATGCGAGTAGTGCTAGTGGGTGAGTTTCGTTTCTATCACCAGGGTCTGCCTTTTCCTCCAATCCGGCGTGCAAGCTCAAAGTCTTTTCTCACTGATATGAACAAACAATATATATACGTATCATCAGCATATTAGATATGACTTTTCAGCAAGTAATGGTTCAAAGGAATGCACAAGTATGACTGTAATTTCTAAATTTAGACTGAAAACTGTCTTATTTAGGAGTACTTACTTAGAGTAACACGTCTTGCATGGATGGCACAAAGCATTGAATCTGAGAACAATCCAATCAAGTAATCTTCTGCCGCCTTCGCAAACAAATTCACCATTACATTGATTACATATCAAGGGAAAATGACATTTATCTGTGATATGTGTGGCTCTCTATATACATAGAGATACATTCATATTAAAGAAATAATGTAAAGGATTAGTACCTCTTGAAGAGCCACAAGAGCTTCAGCTGTCCAACGAGAGATTTGAGGAGGGGCCACCGCATTGGTTATACTTCTCACCTGGTAAAAACAATGTAAATTAATTAGAATGATTGGAACACAAATCAGCATTTGGCAATTCAGGTTAAAGTATTTGTAGTTACAGAAACAATATGGTTCTGGGTGGTTCTATGAGCCAGTAACCTCTCCAAGACAAACAAGATTTACAAGCTCCTCTTAAAGAGAGGGTTGCTCTAAACTGTAGTTAAAAATGCTATGTTCACTGCACTGATAGGTGAGACAGGATCCATGTTGAGAAAACAAGTAGCACAATTTATAAATAAACCAAGTAGATTGAAATTGTAGAATCCTGTTTTGTGTGGATAATCTCAGGTTGTAAAAATGCTAAAAAAAAGAGAGGCATACACTACTACTAAAGAGCAAAGAGAAAGAGAGAGAAAACTCACTTGTCTGATAAAACTAGCAGCAGGAATAAGAAGGCTAGTGCTCTTCTGATAATGGCGAATCTCTCTGAGAGCAACGGTTCCTGGCTTGAAACGGTAAGCCTTCTTTTTTTGTGAGCCTAGAAAGAACCAGAAGGAGGAGGTTAGTACTTAGTAGAGTAAACACAAATAGAAACAAGTCCTGCATGCATTTTAGATTCTGAGTTGTGAGGGATATGACTAACCTTGTGGCCTACTACCATAACTGGTTCTCTTAGCCCCTTTCTTCCCAGACAAAAACAAAAATGAGAAAAAGATGAGCAAAACGAAATCAAAGTTGAAGGAAGTAACCAAAAGGGCAAAAAAAAAAAATCTCACTTTAGTAGCAGGTGAAGAAGTTGCAGCAGGCGTTGCTGCAAAATGTTACAAAAGGAAGGATTAAAAACTTGTCTTAGTTAGTCCCTTTAAACAAACAATAGAGAGATGAGAAAAAAAAACTAACTTGGTTGAGAAGCACCTCCTTCACCATCTCTTCCTCTTGTTGGTGGTGTCTGCAATTTCGATCGATTACAACAGATTCGACAAAAAAATCTAGAGGATAAATTTTGGAATCTGAAAATCGTAAAACCCTAAAAGAGAGAAAAAAAAAAAAGATGGCATATACCGCACTGGGACCAGGCGCCGGAGAAAGTGAATCAGTGGCAGCAGCAACTACAGTTTTCAGATGCGAAATCAAAATCTAGGGTTAACAGCGAGATAAGAGAACCCCAAAAAAAAAAAAAAAAAAAAAAAAAAAAAGGGGTGAGAATCGAAAAGTAATACTAGAAAGAGAAAGTACCAGGTGGATGACGAGGTTGGGACCTGTTAGCGTTTTGCTTGGTTCTCCCCATCAATTAATTACTACTGCCGCAGACATAATCGAACAATTAGGGTATAAAATCCCCCAAAAGAGAGAGAGAGCGAGAGCGAGTAATGTGGATTAGGGGGTCGGGAACTCACCTGACGAGAACGAGAGAGGATTTGTGTCTCTTTCTCCCGCTCGCTCCACACGAAATTATTTGAAGGATTTTTTTTGGTTTTTTCCCGCTTGACCCCTCAAAATTTTTTGAATGTTAAAATCGAATCTTCTTTTTAGAGGAGGAGAGTCAAGAAGAAGAGAAGAGAGAGAGAGAGAGAGTTCAGAAGAAAATATTATTTGCAATCTAAAACTGCTACTTCACAGAGAGGTTCCGTCTACCGTCATTCCTTAATTACCCCCTTTTTGTGTTTTTTAACCATTTAGTAAATATTTGCAATTCAAATATTTAACATTTTGTCAGTAATTCAGTTCCACTTTTACACCTCTAACAACGGTCAAGAGATCTGGACCGTTTAATTTCATCAAGTTGCAACAACTGTGAGATATCGGACGGTCATTAACTAAACTAAGCGGTCAGTTTTAAAGATTAGATGCTGCCAAGTGCCAACTTTGATTGATGATCTAACCAGACAGTGGCATTAGTTTACCATGCTTGCTTGTGGAGGTGATACAATCTGCTCTGTTCTCTGTACAAACAACAACTACAGCGTTTTTGGTGGTCGTTGTTTTGTGTTTTGAGTATTATTATATGCAATGAAGAAACAAAAGAGGAAAAGAGAGTTTTGGTGATTTTAAAACATAAGGATTGTTCGTATACGAAAGACTTTGTCTACTTGACGGTTATGTCTCCTGTTGAAGAGCTCATCTTGTTTAGAGTTTTTGTGTGTTTTGGTTCTGTTCTTCTGTGTTTTATGTCATCACAATTCACAAAAGTATGCTGTTTCCTTAGTCTGAAACAGAGTATGAAGACCTCAGACGTGACATTTGGAAAATAAAAAGGGGTTATCAGAGACAAGAGGAAGTATATATAAAATGTAAATGATACGATTGCCTAAAGATACGTTTTTTTTGGGTGGTTGCGATGATGAAGTACTGATATAAAACTTGAACAGAGCAATATGTGGAACATAACTAGACCAATCTAATCTCTCTATTCGATATATTTTCTTTGCACAAATCTCCATAAATTGCAGACAATATGAAGCCGGAAACAAGAAAAACGTTTGTCATCAGAGTAAGATCCATCTGCCATCTTCTTGTCTACATGAATTGCTTACCTCTGGTTTGTTGCTACAACAGTTATTGCCTTAACCAAGTTTGGAAAAGCCTAAAACCAAGAGCAGGTAAGCAAATTTTAACAGTCTCCTAACCCAAAACCTTTTCGTCCTTATGGTTCTTGCTGCATCTTCCGCTGTTCTCTGCATAGACAGACTACCGCGATTGCAGGATCCTACAAAACCAGTAGAAGAATGAAACTGATTTTTCCTACAAGGAACCAAACGTATAGTTTGGTCTAGGAGGAAAAAGGAATATAACCATACCTCAAACTCTTGTTTTAGCATCTTAGAACCAGGACGTATAGTTTTGAGGAGAGAATCTGATCTCTCGGAGGAAAAAGTTTCGCTGGAAAGTTCATCCGGAGGAAAAAAATGAGCATGAATCGGAACATGCACCATGTCTCCTTTCCAAAGGTCTAGGTGATGATTGCTAATCAACTCTATACACATCCAAACGATCAAACATAGAGCAAGACATCGATTGGTTCTGTTCTATGTGTAAACAGTTTGTTACAAGTTGGTTAGCTTAGCTTGTTACCCATACACCTTACAATAACACATTTAGTAAACTATATATTTACATCATATATAAACAAAACATTCACATTTATGTACATCTTGCTTTTTACAAAAATATCTACAAATAAAGCAACGGTCATAAAACAACCAGAGACCAGAATACATCTTACAAATAGAAAAAGCTTCACCATTGGAAAAATATATCTTTAAACAAGTTGATCATTCCTGAATATATTTATATCTAGACCAAAAACAAAATAAAAATCCTGAAGAATAGTATATAACATACTGGAATTGATTCATTGATTGATTCCTTTGACTGATGAAGATGTGAGAGATTTAGATGATAATGTCTTGAGAAGCCAATCTTTCAGAAACATCAGCTAATGACTTGAGGTTACATCTGATGAGAGCTTCAACGAAGTAGCAAGTCTCATCCTTGGTGTTACCTTCAGGAACATCAACTACAAAGGATTCAATCACCATTGTCCCTGCTCTTCCCTCTATCATCTCTGGATGAACTGTCACTATCGATGAGTAATTCTGAGAGAAACAAAAAAAAAGATCATTTAATAATTTTCTCATCTCATTTCAAAAAACACACACAAGACAAAACCTTTTGGTAATAAAAATACCTTGAGTCTGTGATCACCACCAATGATTCTGATACCGAGGATGTGTTCTTCATCATCGAGAAGTTCTAACCTCTCGGTGCTTGTTGTAGCAGGAAGACCAGATTTGACATTGACTTCTCTAAGGCTGCCGATTTCAGGATCACCGATCACAGTACATCTGCTCACAAATGGTTTGTATTTCTGCGGCTGATCAAATCTACGCACTAGTGACCAAACCTGAGATTC
The DNA here is from genome assembly GCA_024034495.1 of Camelina laxa. Taxonomy (NCBI): domain Eukaryota; kingdom Viridiplantae; phylum Streptophyta; class Magnoliopsida; order Brassicales; family Brassicaceae; genus Camelina; species Camelina laxa. Next base: position 30,549,718 of record CM043884.1, on the reverse strand, counting down.
GAAATATCGTTATCATTAATTAGCTTGTCTGAAACGAAACGATCATAGAGATTTGGGGGAGAAATAGAAAAAAAAAAAAAAAAACCCTAAATCGATGGTTTGGGATAAAAAAAAAATCTGAAATTGATGGAATTAAGATCAATGTTGAGATGATGGGACATCATAAGAGAGACTTACGAGATGGACAGGAGCTTTGATGTGTTTGACAAGAGCAGAGGTACACTGGTTCTCTCTGCAGTGATGTTCGTGTTGCGTCCGTACATACTGCACCGTCTCAAGATCTCCGTACATCGCTGTGCCGTCTTCCATTTGTCTCTCTCTTCTCCGATCGGAATCTCCTCTCTCTCTCTCTCTCTCTCTCTCTCTCTGGTCTTTCTCTGTGTCTCTCAGAGGGAATCTGTGAAAGAGGATAAATAAATAGAAGAGAGCAAAGTAAAAAAAAACAAACAAAAAAAGATGCGTTTGCTAAATAAAATTAACTTTTTCTAATTTTTTTTTTTTGTTTCTTCCAATAATCAATGAACCCACCGACATAATTACTTTTTTTTTTTTAATTGTGTGCCTAATTAACTTTTTTTCTTTCTTTCTTAAGCTTCTTCTCCTTCACACATTTGAAAACTTTTTAAACCAAAAAAAAAATAAAAACCAAACACTGGTTTTCGTTTTTTTAATGTAACAAAAAAAACAACAAAATATTTAAGCAAAGTGTTCTGTATGACGACGTTTTGGGACCTAATCCGAATACAAACAAAACACAAGTGCTTAGAAAAATTTTGGTGAGGTAAGATCGTTCCTAACTTTATAGATATTTTGCTCATTAAAAATAAAGTTTTTAGACCCATAGCTAATTCATTTTTTAACTGATTGATACTAATTATATTTATTCCATGGATGCAAATGTTTATTTTATCATATCATACCTATGATTTTCTTATGAATTCGTTCGTATATATTTGTTTGGTATGCTGCTGCTGGTCACAGCATATGCTTAGATATATTCTACATATATAAGTGAGTGTGATAGGTTTCGTTTGGTCTGATTGAGTGATTCTCTCCATGCATAGGGTCCCCATATGTGTTGTACCATTAAATATACTTCTTCTTGTTTGTTTACCTTAAAATTTAGTTGTTAAAAACATTAATTATATTATGCTAAATGTCTAATACCATATCTTATTATTAGCTACGATTGGTCATCAATAGTCTCATCCCATCAGCCCGTCACTGGTTCTATGTAGTTATGTACGACACGTAATTAAGGTGTATTTTCCCTTCTCGGATGCGATGCGAAGCCCTTCTCTAGAAGAAGAAGAAGAAGATTGCTACAAGACATCCACAATCTAAAATCATGAAACAAGAACTTGAATCTGACATCTACTATGTTATATATATTGAGATAAAGTCCCTATCATCATACCGAATCTAAAACCATTAGTATTCTGTTAAATTGTATTGTAGTGAACCTGCATTGCATACCCTCATAAAAAGGAAACATGAGAGACCATTAAAAAAAAAAAAACACTAAACCATTATTCGATATTTCGATTCATATCCAAAAGTCTGAAGTTGCTACTCCTCCATCATCTAATCTTTGTGAAACCAACGAGCTTTTGCAATTGCAATTGATTGTGGAACTCCATATAATTTTGATCACTATCATCAACAACGCTAATTACGCTTCTTAACCAGCAATCTATGCATATAATTATTATAATTAGTGAATCCTACTTTTCTTTTTCTCAAAAGACTCATCTTCACTTTCTTTTTTGTTTTCAAACCAAAAAAACATAATCACATCTTAGATAACTCTAGTTAAATGATTACGTTATCTTCTAACATGTAATTATAGTTTAAGGTTATCAGAAAGAGCAATCTCTTTCGATCTTGTAACCATTTTAACCAACACATATAATTATAACCGGAGGTTCTCTTGTTCAATTTGAATATTATTTATGCTTAAATTACAAATCTCATTAATTATCTCAAATTGATGACGAGACGATAAAAAGAGGGTTTTAGCTTATATAGAACGTTTTCTGCTCTATATAATGTTTTTTTTTTTTTTTATATAAGTTAAGTGATAAATATAGGACTTAAAAGAGCGGTGGTTGATGATAATTACAGTTATCTTATCAGATAAAAATTTACCCGAAAAAACTTATCGGATAGGATCCACCTTTGGCACTATAGGCATGCAAACTTAACGCAAAAGATGACTTTAACGTAAATACAAACTGCTCCAAGATAATAAAAACGACGATCCTTTTTAGCGACAGCGACAAGACAATGCAGCTAAATATGGTCAAATTAGAGAAAACCCCATATACGTGTCATCTTCTTATTGGCTTATTGTTCCATGTTCACTTATTGTGGCATATCTTGTGAAAGTGACACGTGTACATCTACTTTTTGCTGACCTGGATAACTTTTTTGCCGGCCAATAGATTCTCAAATCTGTTCGAATTTACAGAAACCATTTTAAAAGGGGAAGTGAAATAAAAAAAGATAACGTTAAAAAGAACACACAAAATAATGTTGGAAAAAGTGATTCTTCTGAATTCTAATAATGGTGGAAGTAAAAAGTTACGAGTTTATCATGTCATCAGATTGAAACATTCATTGTTCTGGTTCCATCTAACTTTGACTGTTTCAAGTTTCAACCATTGACAAAAGAACAAAAGTTAAAATTAGATGAGCCAAATAAGGCCCAATATGGGCTTGAATGAGTACAACAAACAAAACGAGCTTCGGCTTATGAAAAAACTTCACAATCCAAACTTCAGATTTCCTACGTTCTTCAGCCATTTTCATTCTTATAGTCTAATTTCACCGTTAAACCGTTTTCTTAGATAACATTAACACACAAAGAAAACCAGAGTTTAGGAGGATTAAGAAGATGTTCATATCTTATATTATATAAACCTTAGGTTTCAAAGTTAATAATTTTATAATTCCGACATCTGTCAAGTATATCGATAATATTTTGATATTGTGAAAATAAATTTTATTTAATAATTATAGGAAAATTGAAAAATCCTAAAAATAAAAAGATTACAATTAATATTTTTGAGAAGTATATAAAATTAAAAGTAATCTATTATATCACTAATTCTAATAGGAAAAGTATCTATTAAATTACTAATTTAAATAGGAAAATATGTGGAAGTAATAAGGAAAATATTTGCAATTTAATTGTAATTATTATGTATTATAATCATATACTAAAAATAAATTTATACAGAAAAGTGATTAAAGTATAAAAATGTTAAATGAGTTAAAATTAGTGATTAACATAATATAAAAAATAAGATAATCAAATTTAATTCTATAATTCCGACATCTGTCAAATATATCGATAATATTTTGATTCTGTGAAAATAAATTTTATTTAATAATTATAGGAAAATTGAAAATTTCTATAAAAAAAAAAGATTACAATAATATTTTTAAAAAGTATATAAAACCAAAAGTAATCTATTATATCACTAATTCTAATAGGAAAATTATCTATTAAATTAGTAATTTCAATAGGAAAATATGTGCAATTAATAAGGAAAATATTTGCAATTTAATTGCAATTATTATGTATTATCATATAGTAAAAAAAAATTATACAGAAAAGTGAAAAATGTTTAAAATGTTAAAATTAGTGATTAACATAATATAAAAAAATAAGATAATCAAATGAAATGTGTTAAAATGAAGTGTGTTAATTTTATCATGTAATATAGAAAGAATTGATATTACAAGAGTAAGTGTGTGATATTACTAGTCATCCCCCACCTACCTGGTTTATGAGATGTTTGGGGCTATAGCTATCTCGGAACTATTCGATGACTTTTACGAGTGAAAGTTGCGTGGTCGAAATATCTCTCTGGAGACTAGAGATTTCGTGTGGCGGTGCTTTGACATTAATCCACGCAGGCCCACCGCATCTGAGCTCTTGAACCATCCTTTCATTACGGGAAGATAGATCACAGAAGCGGACAAGAAGATATCTAGCTTGTTGATTCGTAGTCTCTCGAAACTTCTTTTGGCCTCATCCTTGATCCTCTCTTCCTCTACTGTGATATATAAAATCTCTCTCTTTCTTCTTTCAATTCAAACATAGTAACATAAAACCAAAAGTAATATCTTATATCACTAATTCTAATAGGAAAGTTATCTATTAAATTACGAATTTCAATAGGAAAATATGTGCAATTAATAAGGAAAATATTTGCAATTTAATTGCAATTATTATGTATTATAATCATATAGTAAAAAGAAATTTATACAGAAAAGTGAAAAATGTTTAATGTGTTAAAATTAGTGATTAACATAATATAAAAAAATAAGATAATCAAATAAAATGTGTTAAAATGAAGTGTGTTAATTTTATCATGTAATATAGAAAGAATTGATATTACAAGAGTAAGTGTGTGATATTACTAGTTATCCCCCACATGCCTGGTTTATGAGATGTTTGAGGCTATAGCTATCCCGGAACTATTCGATGACTTTTACGAGTGAAAGTTGCGTGGTCGAAATATCTCTCCGGAGGCTAGAGATTTCGTGTGGCGGTGCTTTGACATTAATCCACGCAGGCCCACCGCATCTGAGCTCTTGAACCATCCTTTCATTACAGGAAGATCGATCACAGAAGCGGACAAGAAGATATCTAACTTGTTGATTCGTAGTCTCTCGAAACTTCTTTTGGCCTCATCCTTGATCCTCTCTTCCTATGCTGTGATATATAAAATCTCTCTCTTTCTTCTTTCAATTCAAACATAGTAACATAAAACCAAAAGTAATATATTATATCACTAATACTAATAGGAAAGTTATCTATTAAATTACGAATTTCAATAGGAAAATATGTGCAATTAATAAGAAAAATATTTGCAATTTAATTGCAATTATTATGTATTATAATCATATAGTAAAAAGAAATTTATACAGAAAAGTGAAAAATGTTTAATGTGTTAAAATTAGTGATTAACATAATATAAAAAAATAAGATAATCAAATAAAATGTGTTAAAATGAAGTGTGTTAATTTTATCATGTAATATAGAAAGAATTGATATTACAAGAGTAAGTGTGTGATATTACTAGTTATCCCCCACATGCCTGGTTTATGAGATGTTTGAGGCTATAGCTATCCCGGAACTATTCGATGACTTTTACGAGTGAAAGTTGCGTGGTCGAAATATCTCTCTGGAGACTAGAGATTTCGTGTGGCGGTGCTTTGACATTAATCCACGCAGGCCCACCGCATCTGAGCTCTTGAACCATCCTTTCATTACAGGAAGATAGATCACAGAAGCGGACAAGAAGATATCTAGCTTGTTGATTCGTAGTCTCTCGAAACTTCTTTTGGCCTCATCCTTGATCATCTCTTCCTATGCTGTGATATATAAAATCTATCTCTTTCTTCTTTCAATTCAAACATAGTAACATAAAACCAAAAGTAATATATTATATCACTAATACTAATAGGAAAATTATCTATTAAATTACGAATTTCAATAGGAAAATATGTGCAATTAATAAAAAAAATATTTGCAATTTAATTGCAATTATTATGTATTATAATCATATAGTAAAAAGAAATTTATACAAAAAAGTGAATGTTTAATGTGTTAAAATTAGTGATTAACATAATATAAAATATAAGATAATCAAATAAAATGTGTTAAAATGAAGTGTCTTAATTTTATCATATAATAATAAAAAAATTGATATTACAATAGGAAGTGTATGATATTACTAGTCATCCCCACCTGCCTTTTTGTGAAACATGGAATTTAGCTGTCCGAGGCATTGAAAATTTCTTTGGACGACTATTATTCCCGGCGATGACTACCAGGAAGTTGATTCCAAAACTCTGATTCTATTTGCCATTTGTTTAAATTTTAAAGCTAATTAGTTTGAGACAACCATTGTCATCACTCATCAGAATGCATGTAGGCCAGTGAGTACAAGTGTACAACAAACAAAAAGCTTTCTTCAAGCAAATAATAAATAGTTTTCCCCTTTTTGGCCTTTAAGAAAAAAAAAACTTGACAATCCTTCAGGCTTCAGCTTTACTACGTTCTTCAGCCATTCTCTTCTTGATCTCATGTGCTGCATTGAAAATCCCCATTGTTGGTTGGTTACAGACAAAGCACTTCTTGTTCTTCGTGTGATGCTGCATCATTTACATAAACACAATCTCTTTAGTTTCACAAACCAAAAAATAAGATAAAACAGAGTCATCATAATTGTGATTAAAAGTTATGATCATACCTTTAAAGCACAATGCTCACAGAAGTAATGCTTGCATTTGGTGACAACTGGATCAACGAAAGGTTCTCTGCAAATGAAGCAAGCAAAGGGCAATGCATCATCGTCTTCTTCGCTATCGTTGCCAGCCTCATCATCTTCATCCTCAACTCCCATAGCTTTATTTCTCTTCCTAACTTTCTCTGCTTCTTCCCATTCTTTCTCTATCTGCCATCCCGGTTTATAATCCCCACGGTCATGCAAGAACTTACACGAATCTCCATACCCACAGTATCCAGTTTCCTTGTAATCCTTGCATATATCTGGCTGGTAATCGAATCTAGCCGAGACTCTAATGTGAGCAGAAGCTCTCAATGGCCCGTGTGAGCCTCCAGCTTTCTCGCTCGAGATGGTTTGTTCTCTTCTAAACCCAGCTTTGTGGTCTGTATAACCATGAATTCCGGTGTAAAGCTTCTCATCTGAAGCCTTCTTCTTATTCCCTTTCAATGATTCGTCTGCTTTTTTAAGAACTCGCTCACGGATAGCTCGTGCGTCTTGATTGAAGTCGGTTTCGGTTTCAAGGGTTGCTGTTGCCCTACTGTCGTTTTGAACCTGGATTTCCTTGGATGAATCATAGTGAAAGACGGATTTCTCAGGGGCTTCACTCGTTGTAGTAGAGATCTTAGATGGTCCAGAGGAAAAGAATAGCTTGCTGTCAGGTTTCGCAACTTTCTTTAGATTTTGTAATATAGAAGTTTGGCTTTTCGAATCTCCATCTTCCTCATCTGCGTCAACAGTTCTTTTCCTAATGTTTTTAGCTTTAGTTGGCTTCTTGAAGAAAGTGCAAACTGAAACAGAACAAGGAGGATAAAACTGATTAGTGTCTCTCCTGATTCCTATATGACAATTTCTAGCTAACAACAACGAACAAGTAAGAAAAGAAAGTAGAAGTAACCTTGTTGAGACTGAGATTCTTGCCCAGCAGGTTGAGGTTGAGGTTGAGATTCTTCTTCTTGCTGCTGAGACTGTTTAGGTTCACCAGAATCTGACATGGTTTTGATTTTAGATAATGTAAGCACAAACAAAATCAACCACTTGAAATTGGTTGCTTCCCTGCAAAATACAAGACAATCCTCACGATTAGTATTAAGACCATAATCAGATAACTCATAAGTTTTGTTGTTCTTACTGATTCATCAAAATTAATCCAGATTCGATCTTCTTTAGCAAATAAGAGACAATGTAACCCATAGAGATAATGAATTCCAAATTCATATGCTCAATCAAGCTCATGAATATAATCAATCAATCAGTACAACACATTGAAGAAACCCTAACTTAAACGGAGCACACTCGATGCTTAGTAAGGCAAATCCAAAAAATTCGGAAACAGCAACTTCAAGAAACAGCAATAAAAAGAACTCACAGTTCGATCACATTCGATGTTAACAGGGAAGCCTACAAAAATAAAATAAAAAATTTGAAATCTAACAAAACCCTTAACTGAAATTGGAGAGAAAAGCTCGAAGAACACAGACGAAAACAACAAAAGAACGAAGACGATATCGAACATATATGAATATATAAGACAAGGAAGAGTATGTTACCTTCAGAAACCTTAGCAATTGTCGCCGGTGGTGAACTTCGCCGGGAAGATGAACTAATTAAGGACAACGCCGTTTGCGTTTTCTCAGATAAAACCAAAAAAAAAAAAAAAAAAGAAAACAAACTGAAGAGAACAAATAAATAAATAATCGATATTACGATGAGGCGGTTAAGCTGAATTTGAGCTTTAGATCTTTTAAATGGGCTCAATATTCATAATGGGCCTAAAAGTTATTTTCGCCTCATCCATCCCTTGACTTTTGACCAAGTCTTCTTCTCCGATTTTTGGAATTGAACAAAGACTTTAATTGCATATAATTTATTCCTATTTCCCTCTCTTTTGTCGTTGTCTAAAACAAAATACACATAACCGCTCTCATATGGGTCTTCTTGCTTTTAAGTTTTAAGCGACGGGACCAGTAGCGAGGATAGCTTCACGAAGAAGAAGAGGAAGAAGAAGTAAACGCCGTTGACCTACTTCCTTAAACTTTCGATTTCCACTTCATAGCCTGGAAATATTAATCTATCGCCCTCCTCAGTTACTTCGTTCGAGGTACGTCTCCTCATGTTTGGTTTTTGCTTCTTTCTCACTGATTAGATAATTCTGTGTAAGAATCACTGTTTTCGTACGGCTTAATCTCTTCATAATTTGTTTGGTCTAGATGTCAATTTATCTCGAAGCTTTAGTTTTTCTTATCTTCAATGAACAGAAGTTCGTATGACTTTACAATTATTGAGCAGAGGAGATGGTTAGGAATTATAGGATTTGGTAATCATGTTAGGTAGAAATTGACTGATTCTCTAGTTTCTAATTTTTACCTTTGAAGAAATATACTATTATATAAAGAAACTGTTAGGTGTCTACTTGCTATTTTATAATTGATTTTGGTGATTATCAATTGTACGTAATCATGGAGAAGTATTCGTATGATTTAATTTTTTTTTGTTTCAATAAATGTTAGGATTCGTCACACTGTAAGCCTTATATCCAAGGGTTTGGCTGATGGCATTCAGCCATGATAATCGTGTCAGGTTGGTAACTTGCAATAATCTTGTCTCATACATAGATAGCATCCATCCCCTAGAAATATGGTTCTATAGATGAATATGAATTTTCACTATCTTAAATGATTTATAGGTTCAAAGATGAAGACAGGTCAATAGCCTCTGAGTATGGTTACGGAAGAAAAGCTAGACCTTCTTTAGACAGAGTTTTGAAGAATGTAAAGTGGGGAATTGAGAAGGGTTCAGGAAATTTCAAAATTTTCAAGAAGCCATTAAGTTCTCTTCCACATAAGGATCCTGACCACAACAAAGTCCAGAAGGAAACATCCGGTACCACTAAGAAGAACATCATTAACCCACAGGATTCGTTTTTGCAGAACTGGAACAAAATATTTCTTTTTGCTTGTGTGCTTGCTTTAGCGATTGATCCGCTGTTTTTCTACATTCCCATTGTCGATGGCACCAGGCACTGTCTTACTATGGACTCAAAGTTGGAGATAGCTGCGAGTTTTCTTCGTACACTCATTGATGCCTTTTACATTATTCACATTGTGTTTCAGTTCAGGACAGCTTACATCGCTCCTTCTTCTAGAGTTTTTGGCAGAGGTGAACTGGTGGATGATGCTAAGGCAATAGCTTTAAAGTATCTCTCATCTTACTTCATCATTGATGTACTTTCTATCCTTCCTCTCCCACAGGTAATGACTAATTGATTGTTTTATTTAAGTGTCAATGATCAAATGTTTTTGAATTAGGTTGGTTGAATCCTCTGTTTTATTTTTAATATATCTTGCAGATAGTAGTCTTAGCTGTTATTCCAAGCGTCAAAGAGCCTGAATCTTTGCTCACAAAAGACTACCTTATGTCTGTCATAATCGTTCAATATGTTCCTCGGATTCTTCGTTTGTATCCGCTTTACACGGAAGTGACCAGAACATCTGGCATTGTTACTGAAACAGCATGGGCTGGAGCTGCTTGGAACCTCTCTCTCTATATGTTAGCCAGTCATGTAAGTTCGCAGATAACTGATTCTTTGAAGATGCAAATGCGTTTTAAAGGTTGATCAAGTTTATATGTTAAACTTACTTATTCAGGTATTTGGAGCTTTATGGTACTTAATCTCAGTAGAACGAGAAGACAGATGCTGGCAAGAGGCGTGCGAGAAAAAAAATGGTTGTAGTTTAAGTTCTCTGTACTGTCACGGTAATGGTAATGCTGGAAACGATTACCTGACCACCTCTTGCCCTTTTCTCGACCCTGGTGATATAACGAACTCAACCATCTTCAACTTTGGCATCTTCACTGATGCTCTAAAGAGTGGGGTTGTTGAATCACATGATTTCTGGGAGAAATTCTTCTACTGCTTTTGGTGGGGATTGCGAAATCTAAGGTTTGGAAAAAGCACACACACAAACTAACTAGCTAGATTGGTATGCTCTTTGTAGTTAGAACAAAGAGAAATTACCACTTTCTAGTTGCATATCGTCATTCTCACTAATTGCTTTTGTTGTTGCAGTGCATTGGGACAAAATCTCCAAACTAGCAAATTCGTTGGTGAAATCATCTTTGCTATATCAATCTGCATATCTGGACTAGTCTTATTTGCGCTACTTATCGGCAATATGCAGGTAATGGCCTCTTTGACTAGTTCAATAACCATTAAAATTATTCAGGGAACTGATCATGTAAGTTCTGTTTTGGTGATGTAGAAATACTTGGAATCAACAACAGTTCGAGAGGAGGAAATGAGGGTGAGAAAGAGAGATGCAGAGCAGTGGATGTCTCATAGAATGTTGCCTGAAGACCTGAGAAAACGTATCAGAAGATATGAACAATATAGATGGCAAGAGACAAGAGGAGTTGAAGAAGAAAACCTTCTTCGTAACCTCCCTAAAGACCTAAGAAGAGATATTAAACGCCATCTTTGCCTCGATCTCCTTAAGAAAGTAAGTAAACTAGCTTTCTTTCTTTTTCCTCCATTAAATATCAACTGGACCAAGAATCTTAGTGCAACCCTCAGAATCCTAATAATTATATGATTGTTTTCGGTAGGTACCTTTGTTTGAGATAATGGATGAGCAATTACTTGACGCGGTTTGCGATAGGCTAAAACCTGTGCTCTACACAGAGAACAGTTACGTGATACGTGAAGGAGATCCTGTAGGGGAGATGATGTTTGTGATGAGAGGAAGGCTTGTAAGTGCCACCACTAATGGAGGAAGAACTGGGGTCTTCAATGCCGTGGACCTCAAGGCAAGTGATTTCTGCGGAGAAGATCTTCTGCCGTGGGCATTAGACCCTCAATCTTCTTCTCACTTTCCAATCTCGACGAGAACAGTTCAAGCTCTCACCGAAGTTGAAGCATTTGCTCTAATGGCTGAGGATCTCAAGTCTGTCGCTTCACAGTTCAGACGCCTCCATAGCAAGCAGCTCCAGCATACTTTCAGGTTTGGTTTCTCTCCCATCATCATTTTTTGGTTCTGTTCTGTTTCTGAGAGGATGATATGAATTTGATTTAATTACAGGTTTTATTCGGTGCAATGGAGAACATGGAGCGTATCTTTTATACAAGCAGCGTGGCGGAGATACTGTCGGAAGAAGTTAGCCAAATCATTACGCGATGAAGAAGAGCGTCTCCGAGATGCGCTGGCTAGAGAAGGCGATGGTACAACGGCGTCTTCGTCTTTGAGCATTGGAGCCGCTCTTTACGCGTCGCGTTTTGCGTCAAACGCACTTCGTAATCTGAGGCACAATATCTCCAACCTTCCTCCTCGCTACACTCTTCCTTTGTTACCTCAAAAACCCACCGAACCTGACTTCACCGCCAGTCATACAACTGACCCTTGAGTTATTTTTTCCTTTTCTCATGTGTAACGAAAAAAAAAAGCATTATGTTAGTATTTTGGAATAAGGGTATGCAGCAGCTATGTAAATAATGCTGGTTGAACCAAATAAATGTATAAATTTATTAACATTACAAATTATACATTCTCTTATAATTGCAACATAGTCACGTAAACCACAAAACAGAACCCACGACCGACTTCTTTCCTTTGTCGTCGTCGATTTTTGAAAGATTTATTACTTCATCACTTCCTTCTTTTTTGTTCAACAAGCCAAATAACAATTCCATTTGTATTAGTTCAATGGTCAAACAAATTATAGTCATCAACTTTCAAACTAAAAATCCCGAATAAGTTTTATCTCTTTTAACGAGTGACAGTTACAGAATATACAATATAGGATCATACTGTATATTGCAAACTTTGACGAGTGAAAAGATAAATACGTTTTTTTTTTTTTTTGGGAGTTGGGGGAAAGAAAAGGAATAACGGTGTTTCTCCACAAATTGGCCACAATTCGATTTTTTTTTTTTTTGGTTTTTGGTAACTAGTGGTGGATTATAATAGAGGATATAATGGGAGGAAGTAGCTTTACGTGGACCATTTAGGACCGTCTGATTGTAGGAGGCAGGTTAAGAAAGAGTGCGGTTGTGATACGTCGGAGCACCCATTTTACGTTGGACCCATATGTGTAGAAGAACAATGGTCCCGCTTCTTTGTTTCTTCCGTCCACTTGTGACCTCTGCCTTTGCCAACATTACTGGACGACAACTTCGCCTGCGCTTTCTTCATACACAATATTTTTCAAATTTTTTTTTTTCTTTCATAAATCAAGAAATTATATTTTTCCTTACTGATAACTGTGATAAACTAATTATCCAACTTTATATATACACCAACTTGTGATTGTGTTTGAATTACTAGCTGTATTTATCTATATGCGAACATACATAAATATCTAAACGACAAGCTCATAAATCACACATACGTATTTTTGGTGAGCCATACACCTAACCTACGAATGTGATTTCTCATTTCCTAAGACTCTTTTACCTGGACATTTCTTCTGTCAATAGATTACCCCCGAAATGTTTTAAAATTTGGTTAAAAGTAAAATCACATTTCTACTACATACATATAGATAAAATCAAATATTTTTCGGTACTGGCAGAAATGTCCAGTTTAAAGAACATGAACTTGTAGCATGAACATGAACTTGTAGTGCATATATATAGAATGGGGGGGGCACAAATAGAATAATTCAAAAATGCGTATGGAAAATAAGACAATCCGTCCGAAGCCCATTAAAGGCTTAAAGGCCCTAAAAAGGCAAGAAATCATTCCTGAAGGAAGGAAATTTGCAATCGAGAGAGAAAAGACGAAAGAGCCCATAGAATGAGAAGATAATTACAGGCAAAATGCCATGGACGTCCATAAAAAGCCATTCTAGCCATCTGACTAGTGAATCTCCGCCCTTCCTTCCTTATCACTCACACACACACACGCACTGCTCTCTTCTCTCTTCTCTCTCACACCGTTTTCTCCAGTTTCAGCTTTTTCTTCGAACCACTAAACTCTCTTGTTAACTCTTTCTATCATCATTATTATTATTATTATACTTCTCCATATTCCAATTTCATATTTTATCCTCGTGGTAGCTTAATTCAACTTAGCTCCCCCCACTCACTCGGTAATTATCTGATATATTACAATATGTTTTTCTTAAGCTCATCTTAATCTCATTGTTTTGGATAAGGTTTTGTACTCTTTTGCATATTATATATAGTCTATGGACTATATGGGTTCTTTGGGAGGTTTTGAGTGGTTTTAAGCTCTAGAATTGTACATTTGTATGTTTATTGATTGACCAACAATGAGATTATTGTAGTTAACCAATTCAATTTGTTTTTCAGCTATCGTTTGTTTATTTCAATTAAAGAAAAGTTATTAAAAAAAAAAAAAAAAAGCTTGAGAGAAATGGCTCCCAAGAACAACCGTGGAAAGACTAAAGGAGACAAGAAGAAGAAGGAAGAGAAAGGTACCAATAATGATGAAATATCTCTTATTAATCTATATATCTACATATGAATGAATTTCAATAAATTAAAATTATCTGATGATATGAATCATGTGGTTTACGGTTTATGTGCAGTTCTCCCGGTTATCGTGGATGTCATTGTAAACCTTCCCGATGAAACGGAGGCTATTCTCAAGGTTTGTGTGTGTTTTTGTTCTTGTTTTCTCGCATCATTTTCGAATTCTGTAAAATTTTCATATTTCTTGCGTGTTAACAACTGTTTTTTTTTTTTGGTAGCGATTTTTTCTGCGAAATTTGTTATAATCCCTTTTATATATATTTTAGTTTTTAATATTCTTAAGCAATTTATATTCATTAGTTTGGGTATTGTATAATTCAAACTAAAAACATGTTCATGAAATGAAACGTTATCTTAATCTAGTGCATAATTTTTGTTTTTGGGATAAGGTATTACACGTACCATTAAAATTGATAGTTTTGCACGAATACTTAATTTTTATTTTTGTCTTTAAAGATATATATCGAAAAATCATTTTCAATTTGACTTAGAATTATCTTCATGAAATTTATAATTATTTGAACGTGTAGAAAAATACAAAAGAGTGTGTAACACACAAATTCGATCGGTTGTTAAAATAATTCAATTTTTTCTTATAATTTTTGGTCAATAAAATTACGTAGACGTTACATAGAAAGTGAAATGTTTTTTTTTTTTCTTTTGTTAAATAGAAAGTGAAATAATGTTTATATAGAAAACATGTGTATCCACTTTTATTTTATTTTTGTCGTTAGAAAACATGTTTATCTACTATAATCATATTTAGTTACTCGAAATATTTCTTGTATGAAGCAATAATATATCTTGTATTGTAACCGAAGGTTTCACATGATGATTATAAATTAACAGAATACCTAAAATTATATATATATATAAAGGGTTTAATAGAGAAATACGTATGTATGGAAACAGGGCATATCAACGGACAGGATCATAGATGTTCGACGGCTTTTATCAGTTAACTTCGACACTTGCCACATCACCAATTATTCACTCTCCCATGAGGTAAATAATTATCGTTTCTCATAATCGTTTTTTTTTTTTTAATACTAGAATTTTCCTATTTCCATTGTTTTGGTTGTTATATTAATTATTATTGTTCGTTACAAGTTAACGTTTGATGGTCCAAAGATATTCATATTTATTGTGGAACGTTTTATTAGGATCCCAAGTGAGCCAAAAAAAAGTTAAGGAAAATGACTAGTAGCTAGCTAGTGTCATTGTGCCTAAGAATTTGCTAGTCTGACTTTTATTATTTCCTTTTCTATCCATAGAGATATGTTACCCGATTAAGGCTTCTTCTTTTTTCATTTGATGTATAAAGGAGGTCATAAAAAAAAACGACTATGGTAAAATAGTCAAATCATCAAATTCTCACGTTTATCGTTACAGGTCAGAGGATCGCAGTTAAAAGACACAGTGGATGTTTCGGCGCTTAAACCGTGTCTTCTCACGTTAACGGAAGGTAAAAAAGCTCTCTTTTCACGCTTCAATTAGACGCCGTTAGAGTGCCGTAACGGAATTAATTATAAACCTAAACGATGCCGTTTCAGTGATGACCGTTGTGATTTCCTTTTTTTTTTTTTATTTATAAAGTTTCCTTTTTCTTTCTGGCAGAGGATTATAACGAAGGAACAGCAGTGGCTCACATCAGACGACTGCTTGACATCGTCGCCTGCACTACTTGCTTTGGTCCATCGCCGGAGAAATCCGAATCCGTGAAAAGCGCTCAGGTCAAGGGAAGTGGAAAGAATTCCAAACATTCGGAAACGTCGCCTCCTCCGTCTCCTGCGTCCAAGGATGCGGTGATTGATGACGCCGGAGAGACCAGCCACTCTTTCCCTAAGCTTGGAAGCTTCTACGAGTTTTTCTCTCTCGCTCACCTCACTCCTCCTCTTCAATGTATGATTGTATCTTTCTCTCCCTTTAAAAGCCCTAGATTCGATCCCCTCTGCTTTGATTGATTTTGTCCCAACTTACAGTAATTAGGGTTTTATAGATATACGCCTTGTGACTAAGCGGGACACCGAAGATTTATCTCCGGAAGATCATCTTCTCTCCATCGATGTAAGCTTAAAATTTCTATCTATTGCTCTCAATTGAATGTGGCAATCTGCCTTTTGGTTTGATATCGTTTGCGTTTTGTTTTTTCTTCTCTCAGGTGAAGCTTTGTAATGGGAAGCTCATTCATATTGAAGGTTGCAGAAAAGGATTTTACAGTATTGGGAAACAGAGAATTATAACTCATAGTCTTGTTGACTTGCTTAGACAAATTAGTAGAGCCTTCGATAATGTAAGTTTTGTTTCGGCTACCCGTTCGTTATGTTCATATTTTGCTATTGAGTTGGATTGATGATCTTCTCTTTTTTTTATCATGTTTAGGCTTACAGTGATCTTCTGAAAGCATTTTCCGAGCGCAACAAGGTATATTTCTTTCTTAACTTGAATGAGGATTTACTGGATGTTGAATTGGATGTATTTACTGAGCGTTTCATCTGTTTGCAGTTTGGAAATCTTCCATATGGGTTCAGAGCTAACACATGGCTCATCCCGCCTACTGCGGCGCAGTCACCGGCAGCGTTTCCGCCTCTCCCTGTCGAGGATGAGAGATGGGGAGGGGATGGTGGGGGTCAAGGGAGAGATGGCAGCTACGATTTGGTTCCATGGTCCAACGAGTTTGCTTTTATTGCATCTATGCCTTGCAAGACAGCAGAGGAGAGACAAGTCAGAGACAGAAAAGTGTTTCTTCTTCACAACCTCTTTGTCGATGTCGCGACTTTCAGAGCCATCAAGGCTGTTCAGAAAGTAATGACTGAGCCAGTACTGGATCAAGAAGACTCTGAAGTTCTATATTCCGAGACAACTGGAGACTTGAGTGTTACGGTTACAAGGGATACTTCAAACGCTAGTAGTAAAGTGGATACAAAAATTGATGGAATTCAAGCCACTGGTCTGGATAAAAAGAAGCTCATGGAACGGAACCTTCTCAAGGGACTTACTGCTGATGAAAATACCGCTGCCCATGTCAGTGTTTTCTTACAACTCTCCACTCTTTTCCTTGTATATTTTTTTTGTTTCCTCTCATCTGTGTTGTTTAACTGTGGTCTTACCATTTTTTTTGGGTGCAGGACGTTGCTACTTTAGGGACTATAAGTCTTAAGTATTGTGGTTACATTGCTGTTGTGAAACTAGAGAAGGAGAGTGAGGAGTTAAGCCCACCTTCTCAAATTGTTGACCTCCTTGAACAGCCTGAAGGTGGTGCTAATGCTCTAAACATTAACAGGTGATACTTAATGAAAAACATTCATCCTTTGTCACTTCAGTTTATAGTCTCATGAAAAACATTCATCCTTTGTCTCTTTAGTTTATAGTCTCACTTACGGTGTAATATTTTTATATGTTGCTTTACAGTTTGAGATTCCTTCTCCATAAATCCTCTTCTGAGCAGAACAAGAAAACAACTCATCAGCAAGATGATGAGCTTACATCTTCACGGGAATTTGTAAGTAAAATGGTGGAAGAAAGTATTGTAAAGCTTGAAGAAGAGGATATAGACAGGGAGAGTATTATGAGATGGGAGCTTGGTGCTTGTTGGATACAGCATTTACAAGACCAAAAGAATACGGAAAAGGACAAAAAACAAAACAGTGAAAAATCCAAGAATGAATTGAAGGTTGAAGGACTTGGGAAACCGCTTAAGTCCCTCAATAGCAGCAAAAAGAAAACAGATGTAAGCAGCCCTAAGACGACGCAGACTGCAGTATCGTCTCAGGCTGATTCGGTTTCTTCAGAGACTGATAATTCTGCAACAACTGCATCTTTGCAATCCGATGCCGAGAAGAATGCCCAAGAAAATGTACTCGTCTTGAAGAATTTGTTGTCTGATGCAGCCTTCACTCGCCTTAAAGAGTCAGATACTGGACTTCATCACAAGGTTTTTACACTACAACTCCAGCTTTGCTCTAATTTTTATTTACTTATTGTGTACTAACAACGAATATTTGTTTCACAGTCTTTGCAAGAACTTGTCGACTTGGCACAGAATTATTATACTGAAGTTGCTATTCCGAAACTGGTAACTGCGTATAAATTTTGTTGTTGTGTTTTCTATTGGTTCTATTAAGATATTAACAGATAATAACTTTTTTTATCACTGAATATAGGTTGCAGATTTTGGTTCGTTGGAGCTCTCCCCAGTCGATGGTCGGACTCTAACTGATTTTATGCACACAAGAGGTCTTCGGATGCGTTCCTTAGGATATGTTGTAAGTTGGCTTTTTTAACATCATAGTTCTTAGAATCTATTTAAGTTGTTGTTTTTTTCTTAATTATCAATATCGTTTTTATGTTTACAACAGGTGAAGCTTTCAGATAAGTTGTCACATGTTCAATCACTGTGTGTTCATGAGATGATAGTAAGAGCCCTTAAACATATCCTCCAGGCGGTGATTTCTGCCATTGCTACTGACACTGACAGTATAGCTATAAAAGTAGCTGCTGCTTTGAACATGATGCTTGGTATTCCTGAAAGTACTGCAGCACCACCACAGAGCACTTGGAATGTACATCCTCTGATCTTCCGGTGGTTGGAGAAATTCTTAAAGAAGCGATATGATTATGATCTTAATGCCTTCAGTTACAAGGATCTACGGAAGTTTGCCATTCTCCGTGGATTATGCCATAAGGTAATTTATGGATGCTCTAACCAGAAAATTCGATTGATTTATATTTACTATACTCTATAGATTAATGGAACTGTGGCTTAAAATTTTCTTTTTCAGGTTGGTATTGAGTTGATTCCAAGGGACTTTGACATGGATTCTCCAGCACCGTTTCGGAAAACAGATGTGGTCAGTCTGGTCCCAGTGCATAAGGTAATGGACAACATAAAAGATATTTGGAATATGTTCTATCAGAATCTGGATTCGTTCTAGTATGTTAGGCAGCCATTGTTATTGATCAGACTTTCTATTCTAAATCTTTGCAGCAAGCAGCATGTTCATCTGCTGATGGAAGGCAACTTCTGGAGTCATCTAAAACAGCTTTAGACAAAGGAAAGCTTGAAGATGCGGTTACGTATGGAACAAAGGTACATGTCCAGACAAAAGTTTTTTCTACTCCTCAGCTCTTTATTCATCATACTTTTACTTTTCTAGACATGGTCATGATTTGGTTTTGTTGTTTTGTCTCGTTTGTTTTTGCTCCTTTAGGCTCTTGCTAAACTTGTGGCAGTCTGCGGTCCCTATCACAGAATGACAGCCGGAGCTTACAGTTTACTTGCTGTAGTTCTATATCACACTGGTGACTTTAACCAGGTCTGTATATATATGGTTGGTTGTGATATTTTTCTTTTTGTGACAATTGCGAAACTAAAAGGTTTTGTTAAAACAGGCTACAATATATCAACAAAAGGCTTTAGATATTAATGAGAGGGAACTTGGACTTGATCATCCTGATACGATGAAGAGTTACGGTGATCTTGCTGTCTTCTATTATAGGCTTCAGCATACAGAGCTAGCTCTTAAGTAAGTTTTGCAATTTTGATTTTAACAGAACTGCGAGGTTTTATGGTTTAAATGTTTGATGTCTCTTGGGTATTTTTGTTTTTGTTAGGTATGTTAAGCGTGCGTTGTATCTCTTACATCTCACATGCGGTCCATCTCATCCGAACACTGCTGCTACATACATTAATGTAGCCATGATGGAGGAGGGTCTAGGAAATGTACATGTTGCCTTGAGGTACCTTCACAAAGCTCTCAAGTGTAATCAAAGGTTGCTTGGTCCTGATCACATCCAGGTTCTTATCTCGATCCTCTCTGTGTTTTGGGAACATCACTTTGTAAGAAATTTGATTTGATTTTGCTAATTATGTAAAATTATAGACTGCTGCAAGTTACCATGCCATAGCAATTGCGCTCTCGTTGATGGAGGCATACCATTTAAGTGTTCAGCATGAGCAAACAACCTTAAGAATCCTCCGAGCAAAGCTTGGGCCAGATGATTTACGTACTCAGGTATATATTAGCATGATATCCTCAGCCAGATCAGTCATCTTTCTGACATTTGTATGCTTTCTTTATATATGACAATTGATTATATACTTCAGGATGCTGCTGCTTGGCTAGAATACTTTGAATCCAAGGCTTTTGAACAACAAGAAGCTGCACGGAATGGAACTCCTAAGCCAGACGCATCTATAGCCAGCAAAGGGCACCTAAGGTCAAACAAGTTCCTTTGATATCTCCTTAGTTATTGTTTATAAGTTTTTATGTTGTTGGAATGTGTCCATCAAGTGTAGTCCTTGGCCTGATCCTTAGGTTGATAATATTTTGCAGTGTATCCGATCTACTCGACTATATCAACCCAAGCCATAACGCCAAAGGGAAAGAGAGTGTGGCAGCGAAGAGGAAGAACTATATTATGAAGGTATGCATGATTTTATTTCTTTGACTTTTAATGGTTAAAAATACTTAAATGGTTGGACTTGTGTTTTTTGTAGCTAAAGGAAAAATCCAAGCAGAGCAATGTTTCTGAACATTTAGCAGAAGTTCCGAGAGAAAAACAAAAGGTGATGTCTGAGGAGGAGACAGAAGAAACGGAATCAGAAGAAGGTAAATCAAGCGAAGAAAATCACGAGGCAAGTCTTGCACCAGTTGAAGAACCACCTTCTCCTCCAGCCATTGAGGAGGCTACTATGGATAACAGTAATCCAATTACATCTAGTGAAGTTTCAGCCGAGCCACAGCACCCTGATGGTAGTGAAGAAGGATGGCAACCAGTGCAAAGACCGAGATCTGCTGGCTCATATGGTCGCAGGATGAAGCAGCGACGGGCATCCATTGGGAAAGTATATACATATCAGAAGAAGAATGTTGAAGCTGATATTGATAATCCTCTTTTCCAGAATGCTACTCAGCAGAACGGCAAATACTACATTCTCAAGAAGCGAACAGCGTCATATGCAAGCTATGGGGATCACCAATCTCCTGGTTTAACAGCTCAAGGCACCAAATTTGGGAGGAAGATAGTCAAAACCTTGGCGTATCGGGTTAAATCGATGCAGCCGTCTTCTGGTAATACTAAGACTGCTGGTGAAACTTCAGAAGAAGATGGGTTAAAGACAGATGCTTCTTCTGTTGTGCCAGCTACTCAGTCTAGTACTGTGCAAAGTGAAGCCTACCACACGAAAAACTCTGTTGTAAGTCTTGGAAAATCTCCATCATACAAGGAAGTAGCATTGGCACCACCTGGTTCGATTGCCAAGTATCAAGTCTGGGCTCCACAAAATGAAGCTTCAGATAAGCAAGAGGGTGATGAGATGGAGAGAAAGATTGAACACGATACAAGGGATGAGCAGATGATTACAGGATTACAGGAAGAGGTTAAAACTGAAATTTCTGCAAACATGGAATGTACCAAAACTCAAGGCGAAGAAGAGATCAAAGTAGAGTTACAACCATCTGAAGTGATAGTTGAAGGAAACATTTTGAATGAAAATGAAGAATCTGGTGGTGGCATTCATGTGGAAGAACAAGTTGAAGGTGAATTGATAAACGAAGGTGTTACAGATATAATTCGTTCAACGGCAGAGCAAGAAATGGCAGATCAGTTAGCTGCTGATACCGAAGATCTGAAGGAAAAACTGTTAATATCTGCTACAGACTCAAGCGACCCCTCACGAATATTGTTACCTAACAAGAAGCTATCTGCTTCAGCTGCTCCATTCAACCCATCATCACCTCCAAGTATAATACGTCCTACTCCAATAGGAATGAACATTGGACCGTCATGGCCTGTGAACATGACTCTTCATCACGGACCTCCTCCTCCTTACCCTTCACCTCCGTCAACTCCAAACTTGATGCAGCCAATGTCCTTTGTTTACCCTCCTCCTTACACTCAGTCAGTCCCCACAAGTACTTACCCTGTTACAAGTGGCCCTTTTCATCCCAATCAGTTCCCGTGGCAGCTCAATGTGTCGGATTTTGTACCAAGAACGGTTTGGCCTGGATGCCATCCAGTTGAGTTTCCCCCTCCGCACATGATCACCGAGCCAATAGCTGCAACTGTGTTAGAGCCAACTGTGATTCTGCCAACTGATATTGACACTTCAGGAGTAGAAGAAGGCACAAAAAAGGAAGAAGAAGAAGAAGGCAAGCGAGATGTGGCTATTGCGGACGAAGTTATGGATTCTGTTAACCATGTGAACAATGCAGTGGCTCGCAGTGAAATGGAGAATGGAAACAGAAAATCCGAGGATGGTGAGAAAACTTTTAGCATTTTGTTAAGAGGGAGGAGAAGCAGGAAACAGACACTGAGAATGCCAATAAGTTTGCTTAAACCTTATGATTCTCAACCGTTCAAGCTTGGTTATAGCAGAGTGATCAGAGACAGCGAGGCTCCAAGGTCTGTAGCCTGAGACTCTCTCCAGAGAGACAATTCGATGAAATGCAAAACTCACAGATCTCTCTGATCTTTGCTGTATCTTTGGGACAGTATAAAGGTTAGCTCCTTAACTCATAAACTGAATCTTTAAAATCATCATGTGTTGTAGCTTGTTGATGTCTAAAATTCGCAGGTAATTTTGTTATCAGGCATGGGAAGCTGAGGCTTGTGATAGCCTGGAAATGGATTTTAACCGCGGAAAGGTTGTGCAGAGAGAAAAAGGCCAAGAAGCTATTCTTTTGTTTACCAAGAAAGTGAGGTGATGTGTCATTATTTCTGGGGTTTTTCATTTTTAATTCAGCCAATAAAAGTTAAAAACGTAGGAAATTTTGGACATAATTTTTTTGGTTCTCCATGTTTGAACGTTACGTTAGTTTCACTTGTTTTACTTTACGTATTTTGTCATTGATTATTATTACATCAGTTTCGGGTTTACTTACTATCTGAAATGTCGAAACTATAAACTTGTTTAATATTATTGGATGATCGTTCCACAGAATAAACCCAACAAGGTGTGAAGTAAGTTTATTCCAACAAAAATGTTGTGGAAAAAGAAAGAATTAAATAACTAAAACATGGAATTATGCAAACCGCCATGTCCTCCGCTCTCAAGCCATCCCTCCGATCACCGCCGGTGGATCTTCCCGGAGAAGACCAATCTGAGTTTTATAGCTTCCGAACGGATTTTCACCTTCGTAATTTCCCGGTGGGTTATACACACAAATCGAGTAAACGCCGCCGTTCGAGCAATCCACACTTGCACACCCAACCTTGGTACTATCTTTCCACACGATCTGCGTGTAATGCCCACACATGTGATGCGGCTCACACGTGTTAGCGTTCACGTTATAGAATTGATCCTCATCGGCCCACACTTTAACGACATCTGCGGGGTTCCAGTTCTTCTGCGCGGCCCAGAATATGTTTTCTCCGAACGGACCGTTAGAGTGAATAAGCCTACAATCTCCCACGCGTTGGTTAGCCCACGAGCGCGCGTAAGCCGCTAATCTCCCGTCCCATTCAAGCGGAGGTTCCCCCACGCCCGCTCGTACGAGGTTATGTGCTAATAAAAACTCTCTGCTAGCTCTGTTGACCTTGTTACGATGTCGTCTTCTTCTCATCCACCTAGACCTGAACGTCAATGGTCCCCCGGTGAACAACCGTGATGAAGAGAGACCCTGAGTACCCGTCGTTGACGGAGAGGTAACAGAAGATTGCGTGGAAGACTCGCTGTGATTAATGTCGGCCGTTGCGGCCCATAGCTGAAGGAGGAATAACGTTACGGCGAATATGTTGTGTAACGGAGCTCGTAATTTCCGTTTACGGAGCTCCATTTACACACAAAATGTTGTAGGTGAAAAAAAAGTAATTAACTCTAGAATACAACATTGTGGGAGGAAACGAATTATTAATAGGTAATCATTTCTATTTATGAACTTTGTATGTAAAAATATCCTTTTGGAGTAAGAGTCAATAGAAAGTCAACGCACGGTTAATATTGAATATCGGAAATGACGTTCTAATTTTTTAAGAAATTTTAGTAACACCACATTTAGGCAATACTTAAAGTTAATGGCTACGTACGGTACTTAGAGATCACACAAATCTATCTTTATTTTTGAAACAAGTAAATCATAATCATATACGTTTTGAACAACAGGATAGTTATGCTTTTATAACATATGTGTGGTTTAATTGTTATCAATCGGGAAATACCGAATCTGCACATCTCAAAAATAGACAATATAACAAACAAGAAATGAATTAAAGTGCACGTCTCGGCTTCCTCTTAGCTTTCTTGTTAAAGTTCCAAGCTGCCAAGAAATTGGGATAATGTGACTGGATATAATCAGCAGGCTTCTTCAAAATGGAGTTGATTGTCACATCAGATGGTATATGCTCAATCTTCTTATACATGGGAGCTCTTGGATCATTTTTAGCTATACACCATTCACTGAATACATTCGTAGTCACAGACATAATCTCTCTCACACATTCTCCTCCTTTTAAAGACAATCCCATCTCCACTGCTTTGTAATTCCCCACCGCTTCTCCTACTCTTCCGACAGCATCTCCGATTTTCTTCCACCATGGTTTCGCCTCCACCGTCTCTCCGGTGGTCAACACAAGGATGACCAGGAGGAAGATCGCCTGAGATACTCTCGATGGCTTTCCCATGGTCGATTTAGAAACTATTCTATTTGGGGGAGTTATTTATAAGGGAATGGAAAATACAGTGGTTACGTTAAGATGATGTAGTTTCAATACTTTTGTAACATCTTTGCATTAACCTCCTGGGTTAATTGAACTCGATGTCGTTTTCAGTTTCTGCTAATACAAAACATACTGGTTGAGTTTAGAGGGTTTTAAACTCAAAAGGAAGGAGCTGAACATGCATTACAACAACCAATAAAGTAGTAGAAAATATCGAACCACTATCTCTAACTTCGCGCTAAATCTTCCTTTTTGTCTGATTAAGCACAACACATTTTCTTATGTACAATCTATACTTCTATAGTATAATAAAATATGGTGTGTATACGTTCATAGTACTTTACCAAAATTTAATACAAAAATATTAATTTATATCTTGGACGTACTCAAACCTTCCTCAGATAAAGATCTCTCGTAGTAGTACTATAGCATTGACTTGAGAAGTTGGTTATAAAATAATAATCTTGATCTAAACTAACTTCCACACTTGTCATATCTTTGGGTTAACTAAAACAAAATAAATTTTAAGAGTTTTGTTAGCTATAATTCAAAAGAATCATACACGCTCTCTTTTTGATGCAAGATGAAAATTATAGAAAGACGATACTAAATAATACAGCCGACAACACGTGAAGCTTCTATCAAACACGTATTCAAACTCCACCGCTTAAAGATTCACTTGTCCGATTTGAAACATAAAGAAAAAAACAACAACACAAGTCTACTAGTAAAGCATTAAATAGCGAAAACAAAAAGTACATTATCCGTACCGGGCTCCGGTCGGTCGGGTCATGATTACTTACTTAAGCGCATCCTCGTGGAGCAAACCCGACCCGGGAACTCGCTAAGTCGTATACGACCCGGAAACCCTGTTGCTGAATATTCCCAATGATGGATAGTCCGCCCATCGTACCCGCAAACGCAAAACAGAACTTGCCGTTAGTGTCAACCGGAATCAGATAATTCGTCGCCGGAAGTGACACGTCAGCTCCACGGAAATGTAAAACCACCGTCGGGACTTTAACCTCGTTCATATTGGACAGATCGAAACACGTGTCGAAGAGCGAGAAATCCGGAGCTCTTTTCAAGGTCTTAGCTCCGACCCGGAAAGCGTCTCTCATTGCGATATAAGCGGGTCGGATCAACCGGGTCACAGACGTACCCGAATCGATGATAACCCCACCGTTACCGATCTGATCAAGTTTGAAAAGCGAAGCCGCTACGCCGGGGACACGTGTCCCTCCGACGCTGATTCCCAAAAGCTCGACGTAGTAGAAAGTGTCGAGCTTTGGGTTTGACAAAAGCGGCGTGAACCTCGCGGTTCTTGAAACGGCGGCGTTTCCGAAGACGACTGAGGATGGTTTCGAAGAAGCGGATCTGTCGACTAAACAGTACGAAAACTTCTGATTAAACCGGTGACCGGTCTGACCGGGGAACGATAATTTCCCTTTACCGAGTCCTAATAAACCGGCGGCTCCGACGAAGAGACCTTCGTTGTCGTGGCCACATCCGAGAGCAACGCCTTTGACTCGGTTTCGTCGGAAAGTCAAGGTTTCGGTGGAGAAATCGCCGACGGTGAAAGAACCATCGCCGTAAGAGACTTGGTAGAGGCAAGTCTTACGACGGGTATTGCATCCGGCGGAGTCTAAACGCCGACAGTGAGGTGAAGAACAGGGGATGGTTGAATAAGTCCGGGACTTTCTCGGGTCAAATATCGGGTCGGACTGAGAGTAGCATCTCCGGCAAGGAGCGCATTGGAGCCAGACGATGTCACTTCCGGTGTCGAGCACCATGTAGACATATCTCGCCGGAGTTCCGACACCGATGCGTGTAAAGTATTCGCCGCTTCCTTGAGAGAGACCAGAGACCACAGAGCTGCTGAATCCACCGGGTCTCGGCGCGTGTGTCACGTTTCTTCTGGGGACTCGAGCGGCGAGTGTGGCGATTGATTCCACGCGCCGAGAGTCGCGTTGGAGGCGGGAGCTGAAGAGCTCTTGTGGTGTTTTGTTAGAGGAGAGAGCGTCAATGTGGTCGAGGTTTAGAGTGATGGAAGACTCGGATCCGGATTCAAATTCGGATCCAAGCAGAGACTCGGATTCGGGTTGGAATGAGACGGGAGAAGCAGAAGGAAGAGAATGAGAATTGGGGAGTAGGGTTTGAAATGCTGGAAGGGAAGAAGAAGAAGACAATGAAGGAAGTGAGACGAACAAGAAACAGAGAGTAAAGAGTAATGCTTTCCTTCTTCCTACCATTTTTTTTTTTTTTTTTTTTCTCGCCTTTTCTCGGGAAAATGGCAAGTGAGAGTGGTCGTCTCTGTTTATATAATTGCACAGTTGCACACTAGTGTAGTCTTCTTGAAGAACACAAATATTTAAAAAAAAAAGAAGAATTAAATGTTTTAATATTAAATGTTTGAATTATACTTTTATTTGGAATGAGTAGATAATGAGTGGTCGTCATCTGTCAGTCCAAATTAGTATAATCTGATTTGTAATGATCTACAAAGTGTATAGATTCGGAAATGCACAACGACAACAGTGGACAACATTGAAATAGTATTAAAGAATTAATTGATGGACAAAATTTTCAAAATAATATTTAAATTTTGGTGGTAGCTGAATTCATTAAATGTGTAATCATACGTGCCACTTTTCTAATAAAATTCAATTGGTATTTGCTATTTTATCATAAGATTGTGAAAATGCAAAAGCGACATTTTAGATTCGGTGGATAACAAAACAAACACACACTAAAGAAAAATATCTTTAGTGGTAGCTTCTTTTCTTTTGTCGTCATGAACATAATCAACGCTTATTTTAAGTAATAATTTAGCTTATTTGTAAAAAAAAAAAGTGAAAAGCTCATTTGATATTATAAGTTTTAAGTTTTAACTAATGATGGCCAATAATTTCCCCACGATTGGTGGCACATTTTCGGTGTTAGAGTTTTGCACAAACTGAGACATTCCACATGGGTTAACAAATACATGCAAATGTATGTACTAACGAAAGATAATTCTAGTACGACTGTCAAATGATAGTAAAAACTAATTTATTCATGTAGGGATACAAACTTTGCATGATGGTGTAATTTGCCAAGACATTATTATCTTAGTACTACTATATCGTCACGATCTTTATAGATCTCACAATCTTGTTAGATTGTCGATATCATCGAACCCTCTTTTCATTTATTCGCCCACAAGCATTCCAAATAGTGACATCCAAGATTTGGAATTTTCATATTCAATGCTTCTATATGTTTACATCATACTACTAGGATATATTACTACATCATAACCACGAATATAATCCTCTTCTTTAGATGAATACAAAAGAAAATTATAAAAAGGGGGAAAGAGTACTAAATCTTGTAATATTGGTATGTGTGACCACCAATTAAATGCTGTGAACCAATCTATCGCAACTGTCTAAAGAATGTGGACACAAATATGAATAAGACTGTACAGTGAATAATGATGACTTTTAAGTCTTCACAGTTGCAAGCATTGACTTAAAAACTCTTCATAAATTGTTTCACATAGGGTTTAGGTGAAATTCTCACATTCCACATCAAATTGCTCTATTACCGAAGTACCAAACTTGCAAAGAAGTCCGTACTTGACCTGATCTTTTTGAGCCGGCTTTACTTGCCCGGACAAGCCATAGTGCTACATGTAGTTCCAGTCTAAATGAAGATTAGCATTGGTAAGAAGAACGCAGAGGAGAGATCTGGAAATGGAGAGGAGAAATACATTTGGTTAAAGGAGACAAGAAAGCTAAAAGCCACTACAAGAAAGAGAGAAAGGAAAAGAAAAAAGAAAGAGACTTTGGCCAGCAGAGACAGCACACTTTCTAGCTTTCTCTACTTTATTTGAAGTGCTCACTCATCATTGCAAGGCTCATAACATGAACCATGTGCATACAAAAAGATTCAATATGCGACATGATAACCTATATACCTTTACATTATGTTATCTGATCCTTTTATTTGTGTTGTAATGATCTTAACTACAACAAGTTTCATGAGAGATGCTATGTGTGTTCTTACTAGAACCCATTTCAAGAACAACTGTGAAAAGAAAACCCTGTAGGTTAAGAACAAACTTGGTTGTTTCAATGCGTTCTTTACAATCAGCAACACTAGGTAATATAATAATATTCCACCATTTTCTTTCAGAGAAGCCAAACTTAAACTATAGTGTCTTTCACAGTCAGTGTGAATTGCCCTTAATTGACCAATCGAGATTCACCCAAGCAAATCGGATTACAAAAACACATTGATAAAACTCAAACTTAAACATCACTAGCAACATCCTTTGAGCAAGTCAAAAGAACTTAACTACAGTTCTCTCACAGTACCTATGGTGAATTATGCCTAATTGACTATTCAAGATTCAGAAGTTTCCATCTTTCTATATATGATTAATCACACCAAGCAACCAAATAAATTGGAGAACAACAAATACTTCCAAGATAATAGAAAGCTAACCTCTCATAGCTACGGAGACAAATGTCCTTTGTGTTCACTCCTCTCTAGACCAATATCCACTCTTTCCACCAGTTTTACGCTCGAGTCTCACATCCGTAATACTGATATCTTTCGACGCAGCCTTACACATATCGTAAACCGTTAAACCAGCAACTGAGACAGCAGTCATAGCTTCCATCTCAACTCCAGTCTTTCCAGTGCAAGAAGCTTCTCCTTCAATGTCAACACTAAAATCCTCAGGGTTTAGTCTTAGGTCTACACGAACATGTGTAAGAGCAATGTTATGACACAATGGGATTAAGCTACTAGTTTGTTTTGCTCCATTAATGCCAGCGATCTTCGCCACTCCAAGAACATCTCCTTTCCCCATTTGATTCGCTAAGACCAAATCAAAAACTCTCTTCCCAAGAACAACTTTGCAGCAAGCCAATGCAGTTCTCTTAGTATTGTCCTTGGAAGATACATCCACCATTTGAGCTTCCCCTGAGATCCCAACATGGGTTAGCTTAGACATATCACTAGCCACTTTTGCAGGTTGTTCTTTGCTCGATTTCTGATACTCAATACGCGATAAAAGATCAGAACTTTCAGGGTTTTTTGATTTAAAAGATTCAGCTTTCGATTTCAACTCAGAGAAATCCATTGTGGCAGGACCAGAGAATCCATCGGGAGAGGGTTCTTCTCCAAAGATTGACTTCATTTCCTGAAACACCAAAATCATTGAGCTTTTAAAGTATTTGTTTGGTAGAATCGTAAAATCAAGATCACTGAGTTGACACTTAGCATCAATTTCTCTCACAATTCAATCATCGGAAACACGAACTCTAAACCATTGATCAGACTGAATTTGCTTAGTTCCTCAACACGATTCAGCTGGCTACAGATGCACACAGAGGCCAAAATAACAGACAACAGAGAGTGAGAAAAACCTGATTCAGCTCATCTATATTCATGATTTGCGGATCGATTTCATCGTAAATTTTACTGCTGAATGCCTTTGTCACCGGAGAAATCACGGCCGGATATCGACGGAGTAACACGGCGCGACGGAGTAACACGGCGCGACGGAGTGTCGAAAACATGTTTTTTTGGCCTCAAGTCAGAGAGATTGAAGAACTGAAGAAGCAAGGTAGTTTAAAAAGTAGGGTTCTGCTAAACCGGGAAAATTAAACCCAACACTCTTAAAACTGGTTTGGTTTATAATTCAATAACCGAAATTTATTAATTCTTACTAGTATTATTCGGTTTAAATCAATATTGTACTACTATTTGTACAAATGAGGTGCCAATCGTGGTTTAGCAATGGCCCATAATGGTTTAGCCTTAGGCATAGTCATGCCGTAAACTTCCACCGTATCAATATTTTCCGGTGAAGACCAATCAAAGCAGTGAAAGAGCCGAGCCAATGCCATTAGCACCATCGTCACACCTAATGGAGCTCCGGGGCACTTCCTTTTACCAGCACTAAACGGCAATATCTTAAAATCCGATCCGTGGCTTATCTCAACTCGTCCGCTACCGTCAACGGGCCAATGTCGTTCGGGCCTGAAGTCCTCCACGTCGTCCCATAACTTAGTGTTTCGGCCCAATCCATGTGTATTGATGAAGACACGTGTCTTTGCTGGAATGTAATAGCCGTTGATCGTTGTTGGTCTGACGGACTCGTGAGGGATTAAAAACGGTCCGGCTGGATGCATTCGGAACGTCTCTCGTACCACACAGCGTAGGTAGTTTAAATGGATTAGATCGGATTCTTTGACCATTCGGTTTGATCCTACGATAGTGTCAAGCTCTTCTTGAATCTTACGCATTACTCGTGGTTGCTTGATGACTTCGGCCATTGCCCATTCGTTTGTGACTGCTGACGTGTCTGTCGCAGCCGCTATCATGTCCTATTCAATTTACAAATATACATAATTTAACAATCATTCATACTTTTGACCTTTCATGCAATTTATTGACGGAATTAAGTCATACCTGAATAAGAGCTTTAATTTCAACGTCGGCCATGTGTTCTTTGCCGTTCTCACCAGGTAGAGACAACAAAACGTCAACAAAATCCATTTCTCCGTTGTTATCTTCATTTTCTCGTTTTGCCCTTCTGTGTTCGTCGATGATCTTCGTATGAAACTTGTCTACACGCTTCTCCACGTCCCTCATTTCTTTCTCGCATCCGGACGGATCCACCCATCTCCAAAACGGCAAGTAGTCTCCTAAGTAAATAACACCCAACAGCCAAAACAATTTATGAGTTATGTGCATAAACTCTTGTGCTTCTTTTGGACTTACTAGAGATCCAGGTCCAAAAAATTGTTTCCCTAGTAGCATCCGAGTCACATTGTTCATAGAGAAAGCACCCAATACTTCCCTTAGGTTTATTGGCTTTCCTAATTCCGCTCGTTTGAAGACATCTCGTATAAGATACCGAGCTTCTTCAGCCCGTTGGGCAGTAAAAGATTCAAGCCTTTTGGTAGTAAGTAGGTGTTCCATGCATATCCTCCTCATTCTTTTCCAATGCGGACCCATTGGCGCTAATGCGACGTCCCCACATCCATAAGCTAGGTGGACTGCAGCGAGTGTTTTTGGTCTAGATGCAAAAACATCGTCCTGTCGTAAGAGAATCTCTCGGATGGTATCGGGATCGTTCGTTGTGATGGCATCAATATTCCCGAGCCGGAGATAGACTAATGGACCGTACTCATCACAGAGAGCAGCCAAGTCCCTGTGAGGTAAAGGGCCCAATTGGAGAAGGTTACCCAAAATCGGCCACCTTGGTGGGCCTGGAGGAAGCCTTTGGGATTTACATGCTGAAGCCTTGAGCCATTTCCATAGAAGGAGATTAAGAATGAGAACAGCGAAGAGGGAGGCCAACACCAAAATCATCTAATCTTATATTCTATGTTCAACAGATCTTTTCATTATTCCCATATGGTCTTTGTTGTATCAATATATAACAAATACGAGAAGACTAGTAGCTAGGTTTTGGTTAGAACTTTTAATTATATCACTCAACAGAAAATAATAATAATACAATCTAACCATGTATCTCTCTCTTTGTGTGACACATTTACGAGTTGCATGCTTTGTTCATGTTCTTTTAGTCGGTTTATTAGGACAGAGTTAGCTTAGGAAATCTGGAAAGAAACATCACATTACCCTTCGAGTGAAAAAAAAAAATGTAAATTATGAAACTGAGCATAGATACAAAATGTGTACATCTTAAAGCTGTACACAAAAATATTATTTTAATACGCAAAGAAGTAAATATTTTAATCGACAAAAAAGGTCATCATAGAAATAAATAATATAACGGAAGTCGTATTAACAAATGGTTCCATGGTCTAGCGGTTAGGACACTAGACTCTGAATCTAGTAACCCGAGTTCAAGTCTCGGTGGAACCTTTTTTTATTTTGTTCCTCTTGTTAACACTTTTTTGGTTTCCCCAAGCGTACAGGGTAACTGTAAGTATGAACTATGAAACAGTAAAACGAATCCTTGCCGATTAACACTTAGCTATAAATCCAACACATAGAAACTATCGGAATTGGTCTACGACTTTAACTGATATAACTCTAAAACATTATCTGTATCTTCCAACCTTGTCTACTTTTGTCAATAAAACTTCTAAAATCCTAGTTTGGAGGATTCTTACAGGTATACAACCAAAAAAAGAAGCAAAAACAAAGAAACCTAGAAGAAAAAAAGAACCATTCAAAACCGGTTCTTGATTACAAACTCACTTCCACCTTCTTCTGTCTCTCAAAAGGCTATCTACCTGATGATGTTCTTGATTGAACAGAACTTGATTGTTCTCTAGACAACGCTGAGAGCAGCTTTTCTTTCGTTAACTCTTCAGATTTGACCACAAACGTATGCAACACTGTGTCCTGAGAAACTTCCAGGTTCGAGTTAACCACTTCTACTTTAGTCTCTTCAAATGCATGGAAGATTCTAGAAGCCGGATGAGACTCCAACGGACAGTTTATTCTCACTGTGACATCTTCACCTGAGGTTTGAACATTAACATCCGAATCCAAGCTGATAGGTGGATTTGAGCTATACCCTAACCTCTCCCTCTCTGCTTCCATGACCTTAAGCTTGGCGTGAAGCTCATTTATGTAAGAAACAGCGTCTCCCAACAACGATGCTTTGTCCATCTTGGAGATGTTGGGAACGACGGATCTCAGAGCGTAAAACCTCTGGTTTAGCTTCTCACGCCGCTGCCTCTCTGCTTCTACATGGTTCAAAGCTTCAGCTCTTCCATTTGCAGGTCTCCTTCCGCGTTTTCTTGGTCTGTTGTTACCAGATTCATCAGCACCCACCGTCTCAGCCCATTCTGGGCCTCCTTCTCCATCTGAATTATTCTCGGAAGCCCTTGAACTCGCAGCAGAGAAATCAATCTGCATTTGAGCAGGAGGAAGCAGCCTCTGCGATGCTTGCTGCAAAGGTAGAAACTTGAAATCATCTTTGCTTGGAACTTCCTTCACACTGTTCGTCCTCATGTAGCTCTCCGGTTGCACCCATGTAGGACTAAGAAGAGTGCTGTTGTTGTTGTTGTTGTTGCCTGGGTTAGCAAACATAAACCTATTCCCATTATTATTCGGATAAGCATCTAATCTCTTGGGAGCTCTATCATCCATTTTTCTAACCGTGAGTTTCTCTCTGAACTGTCTATGTTGTTGTTGTTGTTGTTGTTGATGTGGCTGTTGTTGTTGGTGATGCTGATGAAGAAACCCCGAACTGTGCAGATCCTTCCCGAAGATCTTCGAAGCAGTAACTGTTCTGTTATCATCAATCTTTTCAGCTACAACAACGGGTAATGCAACAGCCGGAAGAGTTCTAACCGGAGGCAAAGTACTAGAAAACAGTGATCTTATAGACAACATAGACTCTTCGCTTTCAGGCAAACATGAAGTGGAGCCTAACTCAACAACACCAATATCAGTAGGAACCAAAACAATGGTCTGAATGCCAGCAGATTTAGCAAGAAAGGATCTAACACAGTAATCAGAACCCGAGTTCACAACATCAGATAACCAAAGCGGTTTACCAGAGGCAAAACACTTGCCAGGACCACCTTCACCACGAGGGAAAGAGAAGTACATGGAAGAAAGAAGAAACATCTCAGTGTCAGTAACTCTATCTAATCCTAAAGCACAGTTATCTTCCTCAGATTCACCAAACATAGCATGAAGCTTTTGCAAAACCCTCTTCCTCATGGTCTGGTAAGTTTCCTCTTCTCTACCCATACTAAGAATCCTAACGATATCTGACTTCTCACCTTGTTTGGGCTCTCTGCAAGATCCATCGCCCCAACAGAGAACCAAATCACCGGACTTTGACCGAGAAATCTGCCAGAAAATGGCGTAGTTCCAAGAGAAATTACAAGAGTTGGGTCTCTCAACGAGATCGGAGAGCTTGTTCTGAAGATTATCGTCGCTGCCAACAGTCATCAAGAGATTAGCATTTGGAACAGAATTGGAAAGCAAGTAATCGAGAGCTCGTTTCCCAAGCAACGAAGCAATTATCGCTTTATCATCTTCGTTCCACACTACGCCACCAATATTATTCATCTCCTCTGCTTCTTTGGATCCAAAACAAAAACAAGAAAAGGAGAGGTTTTTTTTTAAGAAACCCCAGATCTTTATGCTTTTGGGTCAAATTCTAGGGTTTAGAAGTGACCCTCCTCCCCTCCCCAGATGCGAAATTACGGCCGAATATAGGCAACAGCTTTGCATGGAACACCCACCAGAGATCTCAGATCTTGCCCTATTTTTAAAAACATAACAACAAATCCAAACAAACAAAAATAATAATCAAATTTTGAATCTTTATATAAATTAGAAAAAAATCTTCACAGAATCGAGAAAAATGAAAATTACCAGTAAACCAAGTCTTCCTCCACCGAGATAATCTCTTCAAATTTCAGAATTTTCTTTTGTCTCTCACAAAACAATCCGACCAAAAAAAAAAAAAAAACAAATTTGTATATCTCTCTAACCCAAAATGAACAAACAAATCACCTATAAATTACCCCAAAAAGAACCCTAAGAATCGAAGAGAGTGCAGGGAAAAACAAAAAAAAAAAAACAAATTGTGATTTGGGATTCAGTTTTGGTTGCTCTCTTCTCTCAAATCGGGGGGGGCTCCCTCTTTTGTCGCCGTGGCCAATTGAATGAATTCAAGGAAGAGAGAGAAAGTCCGACGCATGTTCTTCGTGCTCCTTTTTTATTTTTTTTATTTTTAAACCCCAAAAAAAAAACAAAAAACACAAGACTTTCAATTTAACCGTGGTTAAGTTAACCTACTACTACTACTACTATTTAACTACAGTTTAGAGAGAGTTGTGTTTTAACTTCAACCGGGTCTGGTCGAGTTGGTCCGGCTAATAGTTTTGTCTTTTGTCTTTGATACACGACGATGTTTTAAACCTTAAAATATGTTAATGTTTTTCTTTTTTTGGTTCAATAATTGACAATACATATATTCATTGTTTTGATTTAATTATAAAGTTGTGTGTATCAGATCTATCTCAGCTGGTGTAGATCTAATGGGGTTGATTAGATTCTTATGTACAGCACATAACGTATATATATACTACTAATAAAGATTTAATTATGGAAAATAAACAAAAGGGGAATCCAAACCCAAAATTAGTAATCTGCTTTTAGATTTTATAAAATTTGGGTTTGGCTTCAGAAAAAAAAAAAAAATTTAAGTCCGATGGTCAAGCACCGGAAACTTTGACCAAATCAACCATTCACGTTCACGTTAGTAGAGGAGACGATTAAATAAACTGATTTTGTTGTTGTGTTAATAATAATACTAGTTGTTACTTAAAAAGCTTTTAAAATGTTGTATTATAAGTATGTTTTAACAAAGTTTTCCATGTTTTTATTTTACCAACAATTTTTTTTTTTTTTTGTAGAGATATAAAAAAAAAACGGAATTAATTTGTGTTATTCAAAAAAAAAGTAGTAATTTGATATTTTGTTATTTGTTTGGACAGAATATACAACACACACACACGCCAGCCAAAACTGGATAGAGAGAGGAGAGGAGAAAGAGGGCGTGAAAAGCACGTGATATTCACGTGGATCGAGGAGAGATGACCAGAAGAATGAGAAGAACGTGAGATGCATTTAATTTTTATTGGATATTTCTTCCTTTTTTATTTATTTATATTTTTTTTAAAAAAAAATGCGCCTGCCACTTTCTTTTTCTTTCTTCTCTGTAACGTATTAATTTTTGATAGAGAACGAACGTATCATTTTATTTTAATTTTTTGGTTCCTTCCCACTGCCACTGCCCAACAAAATTGATTTGTATCGTTTTCACTTATCAAAAATAAACAAACATTATCATCAAATTATTACAAATACGGCTCATGATATTCTAGTTTATGCATCTAAAAAAAAATGGAAATAAAAAAAAATGGATAGAAGAGAGTCACGAGTGGGTATAAAAAAATATATGGCGGTGTGAGAAACACACAGCTAAAGTGTGGGGACCGCGTGATTCACGTGTTTAAAATATCCCTTTAATCGAGAGACGTGGGCTCCTCCCTCCCAAACTCTAAATGGGCCGATGTTTACATGTCTATCTGGTTTCGATGGAAAACTAATATTATATAATGGGCCGTATATGGGCTGCATTCATCGATATTATTATTAGCCTTTTTCGCTACCTCCCCATCTGAGGATACAAGGAACTAAGGTTTGATGGAGCTGCAGAAGCTTTCACAAACAGTATATTTCACTTGAATCTCAAGTCTCAGATCATTATATTTATTTTCTGGTTTATGTTTGTTAGAGTCGTGTATATATTTAATATATATCAATATTTTTAAAAAGGATCCAAATTGGTTATGTCTTTAATATGTGATCGTAGACTCTAATTTGAGAGTTGTAACAAAAGCTTTATCCCATGCATTTTGGCGTCTATATATAGATGTTGATACATTCATTTTAAAAATGAAATCCGTGTTTGTAACGTCTACAAAAATCGTCACCTTTTTTTTTTGTTAACAACCAAAAATAAGGGACTACTTTACATATAACAAAAAAAAAACACTCACGAAAAGAGGAAAAAGCACCGACCAAAAACTTAATGCTCATCGTATGACAGAACAAAAACTTGAAGCTTAATCCAAAAACAAAAGACGTTACCCACGCACACATATACTGTTATAATTTCAGTTACTTACTGTTTGAAAAACGAACAAGTGTTTACATTGTTACGACAACGCAACCGAAGACAAAACTGATATCTCTAGTAATTAAAGTCGTAAATAATGATGATCTGATGTAAGATGAAAGAGAGTTTTTGTAACTCCTATTTTTCCCTTATTAAAAGTATTTTTAAAATAATATTTTGATCGCACTATTACTTGGAGTAAATATTGGATATGACCTTGTTAATTTGTAGTGACGTGATGGGTTACGATGTGGAAACCATAGACTTCAGGTGATTTTTATCAAGTCTCCCTTTTGATGTTAAATCATAAATCACCGTTACGTAGACGTGATTTTCTTGTGATATCTTAAATTTTTTTTTTTGGTTCCTTTCTTAAGAATAACTTCAGCTACTTGTCTTTTATTCTTGTAATAATCTTCTTTACTGTCATGGAGAGTTTTTATTTTTGAAACGGTGATTTTAGTAGCAAAATCATAAAGAGAACTTTTTGAGTAGTGTAGATTTCTGAGTGGTATAGACTATATAGTTTTAGACTATGGTCCCTTCAAGAAATAATCAATGCTATTTTTTAAAAAAGCAACCTCTGTGGACCTGCGTTGCCCAAGTATATGAAATAACACAAATTAATAAGTTAATAATTAGGAAAGAAAAAAAAAGGTATCTTTGTAGATACATTTTCACGATCATGGCATGCATGCACACAAAATTAAACCTAATAAAGTGATTTCATTAAATTAATAATTAATATTATTAATTTTCCAGTGTCATCTTATGGCCAAAGTTAATTTTTGGAGTTAAATGTTCAAGTTTTTTTTTCTTCTTAATATGCAACATGCCAGCATGTATAGTGTATACGCATGCTCACTTCAAAATGTTGACTGTGAAATGTTAAGATATGATCAGGAGGTACTAAACTACTAATTAAGGTATTAATATATTACACACTATAGTTTTTCAAAAAGACTCGTATAGACTTTTAAGTTCATAATCTTTTCGGATATAAGATTTATACATGGTTAATTACTCTTTTTCTTGCCATCGACGCACTTTTTAACAATTTGTTGAAAAAAAGTGCTCAAACTATAGGACAGGACGTCAGCAGTACATGAGAGCTATTGAAAACATTTCCCCACCACTCCCGATTGCTGGGAGACAAAGATTTGACATATAAACTTTCTTAGTTTAATTTGACATTAAAACTTTTTATCATCGGGGACATCAATTAACCCCATGATCTTACATTTTGTTCTTATGCAAGATTTGCGCAGTGTTTTATTTTAGTAACAAATATTTCATTGTCATTGACAGTAATAGTATTATTGTAACAATATATCACTATAGATTAAAAACATGCTCGCTGATTTGCTATTCAACATTTTTTTTTTTTTTTTGTTCTTTATTGAAATAGATTTTGATAAAGTAAAAAAATCAATATGTATGTTGGGGGCATATAAGTAAATTCGAATATGGAGCAGTAACGCTTTTTGGTTAGAAAATGGGATTGGATGAGATTATAAATGTAGAGATAACAGTGTGACTTAACCACATAACAAACTCTTTTAATGTCACAACAGAGAATGAAGTTATCACCACCACCACTTGCCAACAACGAACAATCCGCCACCGCTTCCGCCGTTAAATCTTGTGGCGGAGGAGGCGGTAGAGCAACCAGCTCGACGACGAGGCATCCAGTGTACCACGGAGTTCGCAAACGTCGATGGGGAAAATGGGTTTCTGAGATCAGAGAGCCCCGGAAAAAATCTCGGATTTGGCTCGGATCTTTCCCGGTGCCGGAGATGGCGGCTAAAGCCTACGACGTGGCGGCGTTTTGTCTCAAAGGTCGGAAAGCTCAGCTTAATTTCCCCGACGAAATCGACGATCTACCTCGACCGTCCACGTGTACGGCAAGAGATATCCAAGTAGCTGCGGCCAAAGCAGCCAACGCCGTCAAGATCATCGAAATGGTAGATGTCGACGACGTGGCAGAAGCAGATGATTTCTGGGAAGGCATTGAGCTGCCGGAGCTCATGATGACTGGGGGTGGCTGGTCGCCGGAGCCTTTTGTTGCTGGAGATGATGCCACGTGGCTGGTCGACGGAGACTTGTATCAGTATCAGTTCATGGCGTGTCTGTGAGTGTTGCTATCGATTGTGTCGTATTCGTTATACGTGTACGTTGTATCGTTATTGTGTTGGCTACGTTAATTTAATGCATATGTATATTTTTATTTATTTGTTTCTAGTTTTATTGTTTTACGTGATTAATAATTAGAGATACCTGTTTTTAAAAAATTAGTTATCAGGTTTGTACGATCTTGATAAGTAATTAATTATATGTATGACGTTCTTATACAGTTTTAGTTGGCTTAAGTATCGTTACTTATAACCTTTTTTTTTTTAAATGTGGGTGCAACTTTACTAAATACTAACTCTATAAGCTTTAATGGGATTTTTCTGTTTAATTGAAATTTTTTATGAAGCTGCTGATTATAGTAAATCATTGAAGCTTGATTCAAACTTCTGAAATATTTGTAAGAACTTGTTATTTTATTCTATTTTGTAGGAAAAGTATAATTCAGTACCTAGCATAATTCCTAATTCGGTCCAATTTCCATCGTTGTTCATGCAGTAGCTATCGGGACCCATATCCATATTTAATATATAAGTATCAAATAATCATTTAAAAATGACTATTGATATTTATCATAATTATTTGTAATGTTTTTTTTCATAGAAAACAAAGAACAAGACTCCTTAAATGAGTATCATGGGGTTCCAGATTAATGTTCTCTTGATGTGTTTGGAATATACTGTATATTAGTAGTATACTGTGTATTAGTAGTATACACCAATTTTTGAACTTTTTAATCATAAGTGGTTCGCTTTCGATTACACTGATAGAGAGCTACTTCGTTCCAAGATGATTTAATAATATCATCAGTACTCTCTGTACTCAAGCTTCATTGATACTTATAAATGTCGCTAGGAAGAAACTCAGTAGTAGTCAGTAGTCAGACAGTACTGGATCTAGGTAGCAAACCAAACTATTAATAAGATGTATAAATATCAGACGTGAAAAGACGGTTGTGCCCTCTTGAAGCCTCATTGCTTCGTTGGACTTTGGACTGTTGGAATTAACTTCGGAGCTAGTCTTTTTGTAACAAGAGAAAACCGGGCGGGCCATAGATATGTCATGCCGTTTATCAAACACAAAAACGGCAGTGCGTGCTATTTCCTATTTATAATCAATCCAGCACTTCATTTCGTGAATGTCTTTTGACACCATTCAAACAAGCCAGGGTTTGAAAGTTTTTGACTGATCGAAATACGTCCCACAAACATAATAACCATAGAACGATCTGTTTAGGATTGTTTCCTAACGCATTTGTATTCGACCCAAAACTTAAAATACGGTTACATAGATCTCAATTTCACAACATGGAAATTGTTAACGAATCAATTCATTTTGCAAAATGTACGTACGATGGGTATAAATATACGTGTTAAGAACTAGGCCATAAATATGTTTGTTCCAAAAAAAGAATCATCCGTATATGTACCACCCACCTCTTGTATAAGTATAATCAGTACGAGACCTAACATGATAAAAATCATAAACTCGAGATCTAGACATGTATACGTTTCATTCAAAAGTATTTTCGAAAATTCAATACTACTACATAAGGTAATTACTAATCCAAGTCATTTAGCGAACATGTTAATTCACCAATTTTGCATTACATTTTGGGATATATTTATATTTGACCAATTAGTCCTTTAATATTTTTTTTGTCATGTGCTTATTAAGCTGTAGTACTGTGTCTGTAATAATAATATTATGTTCTTGTAGGACACACGACAAGACGAGGACGCGGAGATGGTACTCGCATAGAACCAAGACTTGTCTGGGTGGGAATTTTGAAATTATTAATGTTTTGTCCTTTGTATCATCATCATCATCATATATTCATAATACTACAATTTTGCACCACATATTAAGATATTTGATGTACAACACGTTTTTTTTTTTTAAATAACGGCTAAAAGGATACTCGAATTTATTATATCAGACAAGAATTTGTTGGACACTTTAAATTCAACTACTCTAATTTAGAGCTGTATTTAGTGGTTTGGAAGTTGGAACTCGATCATAGCATCCAAGGAAATCGAATATTGGTTTATCATAAATCGGGAAATTTTTTCTATACTTTGAACCTTTTATGTTTGTAGTACGTAATGATCATCGACAAATAATAAAGCATCTTACAACTATCATTCAGAATCAATACGGAGAAATAATTATCACATTTGACCCTGAAAAAAAAAATGGAGAAACAATAATGACCATCTATATTCTACATGACGAACAAAGACATATTCTATTTTTGTTTGTTTGTTTGTTTGTTAAAAGAAAACAGCAATGAACAAACAGAGATATGGAATTTAGTACATTAGATGATATATGTCAAATTTAAACTCGTATACATTACTGCATAACCAATGTTGTATTTGTTTTTGTTAAGCTAAGAAAGAATAAACTTGAACCAAAGCTGATAATAACCGTTAACTCCTCTTTCTATGCACCGCGCAACATGCTTAAAAGTTAAAACAACAAATCCTGCAAGTTTGAAACATCCCCTAGCAATCAATATACTAAAAAGAATGTTTGGGTCTCAAAATTGTTTCCAGGACATTTGGGCCTTAGATTAGCATATCGGGTCAAATATGATCCACATATAGAAAACATTATTAGAATGTATAGTTCTTTTGATTACAAACACTCTCAAGCAGATAGATCCTAACCAAAATAGCTTTTATAGAGATAATCACTATAACAGAAATATCACACAATACATACAGTAAATACACACAAATTTAGAGCCCAAGTGAAGAAGTTATAAACACTAAAACTCTTGCAAAGATCAGTGAATGATCAAACAAAAGACATCTTCAAGACTCTACCAGGTGAAAAACCATCCAGCAGTCCAACCTAGGAGCAAACCAGCACCAATGAGACTAAAACCTAATGCAAAAGCCATCATATATCTCCCAATCTCACCCTTTTTCTTATTCTCCCTTCTCTGTTTCCTCTTCTTCAGATTCACTCCTTTGATCTGTTCTTCTACTTCACCCTCCTTCTTCATCTGCAGATAAAGAGCTTCCATTTCAAGAAGCTTTAACCATTGCTTATAAGCCAACATCTGACCCGCTTGTCTCAACAAGATTGTTATCACACGGTTTTTCTCAGCACAAGCTTCTCTGGCCGCTTTCTCTGCTTCTCTTGCTCTGGTTTGAGAGTGCCTTAACGCTTCTAAAAGCTGAGCTTTGCTTAGATCATCACTTCTAGGGGAAGACATCGGACTCGCGTTCTTGCTCTCTGTGCTACTATTGTAACTCAAAGATCTCTCAAACCGATCGTTCCAAACTCCTTGTTTCCATGGGGATCTAACAGCTGTTTTAAACCCTTTATCGCCACTCGTGCAGTGAATACTCTTGTGGAGTTTCTGAGGTGGAGGAAGATCACAGTTCTGGATATTATGATCAATCGATTTAGACGCTACCAAGAGAGCTAATTCATCTTTATCAGTCGTGCTTCTCCACCAAGGAGTTGTAGCGTTAGCTTTCTTGCCAGTTAAGCTGTAGTCTTCCTTTACTTCTTCTCGTATCCCGATCAAGTCGACAAATTGTTGCAATTTCTTGCATTTGGTGGTATCTTCAAAAAAGGAGTTTGTAATCTCCTCATCAAATTCAGTAGATCCCTTGAGCCACCATTTGGTATCAGAAGAGAAATCAGAGGAATCTCCAAAACTTGCTGAAAAAAAGCTGCTTTTTTCAGACGAAGAATGGTGGTGGTGTTGGCAACAAGCTAACCTCGGAGCCATTTTAGCATCTTCATGAAC
The DNA here is from genome assembly GCA_024034495.1 of Camelina laxa. Taxonomy (NCBI): domain Eukaryota; kingdom Viridiplantae; phylum Streptophyta; class Magnoliopsida; order Brassicales; family Brassicaceae; genus Camelina; species Camelina laxa. The sequence continues at coordinate 30,506,678 of CM043884.1, read as the reverse complement.
AGCAAAGCAACGACTCGCTGTTCTTTGCCACAGTGCTCTTGCTTCAGCTGCTCCCATTACTACATCAATGTTAAGACAAAAGACGCCTAAAAAAGTTAAGAGAGAAGGGGAAAACACACACACACAAAAATCAAATGACAGTTTTTTTTGTTGTTGTCTTGAATCAAAACTAAACGGTGTGTTCCTTCCTAGTTCCCTCCCTAGATCCCGCAATTGAAACATAAAAACAAATGGGAAAGAGAGCTAATTTTCTTTGTTTGCTACTCCCGAGATTGCTTCAAAGCAAATGATTGACTCAAATAAAAGCGAGTGACTTAAGGAATTAAATTAAACAGTACACGCAAGTCTTGGGATCAAAGCATCTTCTTTACAAAAGAATCAGTCATTAACTCAAAAAAACCAAAAACAAATGATGATGCGTAAGATTTGGCACTGGAATAGAGTAAAATTACCAACTTTATCAGAAATAGCAAAATCAGAAGTTGACCCATGGAAGAAAACCATAAATTATCATCGCTGATCGACGAGATCGAACAGAACTAGAAGAAACAGAGACTTTTTATGTAAAAAAAATCAGACCACGAAAACAGAGCAGAGAGCAGTAAGATTATATATAGATCAAAAGAAAAAGGAGTAACAAAACTAAAGATACCATTTTTAGTAGTTTAAAGATTCCATGAATCTCTCTCTCTCTATATAATAAAACGAAGCGATCTTGCAACCGAAGCTTTTTTTGGGTTTTCTTTTCGTTCTTTCTTGGTTCACACACTCTGGCCCCATGGAACGAATTTTACAGTTTCTTTCCGTAGAAAAGCTTCCGAGTTAAGGGCACTAAACGACGCAGTTTCATTAACTTGTTTGGCTTGGTAAGCATACACGTGTTAACTTTAGAGACAATCGACGGTCGTTATGACATGGACCATCTTTGATTTAAAGGATAAGGATTCATATTTTTTTTTTTCAGGGAAAAAATACATAAAAATCATTATTCCATCTTTAATTTTTGTCATTCCTTCCTTTTGTCGGCTTTAATTTTGCGAGGAACCACCTATGTTTTTTTTTTGGGTTAAGTCAACAAATTTATAATCACGTTACTTGCCAAGGGGTTTACTTGTTTATTTTTGTTAGAGAATCACTTTTATTCCAGTGCTTTATACAATTAAACCCCATGACATATTATAGTACATTATTAAATTTTTCTGAAATTATATCAGAAAAACAAATGAACAATGAAAATGATACCTTTTCTCCTAAAAAAAAAAATCATATAATATATTTAGTGAAAGCTTTGGGAGTTTTCCAAATATTTATTTTCAGGCTTTTGTAACATTTAAGAAAAAACTAATTATTTAGAAAAATAAAATTAAATATGAAAGAGAAAGACATGATAAAAATACTTCTGATAAAAAAGAAGTCATAAATTTTTTTTTTGCAATAGTGTCAAGAAGTGTGTATTAATGGTTAAAATGATATTTTTTTATAGATGAAAATAATATTAACAAAGGACAGTCTAAAACAAATAAATGAAAATATACCGATTTTGGTAATTATATCATTATGCATGATGGAAATAGTGATTGTGCATGCGTTTCTAAAACTACCTAATGATATATATTCATTTTGGGGAAACTTGTTGTATAATCTTCAAAGCGAGAAAAGAAAAAAAAAAACTAGCACATTACATTTTATCAAGTCACAATAATGTCTATAGGGGTCTAAACGTATCGTTAATAGAAAACAAAAAAAAATACCACACTAATGAATTCGAAAATGATCATGATGATTACATAGACTTGTAATTCGGACACAGATAGCACTAAGCCCAACACCAACACGTAGTCCTTTGGTCATGTCAAAATAGATTTTTTTTTCTTTTATATAGGAAATTAGAAAAAAAAAAAAAAAAAAAAAAAACAGGAAACAGAAATGATCGTAATCATTACTAAATAGTTTTGACATTGGAGTATACTCCAAGAGGATCTAGACTGATCATGCATATATAAGTTAGTTGATAGAATGTATATCTTTGAGAAGCATTAAACAATACCAGAACAATGCTAGTTGTTGGTATCTAGCTTACATGTGATCAATATATATCTTAAACACAAAATATAAAGACACAAGTTAAGTGATAAAAGGTAATTGTAATTTGGATACTCTAAGAGAGATTGAATTTGAAACTACAGTTATGTTGGAATCTCACTAAGCAAAATGTTTGCTTTCCAAAACATAGGGTGCCAAACCTATAAACAATTTGAATTGAAGTTGTTATATTTATTTTGAAAATGCTAAATGTATAACAATATGACTGCAAAAGATAAAGATGTTCTGAATTTGTACATTGCCGATGCTGAGTTCACCCATGCCCGTCGTGCTGCTGGAACAGTTCTACTCCATGTATGAACTTATAGGCATTTATTTCATGGTGGGTTCTGGCATTGTGTTGTTGTTGTGGTGGCCGATGCCATCGCAAATCTTCTTGGTGATCATGTCCGTGCACAAAAACCTCACGAAAGTTTGGCGGCCATGCTCAAAAATCTCAAGGACGCACTCGGAGACGAAGAAGCCCTCCGAAACCTCAACTACCTTGCTTTGCTTCTGGTGGTCATCAATCCGGAGGATCAAAATACCCTTGCTGTTCTCAAAATCGTGGAAGACCACTACAAAGCGACGACGCCAAGCCCTTGATGCATGAACTTAATGGTAGTTTTCTCATGTCCCTTAGTTTTTTCTTTCCTCTTTAATGGTTTTATGTTCAATATATGTTCCTATTTTATGTTTAATGTTATTTTCTGTCATGCATTTGGTTTCTGTTCACTTAGTTTATGGTTTTTGATCAATTTTTCCATTGTAATGGTCTCGGATATTAATGACATGAGGGGAAGCTTTTATTTATTTTTCACTTATGTTTTATGTTCCATTTGCTTGACCCACACCACAAAACCGCATATGCTTTTTCTTCTATGTTTGTAATTTCTTTTATTACGAAGCTTTTACAATAATCTATCAGTCAGCACAAAACATAAATCAATATAGCTTTACTATCCACATTTAGTTTTATTTAAAAAAAAAAAAGGAGTTTGTGTATCTATATATAAATGCTTGGTAAAAACTTAAGAAGTTAAATGCTTTAATCCAATGAGCACAAACTCTCTGAAATCATCAAGTACGTAAGATTACTATACTTAAAAACAGCCATATAAGTATACTCTATGGGTAATAATAGTAAACTACACGTACGTGTGCGGTGATTCAAGTAGAATTCATAACCCAGTGCATATCCAACTAGCTAGACTTTTCCCATCAAACAAACCATTTAAACAAAGTTATCTTTCTAAAACCAGAAAGACCTAATTAACATCATTCCCAAGCATATATATTATTACCAGCTAACTATTCTACTCCATGGACTTGGTCTTATTGATAGACTCAACCTTCTCTTCGTTGCCTCCAAGCAACAGATACTTATCCTTCCTTGTAAGTTCAGTGCATTCGAATCCCAAAACTCCACCGATCACCTTCTGAACGTAATTAGCCAACTCAAAAGGAGTCTTGCCACCACCTTTTAATTTACCGTCATTGTATTATATTTTTGTATCAGTAAATTTTTTAAAATATTATCTTATATAATATGAAAAATTTAAAGAAATTTTTTTTTAAACAAAGTTTTTTTAGAAAATAATGTAGACTTAATTGGAAGGTTAGAGTAATTTTAGCTCTTCGTTGTACACTGGATCATTATTATTGCGCTCAATCAAAACACATCCTCGCTCGCGTTATGATGATACGTAACTCATGATGATATTATTAGGGTCCGTGAGATAATGAAACCAATCAAAAGTAGCAAAAACAGAGACACTCTGCTTTTATACAATGGTAACTGAGAGCATGAAAAAAAATACATTTCTTTGTCTCATTCAAGCCGCATCAGCGACATGGTCTCCGGTAAGAGCAACGGCAGGAATGGCTGTGAGCATCAGGGAGAGGCGAGTGACACTATAAGTTTACTAATTAAGTAATCATTCGTAGTTTATGACAGCAGAGATATTAAACAACACGTACGTCAGTTCATTAATATCATTGTCCACTCACATTCGACTAAACCTTTTTCTCCAACAATCCATTAAAAAAGAAAGGTAATCGTGAAAACCAGAAAGTCGTAACTTCAGTCTCAAGCAAAATATATAGCAGCAACCAGTGGCTAGCTTGATCATTACTGCATGGACTTGGTCTTATTGAAAGATTCAACTTTCCCGTCGTTGCCTCCAAGAATTTAACACCTCTTACTGCACCTGACGTTGAACATCTCTTGCATACAATTCATGGCCATATTATATATGCTTTAGTTTCCTAAGTTCTGACTCTGTTCATTGTGTGAAAGCAGAGCACCTAGTAGTTTTAAACTTCAAAGGGTTCGATTTCGTGTGTGGTCCGAGGAAGATGAGACAAAAATAAACCTTTCTCTGGTTCAGCTGAGAACCTTCCGTTTGAATCTATGAGTTTCAGCTGATGTGTTTTTTACTGATATTCTTTAGAAACAAGAAAACCATAGTCAAGGATTAAAATCTGTTCAAACCTAATCTATATTAGAACTCGTCGATCGATTCCGTGAAAGAACTATGAGCAGGCCCGTCTCGGAACTCAAGCTTAATATAATTTAGGGCCATCATATCCGTACAGTGGTTGAAACCTCCATCGACCGACCGTGTTAAAACACTCACCAACCCAATCGATCTCTCTCTCTCTCTCTCTCTCTCTCTCTCTCTCTCTCTCCTACCCCCTTAAGTTGGTGACTAACACGTGCTCCACACGTGCCAATGGAATGAGAGCTAGTCTAGAAACTTCTACTTCCTTTAGAGTCTTTCTCATACTCTCTGTATTTGAGTCACGTTTATTCACAGAATAAATCGTAATTTAATCAAACTTTTTGTTGTTTGAAGGATCTATAATCTTATCAGTTAATAGAATCAATAGTCGATCATAATAAGTCAATAAATTGAAGAATCAAAATTTTCTATATAGGAAAATAAACAAAAACGTTAAATAATATAGGGGATATAATTAATTAGATAAGACTATAAAAGATTTCGTTAATATATGACATCATCTAACCCTTAGATACCGCCAATGAATATGGTCAACATCAATATATATATATATATATTTACTAAGGTGAGAACACCAAGAAACGAAGCCATGAATCCTGCTACCATCGATGAATCTCCGATCCGACGGCGTCCATGGTGGTGAGTCTCAACAACGAGCTTTCTTTACTCTGGCTTTTATTATTATTAGAAATTAAATTTTATCAAAAAGAATTACTAGACATTAAATAATACTCTGATCGGTGTATATATGGGTATGCAGGCAAAACGGATACGTAATATACGACATGGTCATGCACGTGCTTTTGATAGGCTTCAATGTTGCAACCTTCTTGTATATTAGACATTACAAGATTCCATTAGTTTCACATAAAGACCATATGGTCGAGTATTTCGTGGCCTGCTACTGCGTAACTACCATTATTGGTGTGGCTATATGGATCTACATATTCAAGAATAACATCCCCGAACGTCCCTTTGAAGGTGGCGTCATGAATGGTGGTCATTTAGCTGGCGTAATTCTTCTCATTCTCTTCCTCTATTCTATTTCTCACACCATTGCTCTCATTTTCGGTATACCTCCTTTGTTATGGTTTGTATCCTTTATGCTCTACTCTTGTCGTCGTCATAACAAGAGATAATACCCTATTGCGCTTTACTCTCTCTCTCTCTCTCTCTTTTTTTTTTTTTTTTTTTGATAATTGTTACTCAAACATGTCACCACCTTTAGTAGGATTTTTCTTTTTTCTCTACTCTTGTCGTCGTCTACGAGTGCAGACTTGAACTACTAGACTACGGTATCAACACGAAAACCTTTCAGAACAAAAAAAAAAAAAATCACTTTTTCTTCCACTGCTTTAAACAAATTAAACTTTAAACTATATGTTGTATACATACTACACCATGACATATACTATCCATACAGGTGGACTTCCACTATGGCACGTGTCATTAACTAGCTATTTGAGATCTTGTATGTTTAGCTCTATCAAAAGTTCAAAACACATCCTCGCTCTCGTCATGATGATAAACTCATGAGTCACACAACATGCCCATTGATATTATTAGGCTCAGGTACTACTAACATGAAAGCCTAAACTTGTTTATTACCTAACCAAGAAGATTACATTACATGATATGTAACATTGTTGGAACCTGGAAGTGAAAGTGGGGAGATAGAAAGAGAGAGATTTATGAATTTCGTGTTTATATTAAAAGGAACAAGATCAAAGCTTCAAAATTAGTTACTTACAAATATCCAACAAAAAGCATGAACTCTCGATTTAAAACCAACTCATATGAACATTTTTATACATATATATGTTTTTTTTTTTTTCCTTCTTCCTGGTGTTCTCTTTACCGCAAAAGGAAACTTACTTATTCTCACCATTGATGCCAAAGATACGTACCTTGTGCATGTTGGGGAACTTGGCAACAACCAGAATCATCACAGCTAGTGTGTTGAGAAACAGCCATGGGTGTCTGTAATCTGTTGTATGCGATGCTATCAAGTACCTGATTTCATATTCAAACTATCAATTAAGAAACCCAAACAAAAAACCATATGCCAACAAATTTTTTTATATAAAGACACACAGATAAAGAGCTCAAGTTCAACGAGATAAATGCAGCTCTTGTTTAGATACATTATCGGGTATCCCGAGTTCTCTAGAATAAGTCCGTTTTAGATAGTGCGAATTTGAGAATTTAGCACATATGAGATACAAGAATATATGCAACAAAAGGGAAACAAGTGCTAAAGAAATTGTAGATTGGAAAAAGACAAGAATGTTGAGATATGAAGGAACAAAGCAGTTGGGACTTACAGGACAACAGGAACTACAGTGAGAAATTTGCGGTTGCGGGTAAGTTGCTGACCGCTATCCATTTGTTCCCACCAAGTTAAACCATTGTAGATTCCTTGGTCATCTGCAAAAGGAGTTCCCTTCATCCAGTGAAAGCAGTGATACGTTACCTGACAACAACAACAACAACAACAACAAATATCCACAAATGCTACTCAAAAATTTCCAAAGAGTAACTCAAGATTCGACTAAGTTTGGTGTTTTGAGTAACCAATGCCAATACAAAGTCACCCCAAAAAGCCTGATCAACTCAACACTGCTGATACTATCCAAACCGATCAATTAAAAATTGCTGATACCAAACCAAAACTGATCAATTTTAAATTGATCAGGAGGTAACTGTATCTTATTTCGCAGCCTGATCCAAAACTCAAAACCTAATGATAACCAAACTGATCAAAACACACAGTCAGAAGGTCACTGCAAATCTGATTTCGAACCCTAATTCACTAGGGATCAATTCAAAGGTTGATGTTTAACAGATTAACAAACTCATAATAACTAGATTCAAATCCAGATCTCAGGAAATCGAGAAAAAAAAAGGAAACAATTAAACAAATCAATCGATCATCTAAAAAATCAAAGTCACAATTGTAAAACAATCATCGAACCATGAAAAAGGTAGGAGAAGAAGAAAGAAGAAGACTTACAACGAAGTGAGCGAGATTAACAACAGTCCAAGCCATTCCAGGTGAACAACCAGAGATAGAGAGAACAACGAGCCAACCAAAGAAGAGAATGAGCATGTAAGTAGTCCAAACTCCTGGATACATGAACCATTCCGTATTCCTATTCATATCCGGCGGTGGCACAGCTTTCACATACAGATTCGCCATTTTCTACAAACCTAATCGATCGGATCGAGTCTCGTCTTCTTTAGATGGGTATCGATCAAAATCTTATATTAAGACCTGAATTGGAAAACCCAGATTCACAAACTTCTCTCTTTTCGCCCGAGAAGAAGGATTTGATTGTTTTGGTTTTGGTTTTAATTATGTGTGCCCGTGAAAGACGACTCCTTTTTAGCATCTACAGTCTAATTAATTAATTAATTATTGGATTTGGGATATTTTAATTTACATACAAGCTTACCAAAACGGCTGCGTTTTTTTATATTCTCACTTAACAAACGTTTTATAGAATTTGCACTTGATTAGTCTTTCATTACAAACATTAGAAAAAGAAAACACAACAAGCTGAGGATTTTAACAGAATTGTTCTATTTGTCACCTAACATAGTCGGTATCAGAATCTTCTTCTTCTTCTTCTTGTTCGACTTGCTCAATGGACTTCAAGTCAAGGTTAAGAGCCAAATCCTCAACTGAAACCTTAATGACGTCGCTTCTAACCCCAATATCAGTAGCATAACGACTCATACAATACATTCCAGCAGTAACTGTTGCTACACCAATTGGATTTGGAATCAGCAACTTGAAAGGAGAAGAGAGAATTGCAGCCAAAGGAGCACCAACGATTGAAGAAGCTTGACCACTTCTCCCTACACCGAGCTTATCCATTATAAGCAAACCGGTTTTGCAGTAGAGCGCGAAATCCTCGCAGTTGTTCTTGAAAATGTCGTAGTTGCCAAATCCGTTTTGTAGAAGGTACATTGCCCTGTGGATGACTGAATCAGTTGGATCAGACTGCGCGGTTGTGCAAGTCCCTCCGCGGACTTTGGTGAGAAAAACCGGTGGGCTGACTCCATATTCGAAGCAGTAGAGTGAGCCGTTCTTGAGGAAACAGTCTAAGCAAGAAAGGACTACTCCACTGTCAGGTTGTCTGAATCCGCAATCAGGAAATATCGAACAGATATCATCAGATGAAGATGATATTAATGTTGATGACGATGACTCCATGGGGTTGTGTTCTGGTCTGAAATGAACAACTTTGGACCCACCGACAAAGATTCCTGCAAAAAATATTAGTATCCAACAATAAAATCAAAACCCATTAGAACTTGATGAAATGCCAACAACAGTATCAAATCATGAACATAGTAATTAGGTGAATAAATATCAAAGAATCCATAAAGTCCACCAGATCACAGCAGAAGATGAATAACAAACAAACAAACAACTGGGCCAGTGTGAATTTAGGTCATGCAAAGATTGGAACTTTGATTACAATTAAAACAAAGTAAAGACCCTTGTCTTTAAGATCTGTCCAGATAAAGTCATTAACTTTGAGAATTCACAGTTCCAAAAACATAGAAGATTAAATCGAAAAGTAAGTAGCTAGAAACCAAAAGACAAGAGCTGCATTAACAAAATCGGATCTTTTCTAATACGATGGAGTTACCTACAAAGAAAGGAAGAAACTTGGGAAGAGTGAATCTAAAGTTATACCATGGTGAGAATAAGCGAAGACTGCTCTGTAAGTGTAGATATGATCCCCTGGTTTTAACTCTTCTCTCTCCATCTTGTTCGTAAGCAAACCCATCTTCTTCTCTCTCAACACAAAGCTATTCTCCTCCTTTGCTTGTGGAAAATGCAGGAAACGGTGTTACAGCTTACAAGTGTGAGCTCTAACGGTGGGATCTGACGTCAGCGAGATTATAGGTAAAGTAACGTTTTCTTGGAGTGAGCATCTGTGATTTGATTGGATGAAGGAACTGGAGCTGTTGAACCAATCCGTTACGGAAGCATTTTAACGGCGTTAGTTATCTCAATATCCAAATGCGAGACCAACGAGGTGACCAAAGGTATCGATGACGAATCGCTAATTATCCGGGGCCTTTTGACCTTGATTCCAGGCTAGGGTAATGTCGTCATTTCATAATTTGGTGGTTGAACTATGAAGTAACCAACCCGAAGCAGGTCAAGCAAAGGATTTTGTAACGGCGACGACGTCGTTCAAGCTTCCCTCGGATTCTTCTGCTTTATTTGTCTGTCAAATTCGATTTCGTTTCTTAAAGCATCCAACTTTATCTAATAAAAACATCTTTAACATAGTATAATTTTCTTTATTTTTTTTTCAAAAGGTTCAACCAAAAAAAACAAATCAATAACAAGGCGTTACAACACAATGACACTGATAATATTAATTACAGATGGTCCAGTTGTAAACCTTGACATCAAACTCTGGATGTTGTTCCAGTCTCTTTCTTAACTCCTTTGCTTTTTCTGTGTCCTTAGCCAATATAAGAGAGAATCCTCCACCACCTGCACCTACAAGCTTGAAACCTGAGCTATAAGGTTGTGAAAACGCGAAAAGCTTATCCACAAACTCATTGCTGCAATATGGATCGAGCTCTTGATGCAATCTCCAAGCTTCTGACATTATTTCCCCTAGCTCATCCACTTCACAGTTCATTAACGCTTCTCTCCCTGATTTTGCCAGTTCGGTCAACCGCTTGATGCTTGAAATCAAGAGATTATCTCTTTGCAGATACCTTGTTACAACTTTGTGTAGGACCTGGTGAGCAAGCCTGACCTGTTTCAATGAAATCATGAATGAATGAGACTATTGTAACTGCATGATTTTTTTTTAGCTAACATAATAATACTCTTTTTCCTCTCAGTTGTTGTTGTCACTTACTTGACCGGTGAAAACAATGAGGAGGCGTTGCTCCAACTCTGTGATTAGCTGTGGTGATGCGAGTAAAGGAACGACTTGAAGACGCAGAGGAATTCCTGGAAAACTTGAAGTGAATTTGATTCCTGGGTATAACCCACCGATCTGATCTTGCCATCCACCTCCAGTACCCATGAGTTGCTCCAGAACCAAGACGAGCCTTGCAACGTTTTCATTACTCTCATCTCCATTGGATATTTGAAGAAGTCCTTTCACAACAGCTGCAGCTAGAATGCTAGAGGTTCCTAGACCACTACCACGAGGTACATTGGCCCATGTCTTTATAGCTAATCCTGTGGACTTGAAAAAGTTTTCTTCGAGAATGCCGGTTACCAATAGAGCAGATTTAACAAGCCTGAATGGATCATTGATTTCAAATGGTGTCTTGATGCTTATTGGATCCTCGATGTGTAGCTCGTTTCCAGCATCGTCTTCGATTGAGATTCCAGCCTGACTTGTTGTTTCGATGATTGTGCCAATTGGAAGTGAACCTTCCAAGGTTATAGCCATATTCAGGACACAACCTGCACGCTCTAAACTCCATGGAGGTGTATCACTCCAACCTCCTACAAAATCTACTCGAACTGGTAGTTCAACTTTTGTCCTTCTTGGTTGAAAAACTCGATCCAGATGAGAAATATGATTCTCGGTATGGGGCTTGCCGGTCGATTCCAACAGATGCTCTGGAGAACAAACAAAAGAGTTAATCCAGGTTTATCCGTCAAAGAAAAGTATTAGTAAACGCCGGTAGCAAGGTTTTACCTCTAAAGCCATATCTCACAGCTGAAGCAGTTTCTTCTGCAACTGCTCCCCAGACTTTATGCTCCAAGTCTATAGCTTTCGCCTCATCCCCACATGCACGAAGAAGATCAACTTCTACCTGGTAAGCTCGACTCTTAGGAAGAATTTTGGAGTTTTGCTCCTGAAATTTGGGACATTGATCTAGAAAATTCTTGCATATTTCCAATCCTAATGACTCTTTCTGTAAAATCTCATGGCACAGCTGAGAAAAATTTCGCCCAAGCATACCATAGTTCATACATGCCTTAGCGATTCCAGCCGCAAGATCAGCTTGATGATTGCTGGAACCATTGCACATCTCAGGGAAGTTTATTGATCCGTGCAACTCTTCTAAGCTTACACGTTGTGAGCTTCTCCACAAGGTTATTTTTTCCTTGTTTTTACTATCATCTAAACCCATCAACCACGACGCCAACTTCAGCATTTCACTATAAGTGAGAATCGGGAACAATTTCGCATTCCACAAACATCTGTCTTGTACAGCATACGAGTTCCAGAGATCACTTTCCTCGATGCCAAGATCAAACAGTACTTTCTCCAAAGGTTTACCGCAAAAAGTTCCATCTTTATAAATTGAGTTCTTTGGATTATCATGGAGACCACAGTACACAATTACTCTCTCCTTATGTCCCACCAGCGGGACCTCCCAAAGACAATGCCTATCCGGAAGCATGAACCTGAAACTCTCTGGAGTTCCAAGATCTTCGCTTGGTATGTGAATACCAACAACTATGGACTGTGAGCCAATCTGTACAGCACCAGAAACTGTTGAATCATATATAAGTGAATCTTCACCAATGGAGACACCAGGTGCAATTTCACTAGACAATATAACAGAAGACGCTGCAATATCTGAAACCGTAGTTGCAGGGATGGAACATAAGTGTCTTCGACCTACAATTCCTGAAGCATCTCCGCTTAAGTGATCCAATACCTCACTTGACGTTCCAAAATGCAAAAACTGCAAATCATCTGACACAAGATAATACGAAGGGATTAGGAAAGTAACCAAATGCAATAGAAATCTTTCTCAGTTTAGCTAGTCTTGGATTATCATTACAAACATACAGGTGCAGTAGCTGTATATCTTTTGCCTCCCCAGGCTGTTAATAAGAATTTCACCCAAAGGCCTGGTTCGCAGCCAATCATGTCTTGAAGGAACCCATGCAGCCACCAAATCTTCATACAAACTCATCTGCCAGAAATCATTCCATTACCAAATATCTGTAAGAAGCCAAGACATTTCCAAGGACAAGGTCTGCATAAATATGAGAAAGTTACCTCCTTTTTACTGCCTAGAAGCTCTGAGATCATGGGTTGGGATGAACATCCAAGAGCGACCAGATCCAACCATGCTCTCCCCCTTGCAGATATTATCCCAGTGTCAAGAAGCGTCCGTCCATCATGTAAGATTGCATCTTTCTTGACAAGCTCCTCTACTGTAGGCTTCTGCAGAAGATCATTAACTAAACTGACAATACAGCCTTCAGCACGGGACTCAGATTTGGATGTGACAATGACACCATGATTGGAAGCAATATCAAGAGTGATAGGCACAGTAACAATGGAAGCTGCGTCTTCAGGGAGAGTCATTTTAAATGCATCAAAACAAGGGAGAACATCTCCAGTCATAATGAACAAACCACCTGCATAAGTTAAAAAGTCAAGATCAGCCTCCAGACACCCCATACAAAACACAATTTTCTCTGTTTTATGTAGCTTAAACAGCAAGCTGCACAATGGAAAACGAGAACATTTTGAATATGTCACTTTAAAGTATGGAAATTTACCTTCATCTCTGAAAGCCTGTCTTGCACAAGAAGCTATTGCCAGTATATGATCAAAAAGGAGAGGAACAGGACCATCAGGGTCATCAGCTGCAAGATAAGGAAGTGGGAGGAAGACTTTCCCCATAGGATTTGCCCATGGAACCCTTTTGGAGTCACCTCCAGCATGAAGCATGAGTACATGCTTTTCAGAGAGGAATCTAACCCAAGACTGTGGAGAGGACTCCGTAGGACAAGTACCATTTGCAGCTTCCACCTGATGAATGAACATCAACATAACCGACAAATCAAACAAACAGATCTGGTGAGTTTATTGCACAATGCCAAAACTTCTACAACTAGTGATCACTGTGATATCAACTCAAGCAAGAGACTGTTTGTTCAAAATTATGGATTTATCTAAACCTGGGAGCAGAATTTACCTCGGGACCAGGATTGAAACCTAGTTTCTCATAATGGAGAGAGAGAGCATGAATGGCGTTAAGAGTGGCAGCACCAGACCCGATCCGCTTGCCATCTGGATCAGGAACAGCCAAAGTAACAGTGGAGCTAGCTATTCGTCCCATCCGCTTCGCTCGCCGGAGCTGCCACTCGTACAGCTCCGCCTGTTCAGGACTAGCCGCCGTGAGAACGATTGCATCCCAAGTCGGGACCCTGGTTGGATGGCGCACCGAGAGCCTTAAGTGGTACCATGACTTGCGCAAAAGCGTGGCTAAGTCAGCTTTTTTCCTCTGCTTAGTTTTGGAGAATCCAGAAGACATTATTATGGTTTCTCGTAGCCGGAGAAATGGGAGAACAAAAAAAATGAAATCTGGAGGTTTAGTGGACAGAGGAAGAAGACGGAAGTTTTTTATAACAGACCAGACGGATCGGGTCAAAGTCAAAGACCAAAATGCAATCAATACGTTGCCGTGTTTGGATCTGAAACACAAAGCAAATGAATATTCTCTTTCAAAACTTTTACTTCCAAAATGATCAAAACTTTTCATAGTCGAAATTTATGTAATATCTGCTTGCTTTAAATTACAGAAACTCGTTGAGCAGAGGATCTTCAACATTGCCAAAAAGATAGAATAAGTAAAAAAAAAGGTTTTTTAATAAGCACAGAGGTGAATAATGATCATCAGTATCATTCTTCACGCCAAGTGAACTCGCACTTCAAGCATCTATAAAATCTTGATTCTGGCTCATCAGCTGAACGAATCTGCATTGATTTGAAGTATGCCTTGTCGTGGCCGCACCTTGGGCATGGAGCTGATCAAACAAAAGAAATCCGCAATGAGAAACAAAGATGCTTCTAGATACCAATAGCAAGTGTGCTAGAAGTCAAGTGACACTCTCACAACCGATGATATTACCATTCTTAAACCCTAAATCTTAGTACCTTGTTCTAATTAACTAACTAACTAAGTGTATCAGAGCATGGACTAAACTAATCCCAATTCTATAAAATAGAATAAGGGACAAGAGACTCGGAATAGTGAATACCTTCGGTTTCGGCTTCTGTTGGTATATCTTCTTTAGACACAACAGGTTCAATGGCTTTCTTAACCAGAAGTTGCTTCTTCTTTATCTCCACCTGTCAAAAATTCCAAAGACAAGAACAGAGATATTTTTAAAAAGGGTTTTTTTTTTGTTTCTTGGGGAAAAAAGGTTAGAAGAAGAGAAAAATAAAAAACCTGTCTTTCGATGTAGGCGACGTATGGACAAGTGGAACAGAAGAATCTGGAGTTGCCACCACCCTCGTAACGCAGCAAGTTCCCACATGTCGGACAAAACTCCATCTTCCTCACCGATCAATTCTCTGTAAAAAAAACCAATTCACAAAACTACAACACTGATAGACTTATAGATTAAGATATAAAGGGTGTTTTGGGAATACATTGCTCTACTGAATTAATTACCTGCGGTAAGAAAAATAAAAAAACCCACCGTCGCCGAGCCGCCGCTTTTGCTCTCAAGACTGTCGCCGTTACACAGAATAAGGGGACGAAAGTTTCTCTTATTTCGATTAAAACCCCCCAATCTCACTGATTGTTCAACATTCTGAACCCTTCTGATGATGTGCTATATCGGTTAACCATAGACCCCCAGTCACTGGATCTAATCCGCCACGAAAAGTTTTTGTTTCCACTGTCCTGTCTAATTGGGCTTGTTTAATAATGTTATCTTGTCTGGCTAAAAAAAGCCCAATTCATGCGACAGATATTATACTAAAATGATCACATTGTTCATTTATATTTATATTAATGATCACATTGTTTTTCGTTTCATGTTAAAACTTCTATAAATTAATAATATTGGGATTACAGAAATTTATTAATTTATAGAAGTTTTATTTTATCAATAAATTAATAATTATTAATTGATAACAATTTTTAATTTACAGAGACATTATCCATATTTAATAATTAAAAAAAAAATTAAAACTAAAATTTAAATATTATAAATAATATTTTTACATAATCAATTACAAGAAAAATAACAATTCTCATGTTTCGAAGAGAAAAGTAAAAGTCTTTCATATATGAGGTCTACCAAAAATTAATGTTCATATATATACATATATTTTGATAATTTTATAAGATTATTAATTTATATTATTGTTGGGATCATATATTTACAAAGGATTTTCAAGAAAAATATTATTTTATTATATTATTAAATTATGTCCAAAATTATACTGGTTCCGAAAAAAATTATTAATTTATAGAGAGTGTTAATTTATTAGAGGTTTGACTGTATTAACTTTTTCCCCCGTTTCAAATTTCTTTGAATTATCGCTTGAGATTACGAAAACCTAAAACTACGCAACAACACCGATGTGACGATGTCATATTCTTCTTTGCAAGCATTGTCTATTTTCTCAGAAGAAATTCGTTATGAAGTACTATCGAAAGGATAATTCCAGTCGTAAGGATCAAAGAGGAGAGTCGGATCACCTAAATCGTCGTGAAAAAATAAAATTTTATATATTGTTAATGTAAATTAAATAAATATATTTTTTAATTTTTGTTTATGATTTGTTATTTATATTTATTAACATATATTTTTACATCACTTTTAAAAATAATATCATACTGAAAAAAACTAAAACACCTAAAATTAACTAAACACCTCAAACTTTAATATGATTATTTTAATGATTTAAAAATTTTACAAAGAATTGACAAATTATACTTAGAGTTACATATTTTTCTTTATTTTTTTCTTTTTGCTCAAATAAGAATTGCATATCCGTTGTACATAAAATTTCCAATCAATCAATAATCGATTATGAATTACTTTAAAGTAGGTCAAACTATGGTTCATATCCTTTAAAATAGGTCAAACTATGGTTTATATAATGATACATTTTGTATTTCTATTACGTAATCGACAAATTTATATCTCAAAGATCAATAATACATTGTGAGAATGTATAAATTAGTTAAATTCCAAATCCACAAATAAATTAGTTAAAGTCGAATCCACAAATAAATCCACATGTAACAATAAGAAAAGAAAAAAAGAAAAAAAAATAAATAAATAAATTCATACATGAGGTCGGAGTAGACAACAACCAACAACAATTCATGGAGCATATAAAAGCTTTTTTTAGGTGGTCTCCAGACAAATTGTAGGTTTCATGTTGAATCAATAAATTGATTTAGCAAAATAATTACGTTTTAAATTGTGTCGGTCCATGCTCACAGCTTTATTACTAGTATTCTATGACTCTATATATATATTCATTTAGAAATCATATAAAAGCGAATTATAATAATGCACAGAGCATTGTTGCTGCTGTCTTCGTTATTAACACTTTAGGACATCTAAAATTAATCTCGGTTTGGGTCATGTTGACGACTAAAAACCAAACCAAAATTTCGAAGGATTGGTTTTGATGTAGTTACGGTTTCGTTTGGTTATGACTTATGATTTGTTGTTCTTATATAACACATGTTGAATCTCTAACCAGTCTTACCGAATCGGATTTTGGTTCTGATTATTTTAAATTCGGTTCGGTTTATTCGTACTCAACCATAAAAACCATTTTCTCCCCCCCCCCCTTACTCTCTGTTTCACTCACTCCCACTTTACTCGAAAGAGACTTTAATCCAATAATGAACGAAGAGATGAGCGGAGAGTCGCCGGAGAATAACAAACACGTCAAGAGACCGACGCTGCCGGAAAAGATCGATTACGTGTTCAAGGTAGTGGTCATTGGAGATTCTGCCGTCGGGAAAACGCAGCTCCTCTCACGTTTTACACAGAACGAGTTCTGTTATGATTCAAAATCAACCATTGGTGTCGAGTTTCAGACAAGAACCATCACTCTTCAGAGCAAACTCGTTAAAGCTCAGATCTGGGACACCGCCGGTCAAGAAAGGTATTAATTAATATCTTTACTCACATTGATCATTCTTTATATATTTTATTAAAGCTGAATCTCACTTTTGGATTCAACTTAACGTAGAGTTTCGTTTTCTTGGATCACGATAATTTTAGATATGGCTGATACTATACATAATTGTTTAATACTATATGTTTTTTTTTTTTAAATAAGAATGGCATATGGATTTGAATAACCAATGGTGGGTGTTCTTGATTTGGTTAATACAATGTCATATATCTTTTCTATATTTTTGTTTTTGTCTATTTTTGCGAATACAATAACTCACCGAAAACTTTGCTGCATAAGTCAAAATGTTGTATTTTCGGGTAACCCATACAAAACTTTAATTTAATATATAGTCTCTCCATACAATATATATATATAACACTGACACCATTATTTATACAGCTTTAATCTCAGATTTGGATACAAATTAAATGTTATATAATAAACCTAAAGTTGAACTTCGTTTTGTTATCTAGGATCACGAATCAAGATATTTATAATTTATGGATTTGAATAATCGTTTGTTTTCTTGATTTGGTCTGCAATGTAAGATTTTGTTTAGGTATAATATTAGTTTTTTAATTATTTATGGCGTTTTCCGGCGATCAGATACAGAGCAGTGACGAGCGCGTATTACAGAGGCGCGTTAGGTGCGATGGTGGTTTACGACATTACCAAACGCGTCTCATTCGACCACGTGGCACGTTGGGTTGAGGATTTACGTGCTCACGCCGACGATTCCGCCGTCATCATGCTCGTCGGAAACAAAGCCGATCTCGCCGATGATAAACGTGCCGTTCCAACGGAGGACGCCGTCGAACTCGCCGAGACCCAACGGCTTTTTTTCTCGGAAGTCTCGGCACTAAGCGGCGGAAACGTAGACGACGCTTTTTTCCGTTTACTCGAGGAGATTTTCAGCCGCGTTGTTGTCTCTAGAAAAGGACTAGAATCTGACGGTGCAGCCACCGTGAAGCTTGATGGTTCGAGGATTGATGTGAATGTGATCTCTGGTTCGGATCTTGAGGTTAGCAAGATCAACAAGGAACAACAAGCTTCGTCGTGCTCGTGTTGAGTTTTTGATTGATGGGCCATGGCCATAAAATTAAGAGCATTATAGAGCCATTTATTGGGCTTTAATGTAAGCCCATTTATGACTATTTGGCCTTTTTCATATTCCTGGTGGTTGGTGCTTATCACTGTCAAAAGCTCTCTACTCATGTGTCTCATTCGTAATCTCTCTGTCGTCTTTGACATTCTCATGTATACAAATTCAGATTCTTTTGTACTGTCAACTCCTAAGGAGATCTATTCAATCAAAAAATTGGAATCATTTACGTCCAACCTTATGGCTGGCGACGAAAAGACGTAGCAGACAAAAAAAAGAATAGATTGATTGTCAAAATTATGTTAATGACCTTTTAGTGATCAATGAAACAAAACTGTGTTCCGATGTACGTAATGTTCTTTTTACTTGTTCTAGGCTAGCTAGTGGTATGTTGACAAAAAAAAAAGGCTAGCTAGTGGTAAATATGGGATCACAATCACAATGTGTTATGATTTGTCTAAGATGATTAGTGCTAGTGCAATTATCAGAATTACGTTAAGTTCACAATATATAAGCAGATATTTTCATAATAATTTTCGTGACATCAACTGTGAGTGTCACGTTAGAATCTGGAATATAATCCAAATCCAAATCCAACGGAAGATATGATTCTATTTATTTTATTTTTTTGCATGCAACCGAATAATTTGAAGTGCTCCAATCAGAAACTCGCTTTTTTCTCTCATAACCTAAAAAATGAGTCTTTATTATATAATAAAATATATAGCACATCAATTTTTACATTGTATCTAATTAAGCACATATGATTAATCGGCCACTAAGTGTTTTGTACGTGACCACTTAGTTTTCTATGCTGATACCTCTGCATTATGTGTAAAGTTACTGATTAGTTTAATGTCTGTTAGCAAAAGAAAGATTCTTGCAATAACAATGAATGTAAACTAATGACTTCTTTGGGGTTTTATTATACATGATACATATATCATCAAGTTAAGAGTAGTTATCTTAGCTGTTTTTAGTCATACATGAAAACAGAAACTAGCTAGGACCGGTTTCGAGTAGAAGAGGGTATTATCTTCTTAAATATAAACACTTGGACGTACGATCTATTTCATATAAATTTTTTTTTTTTTTTGGGAGCTCAAGGCCATAAATTCCGTAGTAGCTGTGTTATTTGCTACGAAAATTACATGTTAATTTTTCTACTATTTAATCTGGAAAATATATTGATGGGTGGAAAAAAGCATATCTAAGTTGGAAACTGTACATAGAAAAGTAGATAAGTGAAAGGAAAAGGTCGTTGACTAGCAAAAGGAAAAGTCAAATGGAGAGCAATTTGCAGAAGAAAAGTCGCACGTTCGTTCACAAGTTGCAAGGAGACTGATCAGAAAAAATGGCATCTTTGAAAATAATAGTAATTACATGATACGTATACATATAGTATATTATATTGTTTTGTTAATTAAGCACTATGTTTAGATATGAAATTACTTTACTAAGATGCATATATACTCACTTTTATTACACATTACGATATAAAAAATCATCAGATATAAACCATACTATTATACATGGAAACTGTTTACGTATGCGCTTGCTTAAAAAGGCATAAGAAATAGTTTACTCATCAATAGAGAAAACTAACAATAATAATAAAAAAGGGGACCATAAGACGATAGTAATGTTCTTATACTATTAATCATAATTGAAACAGATAGGACGACAGATGTAATTATAATCTTCAATACTTTGTGTTTATTTAAATCAAAGTTCTATAGTAATTTGAGTGTACCAAACATGTCATGACATATACATATAGATGACCACAACGAATATTGGGCTGTTAGCATATGCCCATGAGCACCAACAAATAACTTTGAAATAAAATATTTAAAATGTCAAGTATTCTCTGTTTTGCAATTGGCTAAGATCTTCATATTTTGTACGTCTATTTAAAGCCTCACAAAGACCCAAACTTATATCACACAACCTTTAAACGGAAAAGAACATTTTATCCTATCCATAATGTTTTCTCTGAATATGAGAACCGAAATAGAAAATTTGTGGGTATTTGCTCTTGCATCAAAATTCAATCTTTTCATGCAAGAACATTTTGCTTCCCTTCTGATCGCCGTAGCTATCACCTGGTTTACCTTAACCATCGTATTTTGGTCTATTCCGGGTGGACCGGCTTGGGGAAAATACTTCTTCACTCGCCGGTTTATCTCTCTCGGCTATAATCGAAAATCCAAGAATCTCATCCCCGGTCCTAGAGGATATCCACTGGTGGGAAGCATGAGCCTAAGGTCAAGCCACGTGGCTCATCAGCGCATAGCGTCAGTTGCTGAGATAAGTAACGCCAAGCGGCTCATGGCGTTTAGTCTCGGCGATACTAAGGTGGTGGTGACGTGTCATCCTGATGTGGCAAAGGAAATACTTAACAGTTCGGTTTTTGCAGACCGGCCAGTTGACGAAACCGCTTACGGTTTGATGTTTAACCGAGCCATGGGATTTGCTCCCAATGGTACTTACTGGCGTACTCTGCGTCGGTTAGGCTCGAACCATCTTTTCAACCCAAAGCAAATCAAACGCTCGGAGGAGCAGAGACGAGTGATCGTGACTCAGATGGTGAATGCGTTTGCACGTAACGCTAAATCCGCGTTTGTAGTGCGGGATTTGCTCAAAACAGCGTCGCTGTGTAACATGATGGGGTCTGTTTTTGGAAGAGAGTATGAGTTGGAGTCTAATAATAACGTCGAATCAGAATGCTTAAAGGCTTTGGTGGAAGAAGGATACGACCTTCTCGGTACGCTAAATTGGACCGACCATCTTCCTTGGTTAGCTGGTTTAGATTTCCAACAAATCCGGTTTAGGTGCTCCAAGCTCGTACCGAAAGTGAGCCTGTTATTGAGCCGAATCATTAATGAACACCGTGCTGCCACGGGCAACTTCCTTGACGTGTTACATTCTCTTCAAGGTTCCGAAAAATTATCAGAATCCGACATGGTTGCTGTTCTTTGGGTGAGTATTTTCTATCAATCATTAATTATATATTCAATCCATACAACTACTTATTTAATGTATTTTAAATGTTTTTGTAGAAGCTCAAAATTTTGAAGGTGACTGTTATGAAATTTTAACATTTTTTTGTTGGTCCGTTAGGAAATGATATTTAGGGGAACAGACACTGTGGCAGTTCTGATCGAGTGGGTGCTAGCGAGGATTGTGATGCATCCCAAAGTTCAATCAACGGTCCATGATGAGCTGGACCGAGTCGTTGGCAGATCCAGAACCGTTGACGAGTCCGACCTTCCATCTCTAACGTATCTAACGGCTGTGATCAAAGAAGTGTTGAGGCTGCACCCACCGGGGCCACTTCTTTCGTGGGCACGCCTCTCTATAACAGACACCACCGTAGACGGATATCACGTGCCAGCTGGGACCACAGCCATGGTTAACATGTGGGCTATAGCACGTGACCCGCACGTGTGGGAGAATCCTTTAGAGTTTAAGCCTGAGAGGTTCGTTGCTAAAGAGGGTGAAGCTGAATTCTCTGTTTTCGGGTCGGATCTGAGGCTGGCACCGTTCGGGTCGGGCAAGAGGGTTTGCCCTGGAAAGAATTTGGGACTTGCGACAGTGTCGTTTTGGGTTGCAACGCTCTTGCATGAGTTTGAGTGGCTTCCTAGCGTCGAGGCTAACCCTCCAGACCTCTCGGAGGTTTTGAGGCTCTCGTGCGAGATGGCTTGTCCTCTTACCGTTAACGTAAACCCGAGGCGTAAGATGATGTAAGCTTGGGTTTGGTCAGTGCATGGATGTTTCATTATTGGCAATTAAAAATGATGTATATTTCAATAAACCTTCAAGGAAAAAAAAAAATATATGTATCCTATAGAGCGAAGTATATTCGCCTATTATTGATTAAAAGATCAAAATATGAATGTATCTGTCTTATGTAAAATAAATATATCGTATGTTACATGAATATATTATCAATTATTAAAAAAAAAACATGGCAAACTATAAACATGCGCGTGATGTGCTTAATTGATATGCTATATGATGATCTCAGCGGTAAATTAGTGATGGTTTCGGCTCGAGTGATATGTCTGGAACAATTATTTATTTATTTTTGTTCAAATGTTTGTCATACAAGTTACATAAATTATCTACTATATTTAATAGAGATAAAAAAATATATTTAAATGTAAATATGTATAAGAAAGTCCAAAAATGTTGGAAATATGTAAATTACTTAACTCTAGTTATCTTCAAAATCAATTAACTACTATCCTAGGAATCATTGCACTTAAATTACTATATATATATTGCGTGTTGAAACGATTAACGGAATAACATTCTCCAAAACTAATTATATATTACTCCAAATTGTTTGGACATCCTTAATTTGCTGCGAAATTTCTTATGAAGAAGTCGGTCAAGAGACATAACGATTTTATATCATATAATGAAGTATTAGATTAAAGCTTTTGCACTATATTAATCTGTATCGTCGTGGAGTGTTCGACTCGGTTAGTGTTTCTGACTGGTTTCTGACTGTTTTATTAACATGATGTCACTAACTTGTGTGATGGACTTATGAAACGTTAGCCCATTTTATTTTTTATTTAGTGTTGACCAATGTATCGGTGTTCTTACATATATTCGATAAATTGGAAATGCAATGCTTTTGAAAATTTCAGTGTATTGGAAAGTTGATTGTGTGATTCAGAATCCCTTAATTTTTTTTAAGGATTAAACTCTCCATGTTGGTGTTGTGTGAAACTATGAAAGGCCTAGTTGGATCAGTTATGATATTAAACTCTCCATTACGCAACATCAGTTGGATCGGTTATGATATTAGAGTATCAATATGGGTTAAGCCCATTTACTATATTGTCAATGGCCTATTTACATGATAACCAATCATAAAGCAGAAGAGACGACAGCAATATAGATCAGACCAACTTACATAAATTGACTTCACTGACGGCATCCCCACCTTCCGCTGGCTTATCGTCGGTAATATATGCTCACGATTTTAACTCAATGGTGGCAACTAAACACGAGTATTGCGTTTGTAGCTTAAAACTAAATAGGAGATTCAAACAAGCAAAGACGACAGATAATCGTAACAAACTTGCAAGTATGGCATAAAAGACAACGAATTAGCTATATAAAACAGTGAAACTTTCAAACGAGAAAGGCTAATTAAGGGTGATGCAATTTGAAATATAGTATCATATTTAACAATTTTAATTTTAAAAGTCCAAATTCAAATGTGGTACAATGGACAATGAAACAAATAACAGTGAAAGATGTTACACCTTAATAACATGAAACAAATTAACATGCAAAACTATTTGCAATAGTCTCCTTTGTACTCCCTTATTACTTTATGTCATGTTTGAGGAGATAATTTCACTGTGTAGAGTTATACATGGCTGAAGTATATCGATTTTTATGTCTTAAAAAGTTACTAATATTTAAATCGCAATAAAAGCGAGAAGTCTAAATTTTAAGTTTGAAGACCCAAGAAAAGATAAATCTCACGGTCTTGATCAGTTGCTTTTCACAGAATCACGAAGGAAGGAGGCAGTAATAATGACTTGTACAAATTATATAACCCAATAAGTAAATAAAAACATTTACATCAAACATCTGTTGGTCAAACTGGTTCAGTCAAATTTATAAGAAGTATCGAAAAGTCAAATCAAAAATACAATTTCCCGTGATGTGAAATATAGATGGTGTCATGGTCAGTCTATATGCTATAATTTTCTATAGTATGCTGTTGATGATAATATTTATGTACTGTTTATCCAGATTATCTTATTTCATTCTCCTATATATTCACACTAAAAGAAAAGGGAAAAAAATGTAATGTGATATTAGAAGTAAAAAAGATTTGTTTATTACTAAAATTGTATGTTGTAAACCTTCAACGGCCAGTACTTCTTTTGGCGAAGGACTGTAAAATCATTCCAACAAAAAAAAAAAAAAAATGCAGAGTGGAGAGAACAAGGAATCAATCTTTATCTTTTGATTTTTTGAAAATTATTCAATAAAATAAACAAGTATACACTTAGGATAATTATTACATCACAGTAATAATCTTGAAAATTGCAAATACCACTCTACTAATTATTTAAAATATTAAAATGGATGCCATTATAGACTTAGAGTAGTTATTAATGGCGAAGAGCTACGAGACAAACATGCCTAAAGAACTTGACAGTCCTTTATATTTATTACGTTCCTAATTACAATGCTACGTTGGTGTAGTTGCCAGACCTGTATCCCTACATAAATAACCATAAATCTACTAAGCATTGTTTTTTTTTTGTTGGCATCGTCTACTAAATATTGTCAATGTTGGCATGTCAATGACGCAAACGAGACGAGGAGAGTAACGCAAGAAAGAAGAAAGTCCAATCCAGAGCAAGCAGAGCGCATCGTCTTCTCCGTTTGTCATTGTACCAATATTTTATATGCTTCATTTCATTGTCATATATAATATTTAAATTACTCATATGTTTCATGCTTTGATCGATGAATGTGAGTACTATATATAAAAAATGACAATTAATGTTTATTACATTAATCAAACTGGAGAATACAATAATCTTTTAAATGAAAAAAATTCCCCACGCCATAAAGAAACAACGACAAGGCTTCACGTTGTAAAACAACTCCACGAAAACTTCCAACTAGCTTAATCCTATTTATTTTATACTTATTATATTCGACTGCATAATTTATTTTCAGTTTTTTCTTCGCATAGAGTAACGGTCATAAATATAAATCCTTTGTCTAAACGAGAGATTAAAATCATAATGGTATTAAAATTACCATGTTGATTGATGTTTTCTAAAAGGATCAACTAATCACAAATCTGTAGACATAAAATAAAAACTGGAAATTAATGTATACTGTAGCTTCATATATATATGCTGTATATAGATTAATAGAAGTAGAACCATCAAAAATTTGATAGTTTTGAGAGAGAAAATTAAAGAAGTAGTTAATGAAGTTGGTAGGATACCTAAAAAGCGATGCAAAATTAAATTGAAAATATTTTGTTTCCTAACTGGTCATCCTCAATTTACCCAACCACTCTTCTGACTAACTTCGCTTGCCTTCTTTATTTCGCAATTCAATAATACACTCTCGTCTATATATATAAAGAGAGAGAGAAAAACAAATTGAGAAACGTTACGGGTGAAGATGGGATAGTCTTATTAATTAGACCACAATATAATTAATTAAGTTGATTTCAATCTCATTTCCATTGAACTCGTGATCTCATCATCGATACTAGCTAGTACTTTTTTAAGTAGTCAGTTGGTACGCCGGTTGAACAAGCAAAATTTATTTTATGTTGTATTGGCTCATGCATGTAGATGTAGTAATCGTTGTACTGAATCAAAGTCAAATTATTTCTTGCCAAGTTTAAACATACAGTACGTACGTGGATTATTTACAAACCACAATACTGATTACTGAATCAAAGTCAAGTTATTTTCTTAACTTGTGACGTGTCACCTCATTCAAAAATATATGCATTAACTGCATTGATATTTAAAATATAATTTTTCCTTTTTTGTTTTTGATTTTTTTTTTTAAAAAGAAATAGCTAGGGTTTAGGAATGACGAGCTGTTTCTGTTGTGTCTTATTAAAAGCCCATCATCTTCTTCTCCGCCACTCATCATTCCCTCATCATAACACCATCATCACCATTCACCCACCCCTCTCTCTCTCTCTCTCTCTCTCTCATCCCTCCCTCCTTTTCAACAACAAAATGTGAATCTGCTAATATCATCATGAGAATTAAGCTCTTTCGGTTGAGGGGAATGTTGTCTGGATCGAGGATATTATATATACAGACACACGTATATATGATATATATACATGTATGTTAATGATACAAGTGATCATATATATATATGTATAAAGAGTATCCTCGGACCAGGCTTCATCCCCCCCAACATGTTATTGCCTCTGATTCAGTGATCGCCAGATTATATTGTTACATTTTTCGTTAGATTGCTTGCGGAAATCACAATATCAATTAATTTGTATGATCTTTACATTATTTTAAATTCAACAAAAGCTTTGACTTTTTTTTTTTTTTTTAATGCATGGCTTCGTAATAATAGATTAACACATTTGCGGATCCGTTTATGTATTTTTTTAGCCTTTTCTTTCTTATCTCTATATATATGTATATATGTATTTTGAAAGTAACGAAACCGTTTTATTAGATATTTCAGATGAATATTTCGATGTTAGGGGTTGAAGAATACACTCTCTCAAAGATCTAAATTGATCGCTGTTTTTTCCACAATTAATTTTTGTAGGATTTATGAAATCCCTTTTCTTTTTTTTGGAATTCATGAACGCAAATTATCAAGTCAGATTTTGAGAGACCTTATCGGCTGTATCAATGTATTATTCTCGCAGATGCTTAATTTCTGGTTGTAGTATCATCTCTTCCTTTTAACTTAATTACAAGGAAGAATTGAACATTTTTTTTTTTGTAATTGTATGTTGTGATATTTACAGCCAAAGATTCGGAAGAGAAATGATAGACAAACCACCAAGATAAATCTACTTTTTGACTATCTAGGATGATGGAGCAGGGGTTATAATTGATGGGACATATTAAAGTTTTTGGATTCAGTATGTGCATTATAAAAGTTTTGATGTTTTTCTTTTGGCAACAGTTAGTTGTAGGAAATTTTATACTTTGTATTGCAATTAAAACCCAAAAAGATGATGTTATATTCAGCTATATCATCAAATTTGTGTAATCTCTATCCATAAGTCAAATGACATGATTTATAAACTATTTAGCTTTCATATATACACAAATTAATAACGAAACAAAAAAAAATCTTTTTCACTTAATAATGTATACAATTTTGAAATGTATTAATTTTAAGATTTGAAAAAAAAAACAAATTTAATATGGGATATTCATTTACCTGACCAATATAGGATGGAATGTCTATGGCCAATAGTGAGACAACAACTTTCTTCATGGGCTTATCAGTTTTTGATGGACTGTAAATCTTTTTTTTGGGCTTTGAGACTGCTGCGATCGTGTTAGACCCATACAGAGAGGGAAGTAATAAGACCAACATGGCTACATCCAAATTAAATTCGATGTAGATGGAGACTACTACGGATTCGTTGTTACATAAACAAAATCATATGAAAAAAGCATAAGAATTGTGACACTTTCATCAACTTGAAGTAAAGTACGTAAACAAATAAAAGGATGGATTTTTCCAACTGATCAGTCAGTCACATACATTTTCTTATTTTAAACAATCAAAAAGTTCAACTCCATTAATAATTGTCAAAAACACGAAAAAAAAGAATTTACTTATTACATGTTTTCTTATTATACATTATTATTATACATCGAATTTTGACTGTGGTAAAGAAAAAAAGAAAAAGAGGAAATCAGGTTAATTTGACGGAATCAATAACCCAATGTTGACCATCGGTTTTGACCTTAAACCGGTTAATCTCTGCGAACAAATTCACAGCTCTCCTAACTCCTCTATTATCCGCCGCCGTGAAATAATCGTGACCAAATATAACTCCGCCGGGTCGCAGTATCCGAACCGCCCGGTTTATATCTGCCCAAGCCGAATTGAAATCGTGACCTGCGTCTATCTCCACAAGATCCGCCGTCACTCCCCACTCACAAATCTTCTCCAAAGCAGAACCGGTCGAGAAAGGAACCGGCAATATCGAACCGGAAAACTCCGAGCTAACCACGTTTTGCATAAACTGGTACATAAGCAAAACGTCACCGTTTACCAACGCCACGTCCTTACAAATCTCTAACTACATCACAACCAGGACCTGAATAATCAAACATTTAAGTAACAATCATGTTGCACAAGCCATTTGCAGCACTAAATTTGAAAGAATATAGAAAATGAGTTTCGAAATTTTTAATTCGGCAAGAATTAAACTGGTGTGTATGCATGTGGCATACGGCGAGATCGTCTAATCTTATGTGTCATATGTGCCCGTTTCGGTCTTTTCCGTGAGCAAAGCGGTAACGAGTTCTCCCGAAGCTTTGCCTATTTTAGTAATTTCCAAGAAGTCTGTCTTTTGTCCATTTATGGAAGTTTTTTCTTAAAAAAAAAAGATAAGGACGATAGAGTTGAACGATCAATTTCCACCTTTAAATTCTTCTCCAACTCCAGTCAAGTGTTTAAGCTTCAGTGTCTCTCAATCAGCAAAGGTAACTTCTGAATACTGATGCAACTAGAATGATTCTACTACAAATCTCTTTGCCCTTTTCTTTTTAAAAGAAGCTCTGGAATATAGCTGAGTAAAGCTTCGGATCCCCTAAAATAGCTGAGTTTTCTCTGGCGATCTGTTGTTAATTATGCAATTGAATATGTGATTTTGAGCCTTTATGATCGAATCATTGCATATCTTTGTCTTGTGTGTGGGTTACATATGTGGAGTGTTGAGTTTGGAAGAATGGTTGTGACAGTAAACACTTTCAGGTTTAGAAGAAAATGGCAACATCATCAGGAGGTAAAGCCAAGTACATAATCGGTGCTCTTATCGGTTCTTTCGGAATCTCATACATCTTTGACAAAGTTATCTCTGATAATAAGATCTTTGGAGGTATGTTTTGCTCAAAATTTCATTTTTTTCCCTTTTTGTGTGTTTCAACTTATTGGTTATCTTCTGGTGAAAACCTCAGGGTCTACTCCAGGAACCGTCTCTAACAAAGAATGGTGGGCAGCCACGGATGAGAAGTTCCAAGCATGGCCAAGAACCGCTGGTCCTCCCGTCGTTATGAATCCCATTAGCCGTCAGAATTTCATCGTCAAGTCGCGTCCAGAATGAGAGAAACAAAGTTCAATGCTTTCATTTTGCAGAATAAGAAGAATGACAGATGTTTCTAAACCAATCCGAGCTTCCTTGTACTACTAGATAACAAATACATTACAACACGGTTTGCGGAACTATTCCACAGTCTATCTTCTGTTAAAAACTCAAATAAGCTATTGCAAAAACCCTTATGAGGAGACTCAGAAGTCCTAAATATCAACAAAACAAAGCTTCTTTTGGATCCTTTCACTTGCCATCATCTTTTCCTTGTCCATCTGCTCCATCTTGCTTGCCACC
Organism: Camelina laxa; assembly: GCA_024034495.1. Classification (NCBI taxonomy): domain Eukaryota; kingdom Viridiplantae; phylum Streptophyta; class Magnoliopsida; order Brassicales; family Brassicaceae; genus Camelina; species Camelina laxa. The sequence goes on along the minus strand of CM043884.1, from coordinate 30,476,930 downwards.
TCTAAGCCCCACTGTTGTAGAAAAATAAATGAACACAACTTATCATCCAAGGATATATAAGTCAGCAATTAATGAATTGAGTATTGGCTTAATGCAAAGACTTGTTGTTACCGCTTCCTCCAAGACTGGTTTCTGGTTGTTGCATCGCATGCTGCATCCCGTTGTTGTTCATACCCATTGGTCTAATCCCCATGTGTCCCTGCATAGCTTGTTGATGTATCTGATGCTGTTGCGGATCTTGAAGCTGGTGTGGGCTACCAAACTGTAAAGGACCTCTGGGAGGGAAAATCCCTGCGGGTGATGCTTGTTGACCCATTCCTGAAGCTTGTGGATGTTGCATGAAGTAGCCAGGTGGTTGCATCCCAGGATGCGGTGTTGTCATCTAACACAGCAATCAAACCCAAAAGTAAGTAAACCTTATACGTTCTATTTCGGAAATCTATATATACTGATTGAGCCCAATTGAATTTAGTCTACCACAAACAAACCTGGGCAGCCATAGCTGGTGCTGGTGGAGCTCCTGGTGTAGGTGGTGGGGGTTGAGCATCAGCAATTGCAGCAAGATACATCAAGTTCTTCTGGAGAAGAGCTTGGTACCTGAAAGTATAGCGGAGCAAAATGATGTCTCTATATAAACCTCAGTACCTCACCACTAATATTAATTCTCAGATGCCATAACTGTTTTAAGAGATAGGAGATGGATAAAAACTAAAATTACACAAAAGGGGGGACACTTACTGGGCACATTCTGCAAGTTTTCCGAGATTCTGATTTTCCATGATCGCCATTATCAGCTTCTTGTTCTCATCAAGGTACTGCGTTTAAAAGATAACAAAGAGAATGACAAGTAAATGATGATGCAGCTTATATCATCTAACCACAAAAATTTAAAGACATCAAGCCACTTAACTATACAAGAAAGGCAAAACCCAAAAATCAATGTCGAAACTTGAAAATCGAATTATAAGTGCCTTGATCCAAATTAACATTAAGTCCGAAATTTTAACAAAACCCATCAAGCATCTAATCTCCTAGTCCTAAAACTGTCTCTTATCATCAATCAACAGGAACATCAACACGAAGGAGAGTAAACAAAACACACTTGAGAGATTACTAACTGAGTAATAATAACAAGAGATTCAAAGATAAACACAAATTACAGCCAAATGACTATTACTTGAACTCAAATCACAATAACCCATTTGAGTCTGTCAGCACACACACAAAAAAAATGGAAGCTTGCTAACACACTAAAAAGCCGAGTGTGAAAACAATATAAAAAGAGGAAAGGGAAGAAAGAAGGAACCTTTTGGATCTGTTCGGTAGTGATGTTGTTAGTAGGAGGAATGGAAGGAACCATCGGAAACATTTGCGGAGACTGCTGCATCTTCCTTCCTTCTTCTTTCTTCTTTACCCAACCAAAAATAACCTAAACCCTAATTCAGTGTTTCCCCAAAGAAAAAAAAAACCCTTTCAAAGTTTAAAACCAAACGGAGAAATTGGCAACTTGCAGAAGAAAGATTTCAACAAATATTTTCAAAAAAGGAGAATCCTGAAAATTTAATTACTTGGATTTCTTTCACCTGGATGTCGACGCACCTCACTCTCCGATTTTATCACCCAAAAAATGCCTCCAAATTATTATTATTATCAGAAGAAGGAAACTGATATAGCAAAACCTTTTACGCAAATCAGAAGGTTTTGAGTTCTCTTAATAATCACACATTTTGGGCCGTAAGATTATAAGGCCCATGAGCCACCGAATAAGTTTTAGGCCTTGCTACAGTCTTCTTTCTTCGCCTAAATTAGAAATTTCGAAACCTGCAACAGACTGACACACACAGTCACTTCATACAGAGTCTCCCCCCCCCCCCCCCTCTAACGGAAACACACAGTATCTTCTTTTTCTTCTCCCTCTAGAACACATTGTAAATTTCAATTCTCGCTTAGACCTTTGAGTTTCTCAAATTTTTCGATCCGGATCTGAAAGCCAAAAAAATATGGTGAGAGATAACGAAGATGAGATCAGAGTCGAGAAGAATCGTCCCCAGCTTGATGAAGCTAGTCTCGAAGATGAGATCGTAATCGAGAAGAATCACCCACAGCTCGACGAAGTTAGTCTCGTTCTCCTCGACAGTCCTTATTCCGTAAGCGCCTCCTTTATAACCCTAAAAATTTCATTCTAGCTTCAATTTTTTTCGAATCCAGCCCTAGATGTTAGTCAAATTTGCTCTTAGCTTTGGTTTCCTGTAGAATTCGAGCTCGATTCGGTTTTAATTGCTCTTCGATGAGCCTGATTTGTCTATTTTGTTAACTTTTGTGTGGTTAGGACTTAGGATCCAGACTATATGACTTTGTTTTGTGTGACTTTGCCTCAATGTTGTCTTATACATACTTCGTTTGTGTCTGTTCACTCTCAGCTAGGTGAAACTGTTGAAGAAATTGGCTCTGTCAGCGAGAACCTCAATGAACATTGTAACGTTTACTGTGATGATGACTTCGAATCTGCTCTAAACATCTTCCCTTATGTTCATGTGCCTCCCAAGAAGCGCAACTTTTGGAATTATGAGATTTGCACAAGCTCTGAGCTGTCTACTGCATGTATACTATGCGATCTTGCTGACGATTCTGTAGTGCCTTGTTCTGGGAAGGACTGTCCTCTCGCTGTTCACATGAAATGTGCTGAGCTTGATTGTGAAGAAGATCCTGCTGCATCCTCATACTGTCCTTATTGTTGGTTGAAATATCAAGCGACTAGTTCCATGTCTGTTGGAGCTGCAAAGGCACATGAACACTCTTCAGCTCACATGTTCGATACTGACCTGAATAGTGGAGATATAGCCATGGCGAGAGAAGACGTTCAACTAGAGGATGTTTCTGATAAAACACTACCAATGCAACTACATGAGAACCTCCATCAGATACGCAAAGTTGTCGAGCAACTTAAGGCTCTAAATCTCCAGTTAGACAAATCAGCTGATAAGTTCACTGATATGGAGAAATCCTCCGGAGAAGCTTCTGTTGTTGTTAATGATCAGTTCGTTGAAGCTTCTGTTGTTGTTAATGATCAGCCAAAAAGGGTTCTTTGGACAGTCGAAGAAGAAAACATGTTGATGGTAAAAAACCCACCACTCTACCATTGTCTTACAATCTACTTTTAGCATTAAATTCTGAGTATATGTTTATTTTGGATATAGGTGGGAGTGGAGATATATTCAAAAAAAATCAGGAAAAACATGCCATGGAAGAAGATTCTGGAGATGGGAGAAGGTGTATTCCACGTGAATCGTAGCTCAGCCGATCTTAAGGATAAGTGGAGGAAGATGATACGTATGTGATTAGTAACTCCTTTCGCTATAGAATCTTAACAAGTATTAAATGAGGCATTTGATAGCAAACGTTAAGACAAATGCTAGTAACCTTTTGAAGAAGTGGTAACATAGTAGTGTAAAGAAACTAGGAGACTGTGATGCATGTAGATCTTTTTGGTAACAATTGTCCTGCCTTTTAGCAGTCTAGTAAAACTTGTATTGAGATATAGACGACAATGTCGTTTTATATCCCCTTATATTGATATTAAGAGAAGAGAATGTGTCTTTTGTTAGTAGCTGGCCCACTCTGTTTGTGTCTCTCTCTACAGCTTTGTGTGAGAATGTGCCTTCTTTAAACAAAACAGGGGAGGCAGACTCTGAAGAATTTACAAACAGGTTTCAGAATTTTTAATATGAGAGCTTACGAGTGGCAATCTGTTGTTGTTTTTGCGTCAGTTCATCCTTGTGGCATTATGCAAACCCTGTCACCATTTCTTAGAATCTTTTGAATCTCTTCTCTACTCGTAGCAATCAAATTCAACAGGCGACATAACAACTTCAAACTGAACAAATAACTCTCTTTCTTTATAGACTTGTAGTTCTACAGAGCAAAGGCATTATCAAAAATTACATGATTATCACTAAGTTCAATGCCTTTCTTAAAAATCTTCCTAATAAAGTCAACAAATATAAAATCTGTTACATTGTAGAGTTTTAATAAATAGAACTTGTAAGATAACTTGTCGTGCAAGTACCAAATGTTTCGCAAATGAAGTTGGAAAATTTATGAACTTAAACGATAAAACCACGCAAATATGTTGTACCTTTTTATTCGGAGTCAGTTAATTAATATTTAGATCATTTTAATACCAAATAATTGACAAAGAAAAAACTCAAAACTTTTACATAATGACCGAGATTTGGTTCAAGTCGAGATTGACTTGGTCATCATCGTCGTCGCAGAGATCGGAGATCAAAACGGCGAGAGAGAGAAACGCGGGAGTGATGAATAAGATGAGTCCAAGAGGAACCATCCAAAGATGAGAATTTGTGGGATGGTATTTGTAAAGCCAATAACTTAGAAACAATCCTCCACATATATTCACAATCATCAAATACAAGAACACCATTGAAGACGTTCTCTTCCTCTCCTTCTTCGTCTTCGTCTTCATATTCGTATTCAAGTTGCTTTCGTGGCTCATTAGCAAGAGGATCGAAACAAGTAGTAGTGATGATTCAATTTCAGGCGTTTTATTACTTTCTTTGCTGGAAAATTTAGGCGAAGTGAAAGAAAAGAGATTGTAGATTTAATATTATCTTTCGAGTGTATGAGTAACTAATATATATGCAGTCCGGTTTCTATTCATGCGGGTTGGTTAGAAAATATATTTTCAAGGTTAGAAAATATAATTTCTAGCGTAATTTACTTACTATATGGAATATTTTCTAAGTTTCGTATAGAGGTATTCATTCTATTACGAGGTACTCTAAAATCTAAATTATCATTTCTGTTACGAGGGGAAAAGAAACGTGGGAAAGTGATTTAGGCAAGGCAACAACGGTGCCGTGTGGTGCGAAGCAGGGTTTTACGTATTTGTACAAATTCACGATTGAATCTTAAAAGACATTATATATGCTTCTATCAATTTTCATTGACATATATATAAAGATAAATAAGAAACACAATATGACCCGACTCTACTATTTAGACGTATGAATATATCTAACTTCGTTACTCTTGCTCATACGGCAAATAATGAATCCTGAAAGCAAACTATGTGAGGAAAAAGTTAGGTCCCTTGACCATTTTTGTTTAACAATTTTTAACGAACGATGGTGGAAGCACAAAGAAGAATTATTTTATCACAATAAATAAATAAAATACAAACAAAAAAATGGAAATAATCATCATATAGATCAATATAGAATTGGTAATGTGAAATTAGAATAGGTAACAAATATTAGCAATATAATATTAAATTTACTGTAATGTGAAAATAAGTTGGATTTGTAGAATTTTAAACGGCTAAGTCAAATGATGGAATCCGGTTACAATAATTGTTTTATTTTATTTATATTAAATATTGAAAAGTTTCAAAATAAAATCCGTGAAAAAATAAAATTTAAAACCATGGAAAAGAAGAATTAAATATATTTTAGCAAGTAAAAAAATTAGTATTATTAATATTAAATTTACATACTAATGTGAAAACAAGTTGGATTTGTAGAATCTTTAACGATTATGACTAAGTCATATAACATGATCCAAAATCCGATCAGTTCTAGCATCATTTTATTAATATAGCATTATTTAAATCTTTAAATAAAAATCCTTAAGAAGACAAAAAGTTTAAAGAAAAAATTAGTAATAATACTAAATCTATAATATGATGTGAAAACAAGTTGAATATCTGGAATCTCTAACAGTCAAATGACGGGATCCAAAATCGGATCAGTTCTCACATCATTTTATAAATTTAGCATTATTTAAATGTTTTTTTTTTTAAATCTTTGAGAAGATAAAAAGTTTTTTTTTTTAAATTAGTAATAATACTAAATTTATAAAATGATGTGAAAACAAGTTGAATATCTGGAATCTCTAACAGTCAAATGACGGGATCCAAAATCCGATCAATTCTCCATCATTTTATAGATACATTATTTACATGTTTAAAAAAAAATCCTTGAGAAGATAAAAAGTTTTTTAAAAAAATTAGTAATAATACTAAATCTATAAAATGATGTGAAAACAAGTTGAATTTCTGGAATCTCTAATAATCAATTACTAAGTCAAATGATGGGATCCAAAATCCGATCAGTTCTCCCATCATTTTATATATATAGCATTATTTACATGTTTTTTAAAAAAAAATCACAAAGTTTTTAGGAAAAATTAGTAATAATACTAAATCTACAAAATGATGTGAAAACAAGTTGAATTTGTGGAATCTCTAACAACTAATGGCTAAGTCAAATGACGGAATCCAAAAGCCGATCAGTTCTCGCATCATTTTATAAATATAGCATTATTTAAATCTTAAAAAAAACTCCTTAAGAAGACAAAAAGTTTTAAGAAAAAATTAGTAATAATACTAAATTTATAAAATGATGTGAAAACAAGTTGAATTTCTGGAATCTCTAATAATCAATGACTAAATCAAATGACGGGATCCAAAATCCGATCAGTTCTCGCATCATTATATATATATATAGCATTATTTACATGTTTAAAAAAAAATCACAAAGTTTTTAGGAAAAATTAGTAATAGTACTAAATCTACAAAATGATGTGAAAACAAGTTGAATTTGTGGAATCTCTAACAATCAATGGCTAAGTCAAATGACGGGATCCAAAATCCGATCAGTTCTCGCATCATTTTATAAATATAGCATTATTTAAATGTTTTTTAAAAAAATCCATGAGAAGATAAAAAAGTTTTTTAAATAAATTTGAAAATGTAAAAAAAAATAGTAATAATACTAAATTTATAAAATGATGTGAAAACAAGTTGAATATCTGGAATCTCTAACAGTCAAACGACGGGATCCAAAATCCGATCAGTTCTCCCATCATTTTATAGATATAGCATTATTTACATGTTTAAAAAAAAAATCCTTGAGAAGATAAAAAGTTTTTTAAAAAAATTAGCAATAATACTAAATCTATAAAATGATGTGAAAACAAGTTGAATTTCTGGAATCTCTAATAATCAATGACTAAGTCAAATGACGGGATCCAAAATTCGATCAGTTCTCCCATCATTTTATAAATATAGCATTATTTACATGTTTTAAAAAAAAATCACAAAGTTTTTAGGAAAAATTAGTAATAATACTAAATCTACAAAATGATGTGAAAACAAGTTGAATTTGTGAAATCTCTAACAATCAATGGCTAAGTCAAATGACGGGATCCAAAATCCGATCAGTTCTCGCATCATTTTATAAATATAGCATTATTTAAATGTTTTTTAAAAAATTCCATGAGAAGATAAAAAAGTTTTTTAAATAAATTTGAAAAGGTAAAAAAAAATAGTAATAATACTAAATCTACAAAATGATGTGAAAACAAGTTGAGTTTATGAAATCTCTAACGATCAATGACTAAGTCTAATGACGGGATCCAAAATCCGTTTAGTTCTCGCATCATTTTATAAATATAGCATTATTACAAAAAAAAAAAAAAAAAAAAAAAAAAAAAAAAAAAAAATCTTAAAATGATGAGAAAAATCAATTTTAATACCGTGAAAAACAAATCCAAAGTTTTCAAAAAAAAAGAAAAATTATAACAATTAAAAAAATAGTAATAATACTATATCATGAAAAATCTTTTTACTAGCGAATCAATAATATTATATCTATATAGACTATTTTAAAGTAGTAAAAGAAAAGCAGAAAATAGGAATTGGTTTTACCAAGTCATTCTCAATCATCCTACGAAACCTTATAGTCTTGTGCTGCTGCACCCACAGGATAACTTGGCGAATCAAGAAAGAAGAGAGGAAGTTGAGGAACCCTACAAAAAAAACTAAAAGGTCAATTAGGAAACAAAGTGATAACCGACAGAGAACATTGTAGGTCAGATCAATTTCTTAAGAATATATGAATGAGCCAAATATTTCATCTAAGATTTATTTGCGTCCAGAAAAAAAAAAAACAAAGATTGGACCTCAAATATATGAATGAGACTATTTTATTTTTCAAAGCAAGTTAGGCTTCAATTATAAAATCCAAAGTTGCGAGGTAAAAAAAAAAAATTGTGGCGAATAGTTCGAAGAAGCAACAAACCTGGCTAATGTCGTGACAATGGTGCGTATGATGTTGCTTGATGCATCCATGGTTTGCGTCACCACCTCCGATTCGGTACAGTACCGCGGGTGAGATTCTCCATGAGCCAGAGATCGTGAAACGCAAAAAAAAACAGAGAGACGGAATCAAAACGGTGACGAAGAGATTTTTGATCAAACACGAGTTACAGTTACGACGGCAATCGGACGATGATGCGGGTGGTCATCGATCGAGTTTGACCGTCTGTAAGAGATCGGAGAATAGAGATTAGCAGAGCTTGCCTCAATAAGAACAGAGAGACTAGAAAGAGAAGGAAGAACAAGGGAGATTGGTGGTTGTTTTGCTTTCGGGAAATCATGGTTTCTTATAGAAAAAAGGTTTCCAACAAAAAAGAAAAGAAAGGGAAAGGTTAGGATTTCAGAAAATAGAAATGTTTCCTTTTTTATCAAAACAAAAAAAACGAACTCAAATTTTAAAAGTTACCGTTACAGTTAACCCGTTACTACCTAACAATTTATTTGATGGGACTTGCGTCGTTTGCTGTGTAACTAGAGATTCAAAAATCGATTACTGTAGATTAAACCCAAAAAAAAAAAAAAAAAAAAAAAGCCAAGATTAAACGGCAAGTAAGAGACCGTATCTCTGCTTCTCCCAACGAGAGAGATTGGACAACTCAAAACTTTTACGTTGCTTCGAATCACTTTTGACCTGAATCTCTTGTAGTTTTCAGTTGATGTGACCGCGACCTCCGGACCTCGTCTCTGGATTGACCTCGCCACACAGCTGAACTCTCTTCCTGGGCCCGTGACCGGCCCATTTACTGGTGTGGCCTCTAATTTTTAATGGGCTTTTATTTGGGCCTACGACTCGTGAAACCCAACACCAACAGCCATTTAAGCTTTAATGGGCTATACATTAATAATACTATTATCTTATCTGAATCATATATGTAGGACCCTGATGGATGCTCTCAGGTCTAGTGGGAGCTACAAATAAATCCAAACCGAAAAGGTAATTACAAAAAAAATAAAGCAAACAAAAACTGGAACGAAGAAGTTCAAGTTGATAACATTAATGAAATTGCTATCATATGATGGTGACGTGATATTATTGTACTCCCGACTTAAAAAGAAAACTATTTAAAACAGACTCTCAAATCTCAATTATTGAATTGAGTGGTTCAGTTTGCATTATTGCTTTTCTTTTTTGTTCGTAACAATAATATTTCAAAAAATTATTATTAGTAGTTATGCAATAACTCACTGTCAGCCACATTTTTATTTTCTGCATGTTTTGGCTGTATTCTATAATTTATCAAAACATTATAATATATAATACATGAAAGAAAATAAGAAAAAAAAATTAAAGGAAAGAAGAATAATAAAAACATTATCACATTCTGTGTCATCTGAGTTTATCAGGAGGAAGGATATGTGATGTGGGGTTCACACAAGATTACCTTTACTCACATGGAAAGTTCAACTATTTCAATTATCTTTATTTGTCTTTATATATTCAAAGTCTAGAACCGTTACATACAGTAAAACCTCTATAAATTAATAATTATTAATTTTTTATAGAAAAACTTTCCTAATATAGTAAAAAAAAATATTAAAAATAAGATTTAATCTTTATAACTAATATTTCTATAAAATAAATTACAATGAAAATAACAATTATCATGTTTTAAAGATAACACTCAAAGATTTTTATATAATAAAAATATTAAAAATGAACTCTAATAAAAAATTAATGTGTAGATATATACATATATTTAGATAATGTTATATAATTATTAATTTATATTATTGATGTGATCATATATTTACAAAGGAATTTCAAAAAAATTATTATTTTATTGTATTATCGAATAGTGTCCAAAATTACACTAGTCCCAACTTGGGACCAGAGAAATTTATTAATTTATAGAGAGTATTAATTTACCGAGTATTAATTTATAGAGGTTATACTGTATTTTTATATGACAAACCAAACAATTAGGAGAGATAAACATATAAATTTTTAGTTTCATATATATAGATAGTTTCCAACTTCAAACATTTAAGGTTGAGCATGAGTAGAGAAGAATGGAATGAAACACAGAAAGATATATACACACATAATTAGGAGTAAGGACATCAAAAATCACATTTCCTAAGACCAAAAAACAAGATTGGGGTAGGAGAATGAACGTACATTCATATAGTACGATTCAACATATACACGGGATCGACGCGGAACATGAAAATAATATAAGGGGGGTACACGTGGCGAGAAGAAGCGCGTGAATCACAGACGCTCCTAATAAATCTCTGGCTCGTCCACTTCCTCTCGTTCGCCTTACATTCAGCCACTAGAAGAAGAGATTGAGAGATTGAGAGAGAGAGAGAGGATCACATTTTTTTCTGAGATTTTGTTTCTTTCATCGGATTCTTTTTTTTTTGTGTGGTTTTCTCGGCGGTGATTACATAATGAGCGGGAGCAGAAGGAAAGGGACGGCGCCGGCTAGTAGGACGCGAGTTGGCAACTATGAGATGGGTCGAACTCTTGGAGAAGGAAGCTTTGCTAAAGTCAAATACGCCAAGAACATCGTCACCGGTGATTTAGCCGCTATCAAAATCCTCGACCGTGATAAGGTCTTCCGTCACAAAATGGTTGAACAGGTTCGTTCGTGTTATAGTGTGTTGATTGAATACGTAACGAAATTTTACGTACGGATTTTTTTTTAATATAATAGTTATAATTACAGAACAGTTTAGTTTCGTGATTAGGGACCTACATGTCCTAGGTAGGTATTAACGTTATACTCTAGTCTAGGTTAATGATTGACTAATATTTATAAACTAATAATTTAAATTTATATGACTGTTGTTGTGTATATACGGATTTGAAGCTCTTTTGGAATCTATATATCATATTAGGACATGGATTTTTTTTTTTTTTTTTTTTTTTTTTTAAGTAGACTAGATTTTGTTTTAGAACTGGCTCGCATCTGAAAAGATTTAGTTTTTGTTATGAACAAGATCTTGGAGATTTAACGAGAGCATATATAATGGAAGTTTCCTTTTTGTTGTTGTTGTTGTTGTTGTGCAGCTTAAAAGAGAAATATCGACGATGAAACTTATTAAACATCCAAATGTTGTTGAAATCATTGAGGTTTGATTTGAAGAAGCTTATCACTTTTTTTTTTTTTTTTTTTAAAATTCCTTAAATTGCTAATATTAGTTTTGAATCTTAAGACGACACCTCTATGTTCTGTTTGTGTGGATATAGGTTATGGCTAGCAAAACGAAGATCTATATCGTTCTTGAGCTTGTCAATGGAGGTGAACTATTTGATAAAATCGTAAGTCACCAAACAAACACTCTTCTTCAATATTTTTTGTCATTTAAAATCAAATTGAGTTTTGATCTGTAACATCGCTAAGAGTTGTCGACAGATGGTGAGAGTTTTAGTAAGTTGTCCCTGTAATCCTGTATATATGAAGATCAGTTCGAATGCAATACTTAGAGTTTCCTTTGTCTGTTTATTCCTTTACTAATGTCATTCTTTTGATTTGTATCGCACATATAGGCGCAACAAGGAAGACTTAAGGAGGATGAAGCTCGGAGATACTTTCAGCAGCTTGTCAATGCTGTGGATTACTGCCACAGTCGAGGGGTCTACCACAGAGATCTCAAGGTCTTCATTTTGTTTCTTCTGTACCTTCTTCATTTTGTTTCTTCTGTACCTTCTTTTCATTTCCTGCGTTATGATATTTATCCTGTTCAAGTTTCATATGCTATGTTGTGTTGCTTGCTACAGCCTGAGAATCTGATTCTTGATGCAAATGGTGTTTTAAAAGTCTCTGATTTTGGGTTGAGCGCCTTCTCACGGCAAGTTCGGGTAATGCCATTTGATGTTTCCATTGGACATCACAGAAACTTCTGCTAATATTTGAATCAAGTGTTCTAACCATTATTCTTTATGAATGCAGGAAGATGGTTTGCTTCACACAGCTTGTGGAACACCAAACTACGTTGCTCCTGAGGTATATACTTACTTTCTAAACTAAAAAAAAAGCAAAAGTATATAGTGTGTTCTGTAGGCGCTCCAAAGATGGAATCATATATTCATATATATAGGCTCTAATTTCTAAGGCATGTTTGTTTGACTTGCGGCCAGGTTTTGTCGGACAAAGGCTATGATGGAGCAGCAGCAGATATCTGGTCTTGTGGTGTAATTCTATATGTGCTCATGGCTGGTTACTTACCTTTTGATGAGCCTAATCTCATGACATTATACAAACGTGTAAATTTTCTCTTCCTCTGCTTCTTCTTACTTACTTTTTTCCTCAGTACTTTTCTAATCTCATCTTTGGTGTACTTCAGATATGCATGGCTGAGTTTAGCTGCCCACCATGGTTCTCTCCAGGTGCCAAGAGAGTCATTAAGCGTATTCTCGAACCCAGCCCTGTAACCGTAAGCAACTCTTACATGAATGCATAGTTGTGAATTTGAGACTTTAGATGCTGTCAACTTTAAGATCAAAAATGTGCAAGAGCTTAACAATACTTTGTTTTTTCTTTGTTTCTTTATTGCAGAGAATAAGTATTGCAGAGTTACTAGAAGATGAATGGTTCAAGCAAGGATACAAACCGCCATCATTTGATCAAGATGATGATGACATAACCATAGATGATGTTGACGCTGCTTTCAGTAACTCCAAGGTTAAAAAAAAAACAACCTCCATTTTCCCAATATTCTCTGTAGTTCATTTAAAGTAAAGTAACTTATATTACTCTGTTGTTCTGCTACTATAGGAATGTCTTGTGACAGAGAAGAAGGAGAAACCGGTATCCATGAACGCTTTCGAACTTATCTCTAGCTCAAGAGAGTTCAGTCTTGAGAACTTGTTTGAGAAGCAAGCCGTACGAACTCTTTTTCTACTTACTATATGTTTCGATTGTCTAATATCATAAGCATACACGGGATAGTCTAACTAAAGCTGTTCTTTTTTTGTTGTTGTTGCAGCAACTTGTGAAAAAAGAGACGCGGTTTACTTCTCAACGATCTGCGAGTGAGATTATGTCGAAAATGGAAGAAACAGCAAAGCCGTTAGGCTTTAATGTCCGTAAAGACAACTACAAGGTTTGTTCGTTCGTCTTCTTGATTTTGTCTGTGTCAAATTATGTCTTTGTGGCTCCAACGTTATAAAACATTGTTTGATAAAATCGCAGATAAAAATGAAAGGAGACAAAAGTGGTCGTAAAGGTCAGCTCTCCGTAGCTACAGAGGTAAGAAGAAAGATAGGTTTTGGTGATAACAACACTCCGGTTTGGTGAATACTGTTGTTTATCTAACTGATTTGGTTTGTTCATCGGTTTAATAGGTGTTTGAAGTTGCGCCATCGTTGCATGTGGTAGAGCTTAGGAAAACCGGCGGTGATACCCTCGAGTTTCACAAGGTATGTTACAGTTCAATTTTTATCCGGTTCAGATCCGGTTAACCCCTCGAATAATTCGTTTATGTTTGAAATATGTTTTGCAATTTGCAGTTCTACAAAAACTTCTCATCTGGATTAAAGGATGTGGTCTGGAATACTGATGCAGCCTCTGAAGAACATAAGCAATAAGATATAATAACAAGTTGTTTATCAATTCAGATTTAAAAAAAAAAAATTCAAGTTGAACTCGTATAATGAATAGTTAAATTTGGCGTTGGTAAATTTGGAATATATTGCTAACAAAAAAAAGCCAAACTTATTAGAATTGGGCTTATATTGAGGAGGTATAGATCCATAGGTTAGCCCCTTCTTAGCCATATGCGATCTTCCTCAAAACTCGGTTTTGGCTTACTTTTATGTTTGACTCAAACGTGCAAGTCAAACAGTTAAATTAGTCAAACGTCCAATAAATAAAATGTATCGTTGCGTCATAGTCGGGAAGTTCACTAATTGAGTATAGTTGAAACAGTATTGTCACTTTATGGCTACGGTTTCGGCAAGTGGCAACAATTCACTTCGCAATTACACAATACCGATATGGGATACAATGATAACATAATTAAGACAGGCAACAAAATAAATTAACTGGAAAACAACGTACAAAGTGTGAATCTAGATTGTTTTATTTTTAATAATGGATGGGTTAAGAAACTGAAATTCTAAAAGTTAATTTTTATGCTTTATAAATATATATTACACACATAAAAAATGTTGTATATAGCCAATGATAAGGCTATAAATTGTCCATGTCAATGATAAAAACTTGGAAAGAAATTGTGGCGGACAAAAGACCTTAAAATTTGTCGCTACTTTGTTGCTAAATCCATAGATGTTTCAAAACAGACGACTATGATTTGGCAACAGAAACATGTGTAACAGATAAATTGGTTGCGTATTAGAAATTTAGCATAATAAATCTATAATAGTCGATATAAAAAGATAATCTAGTAAACATTTTGTCGTGGTATTGTAATAGATTAGTACTGTGATTCAATATTATCCATTTAAATGGTTTTCAAACAAACACTGTATCATCTACTTTAATCGTTAAAAATAAATAGATTAATTTTAATTTAAGGAGTAATTCATTTTTTTTTTATAGGAGTTAAGCCTACCCATCTGTTATCATTCAGCGTACTAAAGTACTACAGTACTATGCATATAATATTACACGGCCAAAATAAACCCTTTTATCGATATAGTTTTAAGTAGACTAATATCGTTTATTTATGTTGCAACCATTTAAATTGTTAGTCCTTTTTTATATTTTTTGGATAGTTGTGAAAATATATGTACATACATTGACATTCATACATTGATGACGGACTGGTTTCTAGTTAGTTGGTATTAAGCCGACCAACATTAATTGTTGGTTTATGTCCACACATGGGCACCAGTCCACCATTCAATATCATCATTACCCCATTTTATTTTACAAATTAATACTTAGATTTGATCTGTTTGTTAATTAGTTCTCCACTGTTTACATATGGTCATTTATACTGTACATGCATACACATAAACCTAAAAATATGTATTACTTATTAGCATATGATGATGACCTGGATCGTTGTTATATTGAAGTTGGAGAGTTGGTACGTACTGTCGAAACATGTGTTTTGTTGTAATAATCACGATTATTTATCAAAACGACGTCGTAGGATGTTGTATTTTTCTCTGTAATTTCCTAATATGTATCGAGTTACTGTCTTATTTTTGTCTTTGTAATAATCGATAGCTTGGAACATTCTTTAGAGAAAACGTATGCTTTTTGGTACTCGTTTTAATTATTCTTTAAGTATGTCAAGATAGGTAAGATAACAAAATAGATTTGGTATTCTTACGCTAATAGTAATAAGTTGCTGGTTGAAATGATTTTCAGTTTTTCACACTACTGCCCACGAAATATACGGAATGTTTTTTTTGGTTGGTTTGCTTTCGCATAAATTAAAAAGTTCTTTCAAAATGGAAAGAAGATGCAAAATAAGCAAAGATCCAAAGATATTAATTATGAATGATTGGATATACGTTAATAATTTATACGACACTATAAATATTTACAGAAACCATTTATCAATAACTTTATTATGATCTTATTGAAAAACAAAACAGAGATAAGTCCACTTTGACCTAAAATCCGATCATTTTCACCTACAAAGCTACAAGGCTACAACTACCACCATTTGAGATTCTGAGGTCCATGTTGAACATCTTGACACAATCACTTTTATTATGTATATAAATTATACTCGAAAATATATATACAAACCCAGCAGTAATTAATGACTTCTTTACAAAAATATTTATTAAAAAAATATGGTAAATAATTTATTACATCAACGTCTTAATGAAGACAGCAAGATTAGACATAAATTGATAATGACAACAAAATTGGAACAGCCAATACGGATGGTATATATATATAATGAAAAAATAAAGAAATCGAAATGTGCTAATATTGATAGGTAATAATAGTATGTAACTCATTATGAGATTACCATGGCCCATAATAAGGAGTTTGTATCCATGAGGGATACATTTTTATATATAAAAAAAAGAACAAACTTGGATTTTTGGGGACACGCTTTCGTCTACCACTGTAATTGCAAATTGGACAGCAAACGCTTCTCATTGAATGAAAGAAACGTTTCTCGAACACGTTTCTTCCTTTCAATTTACATTCGATTGATCATCCCGAAATTTCTCTCACTCGATTTTGTATACACATATACGCTTGCTAATTGCTATTCTAATGAAGGTTAAACAATAATAGAAAGTTTTGGGTTTATGAGAAATTATAGTAGTAGACTTGTCTCTGAGTAACAAATTAATTAGGTTATAAACAATAATAGAAAGTTATAAGATGCCTATATTTTGATGTATGAAACCCCAACTTATGATCTACCATATGACTTATGAGATTCAGCTGGAATATGCTAGACTTTTTTTTTGTGTGAAAATGTTACTCCATTTATAACTTGCATTGTTTGTGTGAACAAAACATGACAAAATAATCTGACTAGTTAATTTAAATATCAAGGTCCCATGTAAGTAGTTGAGCTAATAGTAGTATCTCGGAACCACCCACCATTAAATTCGAATATTATTCCATCTTTTTTTATTTTATTTTTAATCTTATTTCTCTTTCTTGCACTTAATAGCAACTCTATATATCTCTCCATCCCTACTTGCCCTAATTTCACCAAAATCCTCCTAATTCACTTGTTTTAGAATTTCCATTCTCGTTTTCTCTCTCTCTTTCTCTTTCTCTAAATTTGTGTATCGTTTAATCATTAACATTGTCCTTCAATCTTTGGTTCCAGTTTAAAATATTTCGAACCAAAAGCGTTATACTGATCATGGAGAGAACAAATAGTATAGAAATGGATCGAGAGAGATTAACGGCGGAGATGGCGTTTCGAGATTCATCATCGGCTGTTATAAGAATCCGTAGGCGTTTGCCGGATTTGTTAACGTCCGTTAAGCTCAAATACGTGAAGCTTGGACTTCACAACTCTTGCAACCTCACCACCATTCTATTCTTTCTTATCATTCTTCCCTTAGCCGGAACCGTGCTGGTTCAGCTAACCGGTTTAACGTTGGATACGCTCTCCGAGCTTTGGTCTAACCAGGCGGTTCAACTCGACGGGGCCACGAGACTCGCCTGCTTGGTTTTCCTCTGTTTCGTTTTGACCATCTACGTGGCTAACCGGTCTAAACCGATTTATCTAGTTGACTTCTCCTGCTACAAACCGGAAGAGGAGCGTAAAATATCGGTGGATTCCTTCTTGACGATGACGGAGGAAAACGGATCGTTCACAGAAGACACGGTTGAGTTCCAGCAAAGGATCTCGAGCCGGGCCGGTTTAGGAGACGAGACTTATCTGCCACGTGGCATTACCTCAAAACCGCCGAAGCTGAATATGTCTGAGGCACGTGCCGAAGCTGAAGCCGTTATGTTCGGAGCCTTAGATTCCCTCTTCGAGAAAACCGGAATTAAACCGGCAGAAGTCGGAATCTTGATTGTAAACTGCAGCTTATTCAATCCGACGCCGTCTCTATCGGCCATGATCGTGAACCATTACAAGATGAGAGAAGACATCAAAAGCTACAACCTTGGAGGAATGGGTTGCTCCGCCGGATTAATCTCAATCGATCTCGCCAACAATCTACTCAAAGCAAACCCTAATTCCTACGCTGTCGTGGTGAGCACGGAAAACATAACCCTAAATTGGTACTTTGGAAATGACCGGTCAATGCTTCTCTGCAATTGCATCTTCCGGATGGGCGGAGCCGCTATTCTCCTCTCTAATCGCCGACAAGACCGGAAGAAGTCAAAGTACTCGCTGGTCAACGTCGTTCGAACACATAAAGGATCAGACGACAAGAACTACAATTGCGTGTACCAGAAGGAAGACGAGAGAGGAACAATCGGTGTCTCTTTAGCTCGAGAGCTCATGTCCGTCGCCGGAGACGCTCTAAAGACAAACATCACAACTTTAGGACCGATGGTTCTTCCGTTGTCCGAACAGTTGATGTTCTTGATTTCGTTGGTCAAAAGGAAGATGTTCAAACTGAAAGTGAAGCCGTATATTCCTGATTTCAAGCTAGCTTTCGAACATTTCTGTATTCACGCAGGCGGTAGAGCGGTTCTTGACGAAGTGCAGAAGAATCTGGATCTCAAAGATTGGCACATGGAACCTTCTAGAATGACTTTGCACCGGTTTGGTAACACTTCGAGTAGCTCACTTTGGTATGAGATGGCTTATACCGAAGCTAAGGGCAGGGTTAAAGCCGGTGATAGACTTTGGCAGATTGCGTTTGGGTCGGGGTTTAAGTGTAATAGTGCGGTTTGGAAAGCGTTACGAGCGGTCTCGACGGAGGAGATGACTGGTAACGCGTGGGCTGGTTCGATTGATGATTATCCGGTTAAAGTTGTACAATAAACGGTTGAACCGGATAATTATTATATATGTAATTGTGTTCTTCTTGATTGTTTTTTTTTTTTTTGATTTTATTTTTTTAATGTAAGTTGTCGACTGAAAATATATATAATTTAATTAATTTTATGGATGTGTGTTTGGTATACGTTAGTTGGTTTTTTTGATACTTTTGGTAAACCAGAAATATGAAAACTTATCTCTAGTCAAACAGAATTCTAATCCACACTATCTATGTGTTCACACACACCCATAACTCCATAGATCACATATAACTTGCACAATAGCAAAAACGACGCTGGCTCCAATTAATTGCACTTTATTTAACTACTTTTTTTTTTCTTTTCTTTTTTGAGAAGTCGTGGTGCAGATTCACTCTTGACAACAATTTGGAAAAATTAGTGACCAAATGTTATCCACTAGTTTAAAATTGTTAATAAGAGAATCCAAGAATTATACTACTATTATATAACAAACAGTTCCATTACGAAAAGTTATCTTAGTTCTTGAAAGTCTTGATCCATGATAATAAGTTAATAACAATGTACGGTCGTCTTGAACCAGTAGTTCGGTCAACAACTTGTCTAGGTCGAGGTGGTTGTACTTGTACCATCATCTGCATTACTGGTTTGCTGCCAACATATAACAACTAGAAAAGCAAAAATGAAAAAAAAACACATAAATTTTATAAAAAGCCATGTCAGTTTAATCAGTGTCTTTACTAGTCTTCAATGCACTAGACCTTTCAACACATTAAATGAAACACGTTTTCCACTTTTTCCAGGAGGCTGATTACTTCACCTTACCACGGTTGAAGTACTTTTGTTGTACAGTGCTTCGTAGATCACTTTAAGGCCCATTGGGCCGTTTAAGAAAATATCATTACCTCTTCGCGTGGTGTGAATTGTGATCATCTATGACGCACCCTTTAAAGTCTTACCATACACTTTAATTCCCGTAAGTTTAGGTCCATTAACGTGGAAAGCCTATATAAATTATGGGCCATAAATCCAAAACTTGCAATCCCCTCCGTTCTGATTCCGCAGAATCTAACTACATGCCGTTTGTAGAGTTTCACCTTGCGAAACATTTGTGTTTTATTTGCTCCAACATACACTGGAGTAGTAGTAAACTTGTTAATTAGATTTTCTGTTTTTATAGGTTAATTTGACATTATATATATAATTTCACATTTCAGAAAGAAAAAAAAACTATATATATAATTTGGGGGAATCTAAGCATGTTTGTGATATCAGAGGTGAAAGTGATAAAGAATTGTGTCAAAAGACAAGACTAGTGATGTTGGGGAATCATGTCACATGGGTGATGTCCTCTTCTCGTGTTTCAAGTAGCAAAAGTTGCAGCTTTTTTTTTGCCTTTTTAGCTCATTCTCAAAAGGTTTAAGAGTCTCTCGCTTTTGTATCAAAATCACCAAAAAAACGTAAATTCTGGAGCCAAAGTGGAAGATTCAAACTTTTTATCCAATTTTTAAGCCTGCAAAAGGCCAAAAAATAAGATCTACAAGCCATTCATTTATAAGAAACAGAAATATTTGTAGATGTCACTGTTTTTGTTTTTCTCTTTAAACGATTTGGTCATTGCAATATGTTAGTTTTAAGAATGCAAATAAATATATATTTTTTAAAAAAAATCCAGTAATAATAAATTAAAATCATTTAACATTTCAAAAATCTTCAAACTTACAGATCAGTCGGTTAAATAAACTTTCCTTCCAAGGACAACTCAACCTCAACGTCGTCAACGACACAATTATAAATGTTTTTTTTTTTCTCTTCTGAAAAACTAATAATTAAATAAAAGCGACGAAAGATCGTGACCGTTGATTTGGAATCACCAAACAAATCATCTAAGCCAATTCCTAAAGTCACTAGTAGACGCTGGAGGGATCTCAGCAACACCATTAGACTCGGTGCAACATGAAGAGTAATTCGATTGTTGGTCTAACAGTCCACCAAAATGTGAACCAGCCACACTCTTGAAGCTTGGACTCCTTAAGCTAATATTGTCCTCATCATACTCCGGTGGTGGTGGAATCGGATACGAGAGCCGTTTCTTGACCGAACCCGCACGGTCCCTCTCGGGAGTCGAGGGTCGTTGCTTCGGTGCACTCTGAGACCGGATCCTGGCCTTAGCTGATTCCGTACTTGCCATGTAATTAGGCAACAATGATGCATTATTAACCATTGTGGTACTAATGCTACATCCACTCCTAGCTGTGAAACTATAATTAGACCTCAAGCTTGGTGTGTTTGATGTATAACTGTAAGCTTCTCGGTCCCGGTCTTCCCTCGGGTCTCTCTGGCACCGCGGACTAGCTGACCGAATATGTATTGGTCTAGACTTAGCCGGAGATGGAGTGGCTGGGAAATTATTGCGGGATTGGTAATGGTGGCTAGTTCTTGATGGGGAACTAGGTCTTTGGCTACGACTCGGGCTTCCGGTTCTTGCTCTTGAGTAAGGCTGTGAAGTGTCGATCTCAACGGTTTTAACTGAAATCCTTTGGTCAACTGAAGCTCTACTACTAGGTCGTTTATCCCACGGTCTAGTAGCCATCCACCGGTCCAGCCATTTTGGTCTTTCCTCCTCCAGTTCTGCCTCGTGATCTCCTCCCGCGGATTGGTTACCAACCGCTCTCCACATCTTCCATTGAAACAGAAACGGTCTTATCAACAAGCTCAATATATATATACTATAAGCTTCTTCTTTTGCCAGATTAGTAATTTTACCTGTTGAGAGAAAGCCTGAGACAAATTAGTCTTCTCCTGTCTCAATGCTGTGTCTCGTCTCCGTTGTAGCATCGCTTTCACTTCGTCTATCGTGTGTGGTCTGTCATCCCAATCTTCCGCAACGCTGCTTCCTTCTCTTGACTGTACCAAATACATAATCAAATTAACATAGTCACCAGATATATTATTATTAAACTGTGGGGATAATTTGAAAGTATACCATAAATGCAAAAACGTAAACACAAATGGAAAACGTAAACAAAACAATCAAGGCACACATATTTTACAGAACCAATCTGAGTGCCTAAATTAGACAGGCATGCTAAAAACTGCTTAACCATATTTGTAACTATAAAGTAAAACATGTCTATAATTATTAAAACATCAATAAATTATGCTATAGTTTAGGCAAGGCCTATAAGGCTATAGGAATTACTACTAACCATGGATTGTCGATCTGAAATATCTTGAAGATAACGAGACTCAAAACCAGTGTGGGAGTCGCTGAAGGCGGATTTGCGACTACCGTCATGAGACAAGCGTTTGCGTTGGTCAAGCACACGAGACTGGACTCGAACCAGAGCTTGCATACACCTTAAAGTCATTTTGGCTTGCTTTCTCACATTATGACCCCTTACCAATGCTTGTAGCTTCACTAACCCTTTCAATGCTCGTAATGCTCTTCTTGCCTAATCCATACACCACCATATTAGGAAGAACAAAACAGCTTGGATCAAAATAGAACAAATAAAAATCTAAATCTTTTACTGTTAGATCTTGATGTTAATCTTATTATTCTTATATATGTGACACATCACTGTCACAATAAAGTGGTCTATAACTCAATATTGTTAATTAATTTTGCTCACCAAATATCCTCTGAAAGAAGTTTGGATAACAACAGCAGCATAATTTTCTCTAGCGTAATAAGCCCGCCTCGGTGCGACCACCTTAGATGCTGACGTGGCGACGGAGGAGACGGCAGACGAGGGTTTTCCGGCGTTCGATGGCGTCGTCGTGGTTGCGTTACTCGGTGCTGTCTCCGGGGAGGTTTGCGAGTTTACGTTAACTGATTCTTGCGGTGGTAGCGGCGGAGAGATACCAGAAGGCTTCAACGGAGATTCCTGAGTCGCCGGTTTTCTAAATAACCACCGTCTCTTCTCTCTCTTCTGTTCAAAAAAACAGAGCAAAACAGATATTTTGTTATATAAAAAAAGTCTCAAACTATAATACGGAAGAGAGCGAATAACAAGATCTAGAAAGAAAGAAGGAACCTTTTCATCATCATCTTCGACTTCGTTATTATGTTCTTTCTTGGTCGGAGATCGGAAAGCTCGCTTCACGGCGGTAAGCCAAGAAGAAGAAGAAGAAGAGCCGCTCTTTTTCCCCATGGCCGTTTTTTACTTTTTGGTGTGGGAAGATGAAAGATCACTCAGTCACTGCTCTATTATTAACAACAAACAACACACCATTGTCTTTGTGTGTGTTTGAGTGTTCCGTGAAGTTGAGATTTACTTTTAGATTTTTGCAAGAAATAAGGAGAGAGAGAGAGAGAGACAGCAAGTACAGATAATCTTTGGTTGCTTGCTTGTGTAAGAACTTGCTCTGACCACCTCTTTTACTGCAACCACGACACCGATGACTGTGTTAGTATTTTTCTTTCTTTTTAATAATTCTATCTATTACTTATATTATTTTGTTTGCATCGATATTAACATGCATATATTCGTTATGGGGTCCGTCCATGTTGATTGATGATATATACCGTGCGGGGTAATATGCGTAGCTACGGAGAGAGACAGAGAGAGATGGCACGTTGTTTTTTAAATTAGCTCGTTAATCTATAAATTTCTTTTAATGACTTTCATAATGAATTCTTAATTTATTAGAGCATGCGTATTTTTTTAAAAATCATACAGAAAAGGGTATAAAGGCCTAACTTTAAGAAAGCCCAATAATTGGCATAAGAATTATAAATGGGCCTTACTTTAATGGCCCATATACTTGGTTGGAGACGAAGCTTTATAAGAGTCTCCCGTCTCTGTATCCAAAACCCTAGCCAAAGTTTGTTTTCTTCTCTCGAGCCGCGTTGCGAAAGCATTTTCGATCGTTGTCTAAGGTACTCGACGACTCTCCATTTCCTTGTATCGTAGATCTTTGTTAGCTTTTTGCTCTCTCTGTTATGTCATCATCGTTTTGGTTTTTAAATAGATCTAAAGTTTCGATTTTTGGATTCCGATTTGTGAATAATAAGGCGACTAATACTTTGTTGTTCGTTTCAGGAAAAAAAGAAAATGTCGACAGTGGGAGAGCTTGCTTGCAGCTACGCTGTTATGATCCTCGAGGACGAGGGTATTGCTATCACGGTATCCTTCTTTCCCACTTTTGTTTATTATCTCCATTGTCTAAATCTGAACTGGTCTCTTTGTATTGGTATTGAAGTTTAAGGATTAGGAGCCCTTTCTGGTTACGTCATAGTCAAAAATCTGTTTTTTTTTTTTGTTTTGTCTGAAGATTGCTTGATCTGTTGTTGTTAGTCTAATATTTTGTTATAGCTTGAGTTGTCAAGTATTTAAAGTTTGATGATTTGACTGGTATAGTTTTATTGTCAAGAATTGAACAAGTAGTGTTTTTGTTTTTGTCTGAATTATGTTTGTATTGGTGTGTTGATTTGGATGAAGATCTTTGCTTCTGTTTGCTTACTACGTCATTGATTTTTGTGTTGATAGGCTGACAAAATCGCTACTTTGGTCAAATCTGCTGGTGCTAATGTTGAGTCTTACTGGCCAATGTTATTCGCCAAGATGGCTGAGAAGCGTAACGTGACTGATCTCATCATGAACGTTGGTGCTGGTGGCGGAGGTGGTGCACCAGTTGCAGCTGCTGCTCCAGCTGCTGGTGGTGGTGCTGCAGCTGCAGCTCCTGCCGCTGAGGAGAAGAAGAAGGTAAATGGAATAATAAGATGTAGTCACTTTTTTTTACCCTAACGAAGAGTGTTTGTTGTGGTCATTTTTATCTAATTTTGTTTAAATTTATTCTTTGTAGGAGGAACCAGCAGAAGAGAGTGACGAAGATTTGGGTTTCGGCTTGTTCGATTAAGCAGCATTTACTTGTTTTCTCCTTCCTTACTTCGTAGTTTGCTTTTATCGTTTTAAGACTATATTTTGTCGTTTAAAGGTCTATTGAGCTTCGTAGTTACTCTTTTGGTTTGTTTAAAAGGTCTATTGATCTTCGTTTTTCGAATCATATGTTGGATAACTTAAGTTTCCATTACTCAGGATTTTGTTTGCTTTTCTTCTTTGAAACCGTTCGAGATATATAGTCTACATCTAGGCTAATAAACGTCAAACAATGAAAGAATATATCATATAATATAGAAATATGATCGTGTCTAACAAAATGTAATTCAAACTCACTTAAGTTTGGTTATATAACAATCTCATGTGATAGTTAGGCCATTGCCGTTGCTATAGTTGCCGAGTGGTTTAGACCCTCCTCTCTTCGACAAGGCATGTGGGTTGCGAAACATATTTGAACATATATGGTGTTGTTTGGATGTTAGGTATCTGCCTTTCTTTTCTGTCTTCTGCAGTTTGTACATTTGTACGTCTATTGGCATAAGTTCCAAATGGTGAAAATGATATGGGATAATTAATTAATTTAATTGAAAGGTAAAGTTAGACAATAGGAAGAAAACCCAAAGTAAAAGTTTAGAATTATACAACTATTATTTTATTCATATTTTTTTTAAAAAAAATATTATTATTTTATTCATATGCGCATGGTTTAATTCAATTTCCTTGTTTTAAAGTCACAAGTAGTTGCATCTGTAACTCTTACCTGCAAACTATTGGTTATGAGAATAGTTTACCATATTTTTGTAATTCCATTTTTTTTCTTAGCACTCATATGATTTTTGAGAAAGTAATTCCGGGAATATGTAATGTACAATGTTAAAATAAAAAAGCATGTGCTGCTATTCTGGTAAGATCTTTGTTAACAACCATAAGCGAATTTAAGAAGAAAAGTGATATTGTGTAGAGTAGTTTAGTTAGGATTGTGATAGAGAGATCCGATCTTCAAATAAAAAGATTGGATAAAAACTGAAACATTGGTATTATCGAAAAAAATAGGAGTTGGGTGGGTCCAAAATCCAAATCAAATGCGAGTGAGTGTTAATAAGAGAGAAAAGGGCTTCTCTTCTCTTCAACTTTCTCTCTGCCTCTTGTTTTGTTTAGCTCTTCCAACTTACCAAACTCTCTCTCTTGTTCTCTCCGCCCTCTCTCTCTAATTATATATTGAGATTTTCTGATCCAATTGGCCTCTCCATTCGATTATGGCGATGGCATTCACTCCAACCAAGCTCACTGCCACCCTCCCTCTCCATGGATCTCAAGAGAATCGTCTCTTGCTCCCGATCCGATTGTCTCCTCATTCTTCTTTCCTCGGATCCACCCGTTCCCTCACCGCTCATTCTTCTCGCAGGCTCAATCACGCTCACGCCACACGTCGTTCTCCTCCTGTCGTTGGTGTCCAGGAAGTTGTCAAGGAGAAGAAGAAATCCATCAATAGCCTGGTATTACTAATGCTCTCTTTGTCCTAAAGTCTTATACTTTGTTACTAAGGTGGAGTAAATTGTATACGTAATTACCAGATTCGTGTTCATTCTACTGATCCTAGCTAGTATTTATCGAACTCTGTGACAGAATTGTTCATTCTAGGACTTAAAGTTGGAAGCTTTTTATATTTCTATGTGCCTTGAATTTGTTGAAATGATTTAGGAATTTGATGAAAATTTATGATTTTTTTTTAGTTGATAACCAAAGAGGAAGGATTGGTCTTGTATGAAGACATGATACTAGGTAGATCATTCGAAGACATGTGTGCTCAAATGTATTACAGAGGAAAGATGTTTGGTTTTGTTCACTTGTACAATGGCCAAGAAGCTGTGTCCACTGGCTTCATCAAGCTCTTGACCAAGTCTGATTCCGTGGTCAGCACTTACCGTGACCACGTTCACGCTCTCAGCAAGGGTGTCTCTGCTCGTGCTGTGATGAGTGAACTCTTCGGGAAGGTCACCGGATGCTGCAGAGGTCAAGGTGGATCCATGCACATGTTCTCTAAAGAACACAACATGCTTGGTGGATTTGCTTTTATTGGTGAAGGGATTCCCGTGGCCACTGGTGCTGCGTTTAGCTCAAAGTACAGAAGGGATGTCTTGAAACAGGACTGTGAAGACGTCACTGTTGCGTTTTTCGGTGACGGTACTTGTAATAACGGACAGTTCTACGAGTGTCTGAACATGGCTGCTCTCTGGAAATTGCCTATTATCTTTGTTGTGGAGAATAACTTGTGGGCGATTGGGATGTCTCACTTGAGAGCGACTTCTGACCCCGAGATATGGAAGAAAGGTCCTGCTTTTGGGATGCCTGGTGTTCATGTTGACGGTATGGATGTGTTGAAGGTGAGGGAAGTGGCTAAAGAGGCAGTCACTAGAGCTAGAAGAGGAGAAGGTCCAACCTTGGTAGAATGTGAGACTTACAGATTCAGAGGGCACTCTTTGGCTGATCCCGATGAGCTCCGTGATGCTGGTAATAAAATCTCTCCTTCCTTCTACTTCTTTACTGCTTCTTGAAGCTTATAGTAGTGTATATATCTTAGAATTGAACAAACCTTAAAGTTTAAAGCATTTTTGATGGGTTACATTTGAATTTGGTTACAATCTTATTTTTTTTGGCAGCTGAGAAAGCCAAATACGCGGCTAGAGACCCGATAGCAGCACTGAAGAAGTATTTGATAGAGAACAACCTTGCGAAGGAAGCAGAGCTAAAGTCGATAGAGAAGAAGATAGACGAGTTGGTGGAAGAAGCAGTTGAGTTTGCAGATGCAAGTCCACAGCCCGGTCGCAGTCAGTTGCTAGAGAACGTGTTTGCTGATCCAAAAGGGTTTGGAATTGGACCTGATGGACGATACAGATGCGAGGACCCCAAGTTTACTGAAGGCACAGCTCAAGTCTGAGAAGACATGTTTAACCACAAGCTGTCTACTACTCCCGTCTTTGGCTTCTGTTTAATGTTTCCATATATCTCATTAAGTTAAATTTCACAGAGAATCAGTTTGAATCATTTGAACTTTTTGTTGGGTGTTACTAAATTATCACAAGGTTCTTCATATTGTTTTACTATATGTGATCCTCTTTGCTGTAAACAAAATGAAAATGTTATCGGATTCTACTCAAGTTCCTAACTAAGTTATCGAAAAAAGAATATAAGATGAAGATCTCTAAAATCCCTAGTTGCAAAAGTCATGTCAAAGTCTCGAAGATAAGCCTGTTTGGTTATGCAACTTACACTCGTGATTAGTTTACAAGCACACTCATTTTTCAGATAATCCGTCAAAAATGTTGGATATTCAACTTATAGATTTCAGGTGTTATTGAAGCAAGGTTATTTAGATAATGGCATTGACTGTTGCGTTGATCAAATTTTCATCACTTGGTTATAATTTTTAAATAATGGCATTACATGTTTGGATCTCTAAGTTACCTTATTTACCAAAAAATAGTTGTGGTTTGTATGTACAGTAGAACCTCTATGAATTAATACTCTTTAAAATTATAAAGGATACAAATTAACATATTTTTCCTATCCTAAGTTGTGTTAGTGTAATTTTGGACACAATTTGATAAAATAATAAAACAATAATTTTTTTGAAAATTCTTTATAAAGATATGGTCCCATCAGTAACATAAATTAATAATTATATAAAATTATAAAATATATATATATATATATACACACTAATTTTTGTTAGAGTTCATTTTTAATATTTTTACTATATAAAACACATTTGAGTATTCTCCTTAAAATATGATAACTATTATTTTGCAAAAGTTTCTTTGGTTCAGTGGGGTTATGAGTATTATTGAAGCCTCATGGTTCATGGGTTCGATACGCCGATAAGATCTTTTTTTTTTTTTTGTTATTTTTCGTATTAAGAGCAGCTTTTTTTTTTTTTTTTTTTACAACTAAGAGCAGCTCTTATGTAAAATAACCCGGATTTTAACGGGTCAGAAGAAAGACCCGATTTGTCGTCGTAATTTCGATTTTGTATTTTTTATTTTATTTTTATTGTTTCCTGTCAAATTAATTTTATTTTATTTTGACTCTCTCTCTCTCTGTTTCGATAATGGCGGCCTCCTCCTGCTTCGCAATTCCCTTATCTTCTTCTTCTTCTTCTTCACGAACGTCTCACAATGCCATTCCCAAATACAAAACCCTAATCTCTTCTTTTTACTTAGAATCCCTGAAACCTCAATTCCCTTCTTCCAATTCTTTACACTTCTCTTCTCTTTCTCGTCCCTTTGTAGCCCAGCCTAAGGTCTCTTCTTCAGAATTATCAGTTGTAAATGAAGTTGAAGAAGAATCCAAAACTGGAAATGGAGAAACTGATGGAGACACTGTCGTCTTCGAAGCAGCAGCAGCAGCACCAGTAAAGAAACCAAGACCTTGCGAGCTATACGTGTGTAATATCCCAAAAAGCTATGACATTGCTCAGCTTCTTGAGATGTTTCAGCCTTTTGGCACTGTAATCTCCGTTGAGGTATAATTTTGTGTTTAATCAAACATCTTTGTCCTCACCAGTTTATGTTTGACTGTGTGGCTCTGATTCTTATCCAAATATTTTGTTGATCCCACAATGCCTTTTAAGAAATTTCAAACTTTTTTTTACTCTTTTTGAACTTTGTTTCAATTAGAAGATCAATAATATCCACAGTGTAATCTGAAAGTCCTTAGCTTTATCTTCCCATCAAGACGAATCAAACTTTTAATAATGAGAGGTTTGTGGTATTACTTGATATGATCTGGCAGGTATCGCGAAATCCTCAGACGGGAGAGAGCCGTGGAAGCGGATACGTTACAATGGGTTCTATGAACTCTGCCAAAATCGCCATTGCTTCTCTTGATGCAAAAGTAAGATCTTTGGAAACCATGAAAAAACTCTCTTTCTTTTTGCTTCTTCATTGAGCTAAGTTAAAGTTGAGTTGCTTTTGGTTTCTTGCAATGAAGGAAGTAGGCGGTAGGGAAATGCGGGTTAGGTATTCTGTTGACATGAATCCAGGAAACAAAAGAAACCCTGAAGTCTTGAATTCAACTCCAAAGAAGATTCTCACGTACGAAAGCCAATACAAGGTTTATGTCGGAAATCTCCCTTGGTTCACACAGCCTGATGGTTTGAGAGAACACTTTAGCAAGTTTGGGACAATCGTAAGCACGAGAGTGTTACATGACCGTAAGATTGGTAAAAACAGAGTCTTTGCCTTTCTTTCTTTCACAAACAGTGAAGAACGTGACGCGGCTCTATCATTGAATGAAACAGTTAAGTTCGTTATCCATTAAAGGATCTTGAAATAAAAACCTCTCTGCTCTATTGTTTCCTTTTAACACACAATCTCTCTTTGCAGGAATATGAAGGTCGCAGGATCATTGTCAGACAAGGTGTTGAAAAGAGCGATGCGTGAACCAACAACTGTTTTGTTTTTGCTGTAGTAATGTCTTCTGATTTCTTTAACGAGGTCTCAAGAAGTAACCTTTACATATTATATCGATCTCGATTTTGTTCATCACCCGTTATATATCTTCCGTATGATTCTCTTTACTCACTACTCTACAAATGAAAGGTAACTGTCAAGCTCCCTAAGTGTCTTAGTCTCTTAGATGCAATGCTTATCCTCATTCTTCAACAAGTTTAAACCACATTACTTGCTTCCTCGAATTTCCAAAATACTGCAAAATCTCTAGTTTTCGAGTTTGGTACAACAACATCTCAGTCGAGCATTTTGCCACAAACACTTGGTGTGAAAATAATAATCAGGTTCTGAACTAAGAAAGCAGAATCCTAGCATTTTCATGTTGTAGGATCTCTCGTTAAGACTTAACTCCGAAGACCCGATTCGGAGCCCCAAATGAGGATTTAGGATCTTTGACTTGCTTTTGAGTTTTGACAAAGGCAAGAAGAAGAACCGGAGATTTTTTAAAACGCCACAAAATAAATGGGTTTTAGATTTTATTGAGGCCCATTATTAAAGCAGTATTGAATTCTTGGCCCAAATCGCAAACCAAATCTCTAACCTCCTACTTGTTGACCAGCCAAAACCCCCTGGCCTGAACTGAAGAGTGGATTAAACCGGAATTATGTCGTGAACCATTGATAAAGTAGAAAGTATCTTTTGTCGAAAAGTAAAAAAGTATCTTAAACAATACAGGGCAGGAGCAGGAGTACTAGAATTGTTTTCGTTCTTGCATTACCTATGTTCCTGTTTTTTCACTGGTATCTTTCTATTTCAATATTCAAAACCATCATCCTGCTTCTCTTTTTTCTTCTTCTTAATCATTAGTTCCGGACAGTTCGATCCTCCAATACAATTGGGATAATATAATTAATAATATTTTATTACTATTAACTTTAAATATTAATATATATATAAAATATAATATATATATATATACAGTATATGAATAGTTTTTACATCAACAAAAACAAGATAATGCAAACCATAGATGATAGTGCAAACCAGATGGATTCACCACTGAAAGAAAAAAAGAAAAAGAAAAAAAAAAAGCTTATGATGAACCCAATTAAGATGCGAAATTGTGAACAATTAAAATGGAGGTTTGTTTAATGAAAGTTATTAACACTCACCTAATTACGATTTGATGTTTTATCTCGTTGAATAGTGTATTTTGCATTCATGTCGAATGCTAGTGGCTTCTATGTTAATCGTGGTTGATTAAGAAGAATATGAATGTATATATGGGAATATGTATGTCCGTACAAACACGTATGTAAAGATGAATCATACGGGATTGTGTGATGTTGTTGCATATGTGTCGTGTTTGTCCCTTAAATATGGAAATAATTTTTTTTGGAATATAAGTTATATATGATTTGTTTAGAGTTAAACACACTATAGGT
Organism: Camelina laxa; assembly: GCA_024034495.1. NCBI lineage: Eukaryota > Viridiplantae > Streptophyta > Magnoliopsida > Brassicales > Brassicaceae > Camelina > Camelina laxa. Next base: position 30,445,685 of record CM043884.1, on the reverse strand, counting down.
TTTTTTATAATGTTTTTCTAAGTTTAGTATATCGACAAAGAATTTTGGTTCTTTTACAAGAAAAAATAAATAAAAAGAAAGTTTTTTTGGTAATTAGGATTACAATTGGATCTAATTAATAATATAAATAGACATAAATTTTAGCGAACAAAAACTCAAGTTGTTTTTAATACTATATATAGTTTACTAATAAAGCAAGTAATAATAATTACTATTTTGGTAATTTTCATATATTTGGAATCTATATACGTCACATCAAATTATAATATAATAAAAATAAATTACATTTTCTTCGCATGATAAGAGAGGTCACAAATAAAATTCCCAACTATGGCGAGATAATAGATGTTGTACATTCGAACTTAGTGAGGTACATGTCGACCCACTATAAATTCTTAACTTTTTTTTTTTTAATCAAACGTTGTTCCTGTCTCGTTACTTTCGATTGCTTTCCTGCTTCCTCCAAATATTTTTACTTTTTTTAGTGGGGGTATTATGCTGATAGAATTCATTTTTTTTTTATATACGATATAAATTCTTTGCTTTGAGTTCCACTTCCACGACCACTCATGCACTCGAACTCAGATAGCAATATGAACTCCTTTCGTCTTGTCCTCTCTTTTTTTGTTTTTCGTGTCAGAAATTTTTTGTCATGCTCACTCTCAACTCAATAGATTGCGATCAATCTTGGTAAAAATAGAAATGTTTCTTCTTTTAGATTTGCTCACCCACGTGTTAAAATTAAAATATATATAGGGGGTCAGCTTGGTAGCACCTAGCTAGATGATGATTATATATGGCTTTAGTATATATTAGCTAGGGGGCCATCGTGATTTACAAAAAAAAAAAGAACGCGGTAAAAAAAAAGTATTTAGTGCATTTACCGCTAAAAATAAGGTAGAAACATCATTCTAATTCAACCGAATAATGATCTACTGATCACTCTATGATTTATGGTCATATCGCACATTGGTGTTAAAATATTCGTTTCAAAACAAGATAAAACCGTGTCAAAAAAAAGAGGAAAAATATGTAAGTATATTTTTAATTTTTAGAAGAAAAAAATAACAACTGTATATCATGACTTGCCGTGATAGAATTCATAACCTTTTCCTTTAATAACACTTTTATTTCTATTTATGTTAAAAAGCTGAAACGTAATTGGATAATAATATTTAACGAACGTTGTCAATTCTTCCTTCCAGCATGCATGTTAACAAGGCGATTTTTATGTACTTTATTCACTTTACTATTAGCTCAGATGTTTTGTGATCGCCATAAATTTATCCCAAAAAAAATGGTTGATCAACATTGACCTCGTCGTTGATTATATACTAGCATTGACCAACAAGGATCGTTAATTTGTTATCGATCCAAGACTGCTATCCTCATCTTCTATTTATATTCTTAGCTTAAATCAATTTTTGTTCTAGAAGCCAAGAGGAATCCCAATATGAACAATTTCTGGTGCTTTTATTTAAGAAAAAACGAGAAGTAACTTGAAAGGCTTACATGCAGCGGAGAGAAGCAACTCTTAAGTGACGAGGTGAGAAAAAGCTCAAGGAGGTAGTTTTGAGTTTTGACAACTGAGAGTTAGAGAGATGTGAACAGTAGTAGCTGAGTTTAATGAGAAAGAAGTCACCTAATGCAAAATACTTCCACTTAAAACTTTTAGTCTAATCTAACTAGTAATGTGACACTTAAGGACTTACAACAACCTAACACACTTAAGTAAGTGTCACTAATATTTAAGTGGCTTACCATTTAATACGAAAATTAATGATCAGCTGTTTGATATTTTGTAGCATCAACTACGTATCGACTACGTATCTATGTTTTTAGTCTGTAGTTTATGTATGTTCTTGTACCGGGCTTGTTCACCCCGGATATTAGCTGTTGTTGTGACACCTTAACTCTTTATATCTTTTGTTTGTAATTAAGTGCTCATAATATCACACCAAATGTTTTATGAAAAAACAAAAAAAAAAATCAACTACGTATCGAAACACGACAAATAATCAAAAATAATTTAAAAACATGAATGGTCGTTGGACAATAAACCAAGTAGAAAACACATCCATAAATAGATAACTAAAGAGGACAATTGAAGAAAGGTAAAAGGTGTAATGGACCCGTGACTAATAAGTCCATGATCGATATCCAGATTTGACATATATCGTACACTTAAATCAATTATAGTTCGTAGATTATAATTGAACTCTTTATGTTTTCGTAAGCTGTTTAAGGTTTTCTTGCTTTTTTTATTTGAAAAGTTTAAGTATAAACCACACATTGGGATATGCAGTTTAATTTATTTTTAATTTTGGAGTTAAATGATTTTTTCTTCTTCATAAAAAGGAGTAAATAATTTTGTTTGATAAAGGCTGTAGGTTTCAGTGATACGTACTCAACTACAGGGCGAAACCAATCAGCAATCACTTTATATATGTGAGCTATTGGTTAGTTAGATTATTCCTAGTGTTTTATGGTTTTTGATGTGGACTTGGAAAATTTTATATAGCAATTTTATTGTAAACTGTAGTTTTATAGTGTTAATGTCGCTGTACGTAGTATTATATTTCGTATTCATATGTAAAGTAAAAGATATGTGATAGGAACTGCAGTGATTGTAGTAGTTTTATTAATAAAACTAGATAAGACATCTTTACTAAGACCATCTCCAATGTATATCTCTATTTTTTTCTCTAAAATAGAGTAACTCTAAAATAGAGCATTGTTTTCCTCCAATGTATTACTCTATTTTAGAGTTGAAAATAGAGGTAGTGTAAAAAAATAGAGGTGAGAATAGAGTTACTCTATATATAGAGCAATCCTATCATTTTCTCTATTTTAGAGGAAAATATAGAGTAGGGTTGGAGCAAATGTTGCTCTATAATAGAGTTTTGACTCTAAAATAGAGTAGGGTTGGAGATGCCCTAAGAGCATTCCCATTGGTCATTTTATAAAAATTTAAATAAATAAAATGATAACAGTTTACATCTTCAAATTATGGAATGTCTTAAAATTAAATGTAGATTTATTCTTACGACACCTTTACAAATATGACCGATATAATGATGGTCTTATGGAATTATATAAACGCACGTTCATTATATAAAGTGACTATGTAGATCTTTTATACATCTTCAATTATTTTAATTAAATAATGTAATTCTTTTATTTATTTGATACTATTCTATGTCAGTTTTTTCACTTCTAATTTTAATCAGTTACATATATAATAAGTGGTTTTAATCTCATTTTGTTTGACATGTCATAAGTCATAACATACCTTCTCCAGGACCAGGTATTAGCTCTTCCAAACTATCTTGAACCGGATCATATTTCTACTTAAACCATCGTACCCATGATCAGTAATTTAGATTTTGACACTATATCAAGTTAGTACTTAAACCATCGATATCGTACTTAGTTACCCTACTTATATCAATATTATATAGCAAAGGTAACCACCTATAAACATAATTTATGTATTTTTCAAATATAAATTTTAAAAATGTTATTGGTGCAACCAATTTTTCTTACAAGTGTTTTTTTTTTTTTTGCAAAGTACTTTAAATTAACATGATTGAAATTGATAAATTATATGTTTGCAGAAATATTATTTTAACTCCAAGCCAATCACAAGTCACAACTTATATCGATTCATAAGTTCTAATACTGGTTGTATATGGCGATATCAGAGAAAATGGAGGACGAGAACAAAATAATTTAAAGTACCTACGTATGTACAAATTGTGCTATGCTTCGAGTAATGTACAAATTGTGCAGTAGATGATAACACGAACAAAATGTGACAAAGCCAATTAACACCTGTCTTGTATATAACGTCTATATCTTGGAAAAAAAAAACAATAATAATATCGCTGGAAATTAAACAGGCTAGCTGTAGGAACATTTTAAATTGTTCGCCAAATTAACGAATATTCATCATTTTTATTGTTTTGTTTTAAATATACGTACGTCGTCCTGGTAACATACCTATCTGATTTCCTCAGAATCTTGCAAAAACTATCTGAATATATGATTAATTTGGTAATATCTTAAGCTAAATAATTTAAACGTTTGAAAATCCTAGAGGAATAAGAATGACGAATATAATTAAAAATCAAAGGTTGTGGTCTGAAGTGAATGAACATAACTACATACAAGTGCATGTTGATTTTTTTTAAAAGACCTTTTTTTTTTTTGTTAATTAAAGAATTATATTTTTTTAGGTTAACGTCAAAGTAAGTCCAATGTGGAAAGAACCTATATACACACTTTCGTATATATATGCGAAGGGTTGTGGTTGCCAAACTCAAAGCACGCATCGGGTCTTATCTCTTTCTAACACACACAGACATACTCACATAAAGAGAGAGAGAGAGAGAGAAAGAGCGAGAGAGAAGGAGAGATGGGTGAAGATATGGGAGGACTGAGAGTAGTTGGAAAGTATTCACCGGTTATAGTAATGGTGATATCAAATGTAGCGATGGGTTCGGTGAATGCACTTGTGAAGAAAGCTCTTGATGTTGGCGTGAACCATATGGTCATTGGTGCTTATCGAATGGCTATTTCAGCTTTCGTTTTGGCTCCGTTTGCCTATATCTTGGAAAGGTTTGATATTTTGATGAAATAACAAGTTACTAACGTTAATATGTATATTTTAGTTGTTTTCTCTAAATATCATTGTATATTTATTGTTAATAGGAAAACAAGACCGAAGATGACCTTCAGGCTAATGGTTGATCATTTCATCAGCGGCCTGCTCGGGTTTGTCCTCGCAAAACTAATTGCAATTTATTATATTGTTTTGTTCATTTTCATTCTCTTGTATGTGCAGGTATTCTTACAAGTTTCAACGTCCATATAATAAACAATCAAAAGCTCAAAATTATTATAATTTTAATATATTTTTGGGGTTTAAATTGGCAGGGCGAGTTTGATGCAATTTTTCTTTTTGCTTGGTCTGTCGTACACGTCCGCAACTGTTTCGTGTGCTTTAGTAAGCATGTTGCCTGCAATCACCTTTGCTTTGGCCCTTATTTTCAGGTAAAGATGGAACCATCTAACTTCTTTTTATCATTTAATGGTAACAATTCATCATTCAATAATTATAAATACCTTGTATTAAGGCACCAACGAAAGTATTACCAATATTTTGATTAATTCTTATGCAATATGATTAAATTTCCATTTACATTACCTAAAGTATACGTAACTACATCCAACTGAGCCCCTTTTTATTCTTTTTCCTGACAAAAGGTCTTTTATTGAATACGTTAGCATTTTTATAAACTTTGATAAACAAATGATGCGAAAACTAATTATTAATTCGTTAAATCAAACATAATATATTATCTATCATTTGAGCTTTGAAATTTAATTGTTTTATATACTTTTTGTTATCTATATATGCCTGCATGTATATTATTAGATATTATATATGAAAATTTAAGCTTATTTTTATTTTATTTTGTAACGTAAATTTTTTATTTTTAATCTTACACTATGACTTTAAAATAAATTATTTTAAAACTTACTTTTTTTTTTTTTTTGTATAGGATTGAGAAACTAAAGGTTTTAAAGACCAAAGCAGGAATGTTGAAGGTGATTGGAACTTTAATATGTATTAGTGGAGCTCTGTTCTTAACATTTTACAAAGGGCCTCAAATATCAAATTCTCACTCTCACCGAGAGGCTCCACACACAAACAACAACACTCAAGAAGACAAAACCAATAATTGGCTTCTTGGATGTCTTTACTTAACCATAGGAACCGTCTTGCTATCTTTATGGATGCTATTTCAAGGGAATTTAAGCATTAAGTACCCTTGCAAATACTCAAGCACTTGTCTCATGTCAGTATTCGCGGCGTTTCAATGTGCTCTCTTGAGCCTTTATAAGAAGAGAGACGCTAATGATTGGATCATCGATGATAGATTCGTGATCATGGTCATTATATACGCTGTAAGTATCATATCTTCATAAATCTAAAAATATATTTAAAAGTTAAATTTATGAGCTTATTATGCAAGAACTTTAAAAATTTGGGAGGAACAGGGGTTATCTATTACGGTATTTTAGACTAACCACCACTAAATTGATGCTATCATATGTTTCTCTAATATATATTTTTTGGCGCCATTGCCATTAATCATTCAATTGCTTTTTTGATAATTAATCATTTAGTTGTCTTCAGATAAGAATTGTCTCTCAATAGCCACTAAATTTTTACAAATACACTTCTTGGATAATATAATACACGACACTTAGAATATATATTATACACGTATTGTAGGGAGTGGTCGGACAAGCAATGTCGACGGTAGCAACAACATGGGGAATAAAGAAATTGGGAGCTGTTTTCGCATCGGCATTTTTCCCAATTATTCTCATTTCGGCCACTCTGTTTGATTTCCTGATTTTACACACTCCTTTATACATCGGAAGGTACATTCTTCGATCATCTCTATCAAATTTTATATAGTTTTATATCGTAAATGTGTACTCATAACAATAGTTACAATTTTTAAACTTTTGTACGTAATACAGTGTGATTGGCTCACTAGTGACAATAACGGGTCTCTACATGTTCTTGTGGGGTAAGAACAAAGAAACGGAATCATCGACAACACTGTCTTCCCGGATGGATGACGAAGCTAAAAATATCAATAACGAAAACGACTCTAAGTCGCCCGTTTAATATAATGATATCGCTGATATTGTACTTTACAAATAAGTGCTACTATATTTCTACTTAATTAATATTGAAGGAGAGACAGTGAGATAAAATATCCTTATTCGAGGTTTGGAACCCCAAAACATCGACGTAATGAGTTGTAATAATGATATAACGATGGTTATGAGTTTTTAACCATTTTCTTTCTTGTAGTATGTAATAAAACATCTCTATTTATTTAACGCTCTTTGGGTTATTAAGTTATCATAATCGTATGTATATGCATTTGGAATTCAAAAGCAGGCACATCTTGTTTAATTAAGGTTAGTTTTTACTTTTTGTAATCGAGTCATTAAAAAATAAAACGTAGAATAGGCCCATGATAAACCCATGAGTCATATTAAAAATGGAAAAGGCTAAATTGGAGGCCCATAGAAATTGTAAGAAGCCCATATATATAAGGGTCCATATAAGGAGGTGCAATGTCTTTACATAACTGACACGTATCGGTTAGAACAGCAACGCAGCTGGCACCGTACCCACTTGCTGATACCAAATAACCGGAAAGAAACCGTTGACACGTAAGCAAAGAAGTCACTTTTGAGTATTAAACCTAAGGTGAGAGAAGGTTTCTGGCTCATAGAGAAGCAACTTGATAGCTACCAAAAAGTGCAGTTAAAGAGCCACTACATTCTCACCACGTGTCGATCTACGATGACTTCTGTTTTTCCCTATTATACCCTTGGTGCTGTTTCAGCCTCAAATTATTAAAAAACACGTTAAAATACAAAACTTAGAGGAAAAATTGTTGTGGCTGAGATTGCTTCTGGCTTCTTCTTCTTCCAAGTAGTCTTCTTCAGCCTAAAAACAGTCTTCCTAGTTCCTTCTTCTTCTTCTTCTTCACTTTATCTTCTTCTTGTTCTCTCTCTTTCTCTCTTTCTACGTTTTCATTGATTTTTAGGGTTTCTTTTAATTTTGTTTCTCGATTTGAACTGTTTCCGGGAACGATGATCTAGTTTGTATACTTGACTCCTCCATGGCTATTCTCAAGGGTATTGCTTTTAACATTATTATTATCAGTTTTAAGATAATAAGAAGATCTCCTCTGTAATTAAGTTAACATAATGATACATACAAATCTAGTGATTAAATACTGATATGAAGATTTGTGATGCTTGTAAAGGTTTTGGCTGCCATGGATTCGTTTCGGTGAGGCTTCTCTAAACAATTGAGTTTGAAAAGATTTCTCTTTTGAAATTTCTAAATCTCTCTCTCTCTCTCTTGTATTTCAATTTGTGTGGATAAAAAAAAAAATACTTTTCTCTTTTTTTTTTTTTGTAGTTGCTCTAGATTTTAAAGAGGTTATCACAAGGGCTTTGCTGCAATTTGGAAACTTTAATGTGTTGGGAGATCAAAGATGGTTTCTTTACTATACTTTACTTGTTAGAGAGGATTTGAAGCAGCGAATTGCTGTAAAGATCCTGTTATGGATACTACTAATACATCTGGTGGAGAAGAATTGTTAACTAAGGTCCTTATTTCATTTTATGCCTTGAGATTGGTGTTTTTTTGTTTGGGAATTGAGATTTTGGATTCTTGTTGTGTGAACAAGATTTGGTTTTTGATTGTTTAGGCAAGAAAGCCATATACAATAACAAAGCAGCGAGAACGATGGACAGAGGATGAACATGAGAGGTTTTTAGAAGCCTTGAGGCTTTATGGAAGGGCTTGGCAACGAATTGAAGGTCGGAACCAAATTAGCTTTTTCAGTATGCTTAATTTTGATGTGAAAGACTTTGTTTAGGAGCTTTTCTTTTCAGTGTTTTATCTCCTCTTGATTTGGAGATTCTTCTCTTCTCTTTTTCTTTTCCTTTTCCTTTTTATTTTGATTGCAGAACATATTGGAACAAAGACTGCTGTTCAGATCAGAAGTCATGCACAAAAGTTCTTCACTAAGGTTAGAGCTGATCTCTTCAAAACCGTTTTTTAAACATGTTCAATAACTTGTGTTCAATTAAAGTGAAGGCACCAATGGTTGGTATTGGGTTAATATAACTTCTCCACTCTCCATATCGATGTTTAGAGGTTGCCTATCACTGTCTGTGTTCTGTATTGAAGGTTCATTTTTTTCTTACTCATTGCTTCAAGTAGATATTTGGTTTGTGTTGCTAAGTAGTGTTTGTTGGTTCTGAGGATTGCATCAGGCTCTATATAAACATTTGGTTTAACCTTGTCATTTGCTCTTTAACTGATCGAGTTCACGAATTGTCGAAGTGGGAAAACATCTGTTAGATTAAGGAGAACTTTATTCTCTGATACTATAAGATAGGTCCAAAGTAACATAACTAGCATTGCATTTGCATGAGACAATTGACCCATATTCACTTAAGTCTATGAAATAATGGGATTGCATGGATTCTTTTATATAGCCAACCAAACCTCCTTGCCATATAGGACAGGACATGAAGTAACTCTATCATCTCTACCCCGAAACATTCGTGTCAGTATAAGACTTTTTTCCAACCTCGTGCTATGGTCAATTTCATGAGTCTCATGATTTTTACATCTGAGCTGCATTTTCCCATCTCCGGTTTGGGAAAATCTCACAGTTTTTCGTTCTCTTTCAGTTGGAGAAAGAGGCTGAAACTAAAGGTATTCCTGTGTGTCAAGCTCTGGACATAGAGATTCCACCTCCTCGTCCTAAACGAAAACCCAACACTCCTTATCCTCGCAAACCTGGGAATAACGTTACATCTTCCTCACAAGTATCATCAGCAAAAGATGCAAAACTTGTTTCGTCTGCCTCTTCTTCACAGTGTAATAATCACGCCTTCTTGGATTTGGAAAAAATGCCGTTTCCAGAGGTTTGTTCCTAATTCCTTCTCTCTTCATCTTTCTATCATTTTGTTGTTTCTTCTTGTGTTAATCTTCTTATGTTTTTTTGTTTCTGATTAGAAAACATCAACTGAAAAAGAAAATCAAGATGATAGTTGCTCGGGGGTTTCGACTATGAACAAGTATCCCTTACCAAAGAAATTAACTCCAAGAAAGGTATAAAATTGTATTCTAAAAATCTGATGAACTCTTTATTTAGAGTTCAATTGCATGAAAAAAACAAAAACTTATTCCATTCTGATTTTGAGCAGGGAAACGCGGATATTGAAACAAGTAAGATCTCAACCCTGGACAATGCGGTTCACGATGTTCCTAAGAAGAATAAAGACAAAGATGGTAACGATGGTACTGTTCACAGCCTGCAGAACTACCCTTGGCATTTCCACGCAGATATTGTAAACGGGAATATCGCAAAGTGTCCTCAAAATAATCCCTCAGGTATGGTATCTCAAGACTTCATGTTTCATCCTATGAGAGAAGAATTACACGGGCACGGGAATCGTCAGGCTACTACTACAGCATCTGCTTCTACTACTACAACTTGTCATCAAGCGTTTCCAGCTTGTCATTCACAGGATGATTACCGTTCCTTTCTCCAGATGTCATCTACTTTCTCCAATCTTATTATGTCAACTCTCCTACAGAACTCTGCAGCTCATGCCGCAGCTACATATGCTGCTTCCGTTTGGCCTTATGCGAGTGCCGGGAATTCTGGAGATTCATCAACCCCGGTGAGCTCTTCTCCTCCAAGTATAGCTGCCATTGCTGCTGCTACAGTAGCTGCTGCAACTGCTTGGTGGGCTTCTCATGGACTGCTACCTGTATGTGCTCCAGCTCCAGTTGCATGTGTTCCATTACCAACCGATGCAGTTCCAACTCCAGCGATGACTGAGATGGATACCGTTGAAAATGCTCAGCCACTACTTGAGAAACAAAACACAGCTCTGCAAGATCAAAGCTTGGCTTCGAAATCTCCAGCTTCATCATCTGATGATTCAGAGGAGACCGGAGTAACCAAGCTAAATGCTGTCTCAAATACAAATGGTGATAAGATGGAGGAAGTTATTGTAACTGCTGCTGTGCATGATTCAAACGGTACCAAGAAGAAAAATCTGGTGGATCGCTCATCGTGTGGCTCAAACACACCTTCAGGGAGTGATGCGGAAACAGATGCGTTAGATAAAATGGAGAAAGATAACGAGGATGTGAAGGAGACAGATGAAAATCAACCAGATGTAAATGAGTTAAGTAACCGTAAGATTAAATTGAGAGACAACAACAACAACCAAGCTACTGATTCGTGGAAGGAAGTCTCCGAAGAGGTAAAAATGAGAAACCCAATGATGGATGGTATATTGCAGATTTTTGTTTTGGGAACTAACACTATGCATCCACAAAAATCTTTTCAGGGTCGTATAGCGTTTCAGGCTCTCTTTGCAAGAGAAAGATTACCTCAAAGCTTTTCACCTCCTCTATTGGCAGAGAATGTGAATGGGAAACAAAGTGACACGTCAATGCCATTGGCTCCTAATTTCAAAGTTCAAGGTTCTTGTGATGCAGACCAAGAAAGAGTAGTAATGATCGGTGTTGGACCTGGCAAGAGTCTAAAAACGAGACAAACAGGGTTTAAGCCGTACAAGAGATGTTCAATGGAACTGACAGAGAGCCAAGTTGGGAACACAAACAATCAAAGTGATGAAAAAGTGTGCAAAAGGCTTCGATTGGAAGGAGAAGCTTCTACATGACATACTTTGAGGTAAAAAAAGAACATCCACATTTTTACCAATATCTAGTGTTAGTAAATTGCTTCTTCAATCTATATGAAAGAGACTGTTATTTCTTCCTCTTTAGATCCATGAGAACATTTCTTTGGTCATGTCAGGTTCTGTACCATATCACCACCCCATGTATTATCTCTTGTCTCTGTTTGTTGTGTATGATACTTCTGGTCTATATGTCTGCTGCTACTACTACTGTTAATTAACCATTCAAGCAATGGATTCATGTCTTCTTTTTTTAATTTGTGGATATTGATGATGGAATCATAAATAGTTTAGAATGATAAAAGATGGATTGTACAAAAGTTTCAACTTTGAATGTTTTGTCTTTTTTTATTTATTTCTTTTTGTCCATAATGATTCTCTCTGTTGTCTGATTTTGAACTTGAAGGCGCTCATTGCCCAAACGCCAAAAGGCCTAAAGATGCTCGGCTGGGCTTAAGTTTTTATTCACTCTACTCGGCCTATATACTACAATATTCCTCTGTTACAACTTGTAACTTACAAGCTTAACTAACAAGCCTAAGGCTCGCTCTGTCACTATAACATAATGGCACTGCAATCTCTTAATTTATCTTACTGATGAACAATTAATATGTATATTTTTCTTTTTGCCGAATTAAAATGCAATAAAGTATCATATATAATATTGGGGTGAGCGCAAAACGGATATATATATATATATATATTTTTATATTCGTTTGTGATTTTTATAATATAATTAAAATGTTATAAAAAATCGCGAAAATTAATTGAAAATCTTTCTCAAAGGAAAAATAAATATAGAAAATATTTCTCAATAATTAAATGAGTGATACGAGTTGTATAGAAGTTTTGATCCGTAAATATATCGCTGGTCTCTCTCTCACTACAATATATACACCTTACCTAAAACGCTTAGTTACAAAATATTACAATAGACCAACGCTCGTCACTCCTTTGTTTCCTCTCCCAATATTGGCTGTTTCGTCTCGTTTCGATCCAAAGGTACGTTTTTTCTCCTAAAGATCGTCAAAGTTGGATGCTTTTCGATGTTTAATCTACTGGGTATTGCTTCAAATCTCAATCATCCATCGTCTTTATAAAGAGAAAAACAAAAAAAAAAGTAGAACAGATTTGGCGTAGATCTTTAGTTATTGATACGTTATATCAATAGAAACGTATATCTTCGTTTCGGTATTATCGATCTTAAATCTGCTCTAAAGATTGTTTTTCTCTTGTGGGGTCTGTCCAATAAATTTGGTATTTTTGATTCGATTGATACTCTCTCTCTGCCACCAATTTGGGTTTTTGATTCATCACGTTTTGAAAACAGATGAGTGAAGAAGGGAATGAAGACCAGAAGCAGCAGCGACCTGCTCCTCGTCTTAATGAGAGGATTCTCTCATCCTTGTCAAGACGTTCTGTAGCTGCACATCCATGGCATGATCTTGAGATTGGTATACAAAATCATATAAAGTTAAGTTTTTTGCATGTTTTTTGTGTTTTTTATTTTGGGACTAATTCATAATTCATATGTAGGACCTGGAGCTCCACAGATTTTCAACGTGGTAAGTTTCTTCTACTGTTTTGAGAATCTTGTTATGAGATGGATTCTTGAATCATTTTGTCTTTGGATGATGATGATGATTAGGTTGTGGAGATCACAAAAGGAAGCAAGGTCAAATATGAACTTGACAAAAAGACAGGACTCATCAAGGTTAGGTTATATATCAAGATCAATCATTATTGTGTTATATATCAATGGTTTTCTTACCGCGAAGTTAATAACATCTTTGCATTATCTCTCATTCAGGTTGATCGTATTCTGTACTCATCAGTTGTGTACCCTCACAACTACGGTTTTGTTCCTCGCACATTATGTGAAGACAATGACCCAATTGATGTATTAGTCATCATGCAGGTATTATTCTTTTCCTTTCTTTCTTATAGTATGCACCAAACATTTTATATTTCAATTAACAAATTTATTATCTTTGTGGAGGAACCTGTACTTCCCGGTTGTTTCCTGCGTGCCAGAGCCATTGGATTAATGCCTATGATTGACCAGGTAAGCCACTTACTTGATCAATGAGAAGGCTCTGTATTTTTGTTGTTTCTCTTACTCGAATCCTTTATGTCAGTTTAAACGATTCTTGTTTTTGTTTTCTTCGGTAATTTCAGGGTGAAAAAGATGACAAGATCATTGCTGTTTGTGTTGATGATCCTGAGTATAAGCATTACACTGACATCAAAGAACTTCCTCCTCACCGTCTCTCTGAAATCCGTCGCTTCTTTGAAGACTGTATCCTTCTTTATTGTTACTCTTTATTTTGTCTCTATCGATTGATTACTCAAGAAGTATTTTAGTTTTTCCCTTTAACTTATCATCTCTTACAGACAAGAAAAACGAGAACAAGGAAGTTGCAGTGAATGATTTTCTCCCATCTGGGGATGCTATTGGAGCTATCCAGTACTCAATGTAAGTCTCTCTTTCTCCATCAAGAGCCAAACTTTCTTACTCAATGTAATATTAAAGCAACTCTGGATTTGACTTTTCCATTACAGGGACCTCTATGCTGAATACATTCTCCATACCCTGAGGCGTTGAAGCTTCCCTGTGAACAATCCTGCCTACATCTTTGTTTCTGTTGCTTTTCATTGATAATAAGAAGCATATGATCCTAATTGATACCTTTCTCTGCATTTTTCTATTAGACTCCTTGTGAACTCATAATGTTGTTATAAAGATCCTTTATCTTGGCATTTGAATTTTTGGCTTCGATCTTGGTTTAACCTGTTTGAAGAATTCTATACTGATCAATTGATTTGAAATACTACTAGCCAAAATTTTCACTAATTCTAATAGAAGCCAAAGGTATTTTAGATAATTTTTATACTTCAAAAATTCAAAGTCCCATGATCATGTCCATAATGACTCTTTTGGAATATTATTACATAAATAGACATGTCACTATTCTTAAATTTTAATACCAAGTAAAAACAAGATCAAGAATAACTTTTATTTAGAAGCTCAAGTAAGAGAACTGCGGCAGAATCTTTAGCCTTTTTAACACTCGGCATTGGCTCTCCAATACACTCATCAGTCCATCCTCTATCGCTTGTATTCACTCTTACCGCAAAAGTAAACCTTTTTGCGTGCGCTGGTCCTCCTTCTTTCAAACATCTACGAAAATTTCACCACAAACCCCAAATAAGCTCAATAAAACCCCAAACAAAATCATTGCAATTACAAAAGTTTACTCATTGATTAAAACACTTTACCTGTAAGAAGGCATTGGCCAATTCTTCCTCAAGCAAATATCATTCAATGTTTGTCTCGTAAACGTCTGATTTCCATTCTTCTTGTTCCCATTCTCATTCTCATCTTGATTCTCTCCTGTATTCCCGTTCACACGCTTCTCCTTTGATTCCGCTATTTCTTTCTCTTTCAAGGCTGCAAGTGCATTCCTAGCCGCTAGCTTTTGAGCCATTTTCTTCTGCGGGTTTTGTGCCACTCCGATTTGAACACCGTCGATGAACACTTCCACAGTCGCTGTGTTACCACTTCGACTTGCTTTGTATTCTAATCCTTCTGCTTGTTGCTGGCACCGCTCTTGTAGCTCTCGAACTGGATGCATAGGAAGTGTCTCTGGTGTCACCATGGGCTGAAGCAAAGGTTGAAAAACCTGGAAAAAGATTTTTAAATAAGTGTTAGTAAAAGCTAGTAACTAGAATTTACAAGAGATTTTTCAACCAAAATAACTAACCTTCCAAGCTGCAGTTGTATCTTTTCCACTGTCAAGAAAAATAGCACCTGCAATAGATTCAACAATATCTCCAAGAACTTTTGGGGCCTTACAGTCTCCCAAACCAAAAGAGTTAAACCCCGGTTTCGATGACTCGGTTTGAACTTCCTTCACAAAATCCCGAATCTGAAAAACAAAAACAAACCAAACAGTCATATATTTGTAAGTGTTTTGTGAAAAATATAGTTTTTGCTTTTTAAGATTTGTTTACCTGTTTCTCAAGGGCGCTAGAACCGTGACGAAGGTACAAGTGGAGTTTATGTTTAACGGCAACACGAGCGAAATTTTCGTTGTTAACTGCTGCAGCACGAAGATCTGTTAACCGACCAGGGGGAAGGCTTGTGTATGTGAAAAACAGGTGTCTTGTAATAAGATGATCTAAGACAGCATCACCAACAAATTCCAATCTCTGGTAACACGAAACACCTGAAGATGGTCTTGAAGCATGTGTTATAGCTTCAACAAGAAGACCTTTCTCTTTAAACTCAAATTTAAGAGCTCTCTCGAGACCAACAAAGTCAATACTCTTGAGTATACTCTCTGGAACATTAGCAGGTTTAATAGTTCCTTCGACTTCTTCAGGTTCATCCTCCACATGGATCCCAATCCATTTCATCAAATGATTTGCTGCAATCTTACCCCCTTCGACGTAATAAACACCGATCAAAGCTTCAACAACATCAGCCAACGTTTTGCTAGATAAGACTCGATACGAACTCAAGTCACCCTCTAGTTCACCATCTTCCATCTCCCCATCTTCAAAAACATCGTTGTTAACAGGTTTCTGCTCTTCATCAAAAAAGGAAGATTCTTTTGTGTCCTCGTCGAAAACTGGAGGCACACCAGGAGCAGACCACCTAGACGGGGCGAAACGATCCGCCTGGATATATGACTGAAGCCCTTTGACCAGAGCAAACTGGTAAAGAACCATGTTACTAACCATTTGTTGTCTCATCCTTGTAAGCTGACCCTCGTGCTTTTGTGGATACTTGAGAAACAGAAAACGACTAACAACCCATTTTAGATACGCATCTCCTAAAAGCTCAGCTCTCTCGTAGCAGAACGTTTCCTGGCACGAGGCGGCAGTCAAGGCTTCCAAAATCTACACATATATTTGTACCAAATCAGATTAAACTAGTTTCAACAAAACAGAACAAAGACTCTAACTACCCATAATATATAATATATACCTTTGATGTGGGAATAGGATAGCTAATCAAATTTTTGAGTTGAACAGCGAGCAAAATGCTCTCAACTCTTCTCATTATAGAGGGCAACCTCTGAGCACCTCGGACAAGTGAACCCGAAAGTGGATGCACAACGCATATTTCAGGTGGAAGAAACACGTAATATGTTTTATCAAGGATTGTCTCAGATTCACCTTAAATTACAGAATCAAACAAAACATGTGTTAATCTACCGGTTAATCAATAAATGTTGAAGACATAAAAAAAATCTTAGTAGTAGTACCTGACTGTTCAAACCGAGGAGAAAGGAGGTTCTTGCAATATGAAACACCCCGTCCTTTGATCAAAGGTTGTTGCTTACAATTCAAATCAACTCCATACCTAATAAACAACATTATAGAAGAAGACTTGTATAGCCTCAGATACCTCAGGTTGTGCAAGAAGAAGAAGAAAAACCGATCTTGTACATATATCAGTGGATATCTCTTAATACATAGACAGGTTTTGCTTCTCCTTCTTGCACAACACCTTGAGGTGAACTGAGGCCATGTAAGTCCTCGTGATTACAGAAAAGTTATTAGTAGAGTGTTTGCTTCTCTAATGAAACTTAGAAAAAAGCATTGGAAGAATTAAAAATTCATACTTTTGCTTGTAATAGTCAGCATATGTGTTGTACTCTAAGGGACCAAGATATCCCTCCTTCCTTGGGAATGATGTTTCTGCACTCATGTCAAAACAAATTGAATCAACGTAAAACCGCTTCCCGGAATGTGCGGCTGTCACTATTTTCCCAACAAGATCTTCTGCAACCATGCACCCATCAGCCATCATCAGTTTTCCTTTTGATAGATCATCTTCTACTTCCTTCTCAAAAGTATCTCTTACAGGTAACAATCCAGAAGCTCTCACAACATCGAAGGATGCAACAGCTCCTCTAATACCATAAGTTGGGTGAGATTTCTGACCAAAGGCAATGTTGTTACGAAGTTTACCAAACCCATATTCCCTTCTGTCACCACCAAGAGTTCTTTCATTAGTCCCAAGATATACATCCGGACGAGCTCTCTGTAGTGGGTTGTCCCACACAGTGGTTTTGGTAATCTTTTCAACCAATTCCCAGTTGATCCCTTTTATGGGTTCCATAGACGTATTGTCAGAAACAGGGACAAACAAGTAGGCCTTTGCAGGATCCCATGGTGTCGTTGAGGGTTCAACATCAACATCCAACACGATACTCATTAATCTCACATGAAACTTTTTTAAAGATGATAGCTGCACAAGAAATGCCACCAATATAAGATAAAGCAAATATATATGTGAGGAGAAATATAAGTTGTTTGTTCAGTCTAACCTGGTTTTCTGTAATATCAAGCGATCCCTTGAAAGCAAGAGATGCTTTAGTGATCATGGCCCGAGCAACATAAAGATCCATAGACATCGATAATACCTGACACAATAAACAAATCTTTAGACAAAAGGCAAGGAAAACTACTGTATCATCTCCGAATAATAAAGCTTAAATCCATGGAGAGAGTAACAAGAACCTCTGCATCCAGCTCATTGCCAAAAAGAATCGCGAACTGTGAAACTTCGGTTAAGAATGAATCTTTTGAAGAGCCAAGATCTACACATGTCACATTGTACATGTATAAATGGAATAGCTTTGAGCTCTCACAAGTTTCCTTTCCCGATAAAATCCATTCTCCCTGTACATGGTAGGGAAGAAACAGTCAAGTTTTGAAACCACATTTTCACTAAAAGCACATTTAGCATTTTTCATAGGTTACCTTAAGTGCATCCGCAACACCTTCAGGATAGAACTCTCTATGTCTAGCAGTCCCAGGAACAGGCTCACCTTCATCATCTTGGTCAGCCTTCTCAACGTCGTGGCCACTTCCCTTGTCCGGCAATAGCATATCGGTAAATGCACCCATCTCATGCAGTTTCTTGCATGCAGCTAGACATACAGCCTTACATATCAAACACACAAACATTCAAGACATGGGAACACAACACATGGTAATAAACGAAGAAGATAAATGAACAGTAAAATAGAAGTCCACCTGTTGTGCAAGACGCATTGAATTGCAAACAGGACCCTCGAGTACTTCAAATGGTGCATTGCAAGGAAGCTGAAGCCTACATGAATACTCTGTGTGGCCTCCAGGCTTTTCATGTTTCTCCATGCTAAACTCAGGACGAAGAATCGCATACCTGAGACATAAAAGAGAAGCAATCCATCGTCTCATACAGGAAGAAGAAAAGGTCCTTAGAACGATAAAAGTTATCAGTGAACTTACCTGTCTCCAGGAAGCTGTGAGCAGTAGAAATGTACAAGACCAACAGCAGAATTTAAGCTAACCATGGCACCAGTTGTCTCCACCTTATAAACTGTACCTGGCACAGCATCAACGGAGATCAACCTTGATGTATCTTTGAGATGACTGAGATCAGTCCTTTCTATTGCTTCTTTTCGCAGTGTCTCCTCACTGTTCCTAGCATTCCTTAAGAATGCAGCGTGAGATACATTTCCCCTGCAAGTAATACAAGTTGACATATATATATGAGATTGATTTATTGATCAGATGTTCAGAAAACAAATGTGAATTCTAAAGCTTTTTATGTACCTCTCAACCATGAGTATGTAGTCTGATCCAGGCTTTCTTGCCCGACCACGAGACTGAATGTATGCCAGCACTGTCTTTGCAAGGTCGAAACGCATAACAACGTTACATTGCCTAATATCGAGTCCTTCCTCAGCAACGCTTGTGGCGACTAATAGTGTCACCTATCACAACATAAAGAGAGAAAGAGACATATGTAAACAGACTAAAGGCTTTTAAACAAAAACAAATTACCCAAAAGACAAATCTTTCATACATGCCCATCTCGGAATTTGGAAATTGTATCCTGCATTTGGGATGATTTCATTTCCTGGCTGTTATTGTGCCCAATCATGCTGGCACACCGTATAAAACCAAGTGAAGGCAGCTCAGCAAAAACCTGAAAAATTCCAAGATCAGAGATAGAGACAGGAAACATGTACTTAAAGATCACATTGTTACTTTCACTTTAATCCTAACCTTTGGAAGAACCAACGCAGCAACCACCCTCTCAACAAAAACAATAGCTCGAAAATCAGCAGTGTGCTGATACTTAAGGAGTAGTTTGATCAATGATTGAACTTTCGGAGTAACTTTCCCATCAGCCACTGCGGCACCTATTACTTTATCAACGTGTTCCCCTCCCGAGACCACTAAAACCATAGGGCATTGTTAATATACGGATTCTCAGAACGGTAAATAGTAAATAGATATGTACTAATAATGTGGTTGAGACTTACCATGATCAGCAGGGAGCTCTCCTTCCTCGATCTCGTCATGTGCATTACCATTTTCTGGTTTGCTAACTTCCGCTGCGACCTTTTCAGCAGCAGCGCCTTCCAGAAGCTCACATTGTAAGAGTGAAACCACCTCGTTGAGGTATGATTCTTGAAACTTGACGTCCACTTGGAAATTCACCCTCTCGTCACTTTGCAGAGCAGTCAAGAATGATTGTGCCACCTTGAAAGGAAAAAACAAAAACTTAATATCATATAAATATATAACAAAACCAGTTCAAATCATCAGAAAAATATGTTATCCATTTTTTACCTTGTAAGCACACCATTGACCCAATTCAGCAAGAGTATAATTTATAGCTCTAAGTTTATGAATCAAATTGGCAGCTCCATCACTCTCCGTTCTTTCAGACACGCCATAAACCTGTCTCAATTCATCTTTTGCTCCAGCATCCCTAGCCCCCATAAACTGCCACTTGCTTTTCCTTGAACTTGCTTGTGCTGCTTCTTCCACGGCTGCAATCATTTGCTTTATTGTCTCGTGAAGAGACCACATAGTCGCAGCTTTGTCATACTCAACAACAATCTCTGAAGGCATAGGCACATGCTTCTCTAATTCTTTTCGGTCTTTTATTGTACAAACAGTAGAATCCAACTTGGTCTCGAGGTTGCGTATCTTTATCGCACAATCTACTTGGCTTGAAACACCTACGTAAACAAATAAAAAGAAGTCAGTTTCAAGAACATTAGCAAGCAAGATCCGCTTAGAACAAGAAACAATAAGTACCCTTAAGATTAACGGGCGAAGCAGTCATTCCAAAGATAGCAGGTCTTTTGTCCTTAGGGGTTGTGTGGTAAAACTCTGACATCACTAATGAGTATGGATGTTTCTTCACAGCATGGTGACACTCGTCGAGAATAAGAAGATTAATTGTCTCCATTCTTATGATGCTATGCCTCAGTATATTCAATAGAATTTGTGCTGTCATTACTAGAACCTGCATAAAAGAAAAAGAAAAACTGTAAACCTCGAGAACAGATAAATAAAATGATCCAAGCCCGTGAGGAAAACGAAGCATCAAAAGCAACCTGCTTATTCTCGAACTCTCGCTGCCACCTTCGAGCATCCCAGAAATCTTGTCCCATCTCACCACAATAATGCCCAACTTGAAAACTGGTTTGATTACGGATCACTTCTGCTTGCTGAAAACATAAGATAAATCAACAAACTAAACCCCAAAGGTAAGCAAGAAAATACAAACATGAAAGTTATATAGTTACCTGATAGACCAAAGGCACTTTAGGAACCAAGAACACCGAGAGCATTTTTCTATTCCGGCTCATTAAATCCTTATGAACACTCTTGATAAGAAGAATTGCGATAAGTGTTTTTCCAGCACCGGTCTCAAGGAAAGCGATTGTGTTTTTCGCTTTAGCTTGTTCAAGCACATCCAACTGGTATCTCCTTGCTTGCTCTTCCACAACCTTCTCTTTACGTTCTTCAGGCTTACTCTTATTCTCCTCTGCCTTGTCATTGCACTCTCGGGTTCTACCACTCTCTTTCTTAACATCTCTTCCGTGATCAGCTTCCCAAGTCCCTGACCGATAAACCAACTCATTGGAACCAACTTTATCCCTCTCCCAATAACCTCTAACTTCTCTATCTCTACCATCTCTTCTGTGACTGTAACAATCTCTTTTCTTGTTGTGAACCGCCTCGTCCCAATTACGAGTACGTTTCCTATTCATAAACCTATCTTTGTCCCTAGAATTAGCCTGTCCTCTACCTGAAAGGTTACTCCTTTCACTCTGGTAACTACAAACTCTAGCTCTCTTCCACTCCTTCTCTCCTTCTTCCTCTTTGGACACTTCTTGGTCTCTCTTACCGCCATTCTTTTGCAACCCGTTCTCCTTAACAGAGAAAGCAATCTCTCCAGGAATCAACTGAGGAGTTACACTAACCTCTTTAATGTGAGAATTGGTCTCAGAAACGCCATTGTTTGGTAAGCCTCCACCGTTCTTGATACTATCTAGAATGTGATCGATTCCACCGAAAAAATCATTGATGACGCCGTTGTCATCAGTGGATTCATTGACAGCAACAGAGGAAGGATCAAAATCAGAGACAAGATCATCGATTAGATCACAAGATATGTCTTCGCAAGCATCTAGCCAGTAAGAAGGCTTTGTTATGTCTTCCCTACGCTCATCCTCCATTACCATAATTCAGGTAATAATCAAATCAAATTAAGAACATTAAAAAAAGCTCACTCAAGAGAAGAAACAGAACAAGCACGAGAACTGAAGAAACCCAGAGAAGGGGGTGAGAGAAGAAGAGTGTTTTATGACAGATTAGGGTTAGATAGACCGTACGAAACACGCCAATTTTATAAGAATTT
This sequence comes from Camelina laxa, assembly GCA_024034495.1. Classification (NCBI taxonomy): domain Eukaryota; kingdom Viridiplantae; phylum Streptophyta; class Magnoliopsida; order Brassicales; family Brassicaceae; genus Camelina; species Camelina laxa. The sequence goes on along the minus strand of CM043884.1, from coordinate 30,423,613 downwards.
GTTTGCAGGTTAAAAGGGGTCACGAAAAAGAGCAAGCAAAACCCTAAAAACTACCAAAGATTTGGTTTTCTCTGGTAAAATAAATAAGAATTAGAAGAAGAAAAAGAAAAAGAAGAAAAAAAACGCTTTTGCAAAGTGTTAAGTGATTCGAAGATTCTACGGTCTATCGATCCCTACTCTGTTCTGTTTCTCTCTTCGTCTTCCTCTCTCTCTCTCTCTCTCTCTGTCTCTCTCTTTCTGGTCACTTGCTCGGTTCTGTGTAAAATATTTCTTTCCTTGTTTTTGCAATATTACAGAAAAAGGAAACTTGCCATTAAAGCAGAAAAAGGTAAATAATTTTTCTGAATTTGTAAAAAAAAAAAACAAATTCAATATATAGTAGTAGTATTTATTAGTTTATTTACTCCAAACCAACCAACCTGTGAATACCACACGGTTATTATAATTTTTTAAAAAAAATTAAGAATCCCAACATATTCACACATATTAAGAAAGTCATTGAAATTTTTAATTTACTCTTTATAGATAGGCTAAATCTATTTATTTTTCTTATTAATAAATTAAAATAATACAAAATAAATATTAGTCTAGTAAAGATAAGAGAAACTGAAAACATAAATAACATTTAACTAAAAATTAAAAGGATAATACAAAAGTATATAAGTTTGACTAAATTAACTAGCGGTTTCGCCGACCGTAGTTACACTAGTTAGATTAGATTCGTACGGGACGGTCAGGATCATTCCAAGCTTTTTTACTGTTTCAGAAAAGTGTAATGTTCGATGCACCAATGATATAATGACAAGTGGAAAGGTCTTAGTGATTGGTCGGTTCTTTCTCATGCTTTTGTTCTGTCATTCTGTGGACCGACTCGTGCAACTTCTTCTTAATTTTAATATTGTAACAACAAGCATCATAAACGCATAATTATTTATTTTTCTACTACTTTTATAAATAAAATAAAATAACAAATTAGTGATTTTATAATATGAATTGCTCATCGAAAATAATGGATATGAATGGTAAATAGAAGTATTAATGTTCGTAACGCTACTTTGAAAACTAGCATTGACTGTTGGTTTATTGCTCTAAACTCTTTTAAAAAAAAATCTTCAAGAGATAATGTCCATTGGGAGTTAAAGTCAATTTTAAGACATTAACGCCCATGAAATCTATTAATGTATGAATGGTACAATATAGGACGTAATAAATTTGAACTATTAAGTTTCGTTAACGCCTCCTCCACCATTTAGATGTCTAGACATTTTTACCTTTTATAGTAATGTGTTAGCAGATTGATGACGACGGCCAAATAAAATACGTATCCGACTCTTTTAGAAGTAGTGATGCGTTTTTATTTTTAATCATTTGTATAGTTAGATAGACCGTTCGCACTCCGATAAACATTAATAAAATAATCTAGACCTTTTTAGCAAATACTAGTTACCATCTGTATATGTATTTGGATTCTTTGTAAGCATCCGAGTATCCAACACTCCAAAGTCCAAACATTCCCCAAATAGTTTCAAATCAGTGATCACTTTAATTTTTTCTAAGGATTACTACTAAAAATAGTTTAACACGTTATATAATTACTGTTACTATATATATGTTAATTTTGTAAAGTAGACCAATATTGGAAAGAGAGAAAAGTAGAATAAATTCTACAATACTTTGCATCGGAACGGAATTCGATCTTGGTTCTGTTTCTCGTTAAGTTATAGCTGACCAAAGAACCAACTAATTCAAATAGAAACGCCAAGCATTGAGCATATGCGAAAAAGATAGAAAAGTCAGGCCGAAGAGAATCTAATATATTATTTTGTTCTTCTTCCAGATAATTGCAAAAATCTGCATGGAAAGTGAGATCTTTTTTTTTTTTTTTTTGGTCAAAGGAAAGTGAGATCTAAAGTCGACCGAATAATATTATTATCATATTCTAAATTTAAGACTAATACATCTTCACACACTGACTAGCTTACGGTTCACGTTTACTACTTTTATTGATAGTATTTGATTTCTTATTGGGGACATGGACCTAATATATACATATTGATCGATGATTGAATCTTAAGATTCTTAAAATAATTATTATTCGACCTTTTATGTCCATAATTGAAGGACCAAAATTCTCTACGCACATATCTCTTTACATACAACATTATATAATAAAATAAAAACATGATGCCATGTCAAATCATAGCGTTTCAAATATTTATTTATATGTGTGTTTAACATTATTATATAATAAGCTAATTACTTAACTTCATCACTGCATACATACATATATATATATATATTATTTATTAATTTATGTATCAATATATTATTTATTAATTTATGTATCATCTGGAAAATGTTCCAAAGACTTGCGTCGTCCCCCGACGTAAGAAGAAACATTGCATTGCCCATTGAAGTGCTTCGAGCTCAGCGTGAAGGGGAAAACGCCGGCGTAGTTTATTGATACGATACGAGGCAAGCATGAAATATTCAGCAAGTAAGTATAAATATAGTGTCGAATAAGCAAAATGGGGTACGGCCAATTCAAATCCGAAGCGAAGCCCAATATTACCGCATCAGCAAGCGGTACATACATTAGTGAGCAAGCAAAATTTAGAATGGGCCTGACGCCTACCAAATAAGAAGACCCAAATACCAAATTTTCCCACCTTTATATACTTCAATAATGCTCTATATTACGATACTATATAATGACTTTTATAACAATACAGATCGATTCTGTACAGTTCTGTTAAGTATTCTTTTTGTCAACATACGCAGGCGATTGTATATCCAACACAAATGAGTAGGTAAGGTATATTACGGAAGATTTGAACCACATCCACACCAATCAAAGGAAAAATCTGCAATAAATTTTACAAGCATATATTTTAAAAATTTTGAATTACAAACCTTATGGTATATAATAAAGAATATCTATTTTTCAATGTTTTATTGGAAAATTAAATAGCGCCGTATTTCTTTGTGAGCTAGTAAGATACGTGAACCCACAAAATTGACCTTTTTTGGACGGTTCGAGAGAGAGAGAGAGAGATCCAACGAAACCAGACTCTGTTGAAGTTATGTGTGTGTGTAATAAGATTAAGAGGCATCACAGGGTTCACGTTTTCCACCAGTGACCGACTTAAGTGACCCGCGACGTCACTTTAGCAGAGAGCCCCACCCGATTATTAACTGAAAAATCCAAATCCAAAAAGATCCGATTATTAGATTTTGCAGTATCCATCTATCCAGAACCAGAATCATCATACCAGAATACGAAGAAGTAAGTAAGCCAGGTGGTCGGTTCGGCCGCCGCCCATCCTAAACCGGGGCCGGTCTAGTTAACATCAATACTACTACTACCAATCCTTTTCCCGGTAAGAAACTACGGCGCGTGTATGTCAAGCACCTTTCACTCTTTTTTCATTAAATTCCAAATTCCAATTTAATGACGACATCCCCACGCATATACACACAATTCATTCATTCGCTCTTCTCTTGTTTCTTTATATACTCACACAATTTCATCATCCTCATGCAATAAAGACAATTAAAAAATTAGTAATTTTTTTATTAACGATAGATATTGAGTGTTTTTAATGAATTTTTAGGACTACGCAAGTTTGGTTTTGTAGCTGCTAAATTATGTAATAAAAACATATGATTTAGTTTAAGAATTTAAGATTGATGAACATAACAAACAAAAGGAGAAGAGAGAGAGAATGAGACAAGGACAGAACAAAAGCCTGCGAAGCCTCCAACGGTATTCATTGTGGACCAACCTTAAGTGTGGGACGACTCTATCCATCTACATTCATTTTTTATTATATGATTTTTGTCCATTGCTCTATTTACCACGTCATATTTCTATTTCCTCTACATTTTTTAAAAATATATATATACATGTTTTTATTTCCGTTTGAAAAAATTAATCAATATCACGAAAAATAAATTCTCGAGTTCGTACGGTTTATTACCTTTCGAATGATATGTTTGAAATAGTCATCCACTCATCGGGCAAAGGAGAGCTCCGTAATTAGGGTTTATGTGAACATACCCTACCAACACTTGTCTCGTTTCGTTTATTCCTCTTTGAAACGTGCTTTGATCATTTCATAACCATGGACCGATACGGTCCATTCATTCTTAATTTCTAGTGCTGCCTACTTATTTTAAATATATCTAATGGAACTAACACAAACTATATATTGACTCAAACTATTTTAATCATTAATTTACCAAAATAAACTAATTTCAACACTTACTGAAATGATATTAAATTTATCATGGAAATTAAAAAGAAAAAACGACCAACGACTTTGATTGGAGCTGTTTTCCTTTTTCTCTGACCACTACAAATTAATCTCTTGAGTTCGTTGCACTTAGTACGTACTACGTAGCTATAATGATAGAAAAGTGTAAGCTGGAATCGTGTGTAAACAAACTTTTCTATAACGATCATCAAAACCAGCGCTGATCTTTCTATATAATTCCTAACTACATGCATCTTATGTATACGTACGGTACAACAATCGCTTGTATGTGTGTGTACTGTAGAGGCTATATAAACACGATCATTTATATAAGGTATATACAAACCGTAATTCCAAAGAGTAATACATACATAAATAATCTTACGTTCTGAAATAGATATTTAATTATAAATTTTAAATGGAAAGTTAATTATAAATTTTGGACTTCCCTTGATATATTTCCTATTTTCTTAAAAATAAACTTCTGACATTTGGATCTACACTATATTCAATTTAGCTAAATAATGTCAATGTTATATATATATATATATATATATAGTTTTACTTTTTTTTGGGTTTGATGAAGATAACTTTATAGAGGTCTGAACAAATTGTTTGAGGCTTGATAACATGACTTTTTGTAACCTAGCTATTAGATAATTTCTAATTATACTTATACACTGAATTATGTGTATATATACTATATAATGTATATGTACTTTCTAGTTTTTGCCCATATTATATTTGGACCTACTTCTTTCAATCTATGTATTCGTTTGAGGTGATTAGAATTATGCATATAATGTAAACTAATTAAGACTCCTAGACTTTGGGGCACACATGACAGTTGTTACCATCATCAACATCACATAAACCTGCTCCATGCAAATGGACTCTATTTTGCACCTACTGATAACGACCTTCTCTCTATACACACAATATATTAATACACTATATAGGAAAACAAAAAATACACTATATATATGCAAATTCACACGCACACATTTCTATATTAAATGTTACTATACTTCATTATTTGATCATTATGCATATCTTTAGTATGATCTAATGTCAAGTTTATTGAGGATTTTGATTTATCCTTAATTACCAATGTGTGTGTTTGTATTACATACTGCACACTCACTTATTTTATCAAACTTAGCAACTATTGACAAATTAAATATATAATAGATCCCACCAGAGAATTAGGCTAATTAATTACACTGTACATTACTTTGATTTCATTTATAGATTTTAATCATTTTTCTATTGATATATCATAAGTTTGCTTAATCATATATATAATCCCAAATCTTTCAAAGTTACATGCATCCATAACCCATTTTAACTGGATAACTAAATATCATAAAATTTCACAACAACAGAATTTTTGTCAAGAATAATAATACTACAATTTTGATTTTATACCATAATCTTTGGTGAATATTCTCAAAAGTTTATTAAAGTCTTCCCAAATTTTGTGTTTCCTTCATTCTGAACTTTTAAGAACCCTTGCTAAACATACAATTTAGGAAATTTGGATTGAGGATAATTTTGGAAACCAAAACATAAAATATGGCACTTTTAAGACACTGTACGTGATGAATCTCGGTTGAGTACTTGTGACAATAAAGCACAAACTACATAACATATACCTTAATTTTTTCTATAGATCAGCTTTAAAAGACGACCAAATTCTTAGCATATCTCTATGGCTATATATAGGAAGTACGTTGTGTGGAAATGTTTAAATTGAAAAAAAAAAAAAAAATCCCAAGGGACCGAGCTCCTCCAAGTTGACAAAGAAAAATACAGACACACACATAACAATATATAAAAAATATTAATAATCAATAAAGAAAATAGGTGTGAAAGAGATCAAGAAGTGTGGGGATGCGAAAAATGTGAGGCTGTTTTGGACAAACTCTAGAGAGAGAGAGAGAGTAGTGAGAAGTGGTCCTTACTCGCTTCCAAGTTTACTGTTGTTGTAAAATTGTAACACTTCACCTTCTCGCTCACCTTCTCATTTATGTTTGCTTCCCTTTAAATCCAACCCCTACTTTAACCATTTTATTCAAATCTTACATATACACCATATGCACCTCATATTTATACCATATGGTCCATATCTAAGATAATTACAATATGATCAGTTAATGGTTTTAAAGCGCTAGAGATTATATAAATTGACATTGAATCTGAGAGATGCATGGTTCTCCGATAGAACTTGGGATGCAACATGATAAACTCTGAAGAACTGGAATATCTAGGGTTTTTGGGATAATATGGGATCTGAGTATGAAAGTATCTATATTTTAGATATGAATACATATTTTAAAGAAAATCTGGATATCCAATATTTCTATGATCAAAAAACAAAAACAGAAGCTAGAGATATCTAGAGTCGGTCAATTAGATTAGAATGAGAAATATTCCTTAAGCATAAACTATAAGGGGATTTTGTTTTTCAATAAAATAGATGAGGCCAATGAGATATTATAGGTAGAGAGGTCCCCTTTGTATTTAAGCTGGTGCAGCTCGGTAAATAGTAAAATTATATTATACTTATTTGATTTTGAGCTTTGCCTTTATTAAATTAAAGAGCGAGGGCTGCATGCCAACTTTTTTCGAGCCATACTTTATAATACTCTCTCTGTTTCACAAAGAGTGTTATTCTGAAAATTTTTATTTGTTTCATAAAGAGTGTCACTTTACAATTCCAATACATTATTTTATATTTCCAATGCATCTTTTACCTTATATTTCCTAGTTTTACCTTTAATTATAACTAAAACAATCTATTAAAAGTTTATTAAATAAGGGCATATATGTATATTTCAATGTTTTCTTAATTTGTGTGAAAAGTGTCAGAATGAACCCAAAGGGAGTAGTAATTGATAATTGTGTATGTTTACAGACCCTAATTACTCTCTCGGTAACAGAAAAATAAAGCTGGTTAATGACTTTCTCCTTTTAACTGAAAAAAACTTTAATCAGTAGCCGGATTGAACACGTATACAGTTCAACTGTTATAGACGTACGTGATTAGTTTTACTTGAAAATTGTAATGTTGATAATTTGTTATAATTATTGACGATTCGTCAAATACAAGATCCTGGTCGAGTTTTTATTTTATTTTTTTTCAACTGATCGGTCGAGTTTCGAAACGAATTTAAAGTGTATCACCTACTTATTACATATTCGTCTGCACGTGCTTATCAATTGAGTCATAGCTTTAATTTGACTTTGTACTGATGACATGTATAATACTAGTATTATACTTCTAATATAAATAAATGATTAAGCTGTTTAATCACTTGGAAATATTTGACCAGGTGTGGCAGATTTAGACATTTTCTTGTTGTCTCAAAACATCAAACGCTCTTGTTACGGATGTTGATGATTATGACACATGTGAATAAAATAATATTTTGGTCATTATAATGACTCTTGCTATACAATTTTGACTTAAATTTAATTATATATATTTCTGAGAAAAAAATATCTTTAGATCAAATTTAATAACTTAGATGTTTTTCTTTTGGGGAATGATGATGAGCGTGAAACAAACATCGTATAAGACATCGTGATATGAATATATTTTACATAGATGTGTATTAAACATACACACATATACATGAATGAACATATACTTGTATATATATATATATATATAACTTATACACTTGCATTTGCTTATTTTCGTTTTGTTTTGTTGTGATTGATGTATATGTAGATAACTTTGGACCACAAAAAACATGGACACATCATAACCAAACCTACTTCCCCAAGTGATCTGTAAATAACTACATATTAATTTAACTGTACACAACAAAAAATTGGGTAATTATGCGCAATTAATGTGTTTTTTCTTACATCGAGATTATCAAATCTTCATTGTTTAATCGTTCTTATAACAGTATTGTACTGTTAACCCATGTGACTCGATCTAATAAACCAAATGTGAAAACAGATAAACGCAATTAGGAACAACCCAAAACATAAATCATGATTAATTATGTACTAATGTTTAAATCAGCGTTATTATAAAAGTATAAGTGAATATAAAAAAATTAGCTTCTCATATCACATAAATGATTTTTTCGTCGCATTTTCAGAAACCTTCACATTTAAACTTGTTCCCACTTTGTTTAGTAAAAAATTGAGTTCCAAAATACCGTTCGAATAATAACATAAACACTAAATTTTTTTGTAGTACGTAGGTTTCAATAGCTAATTTTCATCAAATTCTCGGAATAACGAAATCGACTGGAGGAGAATAAGATCCACAAACTTAGAAATGAGTCGAAGGATATAATAAGGCTTTATACCCAGAGACGGTCCAGAATGTTACATCATATGTGTGTACACATTTTTAAGTAATCATGGCATGCCAACAACTGGAATAGTACTTTTTCACAAAAAAAAAAAAAAAAAACTTGAATAGTAGTAGGTAAGGATTATATTTAATTTAATGTGATAAATTGCGTGCATGCATGTATTTTGTATTGTTTTTGTAACAGATAATATTCTATATATGGAAAATGTGCATTTCTTTTCTGATAAATACTGTACGTAATTATATATATATTACCTGAGTCACGTACTAACTAACAAAAACTGTATACGATATACATAAATTCAAATTGTTATAATTAGTGCTAAACCAACAATAATTGGTAGTAAGAAAAACAAAATTAGATAAATACAAAAATAACATTGCCTTTAGTTAACAAAAAGGAAATAGACACGTATACTCATTCTAATACCAAAAAAAGGATCAACGGAATCTCAAACACCGTCGACAACTACATACACATGTATACAAAGATTTGAAATTTCAATACAAAGAGCTAATTCGAAGCCTAAATGAAAAGGACAAGAAGCTCACATGACCCGAACCATATCATTCATGGGCCCCTACGCATTACTCGGTACCAATCTCTCACTCTCTCTCTCTAAGACTTGAAACACTATCAAGAATCTCAAGCCACCATTTTTTTTCTTCATCCTCATAAAGAGAAAGAGAAAGATCCTCTCGTTTGGCAAGAACCCAATTTGAGTTCCAAGTCCTGATTTGCTTTGATCTTTCTCTTTCCTTGATTTCGTTTGTTAGTCAAACAGAAGATATACAGTTCTCTCTATATATATATATGCATATAATTTGCTTTCAGATTCTAGGGTTTTCATATTTCTCCTAAATTTTCATGGTCAAAGGAGAAAATCAAAGAACCAATCGAACGAAGAAGAGAAAGAAAACTTCAATATCAAAATCTCTCTCTCTCACTCACTTATATTATAAGGTGAGACCACATCAGAACTTTAATTTTTTTTTTTTCTTCCCTTCTTTTAATATATTCTTTGAATTTTTTTTTTTCATTAATCCATCTACCCTTTTTTTTTTTATATTTGTGGCTAGATTTTCGTTTTGTTAATTTGCTCTTTTAATATTTTATCTATCTATTGTATGTTGAAGATCTCGAGTTGAGTCATCATCGTCAATGTCTTTGAAAAGCGGCCTCAACAATTCACCGATTCAAGAACAAGAGAAAGGTTTAAATTTCATCAAGACGACTCACTAAGAGAGAGTATAAGACCCATCTAAAGATTTTGTCTCATAAATCAAGATTTTTCCAAAAGAAAATCAGATAATTCCTCATGGATCTATCCCTAGCGCCGACAGCAACAACAAGTTCCGACCAAGAACAAGACAGAGACCAAGAATTAACCTCCAACATCGGAGCAAGCAGCAGCTCCGGCCCTGGAAACAACCTTCCGATGATGATGCTTCCGCCGCCGGAGAAAGAACACATGTTCGACAAAGTGGTAACACCAAGCGACGTCGGTAAACTCAACAGACTCGTGATCCCTAAACAACACGCGGAGAGGTATTTCCCACTAGACTCATCAAACAACCAAAACGGCACGCTGTTGAACTTCCAAGACAGAAACGGCAAGATGTGGAGATTCCGTTACTCGTATTGGAACTCTAGCCAGAGCTACGTGATGACCAAAGGATGGAGCCGTTTCGTCAAAGAGAAAAAGCTCGACGCAGGAGACATCGTCTCTTTCCAACGAGGCATCGGAGATGATTCCGAAAGATCGAAGCTCTACATAGATTGGAGGCACAGACCAGACATGAGCCTCATCCAGGCACATCAGTTTGGTAATTTCGGTTTCAATTTCAATTTCCCGACCACTTCTCAATATTCCAACAGATTTCTTCCATTGCCGGAGTATAACGCCGTCCCAATTCACCGGAGCTTGAACATAGGAAACCACCAACGTTCTTATTACAACAACAACAACCAGCGTCAAGAGTTTGTAGGGTATGGTACTTATGGGAATTTTGCTGGAAGGTGTTACTACACGGGATCACCGTTGGATCAGAGGAACATTGTTGGATCAGAGCCGTTGGTTATAGAGTCAGTCCCTGTGGTTCCCGGGAGATTAACTCCAGTGATGTTACCTCCGCCTCCTTCTACAGCGGGAAAGAGACTAAGGCTCTTTGGGGTGAATATGGAATGTGGTAATGACTATAGCCAACAAGAAGAGTCTTGGGTGTTGCCACGTGGGGAAATTGGTGCATCTTCTTCAGCTCTACGACTTAATTTATCTACTGACCATGATGATGATGGTGATGGTGGTGATGATGATCAATTTGCTAAGAAAGGGAAGTCTTCATTTTCTCTCAATTTCAATCCATGAGAAGTTTCATCTTTTTTCTTCTTCTTAATTTCTCTTTATATTATTATTTCATTAGTCAATCTTCTTCGTTAGATTCTAGCTAGTAAGAGGAAGAAAAACGATCTTCTTCGTTTGTTTACTTTTTTTTGGTTATGAGTTTTGTTTTTCTCGACATGTTTCTTGATGTTCATCACTAGGCTTTTGTCACCATGTTGAACTCGTATTTGTATATAAACTTATATATGAATATGATTTACATAAAATAACATGTTCACATGTCTCAACTTTTTTTAGCTAATTTATATCCATAATATTCGCTGTAATTCATTGTTTACTCAGATCATATTCATAAATTCTATATTAATCTTAACACTTGCACACTAGGTGAAACTGCCTAGCTCTACCCTAGACTTTTAGCTCATATGGCCATCAATAAAACAGTGTTCATCTTGCTTTCTTTATTTTTTTCAATTTTAAATAGAATTTGAGATTTATAATTGATTGAGTGGGAAAAAAGCTTATAAATTTCATGAATTGTACTCTCTGTGCCTATCTCCCTACACTGACAAAGTGTTTCATGGTACATTCTAAGCTAATGGGCAGGTCCAAAAAAAGCCTCTCTTTTTTCTCTCTCTAATGGTCCTATATTGTTTGTTTGGTTACTCTTGTAATTTTGCTCGGTTAAAGAGATTTTTGCAGGTTATGGGCAGAGAAAATAAAGAGAAGCTAGCTATGGAAGAGAAGGACTGATATCCATTAATATAGTAATTCAATTTATAATATTAAAAAGAACAAAAGGTATGATATGTTTTCACATTGTTTGACTTTTTATGATCACAGGTTCATTTAATTTCTCATTTTTACTAATTCTCTCTATTCTTGTTTTGTTTTTAACCTTTGGTCAATATCTTTGTTTTGTTTGGATTGTGAATTGAAGTTATTTTTACCAAATCAGGTATCTCAATATATAGATCTCCTAAACCCCATGAGTTCTTTTAGAATGTTAGATTCTAAATCATTTGTCAATTACTACTATATATATACGTATACCTCTGAATCACTACATATATACCCACCCTATATATATATATATATATATATATATATACACATGCAGTTTAGACATGTACATGTATAATTAAATAGATGTGTTATAATAGTTTACGTGGAACTTTGGAATGCAGTCCTTAGGGAATATAATTTTCAGGTAAATAAGAAGAAAGATTCTTGAAATAATTACTATATATTCTATAGTCCATGTATATATAGAGTATCGTGCCGTCGAGTTATAAATTCTTGCATATACAAGATCAAAATGGAGAAAGTCATTGGCAGAATGGCAGATTTTATTTCGCTACTATTGCATAGACATACTCCACACCTTTTCTATATATATATATTATCCAAATTATTTGTGGGTTTTTAATTATTTTCAGGATACACGCTATATATATACAACACACACATATACATATATATATATATATAGCCTTTTTGTGCACAATATTTCATGTAACTAAGCACATAAGAGAGTCGTAATTTCAATAGATGTGTTTTTTCCTTTTTCTCTTTAGCTGCTAGTTCGATTTGACATGGCAAATTTGTATATCTTCCGATAAGTATGAGTGGTGCGCGGTATTATTTGTGATCGAATTATCCTATAATAGCTAGGATAAATGTTTGAGCCTGCCACTATAAGTACCCCATATAATTTGAAGATCACGGATAGGGTTAAGTGTGTATATGAGTACTCTATTTATGTGTGTTATGATTGGGTAGGCGTATATGTGTATATAAGTACTCCATAGACAAGGAACATCAAAGAGTAATTAATTAGATAAGATAGACATGGAGACTAGATAATGTAAGCATACACATGTATATGTGTGAATTACATATGTAGCCCACATATCTTCATTATAGGGGAACAAAGTTACAAAGGTATATATGTGTTTAAACAAATTTGCAAAGTGATGATACAATTAATGGAATATATAAATACGTATTAACTCCAAATAGTATACAAGTAGCTAATATTTATTGTGTAGATGTCTCAAAAGGCTTGTGCATAGCATAGTTGTCAAAAGAGTATAAAATGTATATTTATATTCAAAAGAATGCATAGAAAAGAAGATATAATGAAATAAAAAGGGAAGTATTAGTGAAAAGTACGGATGGAATACAAAATTATTAAGATGACAAAAGCAGACAATATTGTAACATATCTAAATGATCAGTTTGTGTAAGAATAAAGAGAATAAATGACATGCTCCAATTATTGTTAGTTAAATAATTCAATCTCATTAGATTCCTGACCTAAAAGAGACTGCAAATATGTAGGCCGGTTAGGGTTTTTATAGGCATGATTGATGATGATAAGGAAACTTCGTATTGGGGTTAATTGGTTCTTCCCTTTCTAATACATTTTTAATTTAAAGTAATAATTAACTATTCACTTTAACTTTTAATTGATCGTTCCATTTTTATGTCTGTTGAGTTTTTCTTAGCCTCATTTCCAAATATTTCGCCATGTTGATTAGAAGAGCAAGAAGAGACAGTTTCTTTCTTACAAAACTTATCCATCAGAAAATATTATAACATGACGGTAATAAGATTAGTGAAAGCACTAGACTTTTTTAGTAGGTCTGGTTAATTATAGTTACTAATCCAGCTAGACTTTTAAATACATTGATGATTACATAGATGAGTCTAATTCATATGATATTTAAACTACAAAGTAAAAAGTATATCTAGCTCTTTAAAGTTGAGATTTAATGTGTTTAATTAATATATGGGATCTACCCATTTCAAAACGCTACGTCATACTATGAACAAGAATTCTATTCAAATTAAACCATCTATTGTAACGTCTATGCTCATATTACACCTCGTCCGAATACCATGCTTAAAGTAAAAGTGGGCCTGACAATTAAATTTTAAGACTACACAAATAAGACATGTTAACAGGCCTACTCACGTTTCAAGACCTAAACCCGAATATGGATCTGGATCCGGAACCGGATCCGAACTCTCATTTATTCTTTTCTTTGGTTCAATTGGTATATGGTTCTGGTTTACACAGTACCGGTCTCAACAATTTTGAAAATTACTGAAACAACGGTATGTTTATCATCGTCAACTCTTAATATCTTTTACTTATTAATCAATGTAAACAAAGAATAATTAGGTTTAAACAACTACATACTGTCGTAGTACTACATTTATCGATTAAAGAAAATATTAAGAATTAATTTTATATAATCGGTTTTAGGATTTGGATTTTGGATTGAGTCGGTTTGTTATATTAAACAACATTCCTTTGTACAGTAGTAATTTGCATTAGTAGTATATAAGAGGAAGAAAATACATTTAAAAGTAAAATGAAATAAATGTTGATTATTTATGATAATATTGATTATCTATGATAATACCAAGCTTTGCATCTTAATCTCTACTTTTTGCTGTTGTTATTATTAAATTTTCATTATGAAAATGTTTTTTATTACTTTCTAAAATAAGGTATATCTAGATTCAAATTTTAAAATGATATTTTTGTACCAGATTTGGTCTTTAATGATGGAGATGCTGGTGGAGGAGGGAGATGGAGTAGATACAATATTATCCGATCGAATTCTCTGCCAGGTTTGTGTTTTTACCCTTGACGGTGTTCTTGAAAGAAATAACACTATTAGCTACAATTTATTGATCAATTAACTGGCTACTTTATTTATTTTATCACAAATTCAGGGACATTTTTATATTGTAAAAGTTTAATATTTGTGATAAAAATTTATCATAAATTTAAATGCTCAAATTTTTTTTGACGCAGCAGCAATTAACCTCGACTTTTATAGTCCTACTCCTACCTAAACTCCAGAAAAGATTTTGTTCAACAAAAGAAAACAAGAATAAATATCAAAAAATCAAAAAAAAAAAAAATCATAAAATCAAGATGCTTCATTTTAATATATGGGATATATGTATTTCAAAATGCTACGTCATATGAACAAGACTTCTATTCGAATTGAACCATTTACAAATTGTAAATTACACCTCGTCCAAATACCATGCTTAAAGCAAACGGGGGCCTGATAATTAAATTTTAAGACTGAATAAATAAGGCCCGTAAACAGGCCCACTCAGAATTCAAGACCTAAACCCGGATCCGGATCCAGACCCGGACCCGAACTCCTATTGCTCCTTATTCGTCTTCTTCGGGGGAGATAGAGAGAGAGCAATGGCGAGTGAATACAGATGCGTGGGATGTGGGTTTAGGGTTAAGTCATTGTTCATTCAATACTCTCCTGGTAACATTCGTCTCATGAAATGCGTAAGCTTTAACACAACCCAATTAGGGTTTTTGTTTGATCTTGTTTTGTTTTTTATATGTTTATAGTAATTTCTAAAAGTTTCCATCTTTAAATCTTACCTTTTCTAAGAACATATGTACTTGTTTATTTAGGGGAACTGCAAGGAAGTAGCAGACGAATACATCGAGTGTGAACGCATGGTCTGTTTCAATTACTGAAAGTTTCCATTTTTGGTGTTCTTTTGTTTCCTTCCAAATTTTGAATTTAATTGATTCTTTTGTGCAGATTATTTTCATTGATTTAATCCTTCACAGACCAAAGGTGTATAGACACGTCCTCTGCAATGCAATCAATCCAGAAACTGTCAATATTCAGGTAAAAACCTTTTTCAATTCAAGTTTCTTGATTTCAAACATTTGCTATGATTACTTGGCAGTTTCGTGTCTGAATCTAGTTATCTGATCTTGAAATTGGTACTATAAACTTTTTGTTTTTTGTTTTTGCAGCATCTGTTGTGGAAGTTGGTGTTTGCGTGTCTTATTCTAGACTGTTGTATCCTTATGTTTCATAATTTGTTATTATCTAAGTAGCTAGGAGATATGTAGTTAGTGAGATTCATCTGCAGCCAAACGCATTTGAAAACCCTTAAACTCATCAAAGATAGAAGCTTGTTACTGAGAAGAACTGATGAGAATTCAAGCTTTTCTGAGAGCTCGGTTCTTATATCTATAAAGGTTTGATCTTTCCTTTTACTCTCTTTTAGTGGACCTAATTGGATTATTTTTTTCCTCTGAGGTCTATATGATTTTTCTCATGTTACAGGTTCTAATCGGTGTTTTATCTGCAAACGCCGCATTTGTCTTCTCTTTTGCCATTGCGGCAAAGAGTTTGCTAAATGAAGTTTCTAGGTGATTATACTTCTTCTTAGTTCTTTATTATGAGTTTTTTCACAGAATTCAGACTTTTGTCCCCTGAATATCGAAGTATGTATTGGCTTTATAAAAAATTCTGCAGAAGAAGAGAGATTGTGTTGGGGATATTGATCTCGAGTTACTTCAAGATCTTTCTGCTTGCTATGTTGGTATGTTGTAGCCTTACCTTTCACTTTAAGCCCTGATCTCAAAGTACCAAAACTTGGTATTGTGTCCCTTCTGCTCAAAATGGGAATCTTTAATAATTACAGGTGTGGGAGTTCCCAATGTCAGTGATCTTCATTGTTGATATACTTATCTTAACATCAAACTCCATGGCGCTTAAAGGTCAGACCTACAAAACATTCTTAATGCAAATTGATTGATCTAGACTGTTTTTTTTTTTTTCTTGTTGTTGTTGTTTTGGAATCTCACATTGCAAGTTGTGTTAAAACCAGTGATGACTGAATCAACGACGACCAGATGCATAGCCGTATGCTTAATCGCGCACTTGGTTAGATTCTTGGTGGGTCAGATCTTTGAGCCGACAACATACTTATCACAGTTGGATCTCTGATGTATCTGTCTTCATTATTCAGAATCGTATGATCCCATCATCATCTTCCACTATAGTCATTTTGTTTTGAAGAAAAGAGAAACCTTTTACATGATATAAAGCCGTATGCATTTTTATTTTATGATCATCATTCGATTGTATAATTTAGCCAAATATTATTGCCATCAAGAACTGAATTGGGCCATTGTAAGAATATTAAGTCTATCAAAAATTATCAGGCCCATACAAACGTTACCTGTTAAGAAATTAAGAAATGAAATATAAATTGATCAATGTGATCTAGAGCAATCCGATAGATTCGATGAGAGTTTCTGGATGAGATAATAAAACGTCGAAGAAATCAAACAACTAATAATAGTTATCTATATTCGAATATTCGACAGAATTTACTTGGGATACGACTTGGGATTGGGTCCGTGTAAGTACTTGTACTGATCAGAACCTGAATTTTTGTTTTTTTTTTCTTTCAAATATCCGTACGATGTTTTCTTTACCTGAAAATATATTAATTATTTTGTTTTGCGTTGCAAGGCTTGGGAAGTTAGTGAAGCCAGCCGTCTCCCACCTCAGATAAATTTGGGTCAAGTGTACGGATTCAATCCTGTGGAGACACGTTGAAGTGCCTCGTAGCTGTCTACGACAAGTCGACAACAACAACAACGACTAAATAATCTAAACTGGCCAATCTACTTGGGGATACGTTAAAACTTGGGATTGGGTCAGTGTAATTTCACATGTGGAAGTCTTATTGGTGTCCTTTTTCTTTTCTTTTCTTTTCAAACACACAAAAAGCTCTTTTGAAACTTAAAAATCCTCATCCTTTGGTATATATATAATATATTAACAACATTGATGAAATCTGTGGAGATTGGTTACATCATTTTTTTTTTTTTTAACTTAGAATGATAAAAAAATTGTAATACTGTGATATATTACAATTTGTTTTTCACTGTGCCCTCCATTATTAGATTCTGTATACGACCTATTAAACCCCAATGATCCAGCCAATGATGGAGATAAACAATAAGAAGCCAATGATCATGTTCTTGAGATAGATCCACCGGGACTTCCTTTTGCTTATGTTCTCAAAAACAATCCATTCCTGCTTCACCGTTTTGGTGGATGGAGTGTTCTTGATTGTTGAGTCTTCAGCCATTCCCAACTCAGGATTGTTTTCCTGCCTACTTATCACCTGCAACCGTGTCCACAGTCCAACATTTAATATGTAATGTAACTAGAATTTGATATAATATATAAGATTATGATTTGATTGCATCAAACTAGCCAATTCGAGTGTCTTAATAGCACCTTTTCTTGTCCTTGCAAATGCAATTCTGGTTGCTCTTGTGCCGTAGAATTGTGCAAAGGCTTAGTAGTGTCCAATGATGGAATATCATCTATAGGAGTATGGTCCGGTTCAGTTACACTCGAATTGTCGCTGCCAATCTATTAAAAACGCAAAAGTAGACGACGTGTAAGAAACATAAGCAATCATATAGATATCTATCGTGTAAAACTGCTTACTGCTAACTTACCATAGAGTCAGTGTCACTACCACAGCTATCATCGGTAAAAAACCCTGTCACAGGTTTTTTGGGGATGCAAACATTGCAATTCTCATTTAGCAATAACCCATTGTATGGATAAACCTCATCATCCAAAACCATCTGTGAACCACCATCATATGAGACAGATTGAGGAACTTGATCTAGCAGCGTGTTTAAATATTCATTAAACTGCTGGCCATGATGATTTGTTGAATCGTACTCAGAGTAAGTGTTGTAGTATCCTGAGTGGTTGACCTGAAAAAAATAAAAAAGATAAAACAGTTTAGGAATACATCAAATCAGTTTTTAGACACAAGTTTTTTCTTGGGGGTGACATCCTAAGATCTTTAAGTTGAGAGAAAACAAACAAAATGGACATATAGTCTTAGATAGACTCACCATAGAACCGGCACTATTAGTCATCATGGCAGGGACAAAAGAGGGATCTGTTGGTTTAGTTTTAACAGATAAAATGTTATTTTCTTTACCCTTATACTCAAGTCTGCAGATGACATAGGTCGTCCTCTGTAAAAAAAACTTCATCAGTTATATAAAAAAAAAACATTTCAAATTCGCTGCCTATATATAGATACTTAAATTACTTTCATCAAAAGCTAAGTGATGAAATATCAAAGATCAAAATTGTAAGAAACCAAATATATATATAAATATACCAGATGTTCAGGCAAGATGGTATCGTGATGATACTCGTGAATAACCCAATCAGGATCGACGATGCCATTACCCGAAAGGAACTGTACAACCCTTTTATGACCAATCTTGTTGTCGTGTCCAGTTCCAGACAAAGGCCAAGACTTAAACTGATCCTTGACATCAGTATGTTCTCCAGTAAGTTTCCATCTTCCAGAAGGCGTTTTCCTGTTCTGTCGATTCCCTCTAGCGTACTTGTTTTCCCTACGAGAGAAGAAGTAGCACATACGATCCGTCGATTCGATCTTCGATTGCACTGTCACAAAAAAAACAAGAAAACAACACACCCCAAACCATAATCAAGATTCAAGAAACCCCAACCCCAACGACTCTCTCTCTCTCTGTCTCTCGATCACGCACGGTGGCAGAAAATAATTAAAATTCGAAAACCGTAATAGTAGTATAACTTACAGCGCAACTTCCAAGGATCGAAAGCACAGATGTTGACCTCGTTAATGGCCCATTCTACAAGACGAGTGTTGCCCAGAATTTTGTGATAGAGATAGTAACCGACGAGCTCGTCGTCCGTTGGGCGGAATCCAAACCCCACAAAATCATCCATCTCTATTCTCCAAATGTTTCAAAGAGAGTACTTTTCTGTTTTATTTAGAGGAGAGAGATGATGATGATGATGATGAACTGAGTGAAGAAAAGACTTGAGTTTAAATAAGCCCAGAAATATAATTATTATCAGTATTTTGTACTAATTTTTTAATATTAAAGTTTAAATATACGGATCTTCTTCGGTTCGATTTGGTTTGAAAAGGAAAGGTAGGCTTATTTGGGAAGCATTTAGGCTTACAAAGAATTTGGACGGTGGACATGTGTGCCCTACGAGAACTGAAATGGTGAGAGAAGCTGGAATCTTTCTGCTTCTGTACTAAGTCCATAATTGTAATTGTAATATATAAATATCTCCTCCTCCCTTGACTATTTGACTTGATTCGAAAGACTACTTTACTACTACTCTTTTTGAATTAACTGTGAGAGAGCTGTGTCTTTGACCATGCTTACTGAAGAATGTTCTACACTCACATGTGTCTTCGATATGTAAAGAATATGTGTAATATATATCTCATTCAACCATTGTTTTATATGTACTGTACACACATAAATCATAAATCGTAAATCACATAAAGAAATTAAAAATAAATAAATAAAATAAAATGAATATAATAGGTTTCTGAGATATCAAAAATTCTACCATCTTTAAAGATGGTTGACGCGTTAATTGATAACAAGATTCGGCTTTCTACAGATTTTGAGGATTAGTCTACAACATACATTTCCGGTCAGACTTTAGTTCTTCGGTACATGAATTAGTTGGTATTACAAATCTTGCTGAAACGTCATAGCACTAGTTGCTTTTTTCATTGCGGCCTCCGTTACACCATTGAATCTTTGAGCCAAACATCCTTGGCAAAACCTCTCATGTATATCCCTTTCTTTTGCAGAATTATTTGATCACTTTTATATACAAAATAAGAACGACATCACAAAACGATTCACTAATTATTGACATACATTTCTTTACATTACATTTTCTGCATTTTTTTTTTCTTCCTTTTCTCTCTTTTTTCCCTCTTTTTTTCTCTTCTTTACACATACTTATGTAAAACACACAACTTCAGACTTTTCCGGAGCAAGAAAACAGAGCAAAGAAACCAAAAGAAAAAGCACACAGACAAGAAATAAAAAAACTGTGAGCAAGAAT
This sequence comes from Camelina laxa, assembly GCA_024034495.1. Classification (NCBI taxonomy): domain Eukaryota; kingdom Viridiplantae; phylum Streptophyta; class Magnoliopsida; order Brassicales; family Brassicaceae; genus Camelina; species Camelina laxa. The sequence goes on along the minus strand of CM043884.1, from coordinate 30,402,900 downwards.
CGGATTGGACCTCTCTAACCAACAAGAATCATCGAACCAATGATGGAGATGAACAATAAGACGCCAACGATCATGTTTATGACATAGTTCCATTGTGCATTCCTTTGACTCCTCTTCTCCATAACAATCCAGCTCTGCTTCACCGTGTTGGTATATGGCGGTTTCTTGATCGAGTCTTCAGCCATTTTCCACTCACATTCGCTTTTCAGCGTATTTGTCACCTGCAAGCACACCCATATCTCATAATTTAGACTATATGTTGTTTTCAGATTTCGTATCAAAGTATGTTGTTTCTCAGTGAGAGTGTTAAACACCTTTTCTTTGCTCTGACACGGTAATTTCAACTGCTTTGGTTGCTCTTGCGCCTCATAATTGTGCAAAGGCTCAACGACAGTGTTCAATGATGGAACATCATCATCTATAGGAGTATAGTAAGACTCATTTGAACTACAACCACTATCAGTCGAGCTCGAAGTGTCTCCGAAAGTCTGTTCAAAAAGCCAAAAGTCGATGTGTGAGAAACAGAAGCGATATATATATAGATTCTGAATATATAAGTGGTCCAAGTGCTTACCATTGAGTCATTATCACTGCTATCATCACCCAAAACCCCAGTCACAGGTTTTTTGGGCTGGTGATCACTGTAATGCTCTTGCATAGATGTCCTTTCACGAGTTTCTTCCATCACAAAGTTCCGAATGAGCTCGGAGTTTTCATCATATGGGGCCGCCGAGTAAGGAACTTGTTGTTGCAGGTTGAAGTAGTCACTCAACCACTGACCGTTATTTGCTAAATCATACTCAGGGAAAGGGTTGTAATATCCTGAATTCCCTTGAACTGATTGCTGCATGTTAAACTGCTGGCCATGATTTGCTGAATCATACTCAGAGTAAGTGTTGTAAGATTCTGAGTTTCCTTGACGTGATTGGTTGACCTGAAACAAAATCAACATTTAGACACAAGCTTCTTTTTGTTTGGTCTGCCTAGTCAAAGCTAAGAGAAAAAACACATAGTAATTTGGACATTGACTCACCACAGAACCTTCACTATTAGCCATATTGGGGGCAAAAGCGGGAGCCGGATCTATTGCATAAGCAGATAAAATGTCCGGGTCATCACCCTTATATTCAAGTCTGCAGATGACATAGGTCCTCTGTAAAATTTCCAAATGTAAGCACAAAAGTTCGTCAGTAAAAAACATTGATGAGAGTTCTGTCATAAGCTAATCCTAAAACTAGATTCCGAACCTCAACTTTTTACTGGTAACAACACTAAATAGTTTATAATCATAATAACACTGATGAGTTCTTACACAAAACTCATACTCCTAGAAACCTAAAAAAATCCTAAATTTCAAACCATGACCAAAAGAGCTACAACATACGTTACGAGGGATACATAAAACATAGATGAGTGAGGGGTACACTTAGACAAGATCTCAAAAGACGAACCTTATGTTCAGGCAAGAGGTCGTAGTGAAACTCGTGGATAACCCAGTCGGATTTGGTTTTGTCAGGGAATCTTGCATCGAGAAAGACCAAAACCCTTTTATGACCAATCTTACCACGAACGCCACTAGCGATCCCCCATTGGTCCTTGACCTCCACAGATTCTCCGGTAAGCTTCCACTTGCCAGAAACCGTTGTCCTGCTCTGTCGATTCCCATTTCCATACTTGTTTACTCTACAAGAGAAGAAATACCACATAGCATCTCTCGATTTGTACTTTGATTGGACTGTTTTTACAAAACCAAAACCAAAACCCTAAATCAGAACAAACCTCCCCAATCAAAATAGATCAATTCACGCGAGCATATATATGAATGAAAAAAAAAATTATGAGGAAAATTGGAAACTTACAACGCAAGTCCCAAGGATCGTAGCTACAGATGTTGACTTCGCTAATGGCTACTTCAACGTGGCTGCTGTTTCCTTCGATTTTGTTACGGAGATAGTGACCGACGAGCTCCTCGTCGTTGGGACGGAATCCGAACCCAACTTTATCCTCCATTGTTCACAAAAAGGAAGTAAAACCCTCCGATTTCGATGTTAAAAGACTAAAGAGCTACGCCGCCGAGATCGCTCTCCTCTCTCTGTATTTTTCTCCGATTATATATTTGTTTTGTTGTTTGGTATATATTAATTTGGAGGGAGGAAGACAGTGAAAGCAAAGCGTTTAAATAAACCCAAAAATATTCTTTTTTTTTCTTTTTCTAATTAAATTTATATGGATCTTCGGTTCAATTGGCATATGGTTCTGGTTTACACAGTACCGGTCTTAACAATTTTGAAAATTACTGAAACAACTGTATGTTTATTATCGGTCAACTCTTAATTTCTTTTACCTATTAATCAATGTAAGCAAAAAAAAAACCCAACTAACAGTAGTACTGCATTTATCAATTAAAGAAAAGGAATTAAGAATTAATTTTATATAATCGGTGGTATTGGGATTTGGATTTTGGATTGAATCGGTTTGGATGAACCGTAGATTAAACAACATCCCCTATGTACAGTAGTAGTAATCTGAATTAGTGTATACTATAAGAAGAAGAAAATATATTTAAAAATAAAATAAAAATGGAAAGGCTTATTAAGGAAGGTGATGGGCGGTAAGAATGGGTCCCAAAACAAAAACAGAGGTGATCAACTCGAATCTGCCTTGTGGCTTCCTTTATAATCTATGCGTGTGAACACGCTTACTATTTTCATCTTATTCCTTTTTAATTAGAAAACATTATTGAGAGCGCCAACGGACCCACTCAAGACGAAGGTGGGTCACCTTAACTAATTAAATAGTTGATTTTTACATATATTTACGTAAAATTTTAATAGCACAGATGGTAAATTCTGTACCGCTGACCTCCCCAAACCTGAGTTCGAATCCGTTATACTTCATATTAATATTTTAATCTTCCGTCCGCCAGAGTGTTTATCTTTATTAATCTTGTTAAGATTTTTTTCCTTCTTTGAATGGCGAATTGTTGTAAGCTTCTCGCTAATGGTTGCAATTATGTTATGTCTACGAACTCAAAACGATCAATTAGAATATAAACATCCACCATTATTAATTAGAATATACAAAGTAGGCAGTAGGTATTTAGAAAAAAAAATAAGAAGAGGACACGTGCTTTCAAATATTAACCAATAGGGGACTTTCCTTGTAAAAAAAGACTTTACTCATAACCAAAAAGATTAGGGGAATAAAATCAAAATATAATAGAGAAGTCAAAGTTCATTTGTGCCATTGTAAATAACATAATATTGATAACGTTGATTATTTATGATAACGTTGATTATCTATGATAATACCAAGTCTTGCATCTTAATCTATACTTTTTGCTGTTATTGTCATTAACTTTTCATTATGGAAAATGACTTTCATTATTTTCTAAAAGAAAGATGGAAAATATATATCTTGATTCAATTTTCTAAATGATATTTTTGCACCAGATTTGATCTTTAATGTTGGCTAATATTAGTTAAATTCCAATATTTTCAAAGTTAAATAACATCTTGAGACTGCTGTCTTTTTGTCTCCCCATCCATTTCTCCTTCAAGACGAGCACTCGGAGAGAAAAGAACTTTGCCATTCCCAAATGGCAGCAGTGGAGAGGCTGGAACAGGTTTAACAGTATCTCCATATACCAGCAAAATGTCGAATCCACGGTTGTGCAAGTAGGAAAAACCGCCGGAGACGTTATAGATAATGCGAGAATCCGATATGAACATAATCTTTCCCGGTGGTGGATTAGCAAGTGACTAATTAAGCATATGAGACAAAACTTTCCCACTACCTCGTGGGACGAATTGAACAACGACTCCAGTCAAAGACAACTCTCGCAGGTCTTCATCGGTGATGTCTTCCAATTCGCCCATGACATTGATGGTGAGAGGACATGAGCAGCCAATCTTCTCCACCAACGCTGCTTCTATGCACGGACGGATCTGACCAACATCATAACCATCCGGAATCAGACAGTTGTTTACATCAATCCACACAGACGTCGGAGTCGCCTCTTTGTTCTTCAACATCATCCTATATAATAAACACATCATAAAGGATAGTTAAGTTTTTTTTGTACAAATCAATCAATCAATCATACATCAGATAATAGCAATTTGAGACCAAACCTCGGCCAGACATACAAAGACGCAACTTCTCTTCTCGCGCAAGTCAGTCGAGAGCTTCTTCTAGGGTTTCACTCAACTTTTTACATTTACATATATCCGCCACTTATTATGGGCCTATCTAATGGGCTCTAAATGTATTATCTTTCGCTCAGTTTATGTCTACTTTTTTTTTTAAAACGAAAATGAATTCTCTCTCAAGTAAAATAAAATAATGGGGTTTATACTTAAACATCAACGATGACAACATGCACGTGTACACATATATGTATGATAATGTTGACTAAAAAAGTCCAAAAGAGACTTGACATTATAACTTTGAAGCATCTTGATTTTATGATTATTTATTCTTGTTTTCTTTTGTTGAACGAAATCTTTTGTGGGGTTTAGGTAGGAGTAGGACTAGAAGAGTCGACGTTAATTGCTGCTACGTCAAATTAAATTTGACCATTTGGGTTGGCTGTATGAAAAATTCAAATTTTACAAATTTGAGTTCACTGACTACTTCTTATCACAAATATTTACCTTTTACTATATAAAAAATGGAACATACGTCCAAGATGGAAAAGTTGCAAATCAAGATAAGACATTGTCGGTCAATTGGTGAATCTTTGTCTTCTCTAACCACTTCTTATCACAAAACAAGACACCATTTTCATATATTAGGACACAGCACACATACAGTATTAAAACGAAAAGGTTACAAAACAAGATTATACATATAAAATAAAAAAGACATAACATATACTTGTACGGATCTTTGGAAAGTACAAAAGTCGAAAGGTGTTTGTGATCTCATTTATTTATTTAATATCATGTTCTTGAGATAGAAGAACATTGGTGATTTTTCTTGACGAATTTTTGTATCATCCTGAGAAAGAAATTACCAGCTCTTTTGTTCTTCTTGATCATCTCTTGACCCAATTTATGCTCTCCCATCTCAGTCCCACGTGCATCATTACAAGGATTCATCTTTTTCATCTCATTTGTATCAACATTAGTTCTGAGAGCTTGGCTCACCTTGAACCATCATATCAAAGAACCCAAAACGTTTGTGAGTAATGAATGGCACAAAGTAGCATTATTGATTGTTAGCCTCAGTGAAAGAGAGATAATAGCATAAAGCTCACCTCTTGAGTTAGTGTCACCACTAACTCGACTGTCGAATTAGGAGGTTCTTGCAGGTGTTTGATTTGGTCTATGCGATGATTTGAGCTACCAAAACTATCATCACAAGTGCTCGAAGTTCCAATAGAATTCTGTCATACCAACCAAACTTAGCTGAAATCTAAAAACAAAGGATTCTCAAGGTAAAACACATAGTAAAAACATTGCTTACGGTGGCCGGAGATAGAAAATCAGAATCATTATCATCACTGCTATCGTCAGTGAAGACACCAGTCAATGACTGTGGAGGTCTGTAATCGTTGCGATTGTCTTGCAAAAACATGACATTCCTCTCCTCACCATCATTATCATTCAACCATGTTTTCCATTCCTCCTCTTTACTAGCTATAGTTGCTGCATCATCGAGCTGCTGAGCTTCTTCCTGCAAACCAAACTGACTTGAATCCTGAAAAAAGGAGAAGAACACAAATAAGAGTCGTTCGTTGTCAGATTAAAAAAAAAGAGAGAAACAGAGAAAGTAACGACCTCAGATCCTCCAGAATTGTTCACAAGATGTAAAGGGGGAGAAGAAACCTCGTTCTCTTCACCCTTAAACGTTACTTTACAGATGGTGTATGTCATCATCATCTGTAATAGTTAACACAAAATCATTACTGTACAGATTCAAATCAAATCACAAAAAAAGTTACAAGAAAAACAGAGTACCTGAACAGGGGAGAGAAGGTGGTACTCGTGCATAACCCAATCGGATTTGGAATCCTTACTAAAGTAAAACATCAAAACCCTTTTCGCACCGATCTTAACACGGTTGCGCATGATAGCCTTTGGTTTACCAGTTATTTTCCAAAACCCAGATTTCGTTTTTCTGATCTGTTGCTCACCTCTGTCGTATTTGTTTACCTTACGGCTGAAGAAACACCAAGACTTATCTTTCAATTTGATCCTCGACTGACCTAACCAAACAAACAAACAAAAAAAAATCCATAAATCAGAAACTAGCTGATGATTTGATTTGATACAACAGTCAGAGGGGAACTCGTGAGATGGGGACTTACAAGGTAACTCCCAAGGATCGAAGCTACAGATAGTGACAGTGCTAATGACTTGATCTACACGGCTCGTGTCAGTTTCCAGATTTTTTGGCCGGAGGTAATCATCGACGATCTCCTCGTCGGTCGGACAGAATCTTAAACCCACCGGAGTCTCCATTTCTCAAGCAGAGAAGAAGAGAAAAAAAAAAAGATTAGAAAAGAGCTTTCGCCATTGTTGCGGTTCTTCTGCAAGCTAAATCCAAGGAGGAAGACGAATAAGGGTTTCCTTATTTATAAGCGGAGATTCTGAAATTCAAAAATAAAATAAAATAATTAACATTTTTACATAATTAGAAAGTAAAAAAAAAAAAAAAACAAGTGAATTGTGTTTGTTTTGTGACGTGCGTCGATAATACGCTATTTCAAAGGGTTAAGTTTTGCAGTAGTAAATTAATTAGGTGGCATGTTTCTTTATCACTTGTCTTATTTTTTTGGTCATCCTTTGTTTATAATAATCACTTTCTCAATTACATCTCCATCTCCAATATTAATGTTATATTTCGGTAATGAACAAAATTTTAGTAATGCATTTACATATATAGTCCATAGTACCAATCTATATATAATTCAGGAATAAGAAAAATATTCCCCATCAAATTCTCTCGTACCTTGTGACTTTAAGAAAAAATTAACTTATATTAATCAGAAAAGGAAGGGAAAAGAGAGGATTAGCAAAGTTGCAATTTTGCGTTTAATCCAAAAGAAGAAGGGAAGGGAATATAGAAATAGTAGTGACGTGATAGTTTCATCAGGTGCCACTAGTAGTTAGTTACCCACAACACGCAACTCTGAAGAAATTACATTTTATTTCTTGAAGCATGTTTGATGTTCCACCTTTATTACATTCGTTGGCCCATTCCGATAGCATCTGATTAAAAAGTTAAACGTCATTTGTGTTGAAACAGATACAAAAAGGTATCTCTCTATATGCCAATAGGAAGCTTCGTAGAAGCCGTAACCAGATAATATATATAGGAAAAGAGGAATTGGCATTGCCCATTCAAAGTTAATATTAAACTGCAAAAGAAAAAAGAAAAAAATGATCTCTTGATGAGGAATTTTTATCACTTACCATAGACATATCCATACAGTAAACGAATATCTTAATGAGCATTTTTTTTTTTTTATGATGATGATTTATTGCAATTATAGCGAATTAGTATTTTTGAAGTGATATGAAGTATTTATGTATTTTTAAAGGGTTAGTTGAGTTAAAATTGTGGTGCTAAATACGTAGCAAGTTTAGTAAACATATAAGTATATATCTCGTTCATAAAGAATATACAGTATACATTGCTTCCGTCAATCTTTTTTGTTTTAATATTAAAAAAGGGGAAAAATGGTATTCAATTTTTTTGAAAATTCTAATCAAAAATGACATATAGTGACGTATATTATTCTTTTTTTTTTTTTTTTGGTTTCAATGGTTAGATGTTATACCAAAACAAACGAATCGATACATACTAAAAAACTAAGACTAATTAAGAACCCATTAGCTCCCTCTCGGAGAGATACAAAAGTGGAACGACGTATGTTAAATTTGTTATTCATCTATTGCACTTATCATGTGACAGTTGTTACTCCCAGCACGTATTATGATATTCATATTACTATATTTTTTTTTAAACATGCTTCCTTTTGTTAAATTTGATGGCCCATTTTTTGGAAAAATCCTGAAAGGGTCTTTGGTTAACATTGACGTTTTAATTTATATATAGAGGAAACTTCGTAGAAGGCAGGCGTAGATTAAAAAAAAAAAAAACAGACATCATATTTGTAAAAAGAAAAATAGAGGATAATCATAGTATAAAGTAAATTTTTTTTTTTTGCTAAATCATAGTATTACGATTAGGCGTAAGTAAAAGTTTAGTTGGCGTAAGTAAAAGACGTGTGTGTGCCTTAGCAGAATCAAGTTGCAATTATGGAACAGTGAACTTTGTAGTAGTGGGCCAGGAAATGCTACCAAACACCATCCAACGACCAAATCTAACATATGTGAACTGATTGGGCCACGTGGAAGCGTTTTAATTACACGCGCCCTTCTTACTTTTCAACCAAGGCACAGTTTCAACTTTCAACTAATAAAATCCTCTTTACAAAAAAAAATATCGGAACATGAATCTTTTGTTTGATTTTTGTAATCATATTAACTCTCATGAAGAGGAAGACAAACACATACAAATATACACAACACAATAGGGAAATTTACAAAACAAGAATTGTTCAGAAAAGTTACTACGACCTTAAAAATTTATGTAGTTAATTTCGAGTCATTGAGTAACAATTGTATAAATCATTAATTCACTGAAGTATAAGTAAAATAACTACTAAATATGACCTATATAAAGGTTATTTATGTAGCTTACATGCTACCTATGCTATTTGCTATGCCCATATATGTTACAATTTTTATTTAAAAAAAAAAAGAAAGATTTTCCAATTAATCTGTCACTTAAGATTTGACAGTCGAACGTTGGATAGCAGATAAAAAAAATATGAACGTTTGAAACAATTGTTACCGTTATGAATATAGTAATTTTATTTTTATAAACAATTGTTACCGTTATGAACGACCTCTATAAATATTAGCTTCTCTCCTCTTCTCGTTCAAAGTTCAAAACACTAACTCTTAAAACGACTAAAACTCTGTTTTTTTTTTTTCTTTCCATGTCCGTATATGTTCTTCCACTTACGTTTTCAAGTCAAAATTATAGTTCTCAGTTCTCACATCCTCAAAGACAACACATAGAGGCATCATCACTACCTTTAAATGTAAGACTCTGGTCCGATCGTTTTTATTTTCTCTGTTAAACTATATGATGTTCAGCTTAGTTAATAATTTAGTTTTGGAAACATTTCAAATGACCATGTTTTCAATCCAGCTCGTCGTATATAGTAAAAATGTTCATAAGAATGAGGGGCTTGAAATGTTGTTGTCTTCATAAATGGTAGTATGCATGATATAGTAGAAAAGTACTTTTAATTGGTTTCGATATAGTGTCCTCTCTGTTTCACTGCCTTAAAAAGTACATATATGTTATGATAGTAGAACGAACGATTGTTAAGTTTTTATTTTTTTTATTAAAATGGAATTTAACAAAATTGTTGGGTTTATTAAAATGACGTCTGAACTGAAATGTTGTTCTATTTTTTGGTTTATTTGTAGAGAAAAATTGTAACGGATATTAATAAATTATTCGATCCATTTTTGCAGATGGCAGGAAACGAGAGAAGCTTGATTCGTGTGTGAATTCGTCTATGGCCTTCATCGTCCGTCTTAATTGGTGCAGGAGACTAAATCTCTAAGTATATTGTATGTTAGGATATAAATGAGAATGAATGATGATAGAGTTTATGTGTGTGTATTAGATGTGTATATAGGGCTATTGTATGCGTGTTGATGTATGAATATATAGGGTTATTGTGTGCGTGTGTGTGTTAGATGTATGAATAGGGGCCAACGTAGCGACAAATGCTGCAACGTAGCGACATATGGCGTATTACGAAATCACGAACACATCCTAAACAAAACACAAAACATCAAAGTAGCAGCAGCTATAAAGCACAAAGTAACAAACAAAATCACGACCACAATATTCGAAAACAAAACACACAAAACAACACAAACACATCAAAGAAAACTAAACAAAGGAAAATGCTGAAAATAGTGAACGCCAAAGCAACTCACTTTACTAACGTAAATGAGTAGTAATTCCGCGTCTGGGAAGAATTGATCCCTTGCTTAGACTAACAGGAAATTTTACCAACGAACACCAACCAACCAACGAACAAAATCTAAAACCAAGCAGGCACAGTTTTACAAAATCAGAGAAAAATATTCGAATGATATTGTAATATAAATCTCAAAAAGAGGAAGAAATTCTAATGGGGTTTGCCGGTTTGGGCAAAAAGTTTAACGTGGCCATGTGCGTATGATGAATACTAAAAGAGTTGATTAGTGCGTATGATGAAGACGAGACTCTGATTATTAACCCACACAAAAGAGTTCTGATTTGATCTTTGTTTCCTTTTGGCTGAGAACCTGAAATCTTTTTGTGTGGGTTAGAAGTAGTAGTAGCTAGGTAGGACCAGAAGAGTCTGAGTTTGATTGCTATGTCAAAGAAAATTTGACCATTTTGTTATATGTGAATTGAACTTTTATCCAACTTTATATTCTCTTACCACTACTTAAAACATTCACCGTTTATATTGGTTCTTTGACAAAAAAAACATTCACCGTATATTAAATATATATATTGGTCCACATTTACAGTAGTTTCAATTACAGAACAAGATAGACATAAAATTTCGTTACTTAAAACAAATTTATCTCCCCTAACCACTTCTTAGCACAAATCCACCCTTTTACTATAGAGAGAGTACGTACATACGAAGCACAATCACACGATATGAAAAAGTTACAAAGCCAGAGAAAACCAGAGATAGACATAGCTTATGCTTCTACAAATTTCGAAAGTACAAAACGGTGTGTTCTTTGGTCTCGTTTATTGTTTTCATGTGAAAATTGGTGAAATTTCTTGACTAATCTTTGTATCATCCTGTGAATCAAACAAGCTCTTTTCTTCTTGACCCTATCTTCATTCTCTCGAGTCACAGTCCCTTGACCCATAGCTTGGCTCACCTAGGAACATATATGAAAGAAACAACAATTGAAATTTCCTAATTTGGTGAGTGGTGCTTAGCATTTAAAGTAAAAGAGATAATAAAGCCCCACCTCTTGAGCTAACTTGATTGTTGTTGAGTCAGGAGATTGTTGAGTTTTGATCTGGTCTATCCGATGATTTGAGCTACCAAAACTATCACAAGTGCTAGAAGTTTCAATAGAGTTCTGTCAAATGAAACAAAAAAACGTACGTTAGTGAGGTGAAATCTGAAAACAGAGGATCATAAAAGTACACAAGTATAAAAATCTTTGCTTACTGTTGTTGCAGAAATCGAATCAGAATCAGTATCATTATCATCACTGCTATGATCATCAAAGACACCAGTCAATGGCTTTGGAGGTCTGTAATCGCTACAGTCCTCTTGCACAGAAACAATCTTACTATAGTCATCATCATCATTGAACAAACTATTCCAATCATCAGTCGATATATTGTTGATAGCCCTGCGCACTGCATCTTCCAGCTGAGTTTCTTGCTGCACTCCAAGAAAGCCACTACTAAGCTGACTTGGATTCTGTATTCCTTGGCAATATGACGACCCCTGAAACATGAGAAGATAACACAAACCAGAATTCTCTATGACTGATATGAGACATGGTTTTGAAGATTTAAAGGACAAAACAGAGAAAGTTTGAGATTGACCCACCTCAGATCTTGGACTCAGTTCTCCAGAAAAGTTCATACGAGGGATTAAAGAGTGATTATTCTCAACTTCACTACCAGTAGAAGAAGACGAAATCTCACTCTCTTCACCCTTGAACTCAACTTTACAGAGTGTATATTTCATCATCTATACAAAAATCAAACACGGATACGATCACGAGAACCAACAACAACAAGAAGAAGAGAAACGTAATTACAAATCAATCAAATCGCAATCGCAGCAATAACAACACAAAACCCTAGAAAAAAAAAACAGGCAATATTAACTAAGAATCAACGATTACGAGAAATCAAACCGCAGCTAGTATAACAAAACACCAAAACCCTAAAAAAAAAGTTGGAATTTGAAAAGTTACCTGATTAGGAGGAGACAAGGGCGTAACGTGGTACTCGTGCATAACCCAATCGGACTTGGAACCACCACGATGCTTAAACACCAAAACCCTTTTCTCACCGATCTTTTCACGATTGCCTCTTCTTTTGCGGATGATAGACATGGTCTTTCCAGTTTTCTTCCAAAACCCTGATTTTGTTGTTCTCCTCAGTTGATCACCTCTGTAATACTTGTTTTCCTTGACACCAAAGAAATACCAAACCCCATCTCTCGACTTGATCCTAGACTTACAAGGTAAATCCCAAGGATCGACGCTACAGATATCAACTGTGCTGATGACTTCATCGACACGGCTCGTGTTAGTTTCCAGATTTTTAGGTCGGAGGTAATGGTCGACGATCTCCTCGTCGGTCGGACGGAATCTGAACCCCACCGGATTCACCATTGTCGCTGTTCTGCGGTAGGAAGGAGGAAGACGAAGTTGTGTGTTTTTATTTATTTATAAATAGTAAGTTAAATTATATAAAGGCAGTGACGGGAGTGAGTGACGTCAACTATGATGCAATGGTCCGACAAACAAAGTGTGCGACGTCATCTGTGATGAAAACACAGACGGACCCCAGCCATCATTTCCAAGCTCACATGGCTGCACACTTGTCTTCTTTTCTTTCCTTTTCATATTGTCCTAATTATTTCTTAATTAACAAGAATCACAAAAAGGATATTCAGTTGTCTTTATAATAATGGCTTCACTTGTCTTTTTTATTCATTATGAAAATTAACTAATATATGCAGTTTTGATATGTAAAAAAAAATCAAAGAAGGGCCTATCTTCTTTGATATACACACACTTGTCTTCTTTTTTTTCTTTTTTTTCCTTTTCATACTGCTATCTTCTTGATGATAATGTCTTTTTTATTCATTATAAAATTTTTTACTAATATATATATATGCATTGCAGCAGACCGACTGGGCCCTTCTTTTGATTTTTGCTGAGATTCTTTTAAATTTAAAGATTTTTTAGTTTTTATTTTTATTAGAAAAAGAAGTGTGAATTGATCTACTACTAATGATGCGAATCAATCACAAAGCTGAATGGATTTTAACATGTCGTTATCTTTATTTATGTAACGCGTCATTTTTATGACCCGAACGCATTAAGTTCATTCACGGTTCAGAAATCTTTGGTTTCTTTAAATTCATATATTGTTTTATTGGATATTATACCATTTTACCTGAAAGTCTGAAACAGTAATAAAATAAATTGTATAGAGTAAAATTTATCAGTTTAGGACGACCTTTTGTGACAGTCAATCAAAGGTGTTTCAGGCGCATACTTAGTAAAAATTATGATTAGCGCAATTGAGGGGAGAGGGTTTGGACTTTGGACTCAAACAAACAACATGACAACATATGCACGTGGTACACTTATGATGTAGACTACTACTAATTAATAGTCCAAAAAAAAAAAAACACTCTTGTCATTGCTAAAACTAAGTGTCTTGATTTGATATATATTCTTTGCTTTCTTTGTAATGACAAGATAAATGGAACACGCGCTACAATAGCAATTGGTCTACATCATAAGTGTACCACGAATTCACCTTTTTACATACGCTACAATTTGGAAAAGTTACAAAAACAAGATAGACATAATATAAACTCTCTCTTTTTCTTGCTAAGGAAGATAGACAAAACTAACACTTCTACAAATATGGTAAGTACAAATAAGTGTTCTTGATCCTAATAATTGGTATCATGTTCTTTAGTTAGAAGAACATAGCTGAATTTTCTTGACAAATTTTTGTATCATCCTGCAAAAGAAACCAGCAGCTTTTTTGTTCTTGATCATCATCACTTGACCCATTTTAGTATGCTCACCAATCTCAGTCCCTAGTGCATCATCGTCATAAGTCTTCTTCTTCTTCACAGGTGTTTCTTTGATTGGCGAGGTAGGAGAGTCTTGCAGGTTTGTGATGATTTGGTTTGAGCTACCAAAACTATCACAAGTGCTCCAAGTTTGAATGGAACTCTGTTCGTATGAAACAAAACTCTATAGCGTTATGAGGTAGAAACTGAAAACAGAGGAGATTATATAATGGAAACATAATAAAAAAATTTGCTTACTGTTGTTGGAGAAATCGAATCAGAATCACTACTATTATCAGAGAAGACACCAGTCAATGGCTTTTTAGGTCTGTATCTGTTATATTCTTCCATGTAAACATCCTTATTCTGTTCGTCATCATCATCAGCCAAGCCTACGAAATCAGGACTTAATATATTACACATAACCCAGTCCAGTGCATCCAAATCAGGAGGAGATCCAGTACTCTGACATGGATTCTGTAAAAAAGGGGAACAACACAAGTTAAGTTAGAAATTGTCAGAATATTCTCCATGACTAAAAAAGTTTTGAGATTGACCAACCTTAATCATCAAACCACCAATATTATTCACTGGAGGTGGGTATAAAGAGCGACTTTCCTCAATTTCTCTCTTTTCACCCTTAAACTCAACTTTACAGAGTGTATATGTCATCATCTGTAACTGTAAATTAAAAAAAAAAAAAAATCAAATACTCCGTTGCAAGTAACTAGAGCAACAACAACAACAGTAACAAAGAACCCTAAAACTAAGATTGGGATTCGAAAAAAGTGAACCTGGTTAGGAGAAGAGAAGAAGGTAGCGTGATACTCATGCATAACCCATTTGGATTTCAATCCACCTTTCAAGTAAAACATCAAAACCCTTTTCTCACCAATCTTTTCGCGATTGCCGCTCTTTCGCTTGATATCTATTGTCACTCCGGTTTTCTTCCAAAACCCGGATTGTGTTCCTCTGCTCTGCCTATCACCTTTGTTGTATTTGTTCTCTATACGGCCAAAGAAATACCAAAACAGATCGGTCGTTTTGACTATGCTAGTCGCCATGGCTTAATTGGAGAAAGACAAAAAGAAAACAAAAAAAAATAAAACAATAAGAAACAAAGAACTTGGAAGATACAAGAATTTGGGAGATTTTGTTTAGAGAGAGAGAGAGAGAGAGAGAGAGTGTTAATTACAAGGTAAATGCCAAGGATCGGAGTTACAGATATTGACAGTGCTAATGACTTCATCGACGTGGCTCGTGTTACTTTCCAGATTTTTGACCCGGAGGTAATAGAAGATCTCCTCCTCGGTCAGACAGAATCTGACTCCGATCGGGTAAGCCACTTTCGAGAGCGACATAACTTTCAGATCAGAAGCCCTCCCTAGTTAAAACAGAACAAAAGAAAAAAAAAAAAAAAAAAACACGAAAGGGAGAGATTGGGATGTTCAGTTTCAGTACGATGATTGAAGTGAAGACGTGTGCTTTATTTATAGACCCCGTCCGATATTTTCTGGATTCGTCGTAGAATTCGAATTTTTTTAAAATAAACTATAAAATAAAATATGACAATGTTAAGAAATGAGATAAAAAAAAAAAAAAAAATAATAGTGCTTAGAAGATACGCTAAATGGACGCTAATAAGGGCCGTAATGGTAAATTTTACATACGTGTCAAATCTCCTATCCACTTGTTGTCTGGTTTAGAGAATTCTTTTTTTTATTTTTATTTACCATGTCGATGGGCTTTTAGTATCACCAAATTGGAGTTTAGCATGTTTAAATAATAAATCGTCGTTTAGAGATTAATGATGTTTTATGTCCATTTTGGAAAATACCATAATAAACGTAACGTCGTTGGTCAAGTCAGAAACTTCGTCGAAGGCGCGGTTTAAGATAAAAGATTAACCGACATCGTATAAGGGGGAATTAGCCGAATAGGAATTTACAGTATCATACTAATTAATTCACACATTTGTTTTTGTATCTAAACTTTCCATTTTCAAAGTGCTATAGAACTCATCACTGGTTATTATGGTACTACATTAATTAATGATATTCACTACTTTGACTAGTTTAATATAGTTTCCGTTGAATCATCATCATAAATAAACGCTGGAAAACCTTATCTCACTACTACTGTATATACAATTCATTACTTGTGTGATAGTAGTGTTTGTTTTCTCAATGATACAAATATGGATACACTATGAATATCAAATTACAAACGTGTGGAAGACAACCCAACCCATAAAGACTGATTCTTGAGTTAATCAAATTTCATCACAAAGAAAAAACAGAAAGCATATATGAGCCTACCATTTACTTGATGAGGAGGAGACCAATGGCAGTGACGATGAGTGTTGAAGGTAAACCGAACTTGAAGTGTTTTGTGAAAGTGAGAGTGTATCCATGGCTCCCTGCTCTGCGAGCTTGCTCACACACTATCAGGTTTGCAGCTGAACCAAGCAACGTCAAGTTCCCAGCCACCGTGCTCACCCACGCCAGCAACAACCAAGCCTTCTTCTCCTCTTCCCTCCCCATCGCTGATGCCGCCACTCTTGCTCCAAGCAAAAGCACTGCACACACATTAAAAAAGACAAAAAGAATCATTCATTCGCAATGGTCCTGCGGTTCCTTTCAAAAACTGAATTTGTTTGCCTTTAAGGATAGTGAGGTTACCGGTAGGTACATTAGAGGCTACATTGGAGAGGACAAGAATCACAACTGCTAGAACCGCGGTTCCTTTGGCTTGATCTATTTTGGCATATGGCTCCATTAGGTCCCATAAAGCGGTAGGGATACCAGTTTTGTTGAATCCATCAACGGTTATGAACATCCCGCAGAAGAAGATCAAAAGCGAATACGACACCTGCGAATCACAACAAAAAAAGGTTACAACTTTGAATAGTATCTTTTAAAGAGTTTGGTTTTTTACCTTCTCGAGAGATGGCCTTGCGTCTTTGAAATCAAGAACAACGAGAGCTAGAGCCGCGGTAATTGCAGCCCACGACATGTTTAAACCCATAAGCATAGACACTAGCATTCCTAATGTGATTAAATAAACACTTGACTTCCATAAAACTCTTCTCCACTTCTTGGTTTTGAACATACTGTTGTTGTTGTTGTTGTTATTGCTCTCTCCTTGAGACTCTGCGTCGGTTTGTAGTGACGCTTGAATCGCGGCTTATAAGATCGCTCTCACCAGCCGAACCCGCTCTGTTTCTGAGCGTATCAGCAGCATCCATTCTCAAGTTCGAGTCTTCAGATGTAGCTGGTGGTGGAAACGTAGCAGGCGAAAACCTATGAGATGTGACATCTTCTTCAGCAACAGAGACAACTTCAGAATCTGCAACATCTCCTGCTTTCTCTTCGTCTTCTTTATGATCAGACAACACCCGCCAATACATACCGAGAAGAAGCAAAGCATTGACGGTAATACCAACAATCATAGCAGGAAAAACACCAAAAAGAAACTCCCCAAAGGGTATCTTGCTTTGAACAGCAATAACAAGATTCTGAGGATTCCCAATGGGAGTAGCGGAAGAACCAATATTAGCACTCGTGGCCAAAGCAAGCAAAAAAGGGTGAGGAGGGAGGTTCTTTTGCCTAGCGATCTTCAAAACAAACTCAGTTAAAACCACACAAGAAGTATCATTAGTGAAAAGAGCACTTGAAACCGCGGAAACAAGACAGACTCGACATAGCAAGTCTTTAGGTCCTCTGCTTTGCCAAGAGAGCAATGTGCCTAAGTACTTGAACATATCAGCTCTTTCAAGGTATATACTAACAACCATAGTGCCAAAGAGAAGGCCAAGGATTGGGAGATCGATGGCAGCGTAAGCTTGTTCAGGGGTTATCACTTGGAAGATAACCATTAGCATTGCACCGAATAGAGAACCGGCGGTTCGACCGATTGGTAGTAATGGTACAGATGGGAACACTGCTAATACCCAGAAAATAGCAAAGGCTAATGAACCTAAAACCAGCTTAACCACTGGTGCCATTGCCATTTTCTTGAGAGTATTCTCTAATCAATTATTCAAAAGCATGGATCTTTGTAAAATTCAGATAATAAGATCTGAGGACGTTGACGATTCCGGTTAAAATCGACGACTCTGTTAGAAAGAAAAAAAAACAAGAAAAAGGGCAATTAAATATCGAAGTCAAAGAGAGTTTATTGGGATAATCAAATACAACAAACTTGACCACTTTCATATGTATAAACAAACTGTGCAGCAAAAGAGAAATTTTTTATCGAATAGAGTGAAAACATACAATTTCTGAAGAAGGAAGGAATCGAAGACGAGCGAGTGATGGAAACTACATGGATAACACTCCTATATGTCCCTTTATAGTCGCCCACGACGAGGTCCACCACCAACCAGACAAATTTTCTTTTTTATTTCCAAAAGCGAAGACGAAAAGTCTTTTGTTTCAGATCTTCTTCTTCTTCCCTTTTTCAATTTCATGACATTAACAATAGGGGATTTGACACGTCCCTTAGGTTAATAAAGTGCTTTCTTTTACATAACAGCCAAATTTCAAGTGTTATAACGAGTCAATTATTTCTTTTTAAAAATATTAACTGGCTCTAAATTTGGAATTAGTTTCTTTCTACTCCACTAAAAATCGAAACAACTAGACCTTTAATTTTTATCAGACACAGTGATGCAACTACAAAAAAATAAACTATACAAAATACAAAGGTTTTGGTTTGTAATCTTCTCTCAGTGCAATTCTCACTCTCATTGCTTCTTTACATTTTTTACACAAAGAGCTGTAATAAACAAAACTTAGCTACAAAGCATTTTGACAGGAGAAAATTGTACGGTCAGACAAGCATGATCCGAGATATTGTAGTTCTCTGGCCACAGTCCTTTCTCTGCTTCTTGCGGAAACAAAACCGCTTTCTTTACTCTCAATCCAATTGCTTCTTCTTCTTCTTCTCCTTCTTCTCCTTCTTCTTTCTTACTCTCCATCATACTCTCTCTGCAGTTTGCAGGTTTGTTCACCATCGTCGTGTTCCAAATTTTCTGACAGTACATATAACACACACACATCAGAGTCTTGATTGACGTTTTTTTATAACAAAGCTCAGATTCATTACCGATTTGTAACTTCCATTTTGCACCAGTTGGTTTAATTTAGTTTACCTTAAGTTCTTCAGAGTCGAAGACACCATTTCCATCAAGATCAGCTCTAACCCATAGCTCTTTTGTCTCTTCGAAGCTAAGTCCATGTGGAATGCCCGTTAGATTTATCTACCACACAATATCAAAATTTTGACGTCAGCATAAAAGTCCATTCGTCGTTGAAAGAAGTTGAAAAAATCTGGAAGAACCCATTTGATCCTTATTCTACTGTTATGATATGTCAAATCTCAAGATGATCACAAAGAATTTCCAAAAGTGTCGAATTCCAATTAGAATTTGCAAATTTAAGTTTTTTGGCAGCATTTATGGACAATTAAGGTTTCTCTAGGCTCACTTTTTTCCTGGAGAAAATGTAAATAATACCTTTTGAAGTGCTTGGCAAAAGTCAGAGTAGGTTAGTGAATCACTATGATTATTTGCCCCAAGAAAAGCAAAGGCATCTCCCTCGGCTATGGAAGCTTTGTGAAGTTGATACTGGAAGAACCATCAAGAGAAATCAGAAATGAACAAAATGGACATGAAGACGTTAACTTTGGAAAGAATGAAGACATGACATGGTAAGTATGCTATGACTTAACATTTTATAAGGTAAAGTTTAATATCTTAGTTTTATGAAGATCTCACCTTGATAATGCTGAAAACAGCTTCCACCCAACTTGTTCTCAAAGGTATTCTTGAATCGCTAGGGTTACAGAGCCATATGAAATCAACTCCGCATATATTTCCCCTGTGGTTTCTGTGGCTAACCCACTGAAGATAAAAATGGAAGAAAGACTGGATAAGGATGTGTGTTTTTACTATATGAGCGTAATAACATAAGGCTGGAGAATAAAAAAAAAGGTTTGTAAGAGATGTTTACCCTATGAGCATCACTGTCTGTATACTGGTGAGCATCATCGTATGATGATATGAACCCTTGAGATCTCAAGAATTTGTAGACATGCCCGCGTTTGCTTCCATTCCAGTCACTGACATTAAGCAAAATTACAAAAGTCTGTGATTACACATTTTACTGGTGGAGGGACACAATTTCAAGACTCTTAAAGATCCAGAACTTACCCGCAGAGAATAATGGGCATGTGATTAAGTTTATATTCCTTTTGGAAAGCTTCCAAATATTCAAGAATTTTGTAAACCTATTAAGAGAAGCAGGTGTATATTGAAATTAAACTAGAATTACAAGATCTAAGGGGAACGGTCTCAAAATACAAAATGATGGGAAGGGAGGGCCAACCTGATGTAGTCTTACAATAGACAAGCTGGAATCATGAGGAAACAACAGGTGAGTGTTCACTATAATGACTTCTTGTTGAATGTCTTGCTTGCCATTAAGCGGAAAGGGAACAACTGATTTGACATGTAAGAGCTGAGCAACACGGTCTCCAAAATCGTTAAAGAGCAGCTCCCGGTAATTTACAACTTTAAAGTGGTCCTTGTGGATGGCAGTTAAAAGACCTGTAAGAAAGATATTCAAGTCCACAAATGAGACATCAAAGGCAAAGAATCCTATCTTTGATCTCATAGAGAAGTCCAGACCTATAGATAGCATTGTCTTTGAATTTCAGTTCATATATCTACTCCATCCATAAAACAGTCATTGAAAGTATTGCCGCTTTATACAGCATCCTACAAACAAACGACGTTGAGATCATATAAACACCAACAAGCAACCTTTGACACAAGAAAGATTCTGACATGTCCTTCTCCTATAATCTACCGTTTCCCAAGACATGTATAGATTTGAACTAACTGAGGCATTTTAAGCAGCAACACTAACTGAGTCTCTTAAGTTTCTAATGATCCTGGACAGAGAGACCTAGAACAACTAAGCAATAAACACAGAGACATGGCATTCTTCTACTCCTACCTAGAGCTAACGACGCCATTTTCAATCAAAAGAAGTAGAGAAAAAAATTAAAGAATCATACCATCACCACGACCATTGGTTCTAGCCAGCTGAAAGATTGTGTAGCCTGAAGTGGCAAGCTGGTCGTGATACATGCTCACTAATTCCTCATTCCCAACCCAAACTTCCTATGAATGAACAATCAAACAATAGCTAAAGAGTCACAAGCTGAAGCTAAAAAGTCAAATATGTTAGAGTTTATAAGTCAAAAGAAGCAAAAGTGTACCTGGAGACAGATAACAGAAGAGCGTTTATGGAGTAACAAATCTAAAATCCTCTGATTACGAGCTAACCAAAGCTCGTGGAAATCGCTCTCTCGAATGCTCTGATTCTTTAAAAAACCCAACAAACACAATCAATTCAATCAATCAATGTCGCTGAAACGAGAAATCAGAAGAGGAGGAGTAAACAAACCTGCTGATCAACGCGTTTATAAATCGGAGCAAGTATATTGAAAGTAGTACAAGAAATATTCGATTCCACCATTGAAGAAGCTAAGTTGGAGTTGAGTCTCTGCAAAATAAAAAAAAAACACAATCGGCGAATCAGTCATCATCATCATCATTATCAGAAAGAAAAAAAAAAAAAAAGTGAAGTATCAGAAGAGGAGGGAGGGACGCACACACACCATAAGGGAAACCGGTTTGTTGATTCTGGAGAGTAAACCGGAAAAGTAGATCGGAAGAGGGACGGCAGCGAAGACGAAGAAGAAGGAGAGTGGGGAAGCCAATGATGGGATGAATCTAGACCGTAGAAAGAAGCTGAGCCTTGTTCTTGTTGTTGTGCTTCGATTCTGATGATGATGGCTTTGCATTTGCGCTTTCGAATTCTCCCACAAAGAAAGAGAGATCTTTTCTGATTTCCTTTTTATTTATCCGTCTCTCTTTTTTTTGGCAGTATGTATTGATATTTTATTTTTATTTTATTCATTTAATTAACAAAAGGAAAAAAAAAAGGGGATATGCCTTTACGTGACATTTTTATTTGTTTCGTAAATATTCCTATAATTAATAATTGTCTTCTACACACCACACAAAAAAAAAAAATTCTTAGCAAAGGAAAAAATTGATTCGTAAGGTCCATGTAATTTCAACCACAATGACTATGTAATTTCATCATAACTCCTGAGTCTATTTGTTAGCCACATGTAGAAGTTTCTTTAGTTTGTTGTATTAATAATGGGTTAGATTGAAAGATTCAAAGGTTGTATTAGTATTTTAGTATCTGACCATTCATTCATAAAAAAGTTTAGTACAACGGTAGCTATTATTGCTGGTATTGGTTAAGAGAGTGAGAGGGAACCGCGTTTATGCGGCCATTATTACGTCGGTGCTCATCACATCACACGGTTCGTATTTTTACAGCATTTTTTTTCTGTTTATCATATCAAATATTGCTGCTTAACCACGTTGTATTTAATAATTATTTTATAGCTTCTTCTTTCAAATGTCAACGCATTAACATATACGGTGAGTTCATTAACAAATACGCCAATTATTGTTTTTTACTTATTTTAATATCATACGCCAACATGAACAATTTATAAAGATTGACCCAAAAAAACATTACCTTTTATAATACATTTCTCACATATTACATTTGAAATGTCCTTTTGTATCAGTTTTAAAAACTTACATACAAAAGCCAAATTTGATTTTCTTAAGTAAAAAAAAAAAATCACAATTATATCTTCCAAGTCTACTTGGAGATAGAGATAACTGAAGAGCGTTCATGGAAGAGTAACAAATCTAAAATCCTCTGTTTCCGAGCTAACCAAAGCTTTTCAACCAACATTATTTTTTTAAAAATATATATATATATACAGTACCAATCACCCCACCAAACTTTTTGACTTCGCTTACAGATAAAGGCTTCTCTCACAAATTCTCTACTCCTCATCTCTCTATACAAAGATTCAAATTTGGGCACAATCATCATTATTAATCAAGTAAAGTATGTAAGCACATTTAACTTCACTCATAGAGTGAATTAAAATAATAAAACAAATTGAAGATAGGATTCAAATTTCAGATAGAGTTTCATTATCCACTTTAGCCTGCAGCTCAAGCATCCAAAACCAGACAATGAAAGGGAATCAACCATATGATGTTACACATATACACCTTATAAACAATTTATGTGTAGCTTGCAAGGAAACCAAACAACAAATAAGAGAAAACAACCCCAAAATTATGAACACAGAGTGGGAAATGGATTTGGATCGAAAGCAAACTTTTTTCAAATGCACCAAGTGGCAATTCGAAGACACTCTTGATCCTATCAACTGCCCTTTCCACTACTTTTGCGACAGCCTCTACGCCGGCGACTACCCTCAAATCATCGATGTTCTAGTTTTCTTCTTCGTCACGGTTTCTTACTTGACGGCGCTAATAGCTATGTTAAGGAAGGTACTATCAAGAAGAAGCAGAAGAGAAGATGGTGATTATGATAATGATGATGATGATGATGATGATAAAGCAAAAAGGTACTTAGTTCCTTCTGGTCCAATATCTTTCCCTTTGATCATCTTGATCCTTGCAAAAGGTCAAAGGATCAATACCCTTTTCCCAATTTCCATCTTCGGACCTGCAATCCTGCAGCTCGTTCAACTCTCAGTGCTTATATTCGAGAACAACATCGAAAAAGAAGCAAGCTTTGTCTTCTTTGAAGCCTCTACTGTCTCTGGAATTATCCACGCCAGCCTTTACTTAGACGCTGTGATTCTTCCCTACTATACAGGATACGATGCTCTGGTCACTTCTACGTTCTCTGGAGTTTGCAAGTCTTGTGTCTGCAGGAAAGAGCCATTGACAGTGGGAGGGAAGATTGTGGCTTACCGGGGATGGTCTAGTACAACGTTCTTGGTTGTGGGTGTTCTGTGTTTGAGGATTATATGCAAGTTATGCAGAGAAGAAGCAAATAGGAAAAAAGTTAGGGTGATTAAAATTACAGTGGAAGGATTGACATGGGTTGTTCTTATACGAGATTGTGTGTATTTGGCTGTTATGTCACCTGTTGAAGAGCCCGTCTTGTTTATAGCTATTGTGTATGGTTCTGTTCTTGTGTTGATATGCGTTTATGTAATCACACAAGTTTGTTGTTTGGTCAGTCGGAGGTCGAGTAAGAAGACATCAGACACGTGACATTTCTAACTAAAAGGATAGATGTGGTTTTTTGGTCGAAAATTGTTAGTGGTGTTCAATCCGGATTACATACAGTTCGGCTAAGGTTCAAAATTATCGGTTTATGAGAATAATAGTATCCAAAATAAAAACAGTCTTTCTTGGTTTTTATAGCACTTTTCCTAACATTAGAAAAAAACCAATGTTGATTATGCATCAGATAAATTGGTCTATACTCTGTCTTGTTTCTTAGACCTCGAAAGATACATGAGTGACCAAAAGCAACTATGCTTGAAACATGCCTTTGATTTCTTCCCTACGGCCAAGGAGTCTTCGTCCTCATAGTCCTCACCCTCCTCATCGTCCACAATTTGATGATGCTTAAAGTACTGCTTGGGATCAGAGATTTAAGAGAGATGAGGATGTTAATGGCAAAAAGAAAATGTAACGATGATGATACAAGCAAGCAAAGAAAGAAGAGAGAGAGAGGGGCTTACTCTCAGTTTATGTTCTTCACTAGTGAGATGCGTGGTGAAATCTTCAAGGTTTTGGCAGACAAAATACTTAGAGGATGATGTGGAATCATAACACAGTCTGCAAATGAAAGCTGCTGCAGAATCACACACAGGACTTCTCATCACCTCCCCTGAATCGATTGGGAAAACAGACCAGAGGGGATTCAGGGGAGTGGAAACTCCTTCCAACAAGCTTTGCCATTTCCAAATGGATTTAGTGAACAGGCCTGGAGGATGTTTAGGAGTATCCCCATACCCAACCAGAATGTGATAGCCTCGTTCTTGTAGATAAGACAATGGTCCGGAACTGTCGTGCACATTGAGGGAGAGAGATACAAACAGTATCTTTGCCGGGGGTGGATTATCCCGTGTCCAAGCAAGCAAAACCGACAAAATTTTCCCGCTACCTGTTCCTGTACCTGTTGTTGTTATTTCAGTGTTAAACACCCTCTCGCAGGACATAAAAGTCTAATTAATTTATAGAGAGATGAGAATATTAACCAACCTCGTGGGATGTAGTGAACAACGATTCCAGTGGAAGATAACGCTTGCAGGACGTCAACAGTGGTGTCCTCCAAGGTGCCCAAGACATTAATGGTGACAGTACCAGAGCTACCAATCGTAATCAAATTAATAACTTTTGGCCAGATTGTTTATATATACCCTATATGGTGCGAAGTTTATTTGTCATATCTACAAAGTACATATCACATGAATGTTTGAACACATAATTTATTGTATTAAGTTATTGTGATAATTTTGTACATAATCGTTTTTATTGGTTTGTGTCATGTTATAATATATATTGTCTTGACATGTTATAATCGTTTTTTATTGGTTTGTGACATGCTATATATGATTAAGTTTGTTTTCCTTTTGATAAGCTTCCAGATTTTTGAGAATTTAATAGAAGCATTTGATTTCCTCAGTGTCGATTCTAGAAGGAGGTTGACAGTTCTCAACATCCCACCACACGGTGATGGGAGCGTTAACGTTCAACTCCGACGCTCTCGCGTTGCTATGCCCGGAACCCATTTTTGTTGTTTATGAAAAAGAGAGCAATCATATTATATAAAGGGAAATGTTTGTGAACGACCCGTGACACCCATCAAGTCTTTCCAAGCGCACATTCTTGCCTTGATCTGAACATCGCTCACTTGTTTTTCTCTGGTCTCTGAAGAAACAAAAAAAAAAAAAAAAATTCTCATATCAGGTTAATGAAATCTTTCAAACAATTATCAAAACTGCAATTTACTAACCGTCCATGGCAATAATGTGCCTTGACCTTCACCATGGCAACATTTACCTCGTAAATAATGTGCAAGGCAACAGAAAAAAAATTATGTCAATAGCAACAGAGCCGGCCTTCACTAAAGTAAAGTAAATCAACAAAAAAAAAATTATGTCAATAGCAACAGAGCCGGCCTTGACCCCACGCTGATGAAGCACAGGATTGTGGCCTTAAATATAATAAGCATTTTAGCGGCCTTCTTTCAGAAGTGTTTCAGTAGCCTAGTTGGCTTGTGCACTTGAATTCAAGTTGTTCGATTCTCCCCTAATACAGCTTTACCATTTTCTCCCTTTTTAGTTTAAAACTTTTTAAGTCAGCCCATAATACATTTTGGCTTGTGGCCCATTATTACTTTTGTGCACGTGATTTTGTTGGGAAAAAGTTGTCTCTGGAACGACGGTCAAGAGATATGGACTGTTTAATTTCGTCACGTTGCAACAACTGTGAGAGATCGGACGGTCATTAACTTAATCTAAACGGTAAGTTTTAAAATTACTGTATGTGGGACCCGGACGATCTATTAAACGTACCTTCTATCTCTGTAACAAAAAGACTCGTACTGTTCATATATACATGGAGAACGAAAGAAACAACATATGTGGCTCTTTTACAATGGAGCAGATCCTGTCAACTTTGATTGATGATCTAATAGACATTCTGTGCCACTAGAAACGATTGAGGATTAATTGAGCCACTAGACATGATTGGTGTACTAATACTAATTAACCAAAGCAATTCTTGTTGTGATTTCATCATAACCACGCCAGGCCGCTTATATCTCTAAGACAAACACTAGCATTGGTGGCCCTGATGTGAAGGAAGGATTGTGTTTCATGCTTGTTTATGGAGGCGATAGAATCTGCTATGTTCTCAGTAGTCAGTACAACGTTGTTTTTTTCCGTGGTCGTCGTTTTGGGTTTGAGGATTATATGCAGAGAAGAAGCAAAGAGCAAAAGAGTTTTGGCGATTGTTTAGAGCCAATCAATCATGTTTAGAGAGTTTTTGTGTTTGGTTCTGTCCTTCTGTGCAGCTTATGTAATCACTAATCACACAAGTGTTGAGTTGTTTCCTTAGTCTGACACAGAGTAAGAAGCGGTAACCAAAGATAAGAGGAAGTAAATGTAATCGTAAATGTAAGGAAAGTATTACGATGGGATGATGAAGTGTTAAAAGTTGAGAACAGAGCATTATATTGAACATAAAACTAGAACAATCTATCTCTCTTATCAGATAACCTACAGAATTACAGAATAATGTATTCCTTTTTCTGGGAAAACATCCATTTCATTTAACCAAAAACTCATGGTAATATTTTCTTTGAACAAATCTCCATAGATTACAGAAAAAAGATAAAAAGCCGGAAACTAGAAAAATGTTGCAGATAAGAGTCTTTAAAAACACACAAAGAAAAAAGAAAAACTCTTCTTCTCCTTCCAATTTGGTCACAACACAACATGTTCTTCAACGCTCTTAAAATGGCTTTCCACTTGTCTTGATGTCATTTCTGATTGCTCCTTGAATCATCTTAACGATGAAGTACTGACAAGTACAAAAAAAAAACGGACTTCACTTGTTTACCAAAATGGAACAAGACAAATACACCAAATTGTGTCACTCTTTCTTACCTGAGCGCCGATGATAAGAGGGATGAGTTTCTTTCCTTTATCATCAGAGTAAGATCCATCTACCATCTTCTTGTCTACATGAATCGCTTTCCTCTGGTTTGTTGCTACATCAGTTATTGCCTTCACCAAGTTCGGGATCCACGCTTCACCGTTAGGAAGAGCCTAAACCAAACCAAGAGCAGGTAAGCAACTTTCAACAGTAGTCCCCAAGTCGGATCAAATCAGAGATTCCAAAAACTCAAACCTTTTCGTCGTTATCGTTCTTACTGCATCTTCCGCTGTTCTCTGCATAGACTACCGCGATTGCAGAATCCTACAAGCCAGTAGAAGAATGTAACTAATTCTTGCTACAATGAATCAAACATTGGTAAAACTATTGTTGGAGATGGATATATGTATAATAACCATACCTCAAATTCTTGTTTTCGCATCTTAGAACCAGCACGGATAGTTTTGAGGAGAGAATCTGATCTCTTGGAGGAAAAAGTTTCGTAGGAAAGTTCATCGGGAGGGGAAAATTGAGCATGAGTCAGAACAAGCAAGGTTTTGCACCATATCTCTTTTCCAAAGGTTTGGGTGATTGCTTTAACAACTTGCTTATCTAGCTCATCGACTCTATACACATCCAAACGATCAACATAGAGCAAGACATCTATGGTTCTGTTCACAAGAAACCTGCCCAAAATCCAAGAAACACACACAAACTGTTATAAGAACTTCAACACACACAACTTTCACAAGACTTCCACACACACACACAGCTTCAGCAGAACAATAAACCCAATTGAGTAAAGCCTAAATAGTATTAGGCATAATACACAATTTCAGCAGAAACCCTACAAAGTAAACATTTTAAGCACACATTTACGTAGCTTAATTAATCACAAACATATGAGATAAGCCTATACGCAACAAGCAGATTCTTATAACATCAATGAAGAGCTAGTCAAACACAAAACGTCATCCAAGCCAATCAATATAATGAAGGAGAGATTCAAATACGGACCCTTTGATTAACTCGAGGGCTTGGTGATTGACATATCCAGCTTCCACAAGACCAGGGGTGTCAATAATGTTGATAGTGAACCCTCCCATTGTTCTTGAACACATCACTGGTCTCAAACCTTCAGCCTACAAAATCGAACAAAACAAAACCATCAATGTCTTGCAATGACAATACTTGATTAAACCAAATTAACAAAGTCAAGTTCAAGCTTAGGGAAACTGAATTACGTACTTGGAAAGGACTGACACGGACGACTTGTTCACCAATAAGAGAATTGACGGTGGATGATTTCCCGACACCGCCTTTACCCAGAACAAGAACTGTCATAGAGTTCATATCCTGTAATTACAAACAAAAAAAAAAACATCATCCTTATTAATCACAACGGAGAATTCGAGAAACCGACTCAACATCAAAGAAACAGGAGGAAACAAAACAAAAAAAAAAACAAACCTTTTGCTTCAATTTGCCGAAGAATTCGATCAGCTTTTCTTGGGTAGCCACTGGAAATTGCTGAAACCCGAGCCATTCACGAACGAGAGACCCCATCACTCCAAAACCCTTTCTCCAAAATAAGTAAAACTTTATGAGTTTGTATTTGGTTTACAGCGCTAAAACCCTAGAGATGACGATGATACAATAAACGGTTGAAAGCGATAAGCTTTAAAAGCTTTGGAGGAGCGTACCGTTGTATGAGCTTTGTGGTTTTGAGGTTTTGGAAGAAGCTCTCAATGCGTTGTTCCGGAGAGAAAATAAAAAACAAAGGCATGGGGTGACCTTATCGGAACTCTCTTGTTTATTAGTTGGGACTAGTTATTGGTTATTACAGTTTACTCCTTTATTTCATCAATACTTCCTTTTATGCCTAACTCTTATGAAAATAAACAATCTTAACCCCAACCCAAATCCAAATCCAATCACCAATATGCATTACATTTCATATTTTTTCATGAATCTCGGAGCAATGGAAGAGTACATTACGTGGGTTAGCATAAAGTGGAAGCTCAAGCGATGCTGATTCTCTCAACTTTTCTACGTTTGTACGTCAAGGAATACAAATGGTCATTGTCGGTTTCTTGAGCATGATTGTCTTCCCTCAGAACATGCAGCGGTTTTCTCAGGACCTTGGCTTCCCTCTGAAAGTTATTACCATACAAAATCCTCTTGGTTTTGGTGTCGGCTGTTTCAGAGCCTCTGTCAACAGTGCTAGGCTTAAAACCAGGAGACTTCAGGTGGTAACGGACATATTCTTCTTGCTTTAGAGCCAGATTATGTTCTGTGATGGAGTAATTTGAAACACAAAGACCTCTGGGGATAGTTTGTGTTGGATCATGCAACACCGGTTCTACCTTGTCAATTGAGCTTCGTGTAGTTTCCAAATAGGTTAAGAAAGGGTCTTGGTGATTCAGTGAGCATTTTGGGAGTTGTGCGATAGAACAGGCGATCCTTCCGTAGGGTGGTTTCTCAAATCTGGTACCTAAATAAGGAGACGCTGCAAATCTAATATTCTTTGAACCGGTTTCATTGATTTGCAGGAGACTGTTTCCTGGAGCTACTACATAGGGTTCCCTGAGAATGGCAGAAGAAGATTTAGGGACTACTTTGAGAAGACCCTTTGGTAAAATCTGATGATTATGGCCATCAGAAACAAAGCTGGAACCTTGGTACCGGAATATTCCTTTCTCAGTTATCTTTACCTTGAGACTGTTCTTGGAGCTGCCAATGCGAGGGAAGGTTAAACATTTCGTTCTATTTCTTTCCACAGGTTTGACTACTTTGGGAGTTTTGAATCTACAGGAAGCACTTTCCATTTCCCCAGATGGAACTCTATTAAGGTCCAGTAGCTTGAGACTACCGGTTTGCGTTTGTTCTGACCAAAGAAGGAGTCTTGCGTTATTGCTCAGTTTCTTTCCATACTGAACCCACAACCTTTGCATCTCCGTGAATGTCTTGATCAGCTTTTCATGATAGAACTTCAAAGAGTAGTAATACTTTCTCCTCTTGACGAACATTACCCCTTCTTTGCAACAAGCTACCTTTGGAGCAAACAATCCTCCTCTCAAATCTTTGTAAAACCTATCCTCTGGATTCCCAAAATACAAATTAGCGCCTCCAAGAAGCTCCTGCATCGTCAGACTGAATGTCTGTTGATCCATATCTGGCAGAAAACATGAGAGGAAGAATCTTTCTTCTTCAGTCAGAGATGAGTTCCATGTCTCAACAGACAATATCTTCGTTAAATCTTGTAGATCATAGAGCTCGTATGGTATGTTGCAGAGCTGACCTTCTACCATAGCTAACTCACAGTTTGCTTCCACTGCAGTGTCGTAATCATCAGAGTCATCTTCCGAGTCTAGCACCTCTCCACCACTAGTCATCTTCCGCAGTGTTTGTGTCACTATCCTCATAACACACAATACTTCAAATCCCTAACCACTGCTCAGTAAAAAAGGACCAAACGCAGGATACCTAAATACAAAACGTTAAAGACTCATCATCAGCAAATCACATTACCAGAGTTCCACAATTTCCCAGATCATATCAGCTCTACACAATCGATCTCAGATTCATAAGAATCTCAGCACAAATTTGCGATTTCAAACCCTTCCGGAACAAATTACAAATTCACAATTACAGAGAAATTGATCCGAAAAGACGAACTTACCAGCAGCTCTAGAGAGAGATGAAATTAGCAACTTAGGGTTGAAGAGACCATATCCATTCGCCTGCAGATGAGACGTACTCCATCGCCTTCGAAGATTCTCTCTGCTCCTTTCTAGAGGTTTCTATGGCTTTTCGATGCTTCAACGCCACCACTGGTAGAGAGGCTAATTAATTAACTACTGTTACTGTGTAATTTGATTTTTTTTTTTGTAATTAAAGCCGCCTAAAGTAACCCCTTGAGATCCGATTACTGCTAATTAAACATACTTAATTTGCGATTAATTAAGTATGACTATCCAATTGGGCCTATATTTGTACAATGACTGCCTTAAAACATCATAGGCCCATAGAAATGTTTCCACGTTTCAAACATCATAGTCAGGTTAATTAAAATCATTTTTAAATAATGATTAACAATCAAGTAAGTGGAACAAATCAACGGTCAGGATCTTGTATTGATCTGTCATTTTCTCTCTTGGAAGATAAAGCTTTCTTCTCTATCTCTCTCTTATTATTAGAAAGAAAACGTCCATTTAGAGAGTTACTTTTTTTTTCAAAACTCTCTGGCAAATCATTGTTTGAGTTTTGGAATTCATCGAGGGGATTGAGATAGAGAGATTAGATTCATGGCTGATCATTGTATAAGACTTCACTTGGCCTCTGTTTTCTTGCTTTTAGGGATTATTATAATTTCATCCTTCAACCTTCAGGTACTTTAAAACCTTCACAAATAACCCCTGTTTAAAATATCTTAATAAAGATCGATGTTTATGGATGTTATTGCTTTCTTCTAGTCCTGATCTGTACTTATTTGAATTGAATACATACTCTATGGTTTTATATTTGTTTAAAGTTTTGATTTTTAAAGCTTGTTTTTTTATTGTCTTAATCTCAGGGTGTTGCAGCAGAGAATCTTTCTAAGCAGAAGCTTTCCTCACGGATTCTTCAGGTTTTGATTCCACTTAATTCATGGCTGATTCTCTCTTTTTAGATTTGCCTTATCGTTGTTGATGATGAGTTTAATTTTTTGAAGAATGAGATTGTCAATGAAGTCAATGGCAATCCAAAAGCTGGTTGGAAAGCTGCTTTGAATGATCGCTTTGCAAACGCCACGGTGAGTTTATTATTGTTACTATCTTATCAATTCAGAGCTTACAGAGATTTATATACTTTTTTTTGTGTGTGTAGAGATGTAAATGGTTATAAACTGTTCCTTAATAAGACTTGTCCTTTTGTGTATCTATGTGTAGGTTGCAGAGTTTAAGCGCCTCCTTGGTGTTAAACCCACACCAAAGACTGAATTTTTGGGTGTACCTATTGTAAGCCATGATTTATCTTTGAAGCTTCCAAAACAATTTGATGCTAGAACCGCTTGGTCTCAGTGCACCACTATTGGAAGGATCTTAGGTCGGTTTTTAATCTCTTACATCTCCATTATCTCTGTCTTTTCTATCCAATGGATTTACTGACTCTTCTTATGTTTTGTGTCAAATCCTATCCTCCATCATAATCTCACTAAAGATCAGGTGACACATCATCATTCGAGTTTGTTTTATACAAAACAATTTGTTACTCAGATCGATGATAACATCTTAAGTTTTTTTGTTTGTTTAGGGTCACTGTGGTTCTTGCTGGGCATTTGGTGCTGTTGAATCACTCTCCGACAGGTTCTGCATCAAATATAACATGGTAACGCAGATTGCTCCATGAACCCAGGATTGATGATTGTTGGTGTCTCTCTCATTTCGAAAGATTTAATATTAGTTTCTTTGATGCAGAACATTTCTTTATCTGTCAACGATCTCGTAGCATGTTGTGGATTCCTTTGCGGTCAAGGTTGTAATGGTGGATACCCAATTGCTGCATGGCGCTACTTTAAGCACCACGGTGTAGTAACCGAAGAGGTGAATTCTCATTTTAGCTGCAAATAACATATGTTAATGGCTAGGTGGGTTAAAATATTTAGAGCTTTTGCAATGTTCTTGATTCTTCAGTGTGATCCATACTTTGACAATACTGGTTGTTCTCACCCTGGATGTGAACCCGCTTACCCTACACCAAAATGTGTGAGGAAATGTGCTAGCGGAAACCAGCTTTGGCGTGAATCAAAACACTATGGTGTTAGCGCATACAAGGTCAGATCTCACCCTGAAGACATTATGGCAGAAGTTTACAAAAACGGACCTGTTGAGGTTGCCTTTACCGTTTACGAGGTAAATACTAGGTTTTAGAGTGGTCAAACATATTTCTATATTATGAAAATCCACAATTTTCATGGATCTTTTGTTGTTCTTCAGGACTTTGCGCATTACAAATCTGGAGTGTACAAGCACATAACTGGTGCTAACATTGGAGGTCATGCTGTTAAACTTATTGGCTGGGGAACTTCTGAAGACGGCGAAGATTATTGGGTATGAAATCCACTATTTAACATACTGGACTTCAAGTATGTGGTTGGAAAGTTCATAATATTTTTGTTCTTTTGAATTGCAGTTGCTTGCAAATCAATGGAACCGAAGCTGGGGTGATGTAAGTTTTTCTCCTCTGCAATCAAACTTTTTTACTTTTTGACCGTCCAAGTAGCAACATTCGAATTCCTGAGAAAATACAGAACCTGAGATATATGGTATGTGAAAATATCAGGATGGTTACTTCAAGATCAGGAGAGGAACAAACGAATGTGGCATTGAACATGGTGTTGTAGCCGGTTTACCTTCAGACAGGAACGTATTTAAAGGTATTACCACTTCAGATGATCTTCTTGTTTCCTCATTTTAAACAAGATGATGTGTATCTTCTCTGTAA
Organism: Camelina laxa; assembly: GCA_024034495.1. Lineage (NCBI taxonomy): Eukaryota > Viridiplantae > Streptophyta > Magnoliopsida > Brassicales > Brassicaceae > Camelina > Camelina laxa. The sequence continues at coordinate 30,368,911 of CM043884.1, read as the reverse complement.
TATATAATTTCCCACTGTTGTTGTTGTTGCTAATGAAATAATTAAACGACTTTTAAACCCTAAATAAAGTATATATAGCTTTTAGCTTTTGTTCATATTCAATTTTACATGTGTCCTTTTCTGTACATTCTAAATTTTTCCTGTCTTGTATCTATACTGTTTCATTCTGCACTATGTGTGACCAATGGTGGATACTTGAGGTTTCTCAGTTTACTAGATTGCTCTGCGATAAGCTGAGCAGTAGTATTAGGACCTTGTTGCATAAAAACCTCGTACCCATCACCTAACAGACCGGTTCTATTGGTCGTAAGTTGCCAGAAAACTCCACCAGTACACGAACCGCCGGTTCTTGCACTGTCGTAGATGACATCATAGACTCTCTTGAAAAACTTGTTCCGTTTCTCTAAGCTGAAACCAGGATACTTTGAAGATTTCCCAAACTCTGTTATTAGTAAAGGCTTCTTGATAATATTTTCACAGTCTTGGATGTGTGCTGCGATCCATCTGTCCACAAATGTATCTTGTTCTCCTGTTCTTGAGCTCTTTAATGGTAGCCTGGTCTTAGGAAGAGATTATGAAACAGAGACTGTGTTATAAAGACAAGAAACCAGAGACACACAAAACCCCAATTTTGAACTAATGACTTACCAAGAATCCGGGTAGATATGGATAGTGGTGAAATCGATATCCGGAATTTGGTTGTTGGAGATGAAATCTGTACCGGTTGAGACCGTGCTGCCAGGGTTGTAACCCGTTCTTTCAGGTTTAGACTCTCCGTAAAACCCTTCAAGCCCTATTTCCAGTAAGTGGTTCGAGTCTATGGACTTAACAAAACTAGCCATTTCCTTCACCCAATTCTGCACACACACAAGAAAACGAAACCGTTTAAGTATGTAATACATAGACACATAGTGCATGTTAACACAATATACAGAGAGAGAGCGAGAGAGATGAACCTGAAGAATAGTAGAACCAGTAGAATCGTTGCAGCGAGGTTCATTGATGAGTTCCCATGAGAAGATGGTTGGGTCGTCTTTGTACATTCGACCAGTGATTGTATTTTTCCTCGTCAACACGGCCTGTTTCATTATTTTGTCAAACCGTCGGTTTAGGTCGGTACAAATATACAAAATTATAATCTGATCCTTACAAAAAAAAAAGATATTTAATTTGAGGGACATTTGTCAACAATAAGTTAGTAAATTTTTTGGATTTGGTACATTTGTCATATTTGTTGATTATTTTTAATTGATTAAAAAACCTAACTTTTGACATTTCAAAACCGTCGTCGGTTATCTCGCGTTAACGTGTACCAAATATAGTCTAAATCTTTTTGGCCTGTAACGTGCCGTGTTACATATGATGATCTCGATTTTATATTTCACTGATACTTATCTCTCTACTCAATATGATGAGATTATATGTCTATATACTTTACCTTCACGTGGTTCTTGTAGAATTGCTTGACAGCTGAGTTTGTGTAGAATTCATCCGGTTCGTTCAAACCGGCCCATTCCACGTACTTTTTTCTCCCTCCATAATCTTCGTAATTATTGACTAAACTAATTATCAATTTAATATTAAACCTTCCAGCCTCATAGACCACAAAGTCTAGCCCCTGCTGACACCAAAACCTTGTATCAGTAGTCAGTAGTATTCAAAAAAACACAATAATTTGTTGTTAATATTTATTAATCAATCATCAATCATGTTAATTAAGGTTCTTTTAATAGGTCAACAAATAAGGTATATACTACTACTAACTATCTGGTACCAACTTTATGCTTCTAATTATTACATATTGAATATGATTAACAAGATTAAATTCTATCTATGCGTTTTTGTCATTTTTGCGGTTATACAGTTTATACATATTTTAGCGTAATGAAAAGGACGCGACAATTCTTTTTTCAAGAAAGAACAAAAAAGTTTGAAGTTTGTTTGTCGGGAAGTCATATTTGAAATTTGAATTCTTCAATATTGGATTCAAACAGGCAATGGTCATCGAAGGGATTATTATACACATATGACGACCATAACTACAATTACAAGTCAATAGTTAATTTATAACTCCGTATATTAGTGATTAGAGAGTGATTCAAACAAATGCAAAAAAGGGGAAAAAAATAAGTATATGTGAAATATGATGCTAAATTTATAACAATAAATAAGCTAACGATCAAATCATATAAAAAATTTAGTGTGTATGCATGCGTGTTAATTACCTTGAAAACGTCTTCACTATAGAAGCCAGGAGAGATCTGAAGAGGAATGTAATCTCCTTCGTTGAAACCCCAAATCCTAGCGACGTTCATTCCCACGACGGAGGCTTGTCGGAGCGCCGTCGTGACGGTGGTTCTTCCTCTAGACGCCGTGTCGGCCGCAGTGGTCATCATCCAATAAGCATTGAAGCCGTTTAAGTAGACTTGTTCTCCGTTCAACACGAACTGAGTGCCGTTTCTCCCCACGAAGCCTGTATTCACGGCGACACAAATGCGGTTGTTTCCGATGAGTAACGAAAGAAGAAAGAAGAAAAACGGCAAGATGTTCAACATTGTGAAAAAAGTTTGCCGACTTAAAAGAAAGAGTATGACACAACATGAAACTTTAAAGACATTTGTGTGTGTTTGTGTGTTATATATACATTACAGATGGCTTAGTGCCTACGTATTTAAACACTATATATTTTTGTCACTATGTTGCATAAGCTTATTTGAAAAGTATATATGTACACGGAACGCGTGAATAGATTTATATAAAGTTTTTTTTTCTTTCAACGTTTATCAAAATCATTTTTTAAACTTCTACTATTTGGGTTAAGGAAACTATTATTTTCAAACTAACGTAATTTATTTTAAGATAATTATAGCTTGTATGTTTAGCTTAAAATAGTAAGTAATAGTTTTTTCACTTTTCCATTGAAAAGGGTGTCCAAATTGTTACTTCTAATCTTTGTTTAAGACATATAACTTTTTTTTGGTTAAGGTGAAGTGTTAAGCAAATATCATATTTTCCAATAAGTCATCATGAGGAAACATAAATTTTCTGTTTGTGTATAACATATATGCTGCAAAATTAAAATAATATTCCCTTCGTTTAAAAATATAGGATGTTTTGAGTAAAACACGTATATTAAGAAATAATTACTTTAAACAACTTCAACCAGTTATAAATAAGACTAGACTGTAAAATATAAAATATTAAACTAATTTGAAAGTTACATAGAAATTTGAAAATATTCTATATTATAAAACAAAAAAAATTGTCTAAAACATCTTATATAATTAAACGGAAGGAGTAGTATTATGATTTATGGGTTGAAGAAAATGATACGAAACGATCACGCTAATTATTTGGTTTTGAATAATAGCATGACACGCGTGTGGGGTGGAGCTATCATAGTTAAGCTAGTACAGATGTAAGATAATTTTTATGTCGATCACTCCATTATGTAAGATGAATTATTAAATTTAAATTCTCAACAGAAATAATAATTGAAAAAGAGAAACTTCATGTGGATTCTGTAATAAAGCTCCAAATTTGATTTTAAGAGATAATTAAAGACATTGGGGGTCCATTATGTTTTAGTCTTTAAATAAAGAATATTTAAACTTATCTACCAAATAACTAGAAAACCTGTAATAATGTTTAAGAACATTAGATCTTCTAACTTGGACCATTCTTGTTCTCAAGTTTTGTTCTATCGTTATTGGGCCCTTAATTTGAATATTTTGATAAGCCTTTATATTTTGTGTGCTAAGTTTACAGTCGAAGAGGCTCTTTTAGTTTATCCATATATTTAATCTGTATTTATCTGTTAAACCAATTTAAAACTGTTAGCTTATAAGAAACTGAGAAAACATGAACAGACAGGCTATATCGCCTATCAGATTTGCTTTTACGTTCTGATTTGTACGAAAAATTATAATCAGTATATATATTTTTTTTTGGGTTCATTTGTCTTCTAAAGTTTATACGTACAGAGATTTTTTTTACTTTTATATGTATAATCTTCATTTTTGACCATAAGAAACAAAAAAAATCTTCATCCTAATATTTGATTAGTCGATCCGGCAGCTGGGTTAATGTGGGATTTTGATCAAATGAAGCCATGTGATATAAGAACGAGGACGTACCTCTAGATATGCCATCATATTAGGGACCTTAATGATTATTGCATTTGCATGACAGATAATGCTAAGTTACGTACAGAAGAATTAGACTCATTTTCTTTATTGCATGACAGTCTCTTGTCCAATATTGAAGATCTTCGAAAGTTCAATTGATAGTTTCCAATTATATGATTAACAAAAGTAACCACATATAGCTATAAGGGTGTTTCGAGATTTGGAATTGGATAATATAATATGAAATCTATTAGTGAAATCATTACTGATATTTTGGTTCAATAAATCATTAGTTTATTCTATTAATGAACATTGGCATCAATGTTATGTTTCTTGGTGGATAAGTTGAAGAGGACTGCAGCCGTACACTACACATGTGCCATTTCCCATGTTGACGAATGAGATAATGTATATAGAATGTGCAATTATGAATTTTGTAATCAATCCATTTGTTTTGGTTTAGTCAAATAAGACAGTCTAATATAAAGAAAATAACTTCAAATAACTTAAAATTTTATTTAATCAACTGTCAACTGTCCTCTTACGTACCACGGCATTTGCGAGTGAAAAGAGGAGAACTTAATCAAAATCTATTTCAGAAATCTTCTCCGCAATTTAAGAATAGTTGACATGTGACTGTATGATCAGTAATCAGTTATAGACCATCCCGTATTAACAATGGTTAGCAAATATCGTTTTATCAACGCCGTATCATTTCGTTTTTTCACGTTATTCCAGTCACATATGTTGTTATAGACAACAAAATACTCAACTTATTAAATTAGAAACAAGCTTTTTGTGCCTTTTCCACTATAAATACTCACATCGTCGCCTATCTAATATTCATCAAAACACTTATTCCATCAAGTAATTAAAGCAAACACGAGCTGAACAAAACATGACGAGGATTTTATCTTTATCATCTTTCTCCTTGCGATGTTCTGCACGAGTATGATGATCAGCTCAGTTTCTGCAGGTTGGATGCAAGCTCATGCAACCTTCTACGGCGAAAGTGATGCTTCTGGTACAATGGGTAAGTCGTTTCTTGGGCTTTACGGTTTCTTTCTTCTTCTCTTTACTTACAAAGAAATCACCCCTCAGTAGTTTTTAGTTCGAAATCGGTTTAAAATGCAACCCGGTCGTACAGTACATAACCTATAGTATCCTTTTTTTCTGCTGGTCTGAATTTTAGGTGGAGCATGTGGTTACGGCAACCTCTACACCGATGGTTACGGGACAAACACAGCAGCGTTAAGCACTGCATTGTTCAACGACGGCAAATCTTGTGGCGGTTGTTACCAAATGGTCTGCGATGCAGCCAAAGTGCCACAGTGGTGTCTTAAAGGCAAATGGATAACAATCACAGCTACAAACTTCTGTCCTCCAAATTATGCTTTACCAAATGATAATGGAGGTTGGTGTAACCCTCCAAGGCCTCATTTCGACATGGCTCAGCCTGCATTTGAGACCATTGCTAAGTACAGAGCCGGAATAGTCCCTGTTCTCTATAGAAGGTAGCAACAAAATTCAGATTTTATTCGGCATAAACCTAACAAAACCGACCAAATTTCAGTTTGGTTACTATAACTACATCCTACATTACTTTCTCTAATATAAGGGTTCGTTGGGGTTGATTATCTTGTAGGGTCGGATGTAGAAGAAGCGGAGGTATGAGATTCACAATGAACGGTAGAGATTACTTTGAGCTTGTCCTCATCTCAAATGTAGGAGGTGCAGGTGAAATTTCCCAAGTATGGATCAAAGGCTCTAAGAGCAGCAAATGGGAAACAATGTCAAGAAACTGGGGATCTAACTGGCAAAGCCTTACTTACCTTAATGGCCAAAGTCTCTCATTCAAAATCCAAACCAGTAATGGCAAAATCAAGACAGCACTCAATGTAGTTCCTTCTAATTGGCAGTTTGGTCAAAGCTTTAAGAGCAACTTAAACTTTTGAAAGCACACTTTTCTATGGACAATGTAAATGAAATCTTGTTTCCTTGAATGAAATGTTACAGAATTTCCAATACAACATACATCTAGCATCCAAAAGTGTTACCGAGTCAAAGATGAAGTCTGCAACCATGTTTTTACTTTATCTCCGCATTACACGGTTACGCTCTCTCTTTCGAAATCGTTCCAACATGATTTGATCTGTTGCTGCTTGTCTGCTTTTCCCTGAATCAGCAGTATTATTACTACTAGTAGTAGATGGTTTAGCTCCTTCACCATCTGCTTGAGCTCCTCTATCTTTGTATAGCTCAGGATGTTCTGCGTATTAAGAATTTATACCGATCTAGATTAAAATCCACACACGCATAGACTAACAAATGGAAAAGAGAAAGGGATTCACAAGGCAATACCTCTTCTAAGCTTCTCAGCATAATCTTTCCCACGTTGGAAATAATCCGCACTATAACTAGATGGAATGCTAAACTCTGATTTTGGCCGACCCATAAGCCTCTTCTCTTGCAAAAGCTTCTTGGCAGCTTCTGTTTCTTCAATGTTCTTCAGCTTATATCTATACCATCCACCCAAAAAAACAAACCATTAGTCTTTAAACCACTCAAAAGGTTTATCATCAAATCAAAGAAAGTGTATTTTAACTACTCATACTCGATTGGGAGTTGGACTTCTGCTATTCCGGTAGTCCACTGTGTTGAGCTCTCTTCCGAACTACGCTTCTTAACCTGAGAAGGAAGGTGTTCAGTAACAACATTCGTAATCCCCTGAAACACATAAAACACTAAAACAACCAATGTGTTACATTATGCAAAGCAACTTACTTTAAGATGATCAGGAATCTTATATAACTCATCTTCCACTCGCTTCAACTCATTCTCAACCTCTTCCGCATCATCAATATTTTTCCCCCTCTTCTTAGCCAATTCTTGTTCAATGTACTTTACCCTAAAGAATCAAAACAACCCTTAAAACACTTGCAAAGGCAGCTCACTCTAGAAAATTAGGTTAATTTTTGAATGGAGAGATTTTGCTTACATGTTGGGATCTTCAATCAAAACAGCAGTCTCTTGAGCAAAAGTATCTTGCAACACAAGCTCCTCTTTCTCTCCTTCGGCTTCGGCTTTCTCCACTGGTTTCACTTTCCCAATGCTATATTGCGCCGCCGTAGAAGATAAAGCTGGGATCCCTAATTTTCTCTCTCTCTGCTTCTGCAAAAACTTCACCTCCTCCAACGCCAATCTGTAGATCAACCAAAGATCGAACCTTTTTAACAACCCATCAAACTAATTGAAGAACTCAAACGATACAAAGCCGAGAAAAAAGAAATTAAAAACCCTAAAAGTGGTGATTTTCAATTTAGGACTGACCTTCGCTTCTCTTCTTCATCTAAATTCGCAGCTTTGTTTACATCATTATCTTCTTCTTCCTCGAAGCTACGCTTCCTGAAGTTTCTCTTCGGCGGCATCGCAATCAGAATCTATCGGATTCCTAATGGTGCTTGAGACGACGACGACGACGAACTCACTCTAGGCTTTTAGATTGATCTCACTCTCCGTCGGCTAAAATCATCAGCCAACCGTATCGTTTTAATATGGGCCCTATTAGTTAGCCCATTATACATTTTTTAGGCCCACATTAGTTTTTGTTCAGTTTATAAGTGTTTCATCAAATTAGTCCAAGCTCAAGGACAAACGCTTGGTTTCCAAGCAAGCAGCCCTAAATATAAGTTCACCAAAGCAAAAGATTTGGATTTTTTTTTGTTTTAACTAAATTTTAACAATATAACTCACAATGATAAGATAGTCTTTGCAGTATTATTTTGTCTTACCGTAATAACATCAGTGAAAACAAATCTAGGTTTCTCATCATGAAACCGTTAATTACAATATCGTCGTTTAGATTATTTTTTAGTGGCTAGCCTTTCCTTAATCTTATCAACCATCTTAGTTCCCACCTGAAAAGTCTTAGTCAACACATCTTCCGGCAACGCAGGCTCCGTCGCAAATAGTGCCGCAGCAACGGAAACTGTCCCTGGCAACTGACTATTAAACGCACACAAAACCGACGCTGGAGATTTCCCATTATTCTTCTGAAAATGCACAAGCCCTCTTGGAAAAACGAAAACTTCGCCAATCTTTATGGTTTTAGAGAAAAGTTTATTAGCTGTTGTAATAAACCCAACTTCAAGCTCTCCTTCGAGTACGTAGACGACTTCTGTGGCTCGTGGGTGAGTGTGAGGTGGGTTTAAACCTCCCGGCGCATAGTCTATACGCGCTAAAGAGACGGAGAGAGTGTTGAGGCCTGGGATCTTTCCACGTTGGCTCCCGTCACGGCGGAACCGGAGGTGGAGTTTATGACGGCGGGTTTTGAGATTCCGGCGAAGAAGAAGTCTGACGCCGTGATGTTTGACGTTTCCTTGCATGGAAATCCATTCAGTTTGGTTCCTGCGAGGGGCACATCATATCGAGTGGTTCATGTTATGTATTATATTATCTTGAGACAGTCAACTTGAAATTATTAGTGTAAGAGTTTGAGATGACCCTAATAATAAGTAAGTAAATAGACATTAGGATGAATTTAAGGTAATATCTACCGTGAGATTTATCGGCAACGCAGAGATCTTGAAGAGCATCAGGATCATATGCACGAGTTGAAGTGATAATACAAGATAACACGATGATAATAGAAATTCTTGAAATCATCATGACTCCAAATTAAATATTAAGGAAAGTATGAGTTTTATTTGATTATGAGAAAAGAGAGGCTCGAAGTTTTTTATACTTAAAGAATCATAGACTAGTTTTGATCGACAAGACATTTGCTTGACAAAAAATCCGAATATTTCATTTTCTTGACCAAACTAAGAAATGTACGTCATAGCTAATTAGTAGGTAAAACGATGCCTTTCTGATATTGTTTTTCACTAAAGCCAAGTCTTGTTAAAACATATATTTGGTAAAATACTGAATATATATAGACCTCATATATATATGTGTAGATTTTTTTTTTATGTGAATTTTGTCTACCAAAAAAATGTATAATTCCCAATTAGAAAAAAAATTTCAGTTTTTACAATAATATATTCTGGAAAAATGCAACTTGGCACACAAAATTTGTTTGCTTATGTTGGACTTTCGTATACTAACTAAGAGTGGATTTTTCTAAGCTAACGGGTTAATTTAAAATAATATACACTAAACGCAAATAAATCATCGATGTGTAAGCTAAGCAAGTGTTTAATTTGATCCTCGAAGTCACGTTTCCAGTTTCTTCTTTTCTCGTACACCCTAAGTTGACAGAGCGAGAGCCACACCCTAGCTATAGCTTCTACGTAACATGTAGTGTGCAGAGGTAATTTATTGTCACTTTCCGCATTATTTTCCAGTGGGCCTGAACTTGAGATGCTGAAGATAAATATCATTGAGAGGTAACCAATACCATTTGAAACACTACTTAGAATCCTTCAGGAAAAGGCTCTTGTTCCTACGTTCAATGGGTTTTTGTTTTCAACTCCTTTTAATCAAAAAAAAAACGCTACGAGGGTACTATTATCTAATATTTTGGAATTTCATTTTTATCTTAATCAACATTCGTTCAACATAACTTTTCTCGAGCTACTTACATATCATAGTCCCGTCGTACGGGAAGAAAAGTCTAGGGGACTTGGGAAACAAGGAACCAAACTACAAAGACATTGAGAAGAAGAAGCTGCTGATGCTGTTGTAAGAAAGGGAGATTGGTTTGATGAGTGTGGGAATAAAAGATTAGTAAACGGTGGTAACGGCCAATTTAAAGCTTGAATTAACGGTGTCGACGTGGTTTGATTCGCCTGATTTTGGCCCTGAGCCAGAGCCATCGCAGTGAACAGGTGGTTTTGCATTCCAAAGTTAAATGTCGGAGGAGGTAAATAAGGAGTCATTCCCATAATTGACATCACCTGCAATTACAACATTAACTTTGATTAGAGCTTAGTTTCTGAATATAAATATATACATCTGTTAATATTCAAATTGATAGTAGGTCTTGTCGACAAAATAAATGTTAGTGCCTAATGGAACAGTAACGCAGTGGCTAAAAAGATGGGAGAAGTTCTCTAAACGTTAACTCTAAAGTAAAACTCCTATCTATAACTAATATTATAATCGTTTATAATTTCAGGATTTAATTTTGAATAATAAGCATATTATAAACAAGAGTAAATCAATTGATAATTAATAAGATACTTGTTTATCACTATATTTGTTTTTATCAATTAGAAACCCATATTACAAAACAATTATATAAGATGGCGAGTTAGATCTATGATATATCAACCGATTAAATTAACAAAAAAAACTCAAAAATTAAGAACCCCCCTATATGTACATATGAACAAGCATACATAGAATAATGAATAAATTAAGGGTGAAGTAAAATATACTGAATACTAGTATTAATTACGATATACACCTGGAGTTGAAGCTGAAGGTTTTTCATATACTCTATGGCCTTATCGAGAACCGAAACCTTGTCCGCCTAAAAACCAAAAAAAAAACACCACCGGTTATCAGAAACCGAAACTTACCGCAAGTTTCCTTGATATTTTGAACTTATATATATGCACCCACATAATACATATATGTGTGTGTGTTTGGCATAATACATAGTAACATATATATTTACCAACCTTGTGACAATTAGGTACAAGTTGCTGTAGCGTACGCATCTTATCACACATCTCGTCTCTTCTTCTTCTCTTGGATCCTTTTCGTGTAACTGAGGGAACCTCTCTTGTAAAGTCCTCTGATTCTTCCTAAACAAAATTTTAGAGGAAAAAAAATTAAGGAACAGGTCAAAAATCATGTATAATACATAAGGTAACAGGGAAACCTATATATATATATATATATATATATCGACTTACATCACTTGAGATCTGGATACGGCGTTTTTTTGGGTTCTCATGTTTGTTTCTCAAATAACATCGATCATATGAACCATCTGAAAAATCTTCAATATGATGATGATCATCAGTTTCAGAATGTTCATCAGGGACAACAACCAACAAATCCTCCTTCGGCTTTTCTTCTTCTTTACGAATCTCTGGAACAAGTTGAACATGATCATGATCAAAGTAACCGTAGCTCCATTTTAGACCGTCGATAAGACGATCTTCATCGCTTCTTGCTCTTTTTGCCATACCCTGATCTTTCACAGCAAGTGATCCGACGTCGTGATTCAACCTGCAAAAAGAAAAAGAAACAAAGTAGTAAATTATTAGCTAGGGTTTACGAGATTTATAAAATTATCGATAGGACAAGAAACCTACGTACACTCAGAAACTTCCTGTTTAGCTTATACTTACATGTTCGTTAAAGGAAGAACCGGAGATGAAAGAATTCGAGAAATTTGTTTTTATTCAGATTTGTCCGAGAAAATGGAATACCATTCGTTTATAATATAGGAGGAACGACCGGATGAGGCAGATGGTATAGTTGTCAGCTACATTAGCGACCCACTTATATTTTGCCACGCTTCATAATTCGAGTGGTGCTTTTGTTTTGGAGAAGATAAATGAATATTTTAATTATTTTACGTACACCCGACCGACAACAATAGAATAAATTTCATAATCACAATTTTTCAAATGAAATATTAATTACTCTGTTTAATTTACATTAATTGGCCTATAATGGTTTTCTCTTCATAACTACCGGAAACTATTTCATAAGATTTATTTTGACATTACGCAAAAAGAGTTCCAAAATATCTAGGCATGCAAGTATACATCCACAATAAATAATAACGTATACATTGCATGCATAATTGCGTACATACATGATCTTGATTAATTACTCTTCGGAAATCCATATATATAGTCGATTTGAGTGACATTTTGAATTACATCTCTCCACGGCTCCACCAAAAAGAACTGTAACGGGTAGGACCATTTATATCCGTTAATTAATTTTCCTGTTATCTTATCCTTTATCCTTTGGATAGTCGTCGTTTTATACTTGATATTTGTATTATAAAAATATATATATACAGAATCGTCTCCACTATTCTTTTTCATTATAGAATAAGATGTCTATTACATATATATATTTAATGTCTAGTTTGCTTAAGCGAACACATAAAATTCAAAAATTAGTTAAATACGCTGATCACAATTTTTTTTGCTTTTCAACAACAACGAACGATTATTCCAGCTGAATAGAGAATACGATTCATGACTATTAATGGGTTCCTGGAAAAAAAATCATTTAGGGTTTTATCGAGAAACCCCACGTGGGTTGTAGACCCAAAGCCAATACTATAAACGAATAAGCTTTTTGTTTTTCTGTAACCCCACGACACATTTATTGGAATTTTAGAGTCAAGTCGGCATCAACCATACATACACCTAGCAGGTGCGATGGTCCACGTTATTTCCTTAATGAAAAACTCCAATTATATATATATTTTTTTTCTTTTTTGAAAGTACAACATATTTTGAATACGCTTTGTTGCCTGGTTACTAATAAATACTACTAGAAAAAAACATAATATATAAATTTTATTTCGGGTAGTTTGTGAAAAATATTTGAGTAGAAAAATATTATGATTATGTTTAAAGAATGTTATACATGTAACTTTTTTTTATTAATGTACGTAGGCCTTGAATAAAAGAAGATGGGCCTGGAAAAATCCTAAAAAGAGAGAAGAAAATGCGTGTCGTTCACGTGATCCCTCGTGATGGACATGCTGCTATGTCTGACACTCGGTACTTTCCGTTTTTTTGTTGGTGTCTTAGCGAGCGACGAAGCAAAACCACAGCCACTCCATGTTTCCATCTCCCATAAACGACAACGACCTTTCGGAATATACTTTCCAATCGACTTACTTAGCACTGTTTCGATTAATAAATGGAAAAAAAAAAAAAAAAACACGTTAGCATGATTGATTGATTCTATGCTATTGTTTGTTCCCATCATTATGGTTGGAACTGAACTATACCAAGTACTGTTTGTGAATGTAATGGTTGATCCATGATTCATTTTTTTCATAGTACACTAATTCCAACATCCATTGATCCTCTGCCCAACTCATCATCCCAATTTTGTTATTTTTCAGAGATCAGATATTTATGTAAAAAAATAAAATGTTGAAAATTATCACATTAACATTTTAGATTATTATAGGAAGGGTGGGTGATTTTGCCATATAATAAACTGGAAGGGATCATTTGCAAAAACAAAAGAAGAAAAACATTGTGGCAGTCGTTTTATTAATCTGGTATATATTTTATTTAACGAATTATCAAATAAAATAACATGATTTAATATGAAATTACACACACAACATCCATATTATCTGGAAATGTTACGAGCAAAAAAGTTATTTACAAAAGTACTATATGTTGATTTTCTAACACTAAGAACAAATCATGGTAACATTCTTATCAAAAAAGATGACTCAAAATATATCTATGTTAGATGTTTTTTTATTATTTTGTACAACTGTTATGAATTTATTTGACAATTTATGTTAAGGTTAAAAGATGCATCATGTATACAATTATGAACTTTTTTGACAAACGATGATAACTTGCTAATAAACATTACAAAATAGAGAACATGGTATTTATTTACCCAACATATTTAATGGGTTTTTAAATTGGCTGATATAAGTAAAATGATAGATTTTTGAACTCAGTAGGTCTCAGGATGTTAGTTTTGTTTCATCTTACAACCTCTGGCTTACTTGGAAAAAATAATGTTGATAACATAATAATGATTATTTATGATAATATTGATTATCTACGATAATACCAAGGCTTGCATCTTAATCTCTACTTTTTGTTGTTATCATTCAATTTTCGGTTTTCATTACTTTATAAAAGAATCTAGATTCATTTTTCTAAATGATATTTTTGCACCATATTTGGTTTTTAATGTTGGATAATGTTAATATTTGTATCAAAAAAGAACTTGAGTAATTAGCCCAACAAAGAATCAAGTGAATACTTCACTTCTAAGTATTCTTTTGAGCTAGAATCTAATGTAGCATTAGTGACTACAATCTGTTGGTAAACTAACTACTACTTTTAATTATTTTCCACATATTTAGAAAAACTTCACTACAATAAATAGTGGTCTTGCAACATTAAAATTTGTTGCAACAAGTTAATATATTATTATAAATATGAGAATACAATAAAACTGAAACATATTTTTTATTGTTGCTATTTGAGTATTGCAAATTGATATTTGTTGTACATATATTGCAAATTTTGCAATGAATAAATTTTTTTGCTATATATGTCGTGTAAAAATAGATGATTCAAAAAAAATAGATGTTCTTTTGTTTTTTTGGTACAACTGTTATGAATTTTTTTGACAGTTTATGTTAAAGTTAAAATGCAGTATGAGTATGTATACAATTTTTTTTTTTTTTTTTTGTCAAATAGAGTATGTATACAATTATGAACTTCTTTTTGACAAATAACATTAACAAATAAAGAACATGGTATTTAACCCAACATAAGTAATGGGCTTTTAAGTAGACCCATATAAGTACAATAATGGATTTCTAGACTCAGTAGTCAATACGACTCATGGCTTGCTTGGAAGGTTCTCTATAGAGTTGACAAAACTGGTAAGTCTTCATCACTTGACTTCTGTCTCCTTACGGTAGCAATCGCCATGGAAAATATGTCACTTCTCCGTTCTTCGGCCGGCGGCAACGCAGTCGTGGTGGTACGGTCTATATTCCTTCAAAAAATTTCTCGCCTTATTCGGCTCTCTTAGTTGTTCACTTTGTAGTGCTATTCGATTTTCTAGATTTGGTTTAATAGATTTCATGAAGTTATCTGCGGAACAATTGAGAGTTGTATCTGATAGTATAGTGTTTTGCAGTTTAATAGAAGAGGAGTTTTGGTCGGAATCGGATTCTACGTGTCTTTTGGTTAAGCCTTGTGGAATGTGTAGTTAAATTTGGGTAGATAGTGGTTTGAAAACTTGAAAAGATGAGCTAATCTTGGGAGATCCTAGTTTGCCTCTGTGTTGTGGAATGGGAAGTTCCGTCAAAGCTAAACGACTTACCGTTCTTTAACTTGTTAAGCATTAGAGGGAAGATTGGGGCTGGGCTTGGTGATGGCCAAAACAGTTGTGTGTTTTCAGGAAAGGACTCACAATGTTGGGAAGCAAAGTTAAGGTGTCTTGGAAGCTCTCAAGTATTACTAAACTGGACAGCGGAGGATACAAATTGACTTTTTGAAATTCCAGAGAGGATAGTCTCTGTTCAGACTTCAGAGCCACAAGTTTTGATTGATGAGTGTAGGGGTAGTTTTGAAGCGCTATCCGCCAGTTGAAGCAGTATCTGCCTCATTACCGAAAGAGGCAAATCCGAAACGAATGCTTAATAGATGGTGATCTAAAAGAAGACAAAGGAAGGCTCTTGGTAATACTTAAGATGGTTAAGTTCCTGATTATGACTATATTACTCCCTATGTTAAAAAAAGCAACGTCATTGTTCATCTGTTCTATATACATACTTATCCAGGAACAATAGACAATTAATTGGGCACCACCTGGAAGAGTCTTCCTATTGAACTATGTTGGCGGAGCTACCAACACAGGGATCTTATCAAAGGTAATAATCTACTAAGCAAGTTTCTTCAGACTACGAACGAATTCACAATTTTAAGAGGAACAAATAGTAAAGTTTGACATCTTAAGCCACTCCTCTGTCTCTGATAGGTAACATTGATTTGGTAGACGCAGAGAAAGCGTCTCTTTCATCAATTTGGTCATGATGGGATGTTCTTGGGTGGCAATTATGTTGCATTGGGATGGAGGCGCTTGCAAGTTGCAACCCCAATTCAACAATTTCATGTCGAGGTACGCTTACAAGTAACAAGAATAGAATAAAAACCAAATAGATACTAAGATTGCTGTTTTGACTATGACAACACTTTAAAAGCTTGTGAAGGTTTCATTGATTTTCTCATAAGTATTACTACAATTTGTGGCCAAAAGGTGGAGAGAAAAATACAAAAAGCATGAGAGAGAGAGAGAGATGGGTTAAGGAAGTCTAGAACAAATCGATCATAACTCTTGAATCTTGAGGATCTTCGTGAAGAGGTGAGATCTTGACACTGTCGAGTCTTGCGTCTCTTGGAGATTTCTGTTCATGTGTGTAATAGGTGGAAGTAGAAGATGATGACGTAAGAAGCATGGAGGAATAAGAAGGGAATTCAGGGTGAAGGATTTGTGTGAGTAGAAGAACAATTGACGCCATTGATGATGATCAACTCTAAAGAAGCGCTTGTTTCTTTGTGTGTGTGTCTCTCTGTTTGTTTTAGGGTTTTGATGCGGAGTTTGTCTTTTGTCATGTGATGATTCTAAATACGTGTTTGTATATATATAGAGAAAAACAAAAGAAGTGGGCCTGTGTGGTATATTGTGGATCGATTGTTTTAAAATCCAACGGAGGAGAGAATCCAGTGGGACTCTTAAATCTTTGGGTGGCAATGGCAAGTGGTTTTTGTCTGACTTTTGTGTCGCATTTATATCTCGCCTCAAAAGCTAGCTGTTCCACCTGGCGTATGATTCTTCTCCTCGGTTTAAATTTTTCTTATCAAAACATAAACCATTAGATTTAATTTTCAGAAATAGTTTTAAATTATCTTTGATATACCATCTATTTAATTTGATGGAGTTTCATATATTATTAATCATTCCTATGCTTAATATTTCTGAAACCAAAAGCAAGCAAAAAAAGAGCTCAAACCTCAAATATAGTATGTAAAAGTATATAACCAACATAGTGGTTGTTTGTTGAAAATGAGATTAAAGGTGTGAGATAAAATAACAATCATCAACAATACCATGGGAATAACTTTGTCTCAATTAATTTATTTTTAGGTAGTAGTTGAAATCAAAACCATCAAATCACATTAAATCAAAAGACAACCCACAGAAATATACATTATAGAAAAACAAAATTAAACACCTTCATGGCTCCATGTGTGAGAGTGAGAGCTTACATAGTTGTTGACTTTTTGTATACTAAAGTAGTATATTTGGGTCAACCAAATTAATTATTTAAGCAAAGGGCCTTTGATTTTCACAGTCCAAATTAGGCCCAGTTGCAACTTTAAACAGCCCAGCATATCTTTGAAAATACCCGATCCGGTCATTGACCCGCCCGTCTCCAGGAATCCCGCACTCTAAACCGCCGTTTATTATGTTTGTGGTTAAACCAAAACCGCCGATACGGTTAGCGGCCAAATCTGCCTCCGTAGGTCGGTATCTTCCGATCATGACGTCATGGCACGACGGTTTGGGACTCTGCGGCGTCATCCAAAACCAAAGTGCTGTTTGGAAAGCTATCACTGAATTAGTTGACACCGTTTCTGGATTCCTTAGACCGTCGAATCCTAAGGCTCGACCGGCCGGTCCGTAATTGTAGTTCCTATTATCCCAGACAAAATAATAAATAATTATAAATGATGGTAGACCGAATCTTGCATGATACATACAAATCGAATACCATAATAATATATGTAGTTCTCTTATGCTCAAAATGTGCAATTATGAAATACTTATATGAACCTACCAGGATAGTTGAATTGGACCTCTTCCTTGATAAGTCTTGTTAGTGAAACACGGCCATTGCGCATTAGAAGAGTCGCAATAAGTACTTTGTGGACTCACTTCTTCTTTAAAGCACAATCCCCAAGCGTACGGTCCGTCTGGTGCCGTTGCCCATCCTCCGGTAGTCTCGTGTGAAATCTGAGCCAAAAACGCAGCCACTTCTAGCCGCCGCGTCTCGGGGCTTCCTACGCCCCCGAATCTCGGAAATCGCCTCGTCGCCTGTACAAAGGATTCGTAAGTGTAGAAACCGTTTGCGGGACAAGCGGTATTGTCCTTGTGGATAAATATTGAGTCGTAGAGAGATCTTGGAACCAAACTCTCGATTGAGCTGGCTTCAGTTTGGCCAAAAGATAGTATCGAGGAGATTGAGAGGTAGAAGCATACGAGAAGAAAAGAGTGTTGAGCCATTTTTAGAGGGATCTTGGTGGTTTTGGTATAAGAATTAAGACGAGTTTTGTGGTGTTTGTTATATAGATGTGTAATTAATGGTCAATGCGTTGACTTCGACTTTGTATAGTGGACTTTGTTTCATCGGTCTGAAGGTTCGTTTTATACATGCTCTCATCTCATGCATGTGTTTCATTCATTAAACAATGCTTCTTTCACGTTAAGTGATATATAGTTTTCTTATAATTTTTTTTTTTATGTATGGTGTTTTCATACATCGTTTACACCTTAATTAATTATCAAAACAACAACAAAAATGGAAGACAAGAAAAAACACAACAAAAGAAGTAACAAAAATAATGGTTCTTAGAAAATGAGACCAAATTTGTCAATATAATCATTGAATGATATAGATAGTGTGTACTACTTGGTAATGTGAATTAGAAATAAGATCAGAATCAGTGTGGATGACGATTTTTTATTCTGTCGACGGTGTTACTGAAAAAGACTGGTTTCAATTTTTAATACTTGAAGACTCATTCTTGCTATGGAAAATCTCATCTCTCTTTTGTTCTAGATGAATGAATTCAAAGTCTCATTGGTATTTTTATTTATATATGTAGAATCTACACAAAAGTTTCTCGTTCGGCGGCTAACTAATCGATAATATATAAACAACATATTTGTATGTTCTTTTTGATTTTTGAAGAGCCAAGACAAAAAAAAAAAAAAGCTTTTGATTATATAGAAAACATAACAAAATTAGAAAATAGGCAAGCAAGTGAGCAACTTGTGCTTAACAGAAATGTTCTAGTCAATAAACTCATTCTTTTTTTTTCTTTTTCTGATTTCTCATTGGAAAATATAAACTAAAACTATGTTCCTTTATATCTTCTTCCCTGATTAACCAGTTTTCCTGGTTACATGTGTTCAGCTTTACTCCCTGGTTACATGTGTTCAGGTTTTATATTTACTCTGAATTAAATTTTCTTACTTTTACTTATTAATTATTTATATCACTGTAATTATTTTAAACATCTAAGAACATTCATGTTTAAAACATCTAAGAAAATGGTTACAGATAATATATCAAACCAAAATATTTTCAATCCTTCTAAAAAATCGCCATTCATTGTACTGTGGATTTATCCATCATGTGGATTACTGTCTACAGAGTTAGGTAATACGTGATTAAAAATAATCCTAGTTAAGAGAGACTAATTAAACAAAGTAAACTATTGTTTATAGTAAAAACAAAAAAAAAAACGATACAAAATTGTAAACTACACGCCGTTTTCAGGTTCCTTAAACGACATAAAATTTCTTGCCTTAAACCCTACCATTGTCTCACACTCCGTGAGTCCTCGATAGGTTTAGAGAAGAAATAGATTTTGATCGATCCTTTGTAACAACAACAATGAATTTCCGTAATCTGATTGCTTCAGGTTCTCGCATCAGCAAGAGATTCTGTTCAACGGCCGTTTCTCCGGCGTCTTCCTCTGGCGCCGAAGCCTCTGTTTTTACTCCGGCGGCGGCGGCGAATGGCGTCGAAGCCTCTGTTCCTGCTCCGACGGCAGCGTCAAGGCAGCGAGAGCTCTACAAGAAACTTTCGAAGCTTAATGTGACGGGAGGTTCAGTGGCAGATACGTTAAATCAGTTCATCATGGAGGGTATTACTGTCAGAAAAGACGATCTCTTTCGCTGCGCTAAGGACCTTCGCAAGTTCCGTCGACATCAACACGCTCTTGAGGTCTGTTTCATGTTTCCCCTTTTCCTAATTACGTTTAGATTCAAGATCATTGCCAAAAGTTTTGTAATTTCACTAGTTTTAGGGTTTGATTAGGGATGTACTCTATTGTTTCGAATGGATGAAGATTAAAGATGACATTTTTATGTTTATGAGTCGTTGTTAATGATAAAATTTCAGATCTTTGATTGGATGGAGAAGAGGAAGATGACATTATCTGTCTCTGATCATGCAATTCGTTTGGATCTAATTGGAAAGACTAAAGGCTTAGAAGCAGCTGAGAACTACTTAAACAACTTAGATACTTCTGCTAAGATTCATCAGTCGACTTATGGGGCGCTCATGAACTGTTACTGTGTGGAGCTTGAGGAAGAGAAAGCGAAAGCTCATTTTGAAAAAATGGATGAGCTCAAGTTTGTCAACAATTCGTTACCGTTCAACAACTTGATGTCTATGTACATGCGCTTAGGTCAACCTGAGAAGGTACCTGTGTTGGTTGATGCGATGAAGCAGAGGGATATATCTCCATCTGGCGTCACTTACTCTATATGGATGCAGAGCTGTGGAAGTTTGAATGATTTAGATGGATTAGAGAAGGTTATAGATGAAATGAGCAAAGACAGTGAAGCTAAAACCACTTGGAATACTTTCGCTAACCTGGCTGCAATCTACACTAAAGCTGGTCTTTATGAGAAGGCTGAATCTGCGCTGAGATCTATGGAGGAGAAGATGAATCCTAACAACCGTGATTCCTACCATTTTCTCATTAGTTTGTACGCTGGAATCTCGAAAGCTCCTGAGGTTTATAGAGTTTGGGAATCGCTGAACAAGGCACGCCCTGAGGTAAACAACTTGAGCTATCTTGTCATGTTACAAGCAATGAGTAAACTCGGCGACATTGATGGGATTAAGAAGATTTTCACAGAGTGGGAATCAAAATGCTGGGCTTACGATATGAGGCTGGCTAACATCGCCATTAACACGTATTTAAAAATGAATATGTTTGAAGAAGCAGGGAAGATTCTTGATGGTGCCATAAGAAATTCTAAAGGACCTTTCTCCAAATCGAGACAGCTTCTGATGATCCATCTGTTGGAGAATGGTAAAGCGGATTTGGCTATGAAGCATTTGGAAGCAGCGGTTTCTGATTCCGCAGCAGAGAACAAAGACGAGTGGAGCTGGAGCTCAGAGCTGGTCAACTTGTTTTATCTTCACTTTGAGAAAGCTAAAGATGTTCAAGGAGCAGAAGAATTCTGCAGGATTTTGTCCAAGTGGAGACCTCTTGACTCTGAAACTGCAACCTTTCTTATAAAGACTTATACAGCAGCAGAGAAAACTTGTCCTGATATGCGAGAGAGATTGTCTCGACACCAGATCGAAGTAAGCGAGGAGATCCAAGACTTGCTTGAAACAGTTTGTCCTTGAATTAACTAACATGTAGTAATTTGGTAATAATTGTTGTTATTTGAACAATGTGTTTAAAAACTTATGTGTCATTTCAAGTTCAAAGCTTCTTGTTTTCAGGAAACAAACCATAGTTCTTTTTGTGTCTTTGACAATGTGAGGGGTTAATACATACATACACATGGAAAGATCTAATTGGGATTATTATTATTATTTTTTTTTTTTAGTGTTCCATAGTACTTACCAAAATAAAATAATTATCAACTTCTTAAAAAAATATTGTCAACCAATAAAATATATTTGTTTATCCAAATGAAAATAAATATATTTGATGACTGTGGTGTGGTCCATGACTTGTTATTTGTTAGTGCCAGTGTGCCAGCAACTAAGTTTGGAATATATATATATATATATATATATATATATATATTTTATTTTTTAAGAAAAAAAATTCTATTTACAGTTTAAAGAAACAAATACTGGTTAAATATTTGCTTTAAAAAGGAAAATAACAGTATTATTATCTTACAACTTTGATAGAAATAAATAATTATCCAATTGGAAAACGGATATTTGAGAAATCGATTTTATCCAATTGTGATAAAACTTTTAAAAGCGAATCTGAAATTTTATTTTTTATTTTGTATAAAAAGGAAAAAGAAAAAAAAGAAAAACAAACGGCGTAAATTAGAGAGATTCGGTAAACAAGCTGGCACGTCTGTATCTAGTCGCAACGTTCTTTGTCAATCCGTTCGGCGACATAACAAAATCCAAAAAAACAAAACATTCTTTAGCTTTTCTGTTTTGTTTATATACTAACACAAAAAGATCATCTCGGATACGCAACAAAGAAGAAAGAAGAAGAACAAAAAAAAAAAAAAAGAGAAGTCTTTTCACAAATGTCACCCTGCTGAAGAACCCTAATTTGAGGTGAGTACTTCCAGTGTCGCGCATCCGCAAATTCTTTTTGTGTCTTCCAAATCCCAAGTAAATTTATTTTAGTGGGTTTTGACACTCGCTTCGAAAGATTTGATTTTTTTTCTTTCTTTCTGTGATTTGTGTATTTTTTGGGTTTATTTGCAGAGTATCCTCTTCTTAAGTCTGTAATCTTTTTGATTTAGCATAGGTCTTTTCTTCGAGAATTGGTGCTGCATTGTCTCTGAGAGTCACTGTTCTCCGAATCACCTCTTTGTTTTTTGCTCTGTCTCCTTGTTAGATGATTTGGGAAATCGAATGTATAGATTCTTATTTATTTCAATCTGTCAGTTCTGAAGAGTGTTCGGGTGATTGATTCAAAGGTCTATATAAGTCACTGATTTGGTGGCTTAAGCAAAATCAGTTACTTTTGTCTTCCGAGTTAGGGTTCTAAGTGAACCAATATTAGAATTCTTCTGTATCAATTTGTTCTTCATAACTCTTTTGTGTGTTTGAAGGGTGATTGGTATGCTAATAATCTCTCGTTTGTTTCATGTTCTAGGACGATTAAGGAAGATTGTAGCTTTTAAGTTGGCAACTGAGAAGACAATTAGTGTAGGATGGATCAAGTGTTTTCACGAGAGCAAGATCTTGAAGTAGACATTGAAGCTGGTCGATCTGATGTTGTTACACAAGAATCCACATCAGCTACTGTTTCAGACAATGGGGTCTGGACTGAACGGGTGAATTTCGCTGCATCTGAAAACATTGCTGATGATCTGATCTATCCATTAATGGGAGACGAAAACAGGGTAGGCACAAACAGTCAAAGTCTGGATCTTTCAGAGAACAAATGCGATAATGGAAAGTTTAAGAAGTCTAGAAAAGCTTCAAAGCCTCCTCGACCGCCAAAAGGCCCTTCCTTGAGTGCAAGTGACCATAAGTTCATGAGGGAAATAGCAGAGCTTGCTATAAGAAAGCGGGCAAGGATTGAACGGATGAAAAATTCCCTTAAAAAATTGAAAGCAGCCAAGTCTTCATCGTCATCATCATCTCAGTGCATTAACGTTTTCTCGATGATAGTAACGGTTCTCTTCTTCGCCTTTCTAGTCTTCCAAGGTACTTTTTAAAGTCTCTTTGTGAACATTATTAGCTTGTTTACTTTCCCTTTTCAACTCTAAATGAATCCAAAAAATGTTACTTTGGTCTTGAAAGTGAATTTGGTTTCTGAAGATACGGTCCTAAGATTCTCTATGGTTTGGATACATATGAAACTAATTGGTCTATGGTTTAGATTCGTTTTTATTAAGAGACTTTTGGTTTGACTGAAAGACTAACTAATTAGTCATTTACCATCAGATTTCTTGGATAAACAGAGTATGTTCTGTGTTATTCCACATGGGAGACCAAAAATGTCTTAGAAACAACTCTTATTTTCGTGTTGCAGGCTTCTTCCCTGGAAATTCGAGTTTGAGTTCAGACAAATCACCTGCACCTATTGTTTCACCTACCAACCAATTGATATCAGTTCAGTTCTACAATGATTTTGCTCCCGTTGAGCAAACCGATCCCAGCCCGACCACCTCATTCAGGTAAGAAGAAGAAGAACAACACCACTTTCTTCTACAATTCAGTCTCATTGTTAAACCAAAGAAGTCACTCTCTATAAAAAAAACTGCTAATATGAACAATCTTCATCCTCTGACTCGAACCTGTTTAACTCTCAGGTATACGAGGAAGCGAATATCGGGTGCGGAAGAAGAAGTCTCGAGAGACGTTAGTTACTAGATGAGTTCTCTGTCTGGTCTTTGCCTCAAAACTGTGAAACTCTTTTTGTTCAAGTTTTGTTCTTTCTCTGGTACACCTTTTGTATAGGCTAAATTTATATGTAAAACGACTCCGTTTCAAACAATGATGATGAGTCATCACTTTCACTAACCGGGTCAGTTATTCAATTATTTTGTAAAGAAAAGTAATTGTGAGTAATCGTAGTAGTTACGTGATTGGGGTATTTAATGAAGGAAACATGATGGAAAAACTTGTTATTGAGCTTAAAAAATATGTAAATACTACTATATTTTTGTTCACTTCGAAAAATTCAGAAAATGACTTGCATGCCAATTGTATTCTGCAACGTTTGTGGTCTACAACAATATCTACATTTCAATTTACAAGCCATTATTACTCTATTCGTATATAAATTTCTTTATAATGAGAAACCGATTTTTATGGCTGGCTTATCTGCTAAGTGTTAACCTGCAAGGTTGCAAGAAATAGTAATCAACAAATCATTTTTTTTTTTGCCGTATATGATATAATATAATTATGGAAATGTAACCAACACATTTCTGTATTTATATTTTATATTATCTCTTCAGAATGAGAGAGTTTGTAGGAAAAAAAAAAAACTAAACTCAAACTTTTATCATCCCGCAGAGTAATTCACTAGCGACACGCTATATCATGTCGTTTGTATAGTTGATATGCTTAATATAGATGCTACGGAGACAAGAGTCTTGATTGTGATACTTTTCTTGGATCGATAGACACGAAAAAGAATTGACAATTTGCGTATTTGACTAAAAGTTTCTAAAAAAGTCGTAAAATCATAACGAGGGAGATCCACGTCCCACGGGCAATGGTCACGGACAACACCGCACAACTTGGAATAACAATCAGATAGACTCAGTAGCATTTTCATTGCTCATGTAGCTATACTTGAAAGTTTTGCATCGTGTATTTCTTGATTTACAATTTAGCCCACAAAAAAAGTAGTCAAGGTTAGACTTAACTAATTAGAATTACTAACTACTTCACTGTTACGCTTCCAGTTACATTTACTATCGTAGAATACTCTATGATAACAGAAATCAAACCTTCATTTCATTTTCTCAAATCTCAACAAAATTTATGAATTAGTTTGAGTCTCGGTCCAAAATCTATTGCGACTCAATAAAAACAAACAGAAGAAAAGTAAAACCCAATCGGAGAACTTTCGCCTTCAAGTTTGAGAATGATTTACATTTATTTTGTCATCAAGACCGATCTTTAATGTGAACATATATATTATACATCTAGTCGCTTCCTTGGTTATGCTTATTTTGGAGCGTGCATATAGTATAAGTTAGGTTTACGTCGCACATCACGTAATGTTTGAAAATTTTCAGACATAACATTAATCCATTTGATTAATACATATTTTCTACCTTTTATTTAGACATGTCTTCTTTGTCGCAAACCACTGAAAGAAAATTCCACTTTTTAGGACTTTTAATGAAAAGTATTTTTCATGTCTTGTAAACCTTTAGAGTTTTGAAATAACAAAACTTTGTGTAATTCGAAAGTTAGAATAAATTTACGTGGATTTTTTATTATTAAATATTTTATTAAAAATAACATATTGAAGAGACCAATTCGCAACATTAAACGGATCTGTGGCAGTAAAATCTTGTCAACATTGGATTGTATATATATTAGTATAACTTATCTTTGATTTTTTTTTTTTTTTTTTTTTTGTAGTTTGTTAAAGGGCTTTCATTAATTAAAAAAATGGGAAATACAATTTTTGTCAAATGATGATCAATGACGTTAATCAAGTGGCTCTATAACTCTCAGCAGCGGAGTTATTGGAAACTAAACGTACTAAGACCAAAAGTCTACTACAAAAAGACTTGTATGATTGAGAATTAAATGTTAGTTTATTCAAAATATTTGACTCGAATAGTTTCTTATATCCACGTACGTCATACGTACCATATCTGTTAGTTTATTCATCCGTGTGACAAACAAACCGTAATTGGATTATTTGGTTTTGGATATCTAAATTCATATAACCGAACAAAAAAAGAAAGGAGAAAAAAAGAAGCCGACATTAATTGAACTATATATATGCCTTTAGTCGTCACATATTTGCTACTTTGGGAGAGACGCACTCATATTATCTAGTACTAGTAAAATAGATTGAACCAAACAAAATATCAACGCGTAAGCGTTTACTTTTCAGATTTTAAACATTCAGATCATTAATTGTAATCATGCAAGCTGTACGGGAAAGAAGAATTATGAACCATCATCAATGGCACTCCTCGTAAATATTAATCTCGTTCCAAGGGTATTTACGCCATGGTCTCGTTATATATATGTCAGGGGCACTTCCGTTTCCCTCAACATGCAGAGTCTAGAAACCAGCAACATCTATATAATATAGTAATCAGAGAAAAAGAGAGGTCAAAAGAATCAAAAAACCATGTCCGGTAATAATAAGATCTCGACCCTTCGAGGTCTTGTCATCTTCTTGTACCGGTTTTTCATTCTCCGTCGTTGGTGTCATCGTAACCCTAAACAAAAATACCAAAAATGCCCTTCTCACGGCCTCCACCAAGCTCACGACTTATCACCTCACACCTTGGTCTTTAACGTCGAAGGAGCTCTACTCAAATCAAACTCCTTGTTCCCTTACTTCATGGTCGTAGCTTTTGAAGCCGGAGGGGTGATAAGGTCACTTTTCCTCTTCATTCTTTATCCATTTATATGCTTGATGAGCTACGAGATGGGTTTGAAGACGATGGTGATGTTGAGCTTCTTCGGAGTTAAAAAGGAAAGTTTCCGAGCCGGAAAATCAGTTTTGCCCAAGTATTTTCTAGAAGATGTTGGGTTCGAGATGTTCGAGGTTCTAAAAAGAGGGGGAAAGAGAATTGGTGTGAGTGATTTACCACAAGTTATGATTGATGGGTTCTTGAAAGATAACTTGGAGATTGAAGTTGTGGTCGGGAGAGAGATGAAAATGGCCGGTGGTTACTACTTAGGCATCATGGAGACTAAGCAGAAACGTGAGCTTGCTTTTGATAAATTGGTTCAAGAAGAGAGAGTAAGTAGTGGTCATGTTATTGGCATCACTTCCTTTCGCTCCTCAAGTCACAGATCTTTATTCTCTCAATTTTGCCAGGTAAGTTATTATATTTATATTTGAGACATATAAATATATAGACAATCTAAAGTGCTCTAGTTGTTTTTTTTTCCTTATATGCATATTTTTGGTTATTCGCTAATAGAGGTTTTGGACCCAACAATTGATGGTCTTATCAAATGACGTAACTGTATTTTTCTGGACGACAAATAGAGACAAACCCCTTATGTTATTTTTCTGTCTACAGAAAAGAAAAAAAAAACTACAGAAAATTTTCGGCACATGGAAACTCGATAGTAAATTAAAATAGTTTGAAGTTTTTTTTTTTTAGTCTACGTTTTATATACTCGATAGTAAATTTATATACAAGTCCCCAATATATAATTTCTTTGGTTTTAAATGTGGCTCTTTATTTGAACCAATGGAAAGATGCATTGATTTGTTTGGAAAAAAAGCAAGTTATATGTGATGTAATTCCAAAACCATTGACTATGAATTGTTGTAATCTAAGTACAATATGTCACAAATCAAACTATTATAGCAAGTAGATGTTATTTTAAAATTTTATAAATGAAATGTATTAATTTCTGATGCCATTAATAGCAAACCATGCATAGACTATGACTTGTATAAATATAATCTATTAATCCATACCATAAATTATTTAATAAGTAGTTTTTATTTTATAATTACGATAGGTCCACTTCAACTGATATATATTGATCTTCTCTAATCCTTTTTTTCCTTTTTTCATAAGCAGGAGATTTACTTTGTCAGAAATTCAGATAAGAAAAGTTGGGAAAGTTTACCACGAGATCGATACCCTAAACCACTGATCTTCCACGATGGTCGCTTAGCCATTAAGCCAACACCATTAAACACACTCATATTATTCATGTGGGCCCCATTCGCCGCCGTCTTAGCCGCTGCAAGAATCGTCGTCGGCCTAAACCTGCCTTACTCTGTAGCCAATCCTTTTCTGGCATTTTGTGGTATCCACCTTACTCTCACCGTCAGCAACCACAACGGCCTAGTTTCTTCCAACCGAGACAAAGGTTGTCTCTTTGTGTGTAACCATAGAACGTTACTAGACCCACTTTACATTTCATACGCTCTAAGAAAGAAAAACATCAAAGCCGTTACTTATAGCCTAAGTAGATTATCTGAGCTTCTAGCTCCGATCAAGACCGTTAGACTGACTCGTGACCGAGTCTCGGATGGTCAAGCCATGGAGAGATTGTTGAGACAAGGAGATCTCGTGGTTTGTCCGGAAGGGACTACGTGTAGAGAGCCTTACTTGCTTCGGTTTAGTCCACTTTTCTCCGAGGTTAGTGACGTCATCGTGCCGGTTGCTATTGACTCGCATGTGAGTTTCTTTTATGGCACGACGGCTAGTGGTCTTAAGGCCTTTGATCCTATTTTCTTCCTTCTGAATCCTTTCCCTTCCTACACCGTTCAATTGCTTGACCCTATTTCTGGTGGCCACTCGTCCACGTGTCGAGAACCTGATAATGGAAAAGCTAAGTTCGAGGTGGCTAATCACGTGCAGCATACGATAGGGAATGCGTTGGGGTTCGAGTGCACCAACCTCACGAGAAGGGATAAGTACTTGATCTTGGCCGGTAATAATGGAGTTGTCACCAAAAAATAATCTGGGTAGTTTTGTTCATTCTTAATTAGGATCTTTTTGTGTGACCGATATGCTTAATTTACTTTCTTTTAAGTTTTTTTTGATACTGTAACTATTTTTTTTTTTTTTTGATATATGTAATTATCTTTTTTGTGTGACCAATAGATATGTACATGCATCATTGAGATCTACATTCATAGTCAAAACTCCAAAATAATTTACATGCATTCTTTCAACTATATACTTGATCAAAAGCATGTATCTTAAGCATTTTCAAAATGCATTTACCTTAGTAGGGTACATATCAGTATTTTTATACAAAATACTATTTATGGTAAGCGTCATCTGAAAGAGTTAAACAGTTAAAAGACAACAATTATAAAAAGTATTAGAAGGTGTTATCATATAACATATATTAATGTTATTTATCTGTAGGTTTTCTTTTTGTAAAGCCTCAACTTTCATTAGTAGTGATATCTACACCCAAAAAAAATGTTATAAAATAATCAAATAGTATGCGTTACAATGACAACGATCTTAGGATAAACGGAAGACGTAACGTAGCCTAGGATAACAACGACTTATAGACGAAATGGTTATTTAATTAGTTGTAAGTTGTAACTAGTAGTACTATTCCTTATTTTTCGTGATTAGATAATTTTGAAAAGATTATTAGAAAAAGGGAGTTTAGAGTTACGATAATTTCGAGATATAAAGAGTGGGGCTCATGCCGATGATTGTGGGGTTGAAAGTTTTGTTTAAGCATCCTCCCACCTAACTCTGTTTAATGCTTCTTCGATTAATTGATTAGTTAATTTCATTAAGCGGCGAATTAAAGAAAATATATTTACTGGAGGAAGAAATATTATAAACAATATGAATAATAATTAAAATAATGGTGATTAAAAAATAATTTATCATTTATGGATTTATATATATAATAACTCAGATTTGGTTTGACAAATTGCGAGTAGTAGTTGTAATGTAGGGGTTTTAGTGATTTAAAACTTGGGGTTTTCAATAAATCCGAGTTTAATTTGTTCATTAGTCCCACAAAAATGAAAAAGAGGAAAACAAAATCGGGTTGTATTTAATTAGGGATTTTGAGCTTTACTCTATGGCCTATATAATCAACTTGATCCAAAAATATCATGACCTTATAGTTTTTATTTTAAAAATTCTCCGAGATGTTGAATTGAAAAACCTCAAGCCTTTTCTTTTCGTCGTGAGTTATCATAACTACAATTCAGGATCGGAGTGACCAACGGTTATTTTTATTATATATGTGGATATGTGGTGATGGACCAGACTGAATTGAAAAACCTAAACGACTTCTTGCCAATTAAAACCGATATTTAGAGATCAGTGATCAAAAACTATAAGAATCAATCTCTTGACACTGCTTGGTATCCTCTTAATCCTAAGAAGAAAATTTCCAAAAACGATTGTGGTGCTACGTCTTTTGACTTGAATTCTTCTTAGTAAAATCATTGTTTATGCTTGCTAATTTTATTAAAATTATAATTAAGAAAAAAAAAAGTAGGCAAAGAAAACGGAAGAACTTCAGTTTCAAAATTTTCTACTGAATAACGAGAAAAATTGACAAAAAAAAAATGCATTACCGAATCTCATCCGACGTGCTCACCGACTAACTATCTACCATTAATTTCGATGTTATAGAACTTTCACATATGTATGAAGTATGATGCATCATTATCAATAAAAACAAATTTCACATAGATAATAAAACACATAGAAATAAACTAATAACTTATAAATATAATCTGCAGTTTTATCCATGGACTCAATATTACTTCGCACATGTAAAGATTTACTCACCTCGAGTCATTATCTGCAAGACAATATAATTGAGATGGTCAAGGTAGTCGATAGTTTTCTTCTCGACTACTTCTTTTTCTATAATTTCTTGAATATTTAAAAGGAATCAAATGTACCCATTTCTCTCCTTCTTTTTAAGTAATCGATGATTTTGTATGTTTTTTTTTGTTTGTAAATATGTAAATATTAATAATTAAGTTTTAGGCTTTACAAAAGAGTAATAATACCTACGGAAGAGCAATCTTGTCATAAAAAAATAAAATAAAGATAAGGTTATGATACTATCCGATAATATCAACGTGGTAATGGTAACGCGTAAGTCATAACCATTCTCAAACACGGGTTCAATTCAACTATTCTTTAGAAGTAAAAGCTCTGTTCAACATATGTCTTCTTTGATATTAACCATAGGGAATGCTATGAAGTGCGAATGAGCCATGCCACTCAAATAGACTTTTATGAGGATCATGGCTGGTCCAACAATTTTAGATGTCCTAGGCCAAAACTAAAAATAAATACCATTTTTATTATTGTATATAAAATCACAAAATAGTAATATAAAAAAATATTTTTACAATTTTTACAATTTATATTCTAAATCCATAAACCTAAATATGTTCCTTTTGTTTGCTCCCTTTTTTATTTTTCTTTGTTTCTTTATGTTCATTTAAAAATTTATATAAAAATAAATATTATATCGTCTAATCACTCATTATTGTTTTAAAACTCTTCCAATATGAAAGATTTTTTATTAGAGTTACAAATTTGTTTTTCTAAATTAAATTTTACTTTAAAACTCATTAACAACAAGTTTAGTTAACATTAATCTAATGATCATTCACCAACAATTCAAAAGATGAGATCGATAATATTTTTCATAAACCTAGTAAAAGTTAAACTGTAAATTGGATATATTTATATAAATAATATATTGTTTTCTTATATAAAACTTGAATTTATAAATATTTTCTGTACTTATAAAAAAAATCTAATAAAAAACTAAATATAGAAGAAAAAAAATTATATATAAAAAGCTTAGAATTTTTGAGCTAAAATATGCTTCAAAAAATTTGATGCTCTAATCCTCGGCTTCACTTGCTTTTCCTATAGGCCGGGTCTGCTGAAGATTTACGTCTGGAAGTACGACGATGGCAATGATGGTGAGAGGACCAGAGTAGTCTTCTTTCTTCAAGAAGCATTTGATGAGGGGACCGACCAGACTAGGATTAACGTCAGGGGGAATCGGACACAAACTGATGTCCCAAAAGACCAATGTCTCACCCTTCGACCTTACAGCCTATCCAGTCTATCACATGATACCCACTTGGTAATACAACGTTCTTGGGAATGTTGAACTGCATCATATATATAGTCCATCACACGCACCTCCAGTGGAGAAAAGACAACACGGGGTCAAAAACTATTAAGTGAGAAAGGTACCACAAGTTTTGCAGCAGATGGTGGTCAAATTTAGACAAACAAAACTTGACGTTTTAAAGCTTACTCACCATGGAAGGATGAACCGGAATAGGAGGCTCAGCATTCCTAGGCGACATCTGCTTGAACCGCAAATGAACATAGGGTCAAAACAAGGCAAACAAAAGTAGGAAAAGATAAAGGGAAACTACTTGTAGTAATGACTAGAAAAAAAGTTAGGACAATGAAAAGATGTACAATGCTATTATGCTAGGATGCTTGATTACCAGATGTTCATAATGTTCTCCACTAGATAGATGTGAGATGAAAGTTTCAATCTATATTTACTCGGCCCATTCATATTTACTCGGCCCACAACCATCTTAGTTTTAGGAATTCACTAATTGACAGACATGTATCATTCTCAAAGCCTCCTCAAACCACCATCTTTATATATAGAAAAGAAAACAAAAAAAAAGGAGTTTGTGATCCGATTATTTGTATCAATCTATACGCTACTTTACATCAGCGAATTAGCGAGTAAACATATGACAATGTAAACAAATTTCTTCTAATCTTTTAATCAACGTAACCTATATATAAAAACCAACATCGTTGTGATGATGATAATGATAATGTAATAAATGGGAGTCTGCCTAACAAAAATGCATTACCGAATATAATCCAACGTGCTCACCAATTATCCTGACTAGTTTCGATGTTGTGGAGCTTTTTTCATATATGTATATAATACATCGTTATCAAGAAAACAAATTTCACATACGCACATAAATCACAGATAATTTAAGTTATGACTTAGAAACGAATCTACGATTTTACGTATGGACCTAATATATTAATTATCACATGTTAAATATGTTTTTAATGATTTTAACTTCGAATGATTATCTGCATTATGGTTGAGACTTGAGATGGTCAAGTTAGTTAGTCGATCATTTTCTCCTCTTCTATATCATGGTTGTATACACATGTGTGATTTGTGTTCATTTCTAAAATTAGTATTAACTTGTGGCTTCATTAATTTTAACATTATGTAATTTTCAATATATCTTTTAATTCACAAAAATAGTGTTACTATCTTTTTTTTTGGAAATTATACCAAAAAAGAAAAAGTGTTACTATCATTTAGAATATCTATAGAGTTGCCACTAGCCAACCTTTTACAATAATACATAGAATTATTTGTTAATTAACCATTTTTATTCAACTAAGTAGCCTAAATATCATCTTACGTACAATGCACCTCATATTTTATTAATAAATTTGCACTCTTTTGATCCAATTAGTGATTACAGGGTTGTAGTGAATAATGTTTTTGTCATAATTTTTAGGAAATAATTAACTACGAGACTCCAAATATTTCATATTTACATAAAGTATATATACATATATACGTTTCAAGTCTTATATTGGCAATCATATCATGATCTTATTCTATTCTTCCCACATTAATTTCATGCCACTATGTCGGACACATAGTGTTGACTATATGTCTTCTTGTAACAAAGTAGATTTAATAATAATAAAACGAAAAATAAAATAAGTACTAATTTTGATCTTTTAAGAAGAAAGGAATTAAAAAGCGTTTCAACGACCAAAGAGATTCCAACGGCCGTTGTTGTGCTCATCCCATTCCCCACGCATGTGCCCTCCCATTTGCTTTTTGTAGTTTCTGTCGCCGGCTCTTTGCATGCCACAAACTTTTGGATATTTTTATTGAATACACTGCATTACTCACGTAATTATATTTCATGTTCCGACAGTTGCCCAAATTACGGTTAAAAGAATCATTTGATTAATGCATGCAGGTTCATCTTAAACTATCTAGACGGAAAATAATCATTTAAACTCTTAAGACTTCACTAGCATTAATTAAATATTCATATGATCTAAACACCAAAATATACTATCGAAATTGGTATTTTTTAATCGCTATCGATATTAGTATATATGCTACATAGTTTAACAATGCCGATAGTTAAACATGAATATCAGAATATGTATAAAATAAAATAGAAAACAGAGATAAATGAAAAAAGCTAGAAACCATAAATCTCAGATTGGATGTCTCGGAGAACTCATAATTGATCAAAGATATGTGTATATAAAATGAGGAGACGTATAAAGATAATAAAACTAACAGAGAAATGTTTAGCAAATGGTCACCAAATTTTAAAATGAGAGAGTTAGGTTTGATATAACCGATATGTATGTTTCATTCATGGGGATAATGTCGGCGAATATGTCAGATGGCATGTTCCATTGATCCATCCTGTCTCTAGTCAACTTCATCACCCATACTGCTTTTCTATAATTATTTCTTGAATATTTAAAGGAATTGAAATGAATCGAATGTATCTATTTTCTCTCGTTAATTTTGTTGTTCAGATGTTATATAAAAAAAATGTTGTTCGAATGTGGTTTTCCAATTTCTGAACCTAACTAACATCAAAACAACTCATGTAAAACATTGATTTGTTAGATAGATAACTTGCTTAGTCTTGTATTACGCCACTAGCTTGTATTTGTGTTTGAGGTATACCTTTTTCTCGTATTCTTTCAATATATTGTAATTTTTTTTTTTATTGAAAAAATACGAGAAAAAGGTATACCTCAAACACAAATACAAGCTTCTAAATGTGTTTGTATAAAAGCTTGATTGGAAGCAGTAAAATCTAATGTTATTAACAAATAAAGTTATAATAAGAATCTTGCAAATAAGAAGTTAAGAACTACTATGATTTAACACAACTAAGAAGTTAAGAACTACTATGATTTAACACAACTACTCCATCTTAAAAACCAACAACGTGATGCTAGATTTAGTTTTGAAATTGTTTTGATGGAATAGGGTATAAGAGATTAGTGTCGTATATTTAATATCGGAAGCAAATAAATTTTAAAGAAAAAGGAAAAAACGAACCAAAAAGGTGGGGTTTACAGTAAAAGGGTAGGTACTACTACTAGGTATTGTTAGCATAATAATGAGAGAGAGTTGAGGAGAATGAATGAATAATAATAATTGAAAGAATATGGGCAACGACAAAGAGTGTTTTTAGTTAATCGGACGGCTAATAGGAGCCGTCATGGTTGACCATGTCCACTACGTGCCAACATATGAGCCTTACACCTGCCCCATCCCCTCACCTTTTCCTACTTTGTTACCCTTTTCCACGTACATAACTCTTCTACCATTTCCTTTTTTTTTCCCTCTCCATCAGAAAATATATTGTACGAGTATTATTATTATTAAATAAAATATATCTATCATTATCGAAAGAAAAATCTTGAAATGTTCTACATTTTGTGTTGGTCACACAATTAATTAACAAAAACTTTCGTGATTGATGTTTAGCCTAAGGTGCATATATATAGGTTAATTCTCTCCATTGTGATAAGAAAGAGAGAGTTGCTATATTTGTCAAACCCTTAAATAAACTCTCGGCTTTTAGTTCAAGTTAGTCAACCCCAGTTTTAAATTACTTCTTCGGATTTTTATTGGTTCATGAGTTCTTATGATTTTATAGATTACTCTTATATACATAAATCTTTTTTTTTTTTTTTTTTTTGTCAAACATCTAAAACCGGACTCCTTCTATTGACAATAGTCACACCAATAATTGATCAACTTCTATTGTAGTATTTAATAGGAGATGTCCCCAATCATATATCGTAGTCTAGAGAACGAAATCAATATATTATATATACGCAAGTCTTATGACTAACCAAACACGGTGTTTTAGGCAATAAGTGCGCAATCTTTAAGTTATTTTAAGAATTGAACGTCAACATCTACTACTTAATTTCCTACCACCAAATTTCAAACTACCCGATTTTAATAGTTACAAGGTTGCGAAAGAATGTTGACAAAAACATAGAAAAGAAAAAAAAAGGGGTTAGGCTGATAAATACATAACTGATAACTCTATGATAAACCTTTTTCACCAAAAAAAAAAAAAAACATTTTGAAGGAGATAAAAATGTATAATTTTAATTAAGAGACAAGCTTCATCTATCTTGGCAATAATAATGTTTTTTTAAAAAAAAACTCGACCGTCCCCATTGATGACATGCCCACCTTACGCGATACACAGTATGTATGATGAGACGATTACTTTAATATTCCCCATTTGTCAACCGTATGGAAACCGTAGCATTATAAAACTGAATTCGAATAAAGACTTTTCATGAAAATATTTTTATTTTATCCAAATTCAACCTTTCTTCTCTTCCCATACACTATATATATACAATACTCGTAACTCAACTCTTCATTCATCAGATTCAAAAACCTCCTGATTTCATTCCTTACTAATAATAATAAATAAATAAAAAACTCTGTTATTTTTCTTTGAACAGAGAAGACATGGTCTTGCCATCTTCAACACCGCCACGTACCACCGGAAAGAAGACGATATCCTCGCCGGAATATAACTTTCCGGTGATCGATTTCTCTTTAAACGACCGATCAAAACTATCGGAGGAAGTCGTAAAGGCCTGCGAGGTTAATGGGTTTTTCAAGGTGATAAACCACGGAGTTAAGCCGGAGATCATAACGAGATTCGAGCATGAAGGAGAAGAGTTCTTTAATAAACCGGAATCGGATAAGCTAAGAGCAGGTCCGGCGAGCCCGTTCGGTTACGGATGCAAGAACATCGGGTTTAACGGCGATTTAGGTGAGCTTGAGTATCTTCTTCTCCACGCTAACCCGACAGCTGTCGCTGATAAATCTGAGACTATCTCCTATGATGATCCCTTCAAGTTCAGGTACGTACTTATATACATATTACAAACTTTGCTTGTTCTTTAACATATTTGTGTCTGTGTATTTATTGTTTCTCGAACCTACTTTATTTAGTTATTACTATCATCTAGCTACTTTAATTTTATAAAGCTCTATATAAAGATTTTTCCTTGACATATTTTTTGTGTATATAATTGGTCTTTTGGGCCTATATTATTTAAATGTTATGTCAAAAATCAAAATATTTGTACACGCGAATAATATAATTTGATATAAAAATTAATATAAACGAATTATACGCTAAAACATTCAAACAGCTAAAAGGATTGTATGAGACTATGAGAGTGTTGATAAACGTATGCATAATAACTTAGCTTCACATGTGAGAAAAGTCGGATCTGGTGCGTATCGAATAAAACTCAAATAACATAAAATGCATTACAGAAAATTAACAAACCATAGATGTATGTATGGAACTGAGCAATCTCTTTTGTTGCGTCTAGAAAATATATTTATTATAAATATTGTATCTGTGTGTTAGTGTATGAAAGTTGACCCAACTGAAATTGATGTGGATTGTGAGACAATGTGACTTGTGAGATACCTAAAAAGAGAGAGATGCAATGTCGAATAATGGATTAGGACCAGAAGACACGGCTTTTTAATTATTATCAGTCTTGTTCCTTTATTGCCACTAAAGTTTTGCCCATATTGTTTGTTTTTCGTTTGTTTTTTTTTTAAAAAAAATTAGTGGTTCAAAATTTAATAATCATACCAACCTAATGCCGGTTCACCTGATAGTTTGTTGTAATCAATAATACTTATATAACAGTTGGATTTTGTTCATCGTTCATAGTATATTGTAGGGTATGTTTACAATTAGGAAGGATGCCAGCCATTTTTTTCCTAATTATATTAAAATATCAAAATTTGTGAAAATGCTTTTGCAACCTTGACTGCGACATGGTTTGATTAATCGAAATCTTTTCTTTTTCCCCCCCCCCATAATTTGGTGACTTAAGATACCTTTTAAAAACTACAGTATATTTTATTAAAATCTAAGGTGGGAATCGAACTATAAAATATCATTCATGGGCTCCATGTTAATAGTAGTCACAATTATTTTGAAAAATCCAGATTAAGCACAGACGTACATTGTGTATTAGAAAGTATAATATAATAAGCAATAGTTGAATAGACTTGGTCAATTAGTGGAAGATTGCGCATGAACACAGAAAACAAACACTTTGAGACGTCAAAAAATCAAAATTCGAAACGTCAATATTGAATCAATCTTTGACTCGTTTTTTTTTTTTTTTTTTTAAATGACAACTTGTAAAAAAAGAATCATGGGGTCCCTCACTTTCGAACATTCCTCTGAACATAATCTCATGTCTTTTTTTTTTGATATTTGTCGTAATAATTCAAAAATCAGTCAAAACAGTATACGATATGTCTCTCTGTCAATTGTTGACTTGTGTTAGTAATTTCCACGTGTTGTTTTTTTCTCTTTTATAGCTCGGCGACGAACGATTACATACGCGCGGTTAAAGACTTGGCATGTGAGATCATTGATCTGACGGTCGAGAAATTATGGGGACAGAGGTCTAGTGAAGTGAGCGAGCTAATTAGAGACGTTCGTAGCGATTCGATCTTGCGGGTAAATCACTATCCACCTGCACCGTACGCGTTGAGAGGCGTTAGCCAAATAGGTTTCGGAGAGCATTCTGACCCTCAGATTTTGACGGTGTTACGATCCAACGACGTAGATGGACTTGAGATTTGCTCACGTGACGGCTTGTGGATCCCAATCCCATCTGACCCTACATGCTTCTTTGTATTGGTCGGTGACTGCCTTCAGGTATATATACTTCTAAGATGATAAACACATTTTTTTCGTAATTAAAGACACAGAAAATATGTTTAATAATCAATTAATTAATCTCTCTGAATCAATATATATAGGCATTGACGAATGGGAGATTCAC
This sequence comes from Camelina laxa, assembly GCA_024034495.1. Lineage (NCBI taxonomy): Eukaryota > Viridiplantae > Streptophyta > Magnoliopsida > Brassicales > Brassicaceae > Camelina > Camelina laxa. Next base: position 30,330,203 of record CM043884.1, on the reverse strand, counting down.
TAGCGTGAGGCACAGGGTATTAGCAAACACAGCAAAGAAGCCTCGTATGTCGGCGATGTACTTTGCAGCGCCACCGTTAGAGGCAAAAATATCACCGTTGCCAAAAATGGTGTCGTCAGAAAATCCACGGCGGTATAAGTCGTTCACATGGGGTGACTACAAAAAAGCTACGTATTCTCTCCGTTTAGGTGTTCCTCGTCTCGAGTTTTTCAAGACTTCATAAATTATATAATACACCAGTAATTAAAATGTTAGAAGTTTTTTTTTTTTTTTTGGGTTCTTTAAAAAGAAAAAAAGATTGTTGCTTTGTTATACAAAAAATATACTGTACCATGTGAAATGTATACTTTAGATGGAAACATAGGGAAAAAAAATATTGAGTTTTTGTCGTCAATTCACATGTGAAAGGAATGAATATAGATTATATAATTTGCCAAAGAAAAATCAAGAGAACATTTCCCTAACTGGTGTTTTCCTTTTTTGTCCATATACGCGTCACGCACCACACAGAATCAATAAACCGACTTTTCATTAAAAGAAAGTCTGAGTTTCTGATCGGTCATAATCTGGACCGTAATATGAAGCGTGTCAGATCGCAATTGACTTTCACAACACACCATCATTTTACTAATACCATACTTTCACAAATTAACATTCGTTATATACAAAATTGGCTTCATAGGTATGTACTTGAAGTGATTTAGACGGCGAAAAAAAATAAAAATAAAAGGTATAATAAAATGGTTCAGCGGACAAAATCCGTAACTAGAATTTTTGTGTATCACAAATTTCTGACAGTATAATAACTAAAGAGATAGTATTATATATATGTAGCTAGCTAGAACATACCAAAATGGCAAAATCCGTTCAAAGTAAATAAAAAAAAATCTTGATGCGGAAACCCTATGAAATTTCAAAAACAATAAAATGAATCATTTCTGATCAAAGAATCATAAAAACCATAACTCCAAAAACGACCAGCTTCACCACCTTGAAGCTTTTTCCTGCAGCCCCCGATCCAAAGTCACGGTCAATGGGGTACAAGTCTCCCGGCGGATAGGTGTTTCTGTAAGTAGGCGGTGGAGGCGATGGTGGGCAGTAGGTAATTACTTTTGTCTGTGGTGGTGGTGACGGGGGTGGTGACGGAGGGGCCAGGGGTGGTGGCGGAGGGGACAGTTTTTCGAGACAAGGTGTGCACTTAATGGAATCGTCGTTTGAAGAATCTGTGGCGTTGATTATGATCGAAGATGCGAGGATCACGATGGCCATGAGGATGACGACAACATCATTTGAACGGCGAGTTCTATCCGCCATGTTGTAACAAAGTTTCTAGACTTGTACGTGTGGAAAAAGTGATCACCAAATTTATGAAAATGTGTGTAAGTATATATATATATATATATAATTGACGTTTTGTGTGTAAATAACGTGAAGATTTTTAGTAGAGAAATATAATCTAACACAATATAGTAAATGAAATATTTTCGTCATTAATATTAGAGATCTGGAAAATATTTGTAATCTTTAATGACAGCATGCATACTAATCCACAATTGGTAAATTAATTAAGCATGAAATGTTAATTAAGTCGGGCCTTATTGGGCCATTTGAAATGATAATATGGGCTTTTAATAACCGACTTAAATTTTTTACCAGACAACAAGACAAGTCGTTTGTTTTTGACTTGTTGACTTTTTTTTATCCACAAAACAAAAGTTTTTTTTTGTTGTTGTTGTTTTGTTTTCCAGTGACGTGTTTGATCTCTCTCCCGCCGACGACACAAGAACGCCGTTCGTTTCACCGGTTAGTCTTCTACTCTCTTATTTCCCCCTTCGCATTCTTCCTATCTGTTAGGTTACAACACTATTTAGTCGATACTGGCTACGTTGTTGGTCTCTGATTCGGTTACGATCGACGGCAATGGCCTCGGGTTGATTTGTTTTCTCCGATTATTAATGACGCCGGAGGTTTGAGGAAGGAAATAAAAAAATGGGTTTGATATTTCCGTTGAAATTAATTGCAAGTTTCATTCAAGTAATGTCTTCTGGGTTTGTGTTTCTTGTGCAGATAGTGTTTTTGTGTGGGTGGTGTATCTAATTGTGTCGATCGATTGAAAAAGAATTGATCTTCGGCCATGTCTTGGTCGAAGGCTTGTAGAGGAACTCGGATTTCTTCATATTTAGAGAACCTTCATCGAGCATCGCAGCCTTCGAGGTAAAAAGATTACACCTTGATATGCACGCACATGAACTGTTTGTTAAAATTCCTCAGAGAAAGTTCTATTTCTATTCTAAGTCGTAGAATGGAGTCTGTGAGAAATGTATGCTGATGGGGTTTGTTAATTGTTGTTGTAGGACTGTTTTATGCTCTCGTTATTACACTCATGGAGGTTTTAAAGGCAATGAGCATAATCTCCGAAGCAAGAGAGTGTTTTGGGGAAGCTTGAATTCCCACTCTGCTACTGCTAAGTCGATGTTACTCGGTGCACATCGCCAGTATTCTACTCACTCTCCGACAGAAACTAAATCACAGAAAATGCTCTATTACCTCACTGCTCTTGTCTTTGGTATGGTGGGATTAACTTACGCCGCTGTGCCCTTGTATAGAACATTCTGCCAAGCTACTGGATATGGAGGTACTGTTCAACGCAAAGAGGTATATATCATTTTTGTTTCTCCTTTTTTCCTCTATGAGGTTTCAGTTCGTTGTATTATCTCTTTCTCAGTTGTTTTGTTTTGGCCTTGTATCTATAGACTGTTGAGGAGAAGATTGCTAGGCACTCAGAATCTGGTACCGTCACTGAAAGGTTTGTATTCATCTGTCTCTTAACACCAGTCATATATAATCATAATCTTCTTCTTTATATATTTTTATGATGAACTTGTTACTTTACCATGTTTGGACCCGTAAACAGGGAGATTGTAGTGCAGTTCAATGCTGATGTTGCAGATGGGATGCAATGGAAATTCACTCCAACTCAAAGAGAGGTTTAGACTTTATATGTGAAGAAGAATGTTTTGACTTCATTATAAAATTAATGAATGTTGTGAGTTTTGTCTAAGGGATGTCTTTGGTTTTGGTACTTTCTTATAGGTTAGAGTAAAGCCAGGAGAAAGTGCGCTCGCTTTTTACACTGCTGAAAACAAAAGTTCATCTCCAATAACCGGAGTCTCAACATACAATGTCACTCCCATGAAGGTATATATTAGAATCTGTGCCCTATCTATCAACTTTCCTTGAAACTTTTGTTGACCGATTCTCTAAATCTTATTTTGGTTTCTCCAGGCAGGAGTTTATTTCAACAAGATACAATGTTTTTGCTTTGAGGAGCAGCGACTCCTTCCCGGGGAGCAAATCGATATGCCGGTGACTACTCTTTTGTTCTTGTGTTCTCCGTGATATTTTTCCTCAGATAAAATCAAGAATCTATTAAAACCTGCTAGTACTTGGTTTCGCAGGTCTTCTTCTACATTGATCCTGAGTTTGAGACTGATCCAAGAATGGACGGAATCAACAACTTGATATTGTCTTACACTTTCTTCAAAGTGTCAGAAGAAAATACTACAGATACAGTCAACAATAGCAGCTCTGTAGTTCCAGTTCAAGAAACCAAATAAGAAGTCTCCATTTCTTTCAAAGAGAACTAATGAACTTGTGACACAGTCTCCCTTAGATAGATTCAATAATCAATTTCCATGTTGGGAAAACTGTTGGTTATTATTTGTTCAGAACCCACGGAACAGAAAGAAAAAAGTGGAATGTTGGTACTTTGCATTTGCTAGAAATTCTGGTTTGGGTTTTTGCTAGCTCGATTTATTTTCTCTTCTGTGGAGCCTTTGTGTCTAGCTCGAGTTTCTCAACTCTACAACGATGGAAATTTTGTTGTATGTCTACTACTTTATTGAATATGCAGTGTTTATGCATTTTGAAGTGTCTACTTTCTTTTGAATGCATCAAGTTAATATATAATATATATTGAGTATTGATATATGTATTTGGCCAAAGCATTTGCCTGGATTTTGATCATAAAATGATTCCTCTTTATTGTTTTACACAAAACACATCTGAAGCTGAAGGAAAGCGAAGAACCCAGTTTAAACATGATTTTGCAGATATCCCGGTTTAATTTGGTTTAAATTGGTTTAAATCATCAAATCCTCCTGATATCGGTGATATCCCGGTTAAATTTGGTTTAAGTCACCAAATCCTGATTTTGGTAAAAATAACGGCGGTCTCTGTCTCTCTCTTGACTTTAACCTAAAACAAGTCTAGTCTAGTTCAATGTGATTGATACAGAGGAGCTTTGTTTTCTTGTCTGATTTGGAACCAAAGCTCAGATCATTGTAGACGATATATATATCAAAGAGACTCGTTTGTTTAAGATGATGATGCTCAAGCCCTTATCTTCTTACGTTTCCAATCTTCGTCTCTCTGTATCGTTTCTTCACAGCGTGGGCGTGGCACTACCTTCAGATAGAGAGAAGCTTACCGTAGTAGAAGAAGACGATGACGACGCCGAAACTGTTTACCGGATGATCAATGGATCAAATCTGCAAGGAGATTTGAAGGAAACGTTGAGCTCCAGTGGAATCCACTTGTCCAAGGACTTAATCGATAAGGTTTTGAAAAGAGTAAGGTTTAGCCATGGGAACCCTCTGCGAACCCTAGAGTTTTACAGGTACGCTAATGCTAAAAGAGGGTTTTGTAATTCATCGTTTTCTCTAGACACAATGCTCTATATCCTCGGTAGAAGTCGACAGTTCGATCAAATTTGGGACGTTTTGATTGAGACTAAGCGAAAGGATCGATCTTTGATAACTCCGAGGACTATGCAAGTGGTTTTAGGTAGAGTTGCTAAGTTGTGTTCCGTTAGACAAACTGTTGAGTCTTTCTGGAAGTTTAAGAGATTGGTTCCTGATTTCTTCGACACGGCTTGTTTCAATGCTCTCTTGAGAACTCTTTGCCAAGAGAAGACTATGACTGATGCTAGGAATGTCTATCATAGCTTGAAGAATCAGTTTCAGCCTGATTTGCATACGTTTAACATACTTTTATCTGGTTGGAAGTCATCGGAAGAAGCTGAGGCTTTCTTTGAGGAAATGAAGGGAAAGGGGCTAAAGCCTGATGTGGTTACGTATAACTCTTTGATTGATGTGTACTGCAAGGATAGAGAAATGGACAAAGCTTATAAGGTGATGGATAAGATGCGTGAGGAGGATGAGACTCCTGATGTTATTACTTACACAACTATCATTGGTGGTCTTGGGTTAATCGGTCAGCCTGATAAAGCTAGAGAGGTTTTAAATGAAATGAAGGAGTATGGATGTTATCCTGATGTTGCGGCTTATAACGCTGCTATTAGGAACTTTTGCATAGCGAGGAGGCTTGGGGATGCAGATAAGTTGGTGGATGAGATGGTGAAGAAGGGTTTGTCTCCGAACGCAACTACTTATAATCTGTTTTTTCGTGTTTTGTCGTTGGCAAATGATTTGGGACGGTCTTGGGAGCTGTATAAGAGAATGTTGGGAAATGGTTGTTTGCCGAATACACAATCTTGCATGTTCTTGATTAAGATGTTTAAGAGACATGAGAAAGTGGATATGGCGATGCAGTTGTGGGAAGATATGGTGGTAAAAGGCTTTGGTTCATATACTTTGGTCTCGGATGTGCTTCTGGATTTGCTTTGTGATTTGGCTAAAGTTGACGAAGCTGAGAAATGTTTGCTTGAGATGGTTGAGAAAGGTCATAGACCGACTAATGTCTCTTTTAAAAGGATCAAGTTGTTGATGGAGCTTGCGAATAAGCACGACAAGGTTAATAACTTGAAACAGAAGATGGCTTTATTCGGTACAATGATTCCGCAATAACATATCTTTACATTCTTCCCGCATTTTTCAAGAGCCAGTCGAGTCCTTCATGTAAACCTTCACCAGAGAGTGCACATGAGCTCTGTGTATGCCTGACAAAACACAGAGATCATTAGAAGATATTAATCCTCTTCGAAGAATTAGAGTCTTGAAAGGTTTTTGTATCTTCTTACCAGTTTCTCTGCCAGTTTCTGTTACGAAGAGAAGCAAGATCAAGCTTGTTAGTGATCTCAGAAGCAGACATAGCACCAGGAACGTCATGCTTGTTTCCATATACAAGAATAGCCATACTGTCCGGCACACTCCCTTGTATCTGTTATTTATGACATCAAAACATCAGATTATGTGACTTGCTCTATGTTTACAACATAGGTTTGTATTTTACCTCATCAATCACCATGTTTAGAAAATCTTTGGCCTCTTCGATTCGATCTCTGTCTGTGCTATCGACTACAAGCACAAGCCCTGCTGCTTCGTGGAAGTAATGTTTCCATAATGGAAACATCTGGAGTGTTGTTTTCAATTAACCCATTAATCAGGTATGATCTTCACATTTCTAAAATTAACAACTTTCTCTTACCTTGTAACGCTGTTGGCCGCCCACTTCCCAAATGCTTAAGGTTGAATCTTTGTATTTTATGCTTTCCACCTCAAATCCTAGAGAAACAGTGATCCATTTTATAGGAGAACTCATATAGAACAATGGATTGAATTGATTGCTTTACTTACCAATGGTTGGCCTGTTTGTGGTAAGGGTTTCTCCGGTTTTGAGTTTGTGCATAATTGATGACTTCCCGGTACCGTCAAGACCAAACAACACTATTCTCGGTTCGATTTCTTGGAAAAAACCTGAAAAGGGCTTTCCCATTGTCATCCCCATTTCTCTTTGTTTTTTAGCAACGAAGTTGACTTTGTTTGGCTTTGGAAATCACAGAGAGAGGCCTTAAGAGAGTTTCAAAGTCAAATGGTTGAAACTTAAGAGTTAAGAGTTGTGTAGCCCGTCTGATTCAAGATCCCAAGAATCAATCATAATAAAAGTCAACCAGTTGACTTTGAACATCATTAGTTGTCCGATTCATATTGTTTATGCAATTAGTAGTGTATATTTGTTAAAACAATCTTTTTATATTTGACAAGATATCAAATCCGGTCAGTAAAAAGCTGTATTAAAGTGTTGAAATTCTTAAAAGGTAGATACTTACAAAAGATTAAAAAAATAAAGTTGAACATATTTGCTCAATTGCTCTAATAGAATTTACGGTTATCCGGAATATATATAATTAATTAAATTTGCCCAATATATATATATATATATAATTAATACGTTTGGCATAAATTTCGTACTTAATTTTTTTTTTTTTTTGACCTCAATTTCGTACTTAATTAGTGGTAGAGATTTGATCTAGAGGATATAATTCTACAAAATCTTGAGTAGATCTGACAGGATGTTTTAGTTCATGATTCTTTGAGTTTTCAGCTTATTCGTCTCAAGGTTGATTTAAATCCGACACATGTCTGAGTTTAGTCAAATGAGAGATTTATTAATCACAAACACTAATTAAGTGAAACATCAAAACAAAAAAAAAAATAACAATAGATTAGTTTTACTACAATGTAAGATTAAGATCTAAAGCCTTGTCTTGTTTTAGCTTTTCTGCTTCTTCGTCTTCTTCTTTCACCTTTGTATCTTCTTCCTTGTGATCCGAAACAGTCATCAATGGCTTCAAATCCGTACGACACTGAGAGAAATCCTCCGGCTGAAACGCCGGAACTACTATACGAGACCTCTCTCCGCTGTTAGATTTCTTCCTAACGCCGCTAGAATTTTCAGCTAACTCATCTCGTCTACGTTTTCGTGCTTCTTGATAGTTTTTGATAAGCTTAAAGAAGGTATCAATCTTCTTATCTTCTTCATCTTCGTCTTCTCTTCCTCTATCATCGATCGTCATCATCGTCTCCTTTCTCTCCACATTATCGTCCTCGTTCATGGTCGTCTCTAGGGAGTAATTATATAGCTTAACTTGTTGTTTGGGATACATTTACAAAGTGAAATTGATTTTTTTTGTTTTGGATGAGAGAGTGAAGAAGGCAAATATTCTTATTCGTCTGATGACTTTCTTTTAAAGGAGAATCACGAAACTTCTTATGAAAAAAGACGAAAACACCACCTATTTAGTCCTTTGGTTTTTTGGAGATTTACAAATGTATTTCTTTAGGACTAGGGGTAGAAGAGTAAAAGAAGATAGGAACGTTACAATTGCGTCAGGTGATGGGTTTGGATGACAAAGACGAGGAGGACATAGAAGCAGTTACGAGATTACGTCATTGTAGTGACGTGATCTATACAACACAACACAGTCTCTCTACTTGGGAATGTAATTACTTTTGAAATAAGAAAGACTCAATCATCAAATACTTGACTTGATGCGTTTACTTTACTCGTGGTTGGTCGCCGAGAGATATTCTAGTAGATCCGAGTGTACAGTATCTTTTTATCATGAACCGTTAGATTTGTTTTCCCAAGCATGTTTCTAAATTTAATGATGGAGATTGGAGAGTGAGTTCTATATATAGAAATGTACTCTCCGCTTACTATTATATTTTCGAATGATGAGATTTTTGAAAAGGTTTTTTTTCTCGAATAAAATCTCATGTTGTCGGCCACTTGTATTAACAATTAGTACAAGTGTAAATAAATTTGCGTGGAATAATAATTGCGTTGAACTATTTTCTTTCTTTTAGATGAACGGTAATTGAATGATCTCTATTGATTAAAAAGAAGACTATCTGTTCTTCCGCAATTAATTATATATATATATATATATATATATATTTTTTTTGTCAACCATTGAGCTACAACTGGCCAGTCCATTAGCCAAATTCTTACATTCGTAGGAACCGAGACTCGATCCCAGGTGTGATGGTGCCTTCTACAAATGGACTTACCTCCTGCCACTGCACTAAGGTCACTTCACTAATTATATATCTTTTGGTCAAAGAGTTTGTATTTTTGTAATTTTGTAGCATGGGTTGTTATATTAGTTTTTTTTTTTTAATATAAAAACCTAATTTTGTTTTATTAGTTTTGCTATTTTGTTTTGCAGCTCTCTCTTGTTTTTTTTTTAAGAACAACCTTAAGACTTTATTATTTTTTTATATTTTGGAGGAACCAAAAAAAACCATTATCGATATAGATGGCAAAACAAACTATTTTCGACATAAACAAGGAAACCCCCTATTCTTCCACATGCATATGTTTTTAGCCTTTAGGAGGTCAATTCTTTCTTCTTCTTTTTTTTTTTTTTTTTTTTTTGCAGTCAGGATGTCAATATAAACTGCATATCATCATCGGAAAAAAAAAATCGAAAAATAAGAGACCCAATGGGTTTAATCATGAATATTATTGTCATAGAGAAAAGCCTGATGGTCTACTAGGCGTCAGGGTTTAAATATAGGCCCAATGGGTTTAATTCTCTTGCTTGTTTTAATTTGTTAAAACGCTTCCTTTTATGGGGAAAAATAAAATTCCTTTTACGTTCTTAAAATGAATAACCTGACTGAATACTCTACATGACTACGCATAGTATATATGAAAAGAATGTATAACTAATAACCTGATGTTCTTTTGTTTTTTTTTGCAAAAAAGATTTGTAGGAGATTCTGCTTTTATATACTGTAGCACATACTATATATTTAAACATTTATAAACCTTTGGCACAAAACGATACTCATACGTACACTCGTAAATCTATTAATTAACTGACAAGTAAAGTAAGTGCATGGAGATGCATGCTGTTGGTCTGTTACTCTGTTAATTAATCACATGTTAAGTTTGGTTCCCTTCCCTGTAAAAGTACCCTTTTCTATGTTTCACATAATTACTATTCATTTAATATATTTTTTCTTTTCGTATGAAGTATCATTTCACATTTGCATTTTATATCAGTTTTTACAATCTAAGCTTGATAATGAAATCTATATAAGAAGATTACATACTCATATTCTAAAAGAATATTGTATAAACAAAAGAGAATTTAAAATACTAATGGAGGCAGACAAACTTGCACAAAAGCTGAAAGCTTGAAAGTCAGGAGTGAAGCCAAAATAAAAATAAAAAGAAGGTAGAAGGAGTGGCTGAGAAGAGTCACCTTTTATTTTACTGCGACATTGTTAGAGTGACTGTTATAAACAAGGCTTTTTAGGTCTACGACATCCTTTATTCCCTCTTCTTGCTTTTTGCATCCTTAATTCACTTTTGTGTAAGTATTCTCTTTTCGTATATATAAAGTTACACAGCATAACACAAAACACGCATTATATATACCATGTTAGTGCATGCATGTAAAGTGGCGAGTTTAAGAGTTGTAAAAAGCATAACTAAGAGATTTAACTTTTATGCATTGCAAGACCTAGCTAGTTAAAATTAGTGTGGAATAAACCTATATTAAAAGTTAAATGTAAGCCGGCCAGAGCCAGAAACATTGGAATTATTGAGGTTATTTTAATTCGGATAATGAATATATTTGACAGCAATGCAACTATATATAGAAGAAGTGTTTAAAATTTTGGCTGTAATGTTACGGTTAGAGAGTAAATAAAGTAAATCCTGACTGGTAAGTGACCATAACTTATAGGAGAATCTAAACTTAGCCACAATGACAAAAATTACCAATAGAAAATTTCTTTTGTCGATTCCCTATAGACTTCTAGACCAGAAAACTGCCAAAATAAATTATTTAGGAAGACTCATTGACAATTTAAGGAGGCAAAGATCAAATATGATACGGTTCGCCTAATAAATGGGAATGGCCTAATGTGAGGGTATGAGTGTGATGGGCATAGAGTCCTAGATAATAATTATATATATAGAGTGACGATGAAGACAAGCGAGAAGGAGAATCTTCATTGTTGGTATGATAAGCTTACCAAGATAACTAGGCTATGTTTTGTGTCCACTTTCTTATTTCATTTACGTATTTGTTACCATGATTGGTCATATTTAGTAACGTTTTGATGATATATAACTGATATAACTTTTTTTATTAAGCAAGCGCACTTCCATTAATTATCGAATAATTCTGATGTATATATCAAGCTTTCCTATATATGTAGATTTCCTTAACGTATCAAGCTCTTTGGTTTAGTGGGTTAGTACTTAGTACTAATACTTTTTCTTGTTTTTTACGGCAAATGGGTTAGTACTAATACTGTATACTATTAAATACATATTTACTGATTGCTTGTATATTTATGAGTATGCATATCTAGATTAAAAGTTAAATACGTTAAATTTGGATTACGTGGTCACACTGAAAAAGGGAGGATCGGAGGTGGGTATGTCTAACATTCCAATTGCGACCCACCAAACTTCTCCATTTGTTAGAAACTTGATATTTTAATGCAAGATAATATACATTTACAAAAACGAGAGTCGGAACTTAAAATCCTTCTGACCAAAAAAAACCCTTAGAATCTTCGAGTGGCCTTGTAAGCTTTTCCAGTTATCCTTAACCTCAAAAAAGAAAGTAAAATAGTTCTTCTGTTGTATAATTGCAAATATTGCATATCTACACACCTTGTAAGTTGTGTCAGTATAAGTTTTAAGTTTATATATATAGACACATACGCGTGATTGATTTCCATAATTAGAAATTACATCCTTATGCGTAACATACCAAGTACGTGCGTATTGAGGGAAAATGGTATACTGATTACTTTAATTTATATAAAGTTTTAATTATTTTATTGAAATATTACGACAAACACATAAGTCATTATTACATTATAGTTTTCTTAATTATAAAATCCTAATTTCCCAATGCATGTGTGCTGGGTAAGGAGGGTTCATATTACAATTTTGATCCTGTAATAATTGAAGTCTCGTAAGATTTTCCGGATCAAATTATAAATAAGATTAGATCACCAGCTCTAACAATTAATACATTCTATGACTATGCATGCATACATTTATATTTATGTGTAATTGAAGATATATGTGCTTTAGTGGTTGCGCGTGCAGAGGTGAACCAGGTAAACTTTAAACAAGTTGATCATAAGATATCAAACTTTAGACGTCCAAAAGTAAAAAAGGAACTCGACACTAAATAATTAATCTTCAAAAGAAAATACGTTGGGAAAGATGAAAACAATTTTGGTTAAAAATGGAAATTGTTTGGCCAAAAGGAGAAGTTGTTTCCTATTTCGTTCTATTTGGTACATCTTGTTATTTTGAAACATTTGATTTGTTTCATAAATTTCAAATATTGAAAATATATTATCATCATTTTCTCCACCAAGATTAAATAACTATTTATACTATATGATTATGCTATATTAGTTTACAAATTACGGTTAAACAACAATAATGCCTCAATTAATCATCTTTCATGCAAAACATTAACATAGAGTGCATTACGTGCTTTGTGAGATTAAAATCAAATGAACACAAACTTTAGTACTTTGAAATTATTAAAAGATTTTCAACACTACAAAAAGGTCTGAATCTGACCAAAATATTGGTTGGAAAATTGTTTTTTTTTTTGTTTCCCTGTTAATTTCCCACTTAAAACATGTGTGTGTTACTATTTACAATAATTGTATATAAAAAAAATAGTTCGTAGCTTTCAATAATAATAATCGACCAAAATGAAAACTACTAAACTTTTGTTTGAAAAGGAGAAAATAGCTAAGTTAAAATCATTTGATCGATTTCCAAACTACTAGTCTGTTATTTCGATTATTTGATAAATGATTAACCAGATATATATATATATTCTTGACTAAGAAAGCTACACGTCGAGAGATAGATGAACATATGTTTAAGTGCTTTTTTATATAGTTTACTTTTCATCGCATTTAATATAATATCTAAGCATTAAAACAGTTATATATTATTAGTTCTCGACCTACTAAGAGACAAAGACACCTTCCAAAAGTTGGAATATTCTCTTCTACTTTCTACTCAAGTAACCAATCCACTAGTATTTTCACGATATAATTGCTACCAAACAATTAGCTTAAAGAATTAATGTTAACTAAATAGAGAAAAGAAAAATCATTCTACCACCCATTTATAAAGGTTCTATTTTACAAGAATATGTATAACTTCTTTCTCTCTTTTTTTTTTTTTTAACATCTTTTTGATCAAAATTTAAATAGAGAAACACACAAACAACAGCTATAACATTGATACTAAACAAAGAAAAAAAAAAAGCAAGCTATATACACAAGTGACATATAACGTTGAAACTAAACAGAGTCTTTTATTAAAAAAAAGATTGACAAAAAATAAACACACATGCAGTCTTAGTATTAATTTTTCCATCCTTAGTAACACAACACTAGAGAATCATCATATGAAAATTGAACATGATCATAGAGTTCCTTTTTAAAAATACTAGGAGAGGCAAATAAAACGTACCACTCCTCAACGAAAAATCATCAAGGAGTAGTGTTTCCTATGATGATTTATGTACATTTTTCTCTCTAAAATCTCGTAAAAGGTTAAGAATATTGTCTAACTCAATTATTCTCAATCTTTACGATAAGATATGAATTGCAAATCACGATGAACCACACTTGTCAACAAGAGCTCCTTGCAACGCCGTGGGAGGATCGGACATGAGACACCAAACCGGAGGAATCGAAAGCTCTTCCGCAATTCCATAAGCATTCCAACAAAACGGATCGAAAACGATATCGCCTTTTGCGGGAAGCAATTCGATGTCGGAGAGAGTTAGATTTGTGCATGGAACTGCATCACTGCATCCAAAATGCATCGGAGGACTTCGAATGTCGTAAGTTCCTCGGATGCCTTGGTATGCAATATCAGATACAAAAACGGCAGATGTTTTGTTAGCACAATCTTTGGTCATGCAATAGTATTGGTCAATGATGATAGGGTTACGGACTGAGTCCACGTGGATGTTGTTGAACGTCACGCCTGAGACCGAACCTGACCCACCTTGCCATGTTTTGATCCGAACTCCATTGTCGGAGTATTTTATGATTGAGTCACTAACCGTTATGTTTGAGACGCATGCGTGTGAGTTGTGATTGCCCAAACTTCCGATGCTGGTAAGAAAGAAGTAATATAAAGAAGTTGTTAATTAATAGAAGTTATTAATTTGGATCTTATGTGATAACAAATGTTTTTAAAATTAGTTAATCATGATTAAAAAGAGAGATAATAAACCTAATTCCATGGCCACCGGGTCCACAAGTGAGATTTCGTATATCAACATCGTAGGATCCGGAGCCAATCGATACACAATCATCTCCTGCAAAATAGAACAATGAACTTAATTATTCAGACATGAATTAATCATTCCCAACTTTTGTGTGTTTTCTACTTTTTCTTAATAAAGGCACGTTAAGTATATTTAAAGCAGGTTAGACCGCTTAATTCATCGGTTTTGTTAACCGATTTAAATCAAAAACCACGGAAATAATATATTTCTTTTTTCAGCGGCTAACAATTTTTAGAATTATGATATATATAAAACATGTGTATACCATTGGAGATGATGGAGTTGTATATGGTAACGGAGTTTGAGTTCTCGATGTGGATGCCGTCGGTGTTGGGGCTTAACGGCGGAGCAGTGATGTGAAGGGAATCGACGTGAACTCCTTGACATCCGTCGAATCTGAAATGAAACTGCGGGCTGTTTTTTATCTGTAGGCCTTCCACCCTTAGATTCGAGCTCATAAAGAACCTCAAAGCCTGCATGCGCGCAGTTCAATTCATTATTTTTAACAACTTTTATAAGGAAATGATTAAATTGGGTTGTAAATTTTACGTCGAACTTACAATGGGGCTGTCGCAAGGACCGGCAACAATTGCTGATTTGTTGACAGTCTGTATAGAAAAATATAGCATAATAAGTTTTGTATCGAAAAACCTTTAGTATATAATTTTTATTCTTAAATATATTTTTATTGAGGAGTTTTATGTAGATTAATCATTTTGAAAAGAAAACTTAAGATTACTTTTGAAATAAAGTTATAAAAGAAATTAACATGGTGATTTGATTGGAAAAATATTCATACACGTGTTCTCTCAGTAATGAGTACTAAAATAATTTAAATTAATAAGACTAAAAATATTTTAATTAGTTACCCGGTGAGGTTTACAGGGAAGATCCCACCATTTTTGTCCACGGCCGTCGATAACTCCGGCGCCTTTCAAAGCCATTCCGTCGACTCTATAGAAGACAAGCCACTGTCTCTTACTCACATTGCTCGGCCACGACTCTGGTCCGTCTGGTGTTACAATGGTCCCATCCACCTAGCAATAGATTAAAAAGAAAAATTGTATTAAGCCTAATTGCCGATTATGTAGAAAAATGAAACCTTTCGAGTTTCTATGTTGTAGAGAAATATTACTTGGAAATATTGGTAAGAGCGGCAAGGACCGGTGAAAATGGTTGATTGAATCATGAATGTATAGCCGTAAGGGACAAGCAACACTGAATCCGTGTTGTTCTCGTTGTTGCAAGCAGAGTCCCACGCAGTTTTGAATGCTTCAGTGTCGTCGGTTTCACCGTCTCCGACCGCACCGAACTTTCTCACGTTGTAGATACCGTTGTTGTCTTCTTCAGGCTCGTCGGAAGGTGACGGTGGCAGTGAGGGTGCCGGTGTATCAGGGGGGCCCGGGGGAGGAGTAGGAGGCTGAGAGATGGATGAAGGAGGCGGATGTGGTTTTGAGGAGTGGTGGTTATGGTTATTGCGTTTGTGTTTGTCTTTGTGGTGATGGTATCGAGATTCGGTTAAAGAGATTAGTGTGAGAAAAAGTGTGATGAAACAGAGGATTTGATTGCGATTATACGTACAAGTTAACATTTTTCTAGGCTTGAAAATGTGTTCTTTTGGTGGTGACTTTGAGGTGAGTGTTTGGAGATAAAAAGTGTGTAAAGAATAGAAGTCGCACTCACTAAGTAGTAGAAAGCTTCTTGGAAATGTTAATGCAGCAAAAGCAGACAAGTCTTGTTCCTTTATATAACTGCTGCAAGGTCGTGAGCTTATAGGAAGTGGAAACCGATTCTGAAATGTTTTTTTTTTCCTTATTTTTCTTCTTTACAAAATATCAATTTTTAACAAGTGGTGTATTGATACCCTAAAGTTTACCGGGGATTTTGGGGGTTTATTGATTAGGACTGTTACTGTATATGGTTGTGACTTATTGTAAATTTGACTATCATTACTTCTTCGTCTTCTTTGTATTATGGGTGTTATGAGTGATTATATATATGATAGTTTAGGTTTGATTGGCAACATTTTGGTTTTAAAATCTGGTATTTATTTAAAGGGGCTTTACATCTCTAAAAACCTACACCATAGTCAATATGTATGTACTCGCGATAGACCATACTCAATACGTTATCTAGTATGAAATTGGGTGGTATTCACAATCTTCAACGGGATTATCTACAATCTTTCAACTTTTTTTAGTAATATAAATCTCAAATAAAGTCATGAGTTATTGAGTTGTACATTTATTAATTAGTAAATTATATTTAAATTATTATTAAACTCGAATTAATTTCTTATTATGCTTGATAAAATAAGTTTCTTTTTTTGTCTGTATGTAAGTAAGCTTCCATACACCTTATCGTTTAAAAAAAAAAAAAAATGCACACCTTAAAAATAGGATTCAACGATATATTTTAATCCCCTTTTGTTTAATTTATCCCCACTTTGAAAGACTTTTTTGATGGATATGTATATATATTGTATTTCGGACAGTTTATTCAATACACGACGAAACATATAACATGTAAAAAGAATTATTCTCCACTAGGGATACGAAATACATCTCTTCTTACAATAAAAATATATATATAAGTTTCGTTTTTTTTTTTTTTTTTTGGTTGGAAAAACAATGAAAACTCGAAGAGAATGTCCACGAGTGGGTTATATCTAACTTCTTTCGGCTTCTTCAGTGGCCCAATCCTTTCTCATGTATTTTTTTTTTCTTTTCTTGTAGAAAAAGGTATTGAACACATGAATTGTTAAATACATGGATAAATTTATTGGCATGTCAAGGAAAATAAAATATAAATTTGTATAACCGACCAACCATTATTGTGATTTGTATACACAGAAGACACTATTGAGTATTGTTTGATCGTATTTGAGGATTTCACCGCCCATCTTTACACTTTTCGGTGGAAACCAATAATGTTTGGTCTCTCATGCACCTCATCTTCTCTTTTTTTTTTTTTTTTTTTTTCCTTTTCCAAAAAAACAATACTAATATTTGTAGCACATAATTTTTGCAAAACTACAAGTCTATATTGGGTAAAAAAAAAAAAAAAAAATAGTGACCTTTGGTCGTTTTAACAAATTATTCCTGATCATTGAGACGAAATATTATACTATAAAACAAGAGTATGTTGGTACAAAGAACAAAAATTAATGATTGATGATGTCATTTAGTACGAAGATGCATAATTTTGAATACAAACGTTTATTGTCCTCTTCGTCATATTAACTTTCGTAATTTTAAATGGACCTATAATTTTAAGTAATCAATATTTTTATCAACCAACCTCATTTACCTAATTTTTCATTTTTTTAGGATATTCAGTCAAGTCGCCCTAACAATATCATATAAGAGCATAATGAAATGTATTTTTTTTCTTTTCAACAAGAAACATAATGAATTATACGTGCAGTTTGTGACCTCATCCTCCACACAAAAATGGCGGCTCTAATACGACATACTAAAGCTAATATTAATTGCTAAAACAATTCCATAGGCTTAAGTACGGATGCTTTATAAACATCGATCATAGCTAATTGTGTATAAATATAAATATTTGATTTCTGTAATATCCAAATATATTGTAAAACTTATACATGTTATATTGTCCACTGAACTATTTGAGTATTTATTTATAGTCTACACAAGAGATAAAAGGAAGTGGAATCTATCCATTTACTTAAGAATATTATGTAGTTCAAATTTTTTAACTACCTAATATTACGATAGATATTATCTTAATAAAATGAGCATATACATATGTTATAATATATTTGTGGAATAGTATATGTATTTTTGTCACATCTGTGGAATAGTGTTGAAAGTGGAAGGTAAAGTCACAATCTAAGATGGAGATTGATATGAACAAGTTGGTCCATATAGGGCAAGAGGCTATGTTAAGTGCTTAAGGATACCTATAAGACTCTAAATGTCTATGGCTACTTTAAGAGTATGGAAGATATTGCATGCTTCTTTACAAGAATACATAGACACATACATGTGTGTATATCATCGTGGGTTTGTGAAATGAGATATTATGGAAGAAGTTACATAGATATATATATATATATATATATATATATATATATATATATATTCACACATGTGTATTTTAGTGTGAATGGAAGCTATCGCGTCTTCAAACTTCTGCCCCAATCTAGAGGATTTGGTAGCTATACACTTTGCTTCATTTCCAGTGCACTGCACGTCTCCGTAGTCCATACTTTGATCCATCTTCTAATTTATCGAACAAGTGTCATCTTTAAGTGGTAATATACCTAGCTAGTTCAAAATAGGAGAGGTGATAAATTATATACGTAGAACTGTTTCCAATTCATTGGGGTTGACCAATAATATTATTGACTATTGTTTTAAATGTTGAGTTTTATTTGCGAAGTTTATACTTGAAAAACACTGCTCAATCGAAATAAAATCTATTAAACTAAAGTTGTGGCCATAATACAGTGTTTATTACTTAGGCGACTGTTTTTTTCATAGTATCATATTGAAAGAAAAATATGATATCATCAAGATTATCATGTAGATATCATAAAGTGTATTTTATATGGTACATTGAAATGTGTATTGCCGTTTTTGCTTTAAATAAAAATGATTGTGTTTTTCATATATCCGTCAAAACAATTATCATTGTTAACTTTAGGTGTCGAATTAACGGTTTTTTAGTTAGATGGATAATATTTTTGCAAGTTTTTAAAAGTAGAGGCTGGCTGCTCTTACATTATTATTTTGTTTTTGGCAATTGTTCTTCTAATTTCCTTTAAAAGATCACATATAGTTATATACACACAGAGACAAAGAAAAAAGATCCGTTACATATTATATACACACACACAGGTAGAGGTAGAGGTAGGAGTGGAGATGTCGGCTAAATTTCGAAATGATTAAAGGAGTCACACTTGTGACATCCGCATGATTTTTACCCACCCATTTACTGTATCTCCCACTTCTCTCAATGGCTTTGAGAGTTGAGACACACACATTACACTCTCTCTATCTCTCTGTTAAGGCCCTTTTCTAGAATTTTTATTTTTTTTTATCGTTGGCGAAATCTTTAACGGTTTTTCTTAAGACCGTACAACTCAAAAAGCTGTGCGAAAACGAATAAAAAGATTGGAGACGGGATAAGACCAAACAGAACAGAGTGGAAGTAACTATAATTTGTCGTTTACTCGTGGGCCAAGCCCATTAGCAAACTATGATCGATCGAATCTAACTAAAAATTGTTAAACAGGCAACTCAGTTTTTTTCTTTTCTTCCTTCTTGGTTACAACTTGCAACAAAGTGTAAAAGAGAAAAACAGTTCAACGTACAAATGATTAATTCTAGTAATTAGTTGACTAAAAAAATTATACTATACTAATTATAATCGTAAGGGTGGGGCATCTAATCGAAAAACCAAGCCAAACTAAAATTTTAAAGTTGAACTCTAATTCGGTTTAGTTTTCTTATTTTCAAAATCCAAAAAAACCTAAAATAAAAACATCTAACGGAACCAAACTGAATTAGTTCAAAATGATTTTATTCAATAAATCTGATAAAAAACCCTTAACCGGATATCTTAACTTCTATTATAAGAATGTATTCATATAATCATACATACTTAAAGTCAACAAATAATAGTCTTGTCACGAGCAATCGTTATGATCTTCTAGAAAAAACATTGATTTTATATTTCAGTAAATTAATATGATGAACAGCATTGCATTACACTTTACATGGTTTGAACGTTTCATAATCCAAAACCAAAAAAAAAAAAAAATCATTTATTTGGCTAAAGCAAAAGAACTAAAGTTTCCTAGTAATGATTTCTTGATTCTTTTGGCTTAATTAAATGGTCTTCACGAAGGCAGCAAAATGTTCCAATCCTCCACGAATAAGCTTCTCCATAAACGGTTTCATTGCCTGAATTTTTTCAAAACATATATATAAACAAATACAGAGACCTAAAAAAAAACATAAAACAAACAATATTAACAGGCTCAAATGATTCGTGATACACAATAATATATGTAGTATAGGCTTACAAATGCAACTGGAGCAAAAGCATTTGGAACTTCAAATGAAAAATTCATCTGTAAAAAAAAAGAAAGTGGATAAATTTAACTCAAAAAACAATTAAACTCTTAATATATACAGTATGTAGTGAAAACGAGAAACATAATGACAATGTATATCTAACCTCTACTAAGCAGGAGGAAGGACCTCTCGGGTAAAATCGAACACTGCCTCTGTTTTAGAATTATTATAATTATTGTTATGAATTACAAATCAAATTTCTTGAAATTATTGTTATGAATTAGTATAAATTAAATTTCTAGACTATACCTATTTTTAAAGCCTTCGATAGATCTCCAATGCAGCTTTCGATCTGGAATTGGCTGTGTTGAGAGAATAAAGAGATTCAATTAATTTAGTTCTTTGATCAACAAACAAGAAAAGAATCTGATTGGTTGATTTGATACAGATAAAAACTTTACCTGTAAATGTTTTGCGAGAAAATGGTATTCAATATTTTGTCCAAAACACTCGAGTTTGACCAAGTAACGCGATAGCTCTGGTCTACCCTCCATAGCCTAGGGACGAGCAAAAGATTTGTGAGCAAGAACGATATCTTCTAAAGGGATCTGTTTTCAGAGTTGAGTAGCAAAGTACCTCAACAGATGACACAAATGGCATCCACTTTGGGAACAATTCACGATCTGCGTATAACTTGTAAGCCACGGCAGCTGGTGCATCCACTACCATCTTCACCCTGCTCAATCCAAACCAAAGAACCTCTCTATAAAGTATGAAACATAATGATGATAATATATAAAAACTTTTATGGTATAGTTTCGTTGTCTGAAGAAATTTACGTGACGTCTTCCCATTGCATAACGGGTCTGAAGGGTTTAGGAGAAGAAGAAACTACAGAATCACCGTTAGAGTTTAGTAGTTTTGCAAAGTTAGCTGATGAGAAACAAGATAAGGATGATAACATTCTCAGAGAAGGAGAAGAAGAAGAAGATCGATGAAACTGTACTGAAAAAATTGCAGACTTGGTTGTTGGAGCTGTACGATAGGCTATTGATGACATTTCTTTGTTGCTCTTGAGAGGAATAGATTTAGAGTATTATTATATTTAAGAGATATTTTTGTTTCTCCAAAGAGACAAATGAGGAACAGAGACTTGTCAAGGAACCATATCTTTAATGTTATTACACTCCACGCAAAGTTTGTTGTCATGTTTAGACAAATAAGCTGAAGATTGTCAGGAGAAAAGCTCTCTTTTCCCGTGACTTTTGTTTCTTGTTTGGTTTTTTTTTTGTTCTGTTCTTTGCACGTTTTACTCAATCAAAGCCAATATACGTATATGGTTGATTTTTTTTTTGTTGGAGTTTCTCTTTCTGATAAGTTACACCGAGTGTACGTACGAAGGAAGAAGTCACGTGGGGAGGACACGTGCGAATGACGTTGACGATATTTTTCAGAATGTGGAATAAATATCTGTAACAAACTTTGTTGCAGCTCTTATAAAGCTGGCGAGTGTTTCTTTTAAAATTTTCATGTTGTTGGTGTATAACTTTCTCCTGCGTGAGAATTTGAGAGAGATAGCTCTGGAGAAATTGATGCTCTAAGCTACTCTTTGTATGCCGGAACAGTTACGAAGAATTATTCAGAAGTATTATTCAGTATTACAGTCTGGTTCTAACAAATTGGTGCGTCGTGACGTCTGATCGAGAGTAAATCGCAATTCCGGGAGCCATGGGTTACGATCCGAAGTTGTCGCCGATCATCTCCGAGACCTCTCAGGAGTATGAGGAGAAGCAGGTGGAAGAGTTATTTCGGAGTGTGCACTCGCTTCAGAAGGAGCTGACGTCAGATCGGGAGTTCGTGCAAGGTGCGATTGCGGATTTGCAACAATCGATGAAGCTGCTTTTAGCGAATCAATCACCTCGTGATGTGGATTGTGACTCATCGGAACCACAGTCGGCGGATCCGTCGATCAACTGTCGCCGTAAGGTACTCTCTACGCCTTTAGCTTCAAATCGTCGCGATGCTGGTCCTAGTTCTAGGGATGAGTTGTTACGGAATTCGGAGATTCCGGTGTTTTCTGGTGAGAACATTTACAGTTGGTTAGCTCTCTCCGAGAGATATTTTCGTATTGGAGGATTTTCAGATCCGGAGAAGTTGGATTTAGTGTCGGTGCATCTTGCCGGTGATGCGTTGGGGTGGTTTAATTGGGAGATTAATCGAGCTCCATTCTCTAACTGGTATCAGTTCAAGGATCGTTTATTGTTGCGTTTTGGGAATTTGCGGGTGAAAGGTCCGAGTCAGAGTTTGTTTTGTATTCGCCAGACTGGTTCCATTCCGGAGTACGTGCGGGAATTTGAAGATTTGTCAGCTCAGGTTCGTGGTCTTGACGATCATAAATTGGAAGGCATCTTCCTGAATGGTCTACGTCCGGAGATGCAGGAGCTTGTTTATATGATGAAGCCACAGAGTCTTCCTGAAGTGATTGCAGTGGCACTCTCGATGGAGTCTAGTCATTTGCGGAAGGTGATGCAACCTGTAGTAGGTACAGGTGATGGTGATAAGTTCCCTCGTGTGCAGCATTCTAAGTCCGTGGTGACTTGGAAAGGGAGACAGGTTGTTGCTGAGCCTAGCAAGGTTACTGAGAGGCAGGTGCCTAATGCAGTTCAGCGGCCTCAGCGACACCACTCTAATGCTGACTTGGATGATATGCGTCGTCGGGGTATATGCTTTAAATGCCAGGGCAAATGGTTCCGTGGGCATGAGTGTCCTGCCAAAGAGTTACAGATTCTGACGGTGTTGGATGACTACTTAGTGGAGGTGTTGCAGGATCAAGATGTCGTGGAAGACCAAACAGAAGTGGTGGCTGCGGGGCAACTCATGGAGCTGTCGTATAGTTCGTTCATGGGGTTATCTACGCCCTCAACTACTAAGTTGCGCGGCTTGATCAACCATGGTGAGGTGCTCATGATGATTGATAGTGGCGCGACTCATAATTTCATTACTCCTAGGATGGTGGAGAGGCTACAATTACAAGTTCAAGGTGGTGTCAATCTTAACATCAAGCTTGGTACAGGGGTCATTGTGCAGGGTGTTGGCGTGTGTCGTAATGTTTCCTTCAATATTCAAGGGTGGTCTTTTCCGTCTGATTTCATTGTCCTGGAGTTGGGCCAAGTGGATGTTATCCTTGGGATATATTGGTTAAGGACTTTGGGAAATTGTACGGTGAACTGGGAGACTCATGAGTACTCTTTCACTCATAAGGGTCAGTTGGTGACGTTGGTGGGCGAGAACGCACTTCAACTGGCTGGATGTTCTGTTCAGGGCTCTTCTCCTTTCGTGGATAGTCCAGAGGCTAGTCCTCTGCTGTCTCAGGCGGAGCACTCTGCTCAGTTGGTTGTGATTCCTCCGGATATTGCACAGACATTACAAGCATTTGTGTCAGTATTTGAGGAACCTACGGGGCTGCCTCCTGTTCGTGGTCGTGAGCATGCGATCAATTTGGTAAGTGGTGTCACTGCGGTTAGTGTCCGACCATATCGTTATCCGCATGCCCAGAAGGAGATAATGGAACAGTTGGTTCAAGAGATGTTGCAGGCAGGCACCATACGACCAAGTCGCAGTCCGTTCTCAAGTCCTGTTTTGTTGGTTAGGAAGAAGGATGCTAGTTGGCGTTTTTGTGTCGATTATCGTGCCTTGAACCAGGCTACCATTCCTGATAAGTTCCCTATTCCGATGATCGACCAGTTGTTAGACGAGTTGGATGGTGCGAAGGTGTTTTCGAAGTTGGATCTCCGAGCAGGGTACCATCAGATTCGCATGCGCGAGTGTGACATTGAGAAGACAGCATTTCGTACTCATGATGGGCATTACGAGTTCTTAGTGATGCCTTTTGGTCTAACTAATGCCCCTGCCACCTTCCAGGCACTAATGAATGAGTTGTTTCGGCCTTATCTTCGTAAATTCATTCTAGTGTTTTTTGACGATATCTTGATATACAGTTCTTCGTTGGCAGAGCATGTGAAGCACTTGACTGTGGTGCTGAAGATTTTTGTGCAGCATCAGTTGTTTGCTAATAAAAAGAAGTGCTCGTTTGCACAGTCGAGGGTTGATTATCTCGGACACATCATCTCAGCTTCTGGTGTGTCGACTGATCCATCTAAGACTGCCGCGATGATGAGGTGGCCAGTTCCTGGGTCCGTGAAGGAATTGCGAGGTTTTTTGGGGCTTACGGGATATTATCGCCGTTTTGTGAAAGGTTATGGTGTGATTGCCCGGGCGCTAACGGATTTGCTGCGTAAAGACAAATTCGATTGGGGGGAACAGGCTCAGTTAGCTTTTGACACGCTTAAGGCGGCTATGTCTTCGGCTCCTGTCTTAGCTCTCCCTAACTTTACGAAAATGTTTGTGGTCGAAGCCGATGCATCGGGTTATGGTCTTGGGGCAGTCTTAATGCAGGACAAAAGACCCATCGCTTTCTTTAGTGTGGGGTTGTCACCTCGTGATCAGTTGAAACCAGTGTATGAACGTGAGTTGATGGCGATTGTGCTGGCGGTACAGAAGTGGAAACACTATCTCATGGGCCGTCGGTTTACGGTTCACACCGATCGAAAAGTCTCAAGTTTTTGTTGGAGCAGCGCGAAGTTTCGATGGAGTACAGAAGTGGTTAACTAAACTCCTTCCTTATGACTTCGAAATTGTCTACAAGGCTGGCATTGACAACAAGGCGGCTGACGGCTTGTCCCGTCGTTTACAATCTCAGCTGTCTGTGTCTGCTATGGAGTTATTTGCAGTTACGGTTCCGTCCGTGTTGCAAATGCAGGAGATTTTTAAAGAAATTGAGGAAGATGTAGAGATTCAGAGGCGGATTCGTGATTTTGATAAGTTGGGGATGGCACAAAAAGGGTTTATGCTTAAAGATGGGAAGCTGTGGTTCAAGAATAAGTTGGTTCTTCCTCCTACTTCTAAGTCTATTCCTTTGATCTTGGAATTGTTTCATGACAGTCGTTTTGGGGGGCATTCAGGGGTGTTGAAAACTGTTAAACGGATTCAGCTATCATTTTATTGGCCTGGTATGTTACGGATGGTGCAACGGTATGTTTCTGAATGTACAGTTTGTCAAACGCACAAGAGTTCTACTTTATCTCCTGCCGGGCTGTTACAACCGTTACCCATTCCTCAATCTGTCTGGTCCGATGTGAATATGGACTTTGTGGAAGGATTACCAGCGTCTCAGGGGTACAATGCGATATTGGTGGTGGTTGATCGTCTCAGTAAGTACGGTCATTTCATTGGGCTGAAGCATCCTTTCACGGCGTCCGACGTGGCTCAAAAGTTTGTTGCTGAAGTGGTCCGGTTGCATGGGTTTCCTGCCTCGATTGTCTCTGACCGTGATAGGATTTTCTTAAGCAACTTTTGGAAAGACTGTTTTAGGCTGGCGGGTACGAAGTTGAAGTATAGCACGGCCTTTCATCCTCAGACCGATGGGCAAACTGAAGTTCTCAATCGTTGTATGGAGACTTATTTACGCTGTTTCGCTTCTGCCCACCCTCACACTTGGTTTAAGTTTCTCTCGTGGGCTGAGTTGTGGTATAATACTTCTTTTCATACGGCATTACAGGCAACTCCTTTTAAGGTTCTTTATGGGCGAGATCCTCCGGCCTTGCTTCAGTATGAACCTCGTTCTACGCAGAATTTTGAGTTGGAGAAGATGTTAGTGGAGCGAGATCAGATGTTAACTGATATTAAGGGTCACTTGATACACGCTCAGCAGCTCATGAAGAACAATGCGGACAAGCACCGTCGCGATGTCGAGTTTGCCGTGGACTCGTGGGTTTATTTGAAACTTCGTCCGTATAGGCAGCATTCTGTGGTTAAGCGTAGCTGTCAGAAGTTATCTGCCAAGTTTTTGGCCCCTTCCGGCTCGTTTTGGTCACTCGGCTTATAAACTTGAGCTTCCTGTTGGGTCTAAGATTCACCCCGTGTTTCACGTTTCTCAACTCAAACAGGTATTGGGAGTTCATCATCAGGTGCTTCCGTTGCCTGCCACCTTTTCGGATGCAGGTGAGTTGGTGTTGGTTCCTGCGGCGGTTTTGGACACTCGTTACAATGACCAGGGGTGTTTTGGAGGCGTTGGTGTCTTGGCAGGGTCTTCCAACACACGAGAATTCCTGGGAACCGGTGAAGGAGTTGCAGCGCGAGTTTCCTGATTTAAAGCTTGAGGACAAGCTTGTTGTTGCAGGGGGTATTGATAAGTTACACCGAGTGTACGTACGAAGGAAGAAGTCACGTGGGGAGGACACGTGCGAATGACGTTGACGATATTTTTCAGAATGTGGAATAAATATCTGTAACAAACTTTGTTGCAGCTCTTATAAAGCTGGCGAGTGTTTCTTTTAGAATTTTCATGTTGTTGGTGTATAACTTTCTCCTGCGTGAGAATTTGAGAGAGATAGCTCTGGAGAAATTGATGCTCTAAGCTACTCTTTGTATGCCGGAACAGTTACGAAGAATTATTCAGAAGTATTATTCAGTATTACAGTCTGGTTCTAACACTTTCTTCATTGGTGAACAAGAATTTGTGTAATTATTAGAGAAAGAAAGATTGTTACTTTAATCATACAAAAGTCATTGGTAGAGTTTCCAGATCATATATGTATGTACCAAGAGAAAGATGCATAAAGATTCCTGCAAAAATGCAAAGTGTTGGCTTTTCTTTCAGCTAATGAACTGTTTTCAGGTTCCTAACTGGTTCAATAGATTAAGAACATAAACTGACCTTTTTTACATGGTTTTGGCCATGGTTGCAAATCTTTCAAGTCCACCTCTAAGCAAGCGTTCTAAAAAAGGCCGTAGCGCCTATATTCAGGAAAATTATAAGGTAATAAGAAAAAACAGTCCATATATCATTCAGCGTCACATAGAGATATTAAAGGTAAGAAGTTTCTCACCGATGCCACGGGGGTTAATAGCGCAGGGACTTCATATGATACAGTAAGCTACAAGATAAGAGCACAAAACGCATGAGATAGTGTTATTCTAGTAGTAAGTATATGGATGATGCGTAATCAAGAATGGAGTGTTGTTTACTTCTACGATGCAAGATGAAGGACCTTTAGGGAAGAACCGAACACTGCCTCTGCATCGATTAAAATTCAAATGTTGGGTAGATAAGAGAGAAGATAAAACAAAAGTTGAATATTTTTTTTATCTCTTTGCGTACTTATTAGGAAGACCTTCTAGTGATCTCCAATGAATCTTCTGATTAGGAGTAGGCTGGAACAAGCAAAAACAAAAACAAAAAGCCAACAGTTTTAACACACAAATAGTTGAGAGCATGTGGTCGGATTGTGTAATGCAAAACATTTCATATATTCTTGCCTGTAGATTCCGAGCAAGCCAAGAATACTTAATGTCTTGACCAAAAGCATTGTACTTGAGTGACCAACGTGAAAGATCAGGCTTGTCTTTTAACACCTAACACAGCAGAGAACAACACTAAACCAAGTTATAATCTAGAAAGCAAGCAAGAACCTCTACTCAAATCTCAAGATCGAAACTATATAAGATAAAATCAAAATCTTTACCTCTACGGATGAAATAAAAGGCATCCATTTAGGAAAAGACTCACGATCCAAGTAGAAATTATACGCTACGGATACTGGAACATCTACTTCCATCTTCACTCTGTTTCAAATAATTTCCAAAAACAAAGATTGATATCAGATTCAATTCCAATTTCAAAGCAGAGAAGTGAGAATAAAAGATTTTTACGAGCAGTCTTGCCACTCCATTGAAACAGAGAGTCGTCGCCGCTTAGGAATAATGAATCTGGATCTGCGACTAACGGAGGAAGAGTAAGAGAAGCCATTTAGGGTTTTTGGAAGCAGAGGAATGAGAGAATATGAAAAGGGTTTACGATCGAAACGAATGGGTGATTGGAGATTTGGGAGTTTATAGGTTGTGGAAGACAAGTGATTGATCGTGTTCATGTTAGTTACTACTACAGACATCGAAGCTTTCTCAGTTTTGCTTCTTGTCTGTCTGTGAAGGATAAGACTTTCAAACCTTGACAGCCACAAAAAA
Source organism: Camelina laxa (assembly GCA_024034495.1). Lineage (NCBI taxonomy): Eukaryota > Viridiplantae > Streptophyta > Magnoliopsida > Brassicales > Brassicaceae > Camelina > Camelina laxa. The sequence continues at coordinate 30,301,955 of CM043884.1, read as the reverse complement.
AAGGAAAATCTGAAAAATTTGGTGTCAGAGATTTTGCTCTGTTATACTCGTCCGTACACAATCTTTGATAATATGATAAAACTAATACACGTATATTAGCTAGTTTAGGATGATAATAAACAAATGCGGGGATAGCTCAGTTGGGAGAGCGTCAGACTGAAGATCTGAAGGTCGCGTGTTCGATCCACGCTCACCGCAATTTACTTTTTCCGATTTTTTTTAAAGCCCATTGGACCGTTCTTCTCTTTCCAAATATGAGCCCCTTTTATTCTAAGCCCATTGGACCCTTCTTCTCTTTTCAAATACGAGACCTTTTTATTCTAAGCCCAATAGACCTTTCTTCTCTTTTCAAATACGAGCCCATTTTATAGTGTTGAGGTGTTAACGTGCCCTTTTGCTGATGTAGACCGTATAACCGATAAATTTTCTAACAATTAAAAGACATGCGATACTTAAAAATTAAATCGAAAACTATAGACAAATTACGAAGGAGCATGGGTTTTGCATGCTTCGAATATGTCACCTCCTTCACACACCTTCGAATTTTCTATACTAATTAAAATCGTTGACAACATATATAGTGATTAACCTTCTTTAAGATTTCATCTTTTTAGAAAAACATATAGAGAGATTTAATTGTTCTTTTTGAAGGGTAAATTTATACTGTAGAAACTAAGATACGGTAGAGAAAATGATTGTGTGGGTGAGGTAATGTCATAATCATTCACCAAACCTCAAAAGCCATATATTTTCATTAATCAGCCGTCAATCAAACAATAAAAAATCCAATCCAACGGTCACCAATTTATCTCACCAAGAACCACAATGTTTTTTTGTTGAGTCAACAACAACAACAAGAACCGCAATTAAAAAAGTCTAAAATTCTCACCTACTACAAACCTTTGTAAATCATGAAAATGAGTGTCCATCCATTTTCACGTGTAATAATGCCTTTTTGTGTTTGTTACGTAATTAAATATTACTATTACTATTTGTTTATTTCTTAGTTGCATTGAAAACGTTTTTCGTATCCCACCTTGTACCAAATAAAACTTATTTTAATAGTATGATTTTTGTTTTGTAAACCTCTTCCGGTTCAACAATTTCCTACGGGTCATGGACTCTGAATGTGTATGGTTTTTTGACTTTTTTTTTGAATTTTCAGCAATGTTGTTGTGTTTTTCCCCAATCACAAACACAAATATTTTTTTACAAAAAAAAAAAAAAAAAAAAAAACACAAATATTTGTCTCAGAAATATGTAAACCCAATTTTGTTTGGTTCACGTTATTACAGGTCGGACCAAAGGGTGTGGTCCCATGAGTCAGGAACACTTGAAAAAATAATGCCAACAACAACAACAAAAAAAAAAAGAGTAAATATTGGTAGGCCAAAAAGCCTTTTTTTTTTTAAGTCCAAAGCAGGATGCTTAAACCAAGTAAACCGGTAGAGACCAGTGAGTGACCCTATAAATAAGCAGCGTGTTCTGACTCCAGTTACTCGTCTCATAAACCGTTTTCTTCTCTTTTTAACACTTGTTCTTTTCACAATAAGCCCAAAAAAGCTCGAGCGAGAGATCTGAATTCTCGTAATCTCTCATCGAAATCAGGTATACTGTTCGTCGTCTTCGCTTCTTTCTCTTTTGCTTGTTGTACGTACGATGTGAGTATTGTTTTAGATTTAAGATTGTTAAATCCATGATGAATTAGGAGTATCTATGATTCATTTATTAGATCTCTGATACTCTTGAACCATTTTTTAATTGGATCAGTTTCGATTTCATTCGAAATTTTCAACTTTTTTTTCCCTTTGAATAGAATTGTATTATACAATTTGTGTATGAGTGTGTTTTGGCATGATATATATGGGTTATGCAAGGATTTTGATTTCATTTGATTTCTTTGTAGCAAAAATGGAGACTTTCCTATTCACATCCGAGTCTGTGAACGAGGGACACCCTGACAAACTCTGTGACCAGATCTCTGATGCCGTCCTCGATGCCTGCCTTGAACAAGACCCTGACAGCAAAGTTGCTTGCGAGACTTGCTCCAAGACCAACATGGTCATGGTCTTCGGCGAGATCACCACCAAGGCCAAAGTTGACTACGAGAAGATCGTCCGTGACACTTGCCGTGCCATTGGATTTGTCTCTGATGATGTCGGTCTTGATGCTGACAAATGCAAAGTTCTTGTGAACATTGAACAACAGAGCCCCGATATTGCCCAAGGAGTTCACGGTCACTTCACCAAACGTCCGGAAGACATTGGTGCCGGTGACCAAGGCCACATGTTTGGTTATGCCACTGATGAAACCCCTGAGTTAATGCCTCTTACTCATGTTCTCGCCACCAAGCTTGGTGCTCGCCTGACTGAAGTCAGAAAGAACGGTACTTGCGCCTGGCTTAGACCCGATGGCAAAACCCAAGTCAGTGTTGAGTACTACGACGATAAAGGTGCCATGGTCCCAATCCGTGTCCACACAGTCCTCATCTCTACCCAACACGATGAAACTGTGACCAACGACGAAATCGCCCGTGACCTTAAGGAACATGTCATCAAGCCAGTCATCCCAGAGAAGTACCTAGACGAGAAAACCATCTTCCACTTAAACCCATCAGGCAGATTCGTCATTGGTGGACCTCATGGAGACGCTGGTCTCACAGGGCGCAAGATCATCATCGACACTTACGGTGGATGGGGAGCTCACGGAGGTGGTGCTTTCTCAGGGAAAGACCCAACCAAGGTCGACAGAAGCGGAGCCTACATTGTTAGACAAGCAGCTAAGAGCGTTGTGGCTAACGGAATGGCTCGTAGGGCACTTGTTCAAGTCTCATACGCCATTGGAGTCCCTGAGCCATTGTCTGTCTTTGTTGACACTTACAAGACTGGTTTGATTCCAGACAAAGAGATACTCAAGATTGTGAAGGAGAGCTTCGATTTCAGACCGGGAATGATGACTATTAACCTTGACCTGAAGAGAGGAGGAAACGGGAGGTTCTTGAAAACTGCAGCTTACGGACACTTCGGAAGGGACGACCCGGACTTCACCTGGGAAGTAGTCAAGCCACTCAAGTGGGACAAACCTCAAGCTTAACTTTTACTCTATTTTCATCCGGCAAACCAATTATCTGCTCTCGTCTTTTTTTTTTCTTTCTTTCTGTTTTTGTGTTTTGGTTTATGTATACTTTGTATTTGAATTGGGTGTTCGTTTTTGTGCCATGGGTTTCAGTAAGTTTCGTGTGATTGATTCGTATATTGATTATACATAGTTCATATGAGTTGTCATCTTGTGATTGTAATATGATATAAGAAAAGTTAATATGAACTAAGTTTCTTCTGATTGTGAGTCATGAAAGTTAACTGCCAAAAAAAATGCACACAGACATTGTTTAGAAAAGAACATAGTAGCGATTAAACTTGAGGTTTGTCACCCACTAGTTTGACTTCAAAGAGTTAGTAATAAAGACACCAATAAGATCAAGTAACTTTTCTTCTTCTTCTTTATAGGCCAAAACAGAGTATCATCATCATTATCATGATTCTTCTATACATTTGATCCTAAAAATCAAAAACAAAAACCAATCATTTAGGACGATGATTGGTTTTCATCATCAGTTAGTTACCAGGCAAGAGTCAGGACGATGTTGTTATCTTTCACATATAGTCACGATCCGCTTGATGGCACTTTTTCACGATTCTCGAACTCGTTTAGGATCTGCAGTATGTCATCCTCACTAACCTTCCCACTTTCTCTAAGCTTGGACACGACAAACTCTGATTCACTAATCACAACACCAAAACACAAGTCAGTACTCAAATATATACGCCTCTTAACCTAATGAGTGCAGTACACAGAATATTCACCTGGTGGGCAATTTCATGACAGAAGTACGATCGATTTTCATCTCAGCCAAGTAAACAAACAAACTAGCCATTGCAATAGCCGAAAGAAGAAGCCAAAACACTGCGAAGATCCTTCCTTCAATCGTCTTAAACGCTTTATCTCCATAACCAACCGTCGTAACCGAGATAACTGATAAGTAAACCGAATCCAACCAATCCAATCTCTCGAAAACGTGAAGGAAGCAAGTTCCAGTCGCGACGCAGAGAAAGACGACGCAGAACGCTAAACACAGTTTCCACTTTAGCCTTATCCTACCATCTTCAGCGATGTGATCTCTAATGGCTCTGTTTCCAGTCTTGATACGATCAAGAATCGCGTTTTCTTGAAGACTGAGAACGTGGTTGACGACGCGGTTAAGCAAGAAATCAAGACACACGACGCCGACTGATACCAAAACGATGGTCAAGATCTTGGTCGTGGGAGTTGACGGGACAATGTCGCCGTAACCGACAGTGCACAAAGTGACGACGGAGAAGTAGAAGGCGTCAACCCAAAGATAAGTCTCGGTTCCAGAGAACTGGTCTCGAAAACAAGAATATGTGAAAACCCCCAAGGTTAAGTAGAAAGAGAGGAGGATCAACGCTAGTACAAGAATGGTCCATTTCGATTTCGATACAGCGGCTGGTGAGGCTTCGACGGGACGGAGAAGAAGGTTCTCACTGAGAAGGGTCTCGTCTTCCATTGATTATAAAGCTCTGCTTCTTCTTCTTCTTCTTGAAAGGAAAACAGTTTTTGATGATTGATGAAGTTGTTTTTTTTAGTTCATGATCTTTACGTTGAACCTATATGCCACGTAGGAAAATAGAAATCGAGATTAAGCCACGTGTGTAATTTTCGTTTTCTTACAGCTGATTAACAAGGCCCATTAATGGCCCAATATATAAATGTCGAAGTCCAAGTCTAAGTCTAAGGTCCACAGGGATGACTTGTGTAAACCGATGTCTAAGTCTAAGGTCCACAGGGATGACTTGTGTAAACCATATTTTCTTCTTCTTTATAGGCCAAAACAGAGTATCATCATCATCGTTTTCATGATTGTTGTATACATTTTATCCTAAAAATGAAAAAGAAAAACTAATCATCTACATCTCTATACTTCCATCACTTAGTCACCAGGCAAGAGTCAGGACGATGTTGTTATCTTTCACAAACTGTCACGATCCGCTTGATGGCATTATTTCACGATTCTCGAACTCGTTTAGGATCTGCAGTATGTCATCCTCACTAACCTTCCCACTTTCTTTAAGCTTGGACACGACAAACTCTGATTCACTAATCACAACACCAAAACACAAGTCAGTACTCAAATATATAAGCCTCTACTTAACCTAATGAATGCAGTACACAGAATCTTCACCTGGTGGGCAATTTCATGACAGAAGTACGATCGATTTTCATCTCAGCCAAGTAAACAAACAAACTAGCCATTGCAATAGCCGAAAGAAGAAGCCAAAACACTGCGAAGATTCTTCCTTCAATCGTCTTAAACGCTTTATCTCCATAACCAACTGTCGTAACCGAGATAACCGACAAGTAAACCGAATCCAACCAATCCAATCTCTCGAAAACGTGAAGGAAGCAAGTTCCAGTCGCGACGCAGAGAAAGACGACGCAGAACGCTAAACACAGTTTCCACTTTAGCCTTATCCTACCATCTTCAGCGATGTGATCTCTAATGGCTCTGTTTCCAGTCTTGATACGATCAAGAATCGCGTTTTCTTGAAGACTGAGAACGTGGTTGACGACGCGGTTAAGCAAGAAATCAAGACACACGACGCCGACTGATACCAAAACGATGGTCAAGATCTTGGTCGTGGGAGTTGACGGGACAATGTCGCCGTAACCGACAGTGCACAAAGTGACGACGGAGAAGTAGAAGGCGTCAACCCAAAGATAAGTCTCGGTTCCAGAGAACTGGTCTCGAAACCAAGAATATGTGAAAACCCCCAAGGTTAAGTAGAAAGAGAGGAGGATCAACGCTAGTACAAGAATGGTCCATTTCGATTTCGATACAGCGGCTGGTGAGGCTTCGACGGGACGGAGAAGAAGGTTCTCACTGAGAAGGGTCTCGTCTTCCATTGATTAAAAAGCTCTGCTTCTTTCTTCTTGAAAGGAAAACAGTTTTTGACGATTGATGAAGTTGTTTTTTTTAGTTCATGATCTTTACGTTGAACCTATATGCCACGTAGGAAAATAGAAATCGAGATTAAGCCACGTGTGTAATTCTCGTTTTCTTACAGCTGATTAACAAGGCCCATAAATGGCCCAATATATAAATGTCGAAGTCCAAGGTCCATAGGGATGACTTGTGTAAAACGATGTGTTTCGTAATTAATGATTTGAGTTAAAACATAGAGTTAATGCAAAATAGAATCTGCCCGTACGAATTGACAGGTAGACACAAAGATCTACGCAGCGCGGGGAATTGGGAATTAATTAGCGATAAGCTAAGTGGCCCCTCATGACTCTATTCTTATTTTAATTATGTTTTCGATTTCAAGAAGGTAACTAAAATAGTCTCATGTGTCATGACGCAAGCAGTGACGCTTTTTATTGCTTAGACTTGTTGTTTCTCAAGAGTTGGAGAGATTTACAATTATAATTCCAATTATGGCACTAATCATCCCGTACTACACAAGTTGCAACGTTTCATATTTTTTGGCTATAATTTCTGATGTGTAAATGTTTTTTTTGTAGCTGTTGGATCAAACACTTAAAAGTTATAATTTTACTTCAGTCTGTCTACTTGTTCTTGTCGTATAAAGGAGTAGTTAGCATAAAAATTAACTTTAATTATGACGTTGGTTTGGTTAGAAACATTTTGAACATTTTTTTTAGTTAATAATTGGACCATCATGTGTTCCTTTTTACTGAAGACAACATAAAACGTACGAATGATTATTAATCAAGTTCATTAATCGTATAATCTAATTTAATGCTCGAGAACATACATACAGTACATATAGATTATGACAACAATTGAGTGTATCAAAAAGCCTTAGCGGCCAAGAAAATAAAATGTTTGTGAATAATACAATGTTTTACTACAATACTATATTAAAAGTTGACTTTTTTGCTTAGTTGCCAAGGAAGTTAGTCAAACTTCCGGTTAAAGTAAAAAAATTCTCTCCACTCTGTTAAATTTGTTTACATTATCTTATGGATTTGTCTTCATCTACCATTTAATATTATTGCGCACACTTTATAATAATAATCGGACAAGAAAATTCAAGATGCTAGTGATTTATAGTAATTTTCAAACTACAGTATACTAATAACTTTTTGGTCAGATAAATCATCGTTTTTTTTTTTTTTTTTTAATTTAAAGTCTCTTTATCAAATAAGTAATTTTTTAAATTAAATTATTTTCTTTTCTTTTTTACATAAAAATTCGATTTTTTAATCCAAATTAAATTCTCCTCAATTAACATGATCATTTCAATATTAAGTAACATATCGTATTTTTCATATTCTATATAAGTATTTTTTTAATCACACTCTCTTTCAATACTTATACAGAAGATTAAAAATACGATATGTTACCTAATATTGAAATGATCATGTTAACTGTTCGGAAAAAGATAAACCAACCACACAATTCTGTTTGCTTTAGTTTATCTAACCTAAGAGAGAACTTCTCGTCCGTTTTGTCTTAGTTTTGTTTTAGAAATTTTTTTGTTTGAAGAGAATATTATATTTTGGGTTAGGGTCTAAAAAGAAGAAGAAAAATATATGAATACTGTTTTTAGTAAACACATCAAAAATACATATTATGCTTTTTGACCAACACAATATTTTATTCTCCCCACTCTCCTCTCCTTGCTTCTCAAGCAATTTTGGCAAAACCCAAAACTAGAGCTGCTTATAAAGAAGGCAATTTCCTCATATATTTTCTTCAGAATACAAAAAATTGGAATCTATAATATAATTAAGAATTAAACAAAGAAAAGATTAAACAAGTTTCAAGTTTCAACAGACACAGCTTCGCTCACGTCTGTCTTATTCCCCCAAAGTATCAAAATCTTTTCTCGCTTTTCGTAGCTTCTCTCAGCACACATCTTTCAGGTCTGTTTCTCTTTCAACTTCTTTCTCTCTTTTTATTAATCTCTGATTTGTGTGTTTCTTTTGCGTTTTTTAATTTGCTCTCTGATTTTACGGGTTAAGCCAAAAAGCATGTGACTTTTTTTTACCCTTAACAGACTCTGTTTCATTGGTGCTAATTTCTGGGAACTCTTTAGATTGAAACATAAAAAAGGGCGAATCTTTATTAAACAAAGTGGTTTCCTTTTTTGGATTTACATTAGGAAACTCTAAGATTTCTCAATTGAAAATGTTTTCTTAAATTCTTAAATTTTTCGTCTTTTTCTGGGTTTTAGGAATTAAGTTGAAAGTTCGTAACTTTGTACTTCTTTTTGAATTATATACCCGTTGATCTCGATCTGGGTATCATCAGATTTCTTAAAAACCTTTTTTTTTGATTCGTGTCAGCGCCAGAGAATGGACCGTGACGGCGCAGGAGAAGGGGACTCTGTTTCACATGAACCTTCGACTTCGAAAGCTCCTAAAGAAGGAGAAGAAGAAGAGACTAAGAAAGAAAAAACCGATGAGAAGACCAAGACTGTTCCTTTCTACAAGCTATTCGCGTTTGCAGATTCGTTTGATGTGTTCTTGATGGTCTGCGGCTCCATCGGAGCTATTGGGAATGGTGTTTGTTTACCTCTCATGACATTGTTGTTTGGTGATCTCATTGACTCCTTTGGTCAGAATCAGAATAACAAAGACATTGTTGATGTTGTCTCAAAGGTTAGTAATGGCAATGTTTAATCTTTTTTTTTTTTTTTTTTTTTGATTATATTCTTTGGATCACATTTTACTGATAATGTTACTATTTATAGGTTTGTCTTAAATTCGTCTACCTTGGACTTGGAACACTAGGAGCTGCGTTTCTTCGTAAGTTCTCCTTTGCAGTTTTACATAAGGATTAGTGAATTAAACAAGAGTTTTGTGTGTATTTGGTTTCTCCATTGCAATTTTACTCAAGGATAAGATGATAAGGTAAAGTAAATTGGTGTATTTTTGTTATTGTAGAGGTGGCTTGTTGGATGATAACAGGAGAGAGACAAGCTGCGAGGATAAGAAGTACGTATCTGAAAACAATACTGAGACAAGACATTGGATTTTTCGATGTCGAAACAAACACAGGAGAGGTTGTTGGTAGAATGTCTGGAGATACTGTTCTTATACAAGATGCCATGGGTGAAAAGGTAATACAACTACTCGACATTGTGGTTTCAGGGATTATATATACTATAATGACTGGATTCATTAAAGAAAGTTTGTTACTGTTCTTAAATCTTGCAGGTTGGGAAGTTCATTCAGCTGGTATCTACTTTCGTGGGCGGATTTGTTTTAGCTTTCATTAAAGGATGGTTACTAACACTGGTTATGTTAACTTCAATTCCTCTTCTTGCCATGGCTGGTGCATCTATGGCACTTATTGTCACTCGAGCTTCTTCTCGGGGACAAGCCGCTTATGCAAAAGCAGCAACTGTTGTTGAACAGACAATAGGTTCTATCCGGACGGTAAAACTCAAATCTTCCTAAGCTACAAAGTAATCTTTAACTGAGATTTGTTGCTTAATATTTTTAGTTTTGTTTTGGTTTGAAGGTTGCTTCTTTTACGGGAGAAAAGCAAGCTGTTAACAGCTACAAGAAGTTCATAACATCGGCGTATAAGTCAAGCGTTCAACAAGGTTTCTCCACCGGTTTAGGACTTGGAGTAATGTTCTTTGTGTTTTTCAGCAGCTATGCTTTGGCTATTTGGTTTGGCGGGAAGATGATAATCGAAAAAGGGTATACCGGTGGCGCTGTGATCAACGTGATCATCATTGTGGTTGCAGGTTCAATGTAAGCCGCCTAGACAACTACTTCGATATATATTAGATCATGATCATGTCTTTTTCACTTATATATGTGAGATTCCTAACAGTCTTGTTCTGTTTTTGTCTTGTTTAGGTCCCTTGGGCAAACATCTCCATGTGTAACTGCATTTGCCGCGGGTCAAGCTGCAGCATATAAGATGTTTGAGACGATCGAAAGAAAGCCTTTGATTGATGCTTACGACGTAAATGGAAAGGTTCTTGAAGATATACGAGGAGACATTGAACTTAAAGATGTTCACTTCAGTTACCCGGCGAGGCCTGACGAGGATATATTCAACGGTTTCTCTCTGTTTATCCCAAGCGGTGCAACAGCAGCATTAGTAGGTGAAAGTGGAAGTGGCAAATCTACGGTTATTAGTTTGATCGAGAGGTTTTATGATCCGAAAGCAGGCGAAGTGCTTATTGATGGAGTCAATCTAAAGGAGTTTCAGTTGAAATGGATCAGAAGCAAAATTGGATTGGTCAGCCAAGAACCGGTTCTGTTTTCGTCGAGCATCATGGAGAATATCGCCTACGGGAAAGACAATGCGACGCTTCAAGAGATTAAAGCAGCGACCGAGCTAGCCAATGCGGCTAAGTTTATAGACAAATTACCTCAAGGGTTGGATACAATGGTAGGAGAGCACGGGACACAGCTCTCAGGAGGACAGAAGCAGAGGATAGCAATTGCGAGAGCTATTCTCAAAGACCCGCGGATTTTGCTTCTGGATGAAGCAACAAGTGCCCTCGATGCAGAATCCGAAAGAGTGGTGCAAGAGGCTTTAGACAGAGTGATGGTTAACCGGACTACGGTAATTGTCGCACATAGGTTAAGCACGGTGAGAAATGCGGATATGATTGCGGTGATTCACCGCGGCAAAATGGTGGAAAAGGGTTCGCATTCCGAGTTGTTAAGAGATTCAGAAGGAGCTTACTCGCAGCTCATCAGGTTACAAGAGATAAACAAGGGCCAAGATACAAAACCATCAGACATATCTTCAGGATCGTCTTTCAGGAATTCGAATTTGAAAAAATCAATAGAGGGATCTGTTATTAGTGGTGGAACCTCATCTGTTGGAAATAGCAGCCGTCATCATTCTTTGAATGTTCTTGGTTTATCCGCAGGAGTAGACCTTGGTAGCAGTAGCCAGCGTGTTGGCCAAGAGGAAGCGAGTAAAGAACCGCTCCCAAAAGTATCACTCACCAGAATAGCAGCTCTAAACAAACCTGAGATCCCAGTTCTCCTTCTAGGAACCGTAGCAGCAGCAATCAATGGCGCCATTTTCCCGCTTTTTGGGATTCTAATTTCAAGAGTCATCGAAGCGTTCTTCAAACAAGCTGACGAGTTAAAGAAAGATTCAAGATTCTGGGCGATAATATTTGTAGCTCTTGGAGTAACTTCGTTGATTGTCTCACCGACTCAAATGTATCTGTTTGCAGTAGCTGGTGGAAAACTGATTCGGAGGATTCGATCAATGTGTTTTGAGAGAGCAGTTCACATGGAAGTTGGCTGGTTCGATGAGCCTCAGAACTCTAGTGGTACGATGGGGGCAAGACTATCAGCTGATGCAGCTTTGATTAGGGCTCTAGTTGGAGATGCATTGTCTCTAGCGGTTCAAAACGCTGCATCTGCTGCGTCTGGTTTGATTATTGCGTTCACTGCGTGTTGGGAACTGGCGCTTATAATCTTAGTGATGCTTCCTCTTATTGGTATAAATGGTTATGTTCAAGTCAAGTTCATGAAAGGATTCAGCGCCGACGCAAAGGTATGTTTGTACATCAATCAGTTTTGTTCCATCTCTTTTTCGTTTCTTGTGGATCAAGTAACTTACTCTGGTTTTGTATAACTTTGCAGTCAAAGTACGAGGAGGCAAGTCAGGTAGCGAATGATGCGGTGGGGAGCATAAGAACAGTTGCGTCTTTCTGCGCGGAGGAGAAAGTGATGCAGATGTATAAGAAGCAATGCGAAGGTCCGATCAAAGACGGAATAAAACAAGGTTTCATAAGCGGATTAGGGTTTGGATTCTCCTTCTTCATTCTGTTTTGTGTCTATGCCACAAGCTTCTACGCGGGGGCTAGATTGGTTGAAGATGGCAAGACAACTTTCAATGATGTTTTCCAGGTAAATTAGTTTCCTAATCATTGCTGAAATATGTTTGAAAAATCTTTATCTAGTAATGAAGAAGGATTGATTGGATCTTGCAGGTGTTCTTTGCGTTAACTATGGCAGCGATTGGGGTCTCCCAGTCGAGTTCTTTCGCTCCAGATTCTAGCAAAGCTAAAGTTGCAGCTGCGTCTATCTTTGCAATCATCGATAGGAAATCAAAGATAGACTCGAGCGATGAGTCAGGGACATTGTTGGAGAATGTTAAGGGAGATATTGAACTTCGTCACTTAGGTTTCACTTATCCGGCAAGACCAGACATTCAAATCTTTCGCGATCTTTGCTTAACCATTCGTGCAGGAAAGGTAAACATATTTTTGGACTAAACCCTAACTATCACTTTGGAATGTATAAGTTTCTGTTTCTGATCAAGTTCTGTCTCGTTTGTGTTTTCCTTTCAGACGGTTGCTTTGGTAGGAGAAAGTGGGTCGGGAAAATCTACGGTGATCTCGCTCTTGCAAAGATTTTACGATCCGGATTCCGGTCATATAACGCTAGACGGAGTTGAGCTGAAGAAGCTGCAATTGAAATGGTTGAGACAACAAATGGGACTTGTGGGACAAGAGCCTGTTTTGTTCAACGACACGATTAGAGCCAACATTGCTTATGGCAAAGGAAGCGAAGACGCTGCAACCGAGTCTGAGATCATAGCCGCTGCAGAACTCGCCAATGCACACAAATTTATCTCTAGCATACAACAGGCAAGGGGAAAAAAACAGAATCTATATATATATATATATATATATATAAGAACTCTGCTTTTTTCGAAATTTACTTATAACGCAAGCTGTACAACTGTTTAGGGTTACGACACAGTGGTGGGAGAGAGAGGGATTCAGTTATCAGGAGGACAGAAGCAGCGAGTGGCTATAGCACGCGCCATCGTGAAAGAGCCAAAGATATTGCTTTTGGACGAAGCAACGAGCGCGCTTGATGCGGAATCAGAGCGAGTGGTTCAAGATGCGCTAGACCGAGTGATGGTGAACCGAACAACGGTCGTGGTGGCTCACCGGTTATCGACAATTAAAAACGCTGACGTCATTGCCGTCGTTAAGAACGGTGTGATCGCTGAGAAAGGTACTCACGAGACGTTGATTAAAATCGACGGTGGGGTTTACGCTTCGCTAGTTCAGCTTCACATGACTGCTTCTAATTGAGATGATACGTTTGGATGATATATATATATTTTTTTGGTTTATGAGAGCTAAAAAATTTCAGAGTTTTGGCTTCAGTGGAAATTAGGCTATGTTAATGTGCTAAAGGTTTTGTATTTATTTTTGTTTTGTTTTCCGTATCATGTAATTTTTCTGTTGTTGTTTTATACAAGTTTGTGAAGCTGTCACTATTTATTTTTATTTTCTTTGTCTTTCTAAATTTTGTATTTATAATGAATGGATTTCGACGTTGACGAGAGTAGTCTCTTTAAGTAATCTTCAACATATATTTCTTTGCAGTACTAATACTAATATTATATTTCTATAAACAAAATTATTTAGTGTAATAATATAATAATAGAAAATGTTAATAAATACAACAAACTAACACATAATTTATATATACTAACATAAATATTAATAGTATTGTGTTTAATTACATAATTTAATTTATATGTAATAACGTAGTTGATAAATTTGACCTGTCAAAATAAAATTTCTATGAACCACACAGAAAAAAAGAATCTCAATTATTATCCATCGTTTATTATAAACCGCACACATAGCATCTTGATTTTGTAGGCAGATGGTTCACAAGTTTTTGGAGTATGAACTGTTGTTTTTAAACACAAACGTGTTGGATGGAGACATATTGGAACCATGTGCGTACTAAACGTCTTTATATACCCGTTTCCCTATCCGCACAAATACCACTCTCTTCCATTAATCACAGCCACTCTCCTTGCTTCTCAAGCAAATTAATTTATCTTGGCTTCTCACCGCACCTCTCAGGTCTGTTCTCTTTCAACTTCTTTCTCTTTTTTTTAATCTCTGATTTGGGTTTTGCGGGTTGAGCCCAAAGCATGTGACTTTCCTTTTTTTTTTCCCCTTACTTAACAGACTCTGTTTCATTGGTACTACTAATTTCTGGGAACTCTTTAGGTTGAAATTTTTTAAAAAGGACGAATCTTTATTCCCAAGTTGGTTGTTTCTTTTGGATTTACATTAGCAAACTCTTTAGATTTCTCTATTAGTAGAGGATTCAGTTGAAATGTTTCCTTTGGGGTTTAGAAGAAACAGAAAAAGTTAAAGAAGAAGAATAAAGTTCGTAACTTTATAGATCTTTTTGATTATATACCCGTTGATCTCGATCTGGTTATCATCAGATTTCTCAAAAACTATCTGATTCGTGTCAGCGCCGGCAAATGGACTCTGTTTCACGTGAACCTTCAACTTCGAAAAGTCCTAAAGAAGGAGAAGAAGAAGAAGAAGAGACTACTAAGAAAGTAAAAAACGATGAGAAGACCAAGACAGTTCCTTTCTACAAGCTATTTGCGTTTGCAGATTCGTTTGATGTCTTCTTGATGATCTGTGGCTCACTCGGAGCTATTGGGAATGGTGTTTCTTTACCTCTCGTTACATTGTTGTTTGGTGATCTCATTGATTCCTTTGGACAGAATCAGAATAAAAAATACATTGTCGATGTTGTCTCAAAGGTTAGTAATTGTCATCTTTAACTTTATTTTATAGTATTCTTTGGATCACATTTTACTGATAAAGTTTCTTTTTATAGGTATGTCTTAAATTCGTCTACCTTGCACTTGGAACACTAGGAGCTTCGTTTCTTCGTAAGTTTTCCATTGCAGTTTTACATTAGGATTAGTGAATTAAGGAAGAAAAGTTTTTGTGTTTTTTGGTTTCTCCATTGCAATTTTACTTAAGGATTAGTGAATTAGGGAGGTGATTATTTGGTGTTTTTGTTATTGTAGAGGTGGCTTCTTGGATGATTACGGGAGAGAGACAAGCGGCGAGGATAAGAAGTACATATCTGAAAACAATTATAAGACAAGATATTGGATTTTTCGATGTCGAAACAAACACAGGAGAGGTTATTGGTAGAATGTCTGGAGATACTGTTCTTATACAAGATGCCATGGGTGAGAAGGTAATTAATATACAACTACTAGAGAAAGTTTGATATTGTGGTCTCAGGCTCTAATGAATAATTCATTTTAAAGTTTGTTACTTTTCTTGAATCTTGCAGGTTGGGAAGTTTATTCAGCTGGTATCTACTTTCGTGGGCGGATTTGTTTTAGCTTTCCTCAAAGGATGGTTACTAACATTGATTATGTTAACTTCAATTCCTCTTAATGCAATGGCTGGTGCAGCCATGGCACTCATAGTCACTCGAACTTCAGCTCGGGGACAAGCCGCTTATGCAAAAGCAGCAACTGTTGTTGAACAGACAATCGGGTCTATCCGAACGGTAAACCTCAACTTTCTAAGATACAAAACAAAACTATCTTTAACTGAGATTTGTTGCTTAACTTCTCTTCTTTTTTTTTTTTTTGTGTTGGTTTGAAGGTTGCTTCTTTTACGGGAGAGAAGCAAGCTATTAACAGTTACAAGAAGTTCATAACATCGGCGTATAAGTCAAGCGTTCAACAAGGTTTCTCAACCGGTTTAGGATTTGGAATAATGTTCTTTGTGTATTTCAGCACTTATGCTTTGGCTATTTGGTTTGGTGGGAAGATGATACTCGAAAAAGGGTATACCGGTGGCGATGTGATCAACGTCATCATCATTGTGGTTGTGGGTTCAAGGTAAGCTGTCTAGACAATCACTTTTATATATATAATGTTTTTTCACTTATATATGTGAGATTTCCTAACACTAACAGTCAGGCTTGTTCTATTTTTTGTCTTGTTTAAGGTCGCTCGGGCAAACATCTCCATGTGTAACTGCATTTGCGGCGGGTCAAGCTGCAGCATATAAGATGTTTGAGACGATCAAAAGAAAGCCTCTGATTGATGCTTACAACTTAAATGGAAAGGTTCTTGGAGATATCCAAGGAGACATTGAACTTAAAGATGTACATTTCAGTTACCCGGCGAGGCCTGACGAGGATATATTCCATGGATTCTCTCTGTTTATCCCAAGTGGTGCAACAGCAGCATTAGTAGGAGAAAGTGGAAGTGGCAAATCTACGGTGATTAGTTTGATTGAGAGGTTTTATGATCCGAAAGCAGGTGAAGTACTCATTGATGGAGTTAATCTTAAGGAGTTTCAGTTGAAATGGATCAGAAGCAAAATCGGATTGGTCAGCCAAGAACCGGTTCTGTTTTCATCAAGCATCATAGAGAATATCGCCTACGGGAAAGACAATGCGACGCTGCAAGAGATTAAAGCAGCGACCGAGCTAGCCAATGCGGCGAAGTTTATTGATAAGTTACCTCAGGGGTTGGATACAATGGTAGGAGAGCACGGGACACAGCTCTCGGGAGGACAGAAACAGAGGATAGCGATTGCAAGAGCTATTCTCAAAGATCCGAGGATTTTGCTTCTGGATGAAGCAACAAGCGCCCTCGATGCAGAATCCGAAAGAGTGGTTCAAGAGGCTTTAGATAGAGTGATGGTTAACCGAACTACGGTAATTGTCGCACATAGGTTAAGCACGGTGAGAAATGCGGATATGATTGCGGTAATTCACCGCGGCAAAATGGTAGAAAAGGGTTCGCATTTTGAGTTGTTAAAAGATGCCGAGGGAGCTTATTCACATCTCATTCGGTTACAAGAGATAAACAAGGGTCAAGATGCAAAACCATCAGACATATCTTCAGTAGAGGAATCTATTATTAGTAGTGAAACCTTGTCTGCTGGAAATAACCTAGGTAGCAGTAGCCAACGAGTTGGCAAAGAACCACTCCCAAAAGTATCACTCACCAGAATAGCAGCTCTAAACAAACCTGAGATCCTTGTTCTCCTTCTAGGAACCGTAGCAGCAGCAATCAATGGCACGATTTTCCCGGTTTTTGGGATTCTGATATCAAAAGTCATCGAAGCGTTCTTCAAACCAGCTGACGAATTAAAGAAAGACTCAAGATTCTGGGCGATCACTTTTGTAGCTCTTGGAGTAACTTCGTTGATCGTCTCACCGACTCAAATGTATCTGTTTGCAGTAGCTGGTGGAAAACTGATTCGGAGAATTCGATCAATGTGTTTCGAGAGAGCGGTTCACATGGAAGTTGGTTGGTTCGATGAGCCACAGAACTCGAGTGGTACGCTCGGGGCTAGACTATCAGCTGATGCAGCTTTGATTAAGGCTCTAGTTGGAGATGCATTGGCTCTAGCTGTTCAAAACGCTGCATCTGCTGCGGCTGGATTAATTATTGCGTTCACTGCAAGTTGGGAATTGGCGCTTATAATCTTGGTGATGCTTCCTCTTATTGGTATAAATGGTTTCGTTCAAGTCAAGTTCATGAAAGGATTCAGCGCCGACGCAAAGGTTTGTAAAAATCCTCTGTTTTTGGTTGATTTCGGTTTTGTAAAAGTCCTCTGTTTTCGTTTCTTGTGGATCAAGAAACTTACTCTGGTTTTGAATAACTTTGCAGTCACAGTACGAGAAGGCCAGTCAGGTAGCGAATGATGCGGTGGGGAGTATAAGAACAGTGGCGTCCTTCTGCGCGGAGGAGAAAGTGATGCAGATGTATAAGAAGCAATGCGAAGGTCCGATCAAAGACGGAATAAAACAAGGTTTCATCAGCGGATTAGGGACTGGATTTTCCTTCTTCCTTCTGTTTTGTGTCTACGCGACAAGCTTCTACGCGGGGGCAAGACTGGTTGAAGACGGCAAGACTACTTTCAATGATGTTTTCCAGGTAATGTGTTTTCCTAATCATTGCTTAAATATGTTTGAAATCTTTGGGATCTACCAATGAAGTAGAATGGATTGTATCCTTGCAGGTGTTCTTTGGGTTATCTATGGCAGCTGTTGGGATCTCTCAGTCGAGTTCCTTCGCTCCAGATTCTAGCAAAGCCAAGGTTGCAGCTGCTTCGATCTTTGCAATCATCGATAGGAAATCAAAGATAGACTCGAGCGATGAGTCAGGGACAATGTTGGAGGATATTAAGGGGGATATTGAGCTTAGTCACTTAAGCTTCACGTATCCAGCAAGACCAGACATTCAGATCTTTAACGATCTTTGCTTAACCATTCGTGCAGGAAAGGTAAAACAAATTTTTGGACAAAACCCTAACTATCTCTTAGGAATTTATAAGCTTCACACTTATCCGCTGTCTTTTTGTGTTTTTATTTCAGACGGTTGCTTTGGTAGGAGAAAGCGGATCGGGGAAATCTACGGTTATCTCGCTCTTGCAAAGATTTTACGATCCAGATTCCGGTCATATAACCGTAGACGGAATTGAGCTGAAGAAGCTGCAATTGAAATGGTTGAGACAACAAATGGGACTTGTGGGACAAGAACCTGTCTTGTTCAACGACACGATTAGAGCCAACATTGCTTATGGCAAAGGAAGCGAAGACGCTGCAATCGAGTCTGAAATCATAGCTGCTGCAGAACTCGCCAATGCACACAAATTTATCTCTAGCATACAACAGGTAAGGGAAGAAAAAAAAACAGAATATGTTTATAAGAACTCTGTTTTTTTCAAAATTTACTTACACCGCAAGAAATACATTTTTTTAGGGTTACGACACAGTGGTGGGAGAGAGAGGGATTCAGTTATCAGGAGGACAAAAACAGCGAGTGGCTATAGCACGCGCCATCGTGAAAGAGCCAAAGATATTGCTTTTGGACGAAGCAACAAGTGCTCTTGATGCGGAATCAGAGCGAGTGGTTCAAGATGCGCTAGACCGAGTGATGGTGAACCGAACCACTGTCGTGGTGGCTCACCGGTTATCGACAATTAAAAACGCTGACGTCATCGCCGTCGTTAAGAACGGTGTGATCGCTGAGAAAGGTACTCACGAGACGTTGATCAAAATCGACGGTGGCGTTTATGCTTCGCTAGTTCAGCTTCACATGACTGCTTCTAATTAAGTTAGGTTTTGATATTTGATACTCTCTTTGTATCATAAAAGTTGATGATCAATAATTTTTTCTTGTATTAGGAAGGATGATTTTTTTAGTATATTTAATGCATTTTTATTTTTGAAATCAATTAACTAATTAATGTTTTTATTTTTATAATAAACAATTAAAAATAGACATGCAGTTGAATGACAAAATGTAAGAAAAATATGAGTGAATAAGTATTAAAAGAAATATAAAACAAAATTAATTAATAATAATACAATATTTTTTTTTAGTATTGATAAAAATCCTAAAAAATCATCTATTATGATATAGAGGAAGTATAAGTTTGGTTTATGAGATTTGAGAGCTACAAACTTTATAGTTTTGGCTTCCGTCAAAACTAGGTTATATATGTGTACTTATTTACTCTTGTTTTTTTAATTTTGTTGTAGTTATTTTTATCTTCTTTTTCGTTCTAAAGTTTGTATATATAATGAATGGATTTCGACTTTGACGAGATTAGTCTCTTTTTTCTTCAACCGATTAAGATGTTGTACAACGTTCACTCACTTATTGTAATTAAGAGACCCTATGCTTCAGATAAATTTACTCTCTCATTCTATTTTTATTTCTTCGTTAGTCGATCGTCTTTCGTTTGTAAATACGTATGCAAAAGAGAAATTCTTTTAAATACCACTATAAAAGTTTTTTTTTCAAAAATACCACATTGTAGTTTTTTAGATCAAAAATACCATAAGTTTTTTTTTCCCCAAAATTACCACGAACACAAAAATTGATTTTTAAGGATGTAGAATTTTTTTTTAGTTTTGGGTTGACACGTTTAGTTTTAGGGTATAGCTTTTAGGAGTAGGGTTTAGTATTTAGAATTTAGAAATTAGTTTTTAGTATTAGAACTTTAGTTCAATTATGTGGTATTTTTGAAAAAAAACTACATTTTAGTGGTATTTTTTGGAAAAAAAAATTGTGGTATTTTTGAAACAAAAAACAATTGCTCAATGCAAAATGCAAACTGACATTAATAAAATTAAAAAGATCTCCAATGTGGAGACCAACTATCCCAATATATACACTAAGCTCATCGTCACCAACACCACGCTTTAAAAAAAAATAAAACCTACAATAACTAATGAGCACTCACAGGTCCGGCCCGTGGCATAATCTAGTCAAGCAAAGGACAGACCCGGCTCATACCCATGGCGAGAGGGGCGGTGGCCATGAGACAAATTTTTTAAAAAAAAAAAATCCTTAAGCAAATGGGGTCCAAAAAATGAAAAAAAAAAAATTATGTTGCTAAGAGTCTAAAAAAAAATTAAATGCCTAGGGACCAAAAAATTGTTGAGACGGGGCTGGCAAAGGATTATGGCATAAAAATATATGAGGCATATTTTAGAAAAAAATTTAAGAATTTAAGCCTTTTATGTTTTAACAAACAGTTTTTAGACTTGTATACATTTAGTCTTTACATATGTATTGGATTAGTAATAATGAACCTATGACTATGATTACTATATATTATACTTGTTTTAATTGTGATTGTGTGAATAAAATAATATAAAAGTACCAAGGTTGAATTGAAATTTAATTTTAGATTGTTGCTTCTTTTCGGTTTCGATTCACAAGCCTTCTTGTTGATTTTGGAGGCAAAAGTGTAAAAAGAACCATATTTAAAACATAGACTTTGTTTTTTACTTTTTCTTTCTTTTTTTACAAATTGGTTATGAAATTAAACATATTGTTCTTCAGTTTAAGTATAGTTATATTTTTATTTTTTTGCAAAATAAAGTATTATTATTTATCATTATTATTTATGAGTTTGCAAAAAAAAAAAAAAAAAAGGGCATAATTATTATTCAAAAATGCCAGGCCGGCACTGAGCACTCAACATTGCTTTCTTCTTTTTCTCCTCTGCTCTTGCATTGCACAATTTGCAACACAGCCCAACGATTTTTTATTGACTCCATTCGTGACAGGTGGCTCTTGCATCTCGTATCCATGAGTATTGAATATTAGCCCAAAAGGATTGGTGTTGGTCATCGTCATGTTGTCCCATGGAGACATCTCTTGAATTCCTTCTAAATATGAACCTTGAAAGTAGAGGTTGTCCTGCATCTCAAATCTTGCGCAATCCATCTCACCTAAAGTATCAACCATCTTCTCTTGTTCTTGTTGTTGACTGGAAGTATCAACACCATCTTCTTCTTCGTCTTTATCCAATAGATTTTCCAGCTTTTCCGCATAGTCCTCCATGTGTTGATCCAGGTTTAAGATATCTTGGCGGCCAACACATTCATCTTCCGTGATTACCAGCTGGTTCCCTGAATCTTGAACTTGAAGAGGAAGAGGAATATGTGGATGTTGTTGTTGTTGTTGTTGTGTGACCCTATCATCCTCATCATCTTCGTCTTTATCCAGTAGATTTTCCAGCTCTTTCGCATATTCGTCCATGTGTTGATCCATTGCAGATCCTAAATCTTGACCTACAACAGGAGGGATTGAGTCTTGAGGAAGCATCAGTGGTTGTTGATCAATGAAACCAAAAGTACTATCAATCATCCTCTCTTGTTCTCGTTGTTGAGTGACGCTTTCCAGAGGAAGAGGAATATGTGGATGTTGTTGTTGTTTAACCATATCATCATCATCATCTTCGTCTTTATCCAGTATATTTTCCAGCTCTTTCGCATATTCCTCCATGTTTTGGTCCTTTGTGGATCTTAAATCTTGACCTCCAAGAGGAGGGATTGAGTCTTGAGAAAGCATCAGTGGTTGTTGTTGATCAACGAAGTCAAGGAGCTCAGTGTCAAACATGAATTCATAATCATCAGCGTCCATGTTTTGTTGTCCAGTCTCCGAATCATACCCCTCTCCTCCATCTCCGGTGACAAGAGCGTTTGAGACCGTATTGTTGTCTAGTGGTGGATGTTCAACGTTGTTGTTATTGGTCTCAGTAGTCTGTAACTTAAATTGGTCATCCACGTCGTTCTTCACACGGATATTACACAAGACAACTTCAGCAGCGTTCTCATCACTCCCTAGCCAATACTCCGTCATACACCAACCGGTGGCCTCTCCCTTTTTCTTTGGCTGTCCTCTTACATGTTTGTAGTACGAGTATTCCTGTTTATATCCGATCACAACATCGTTAGCGTCGAAGATAGCCGTCTTCAAGCCTGACTTATTCCAAGTCCCGCCTCCGCTGCCTCCTCGTCCGGGTACCGTACGTATAGTCTTGCTACCAGATTCGCATGTTCTCTCAACAAAGTAGAACCAGCCCCTCTCAATAAACTGATCGTTTTTTACGTGCGGAAGACGCCATGGCTCGTCTTCGTAAAGTTTTATATCTGTAATGAAGCCGTCTTTGCCCGTGATTAATCTAATGCATAGATAATGCTCCACCAGCTTCAAGTCCGTTGGAAAGAACTTGAGATGGCTAGGATCTACCATAGTAATCATGTCTTCACGAGGTGCGAAAGCCCTATCACTACTCGCGTACGAGGACACGTTTTTGACTTGCTTCTTCTTCCCACGGATATAACACAAGACAGTTTCTTGAAACTCGTCGTTCTTACTCGCTAGCCAATACTCTGTCATACACCAACCGGTGGCGGTGCGGTCTCCATGTTTGTAGTACGAGAATTCTGCTTTGTGTCCGATCACAACCTTGTTAAGGTCAAAGATCTCCTTCTTGTTGCCGCTGCTCTTCCAAGTCCCTACGGTGATGCCTCCTCGCCCCAGCACCTTACGGTTAGGTGTTTTACCAGCTTTGAGTGTCCTCTTTACAGAGTAGAAAAACTCCTTCTCATTGAACAGATTGTTGTTGACGTGCGGAAGAAGCCATGGATGGTCTTCATAAAGTTTGATGTCTTTTATAAAACCTTCCTTGTCTGTATCTATTCTCCTGCGTAGATAATGGTCCGCCAACGTTGTGTCTGATGGAAAGAACTTGAGGTCCCTGGGATCTGCCATAGTAAATCGATCTCCAAGAAACCTAACTTTGATCGTAGTTGTCGTCACCTCTAAGGAATCCACAATACAATCGAAGTTTTGAAGCCCTTGAAACTTTATCTAGTATATATATTACATAGCAATGTCACTTCCACCCTTATAATTTCTTTTATTATATTTTTGTTTTGATATTATTTCTTCCCTTTCCAATACTACAAAGGAATTTGATATTCCAATATTATGGGGCAGTTAGCATGCATCCATAACCTTAAAAGGCTAAAAGATTCGTCACGTGCGGAAGAAGGTAGTGGCTAATCACATCCAAACTTGGAAATTATAGGAAAGTTGTTATCATGGATAACCCTAAAAAGATTTGTCACGTGCGAAAGAAGATAGTCGCTATTAGCTAATCACATCCGGACTTGGAGATATGGATTTTTGATATTGGATCATATAATCGATCGTCGTAAGCAAAAAAAAAAAAAAAAAAAAAAAAAGCTCTTGTATTCTCTGTTTTTCCAATACTACAAAGGAATATAAGATTCCAAGATAATCATACTTTTAACTCAATGAACCATCTCTGATAAATATGAATGATCTATATATATTTATCTAATTACCCATTCATAATGATAAAATATTTTAAGAATTTACAACATTAACTGGCAACGCAAACCATCCATGAACTAGTTCGGTGTTACAATAAAAACTGAAAAATTTTCTATAAATTAAATAACAAAATTTACCCTAAAATTAGTGTTTATAATAAAAAAAAAAAAAAAAAAAAAAAAAAAAAAAAAAAAAAATCTAAAATCTTCATTCTTAATAATAGGCAATGAAGAAGTCATCACCATTGCTCTGTTTCTCTCTTGCTCTGTTTTCTCTCCTCTCATTTCCTTCCTCCTCCGCTCGTATATTCTACTCCGTTGTCCCCTCCGCCGCTCCTTCTCCTGCCGTAGCCACCAGCAAGGACGGGGGCGCAGACGAAACCACTGAGACCGATTACTCTGCTTTCACAACGCATTGGAGCATTTTAGACCTAACGGACCTCAAAAACCTCCCGGATCTCTCTAACCTCAACATATCATCCCTCCACGTGCCACCCTCCATTGACACCATCTGCTCCGGCACCGAATACGCCGCCGAATGCGTCGTCTCAATCCTCCCACTCCTACGTGACTTCCGCAAATTCGAGCCAAAACCCATCGACGTCCTTGGGATGGAGATGAGTGCGCTCTACGAGAAAGCTAACACCACGCTCGACTTAGCCAAGCGTCTCATCGCTGACCAGTCAACGCCGCGTGAAGTGGCGGATGTCTTGGACTTGTGTGTCGACAACTACGAGTCGCTCCTCGAAGATCTTAAAGATGCTACCGTAGCCGCCGATGATGGAGACTTTGGACGGCTAGAGAGTGTGGTCAGTGCTGCAATCGCTGATATTGTGACTTGCTCGGACGCTTTCACTGACTCGCCGGAGCTTGAGTCGCCGATGGCTAATGTTGATGCTTTTCTTAAGAAGCTTTGTAGCAATGTCTTGGCTATTTCTCAGATGATCTACATGTAACTCTTTGAGTATAACCAATTAGGAAGCGTTATGGGCCGGTAATGGTCTCTATAAAGCCCATAAACACATAATCTTGTTTTGCAAAACAAAAACGTAACAATCGCGTTTTGTAAGTACAAAAAGGCGTTAGCGTGTAATATTATCGGACCTAAAATTGACCCGCCCCATCCTGAATTAAACCCGACCCGATAACACCTCCTCAGATATCATCAGCACCAATTAGTCAGTTTAGTCACAACACTTCGAAGAAGCAAAAAAGAAATCCCCAAATTTTGCAGAAAGGATAAGAAAGAGCCGGAAGGTTCCTCACCGGTGAACGGAGCTAGGGTTTTCAAATTCCATCCCCCCTTCCCAAATCGGCAACAAAAAAAGAAATGGCTCATGCTTGCGTCTCTACATCGGCGTCTTCTCTCAGATTTACAGCTGGATTCGTCTCCGCTAGTCCCAATGGCTCCTCTTTCGATTCTCCCAAGCTTTCTCTCCCTTTCGAGCCCCTTCGTTCAAGGTTTCTCTCACTTTTCTCTCGGAATCTTCTTTAGGTTAGCTTTATAAGGGAACTGAACGAGTTTTGTTTGTAGGAAGACGAAGAAGTTAGTTAGCGATAGGAAGAATTCAACTCCGAAAGCTGTATATTCCGGCAATCTCTGGACACCGGAGACTCCCTCTCCTCAAGGAGTTTGGTCCATGAGGTGAAATTTTGAGTTTGACGATGTTCTTTGAACTGTGATTTTGAAACTCTCTTTTTTGATGGAACTATGTTTACTTTGCAGAGATGATTTACAAGTTCCTTCGTCACCGTATTTTCCTGTGTATGCTCAAGGACAAGGACCACCTCCTATGGTGCAAGAGCGTTTCCAGAGTATCATTAGTCAGCTCTTCCAATATGTATACTGATTAACTCTACTCTTGATTTGTTATTATAGTTTGCAGCTTAGTTTTAATGTCAATGAATGGTTTCTTTTGTGTTGATCGTTTAGAGGATTATTCGTTGTGGTGGTGCTGTGGATGATGATATGGCAAACATTATTGTAGCTCAGCTTCTGTACCTTGATGCTGTTGATCCTACTAAGGTTCGATATTGTAGTAGAATTCAATTTCATGTCTTGTTACTTTATTCAGATGTTTTTTTGCCTTTAGGATTCTGATAGTGCTTATTGTTGAACAGGATATTGTCATGTATGTTAATTCTCCTGGTGGATCAGTTACAGCTGGTAATTACAACTTTATCAGCTTACTTTTTTTTCCCTGTGATCTCGTTAAGTGTTTCATCTCTTTTTCCGGTTTTCATTGTTCTCATTTTCTTCAGGAATGGCTATCTTCGATACTATGAGGCATATCCGGCCTGATGTCTCCACTGTTTGTGTCGGTCTAGCTGCTAGGTGAAACTTTCACCATCCTTTAGTTCTCATTATCTCTTGGTTTTCTTATGGTCCCTGGTATATGTGGAGTTGTATGGATTGTAATGCCCTCCTTTCATCTGTCTTGGTTTTTTTATGAACAGTATGGGAGCTTTTCTGCTGAGTGCTGGAACCAAAGGTAGTCTCTTAATCCCTTTCGTTCATAGTACAGTCTTTTAGGTAAGTCTTTAATGTCTCGATGTGAGCTTGACTTCATTCGTTAAAACTGCAGGGAAAAGATACAGTCTACCAAACTCAAGGATAATGATCCATCAGCCGCTTGGTGGAGCTCAAGGTGGCCAAACCGACATCGACATTCAGGTCATTCATCCTTGTCTTTACGAGTGCATCCCAGTCACATCGTCTTAAGTTGTTACAGAGACTAGATTTTGATTCATTATATAATCTAACCATCCAAGTTAACATGCTCTGAAACCAGGCAAATGAGATGCTGCATCACAAGGCGAACCTAAACGGATATCTCGCGTATCACACTGGTCAAAGCCTGGAGAAGATAAACCAGGACACAGACCGTGATTTCTTCATGAGTGCTAAGGAAGCAAAAGAGTATGGACTTATCGACGGTGTTATCATGAATCCTCTTAAAGCTCTCCAGCCACTTGCAGCTGCTTAATCGCCTGAAGGTAGTGGTTCAGCTTAGCGCTTGCTCTTTTTTTTTTTTTTGGGGTTTTATGAACTGAGATTTTCCATGAAATATGTTTCTATTCTAGAAGGAAAATCAGATTTGTGTGGGATCAAAATCAGTAGTTGATACATACATGAACGAACAAAGTAAAGTTTCTTGCTCTGCTGTTTGATTGAACGACAGTGATCTTCTAAGCTTAGCAATGATTTTATCCACTCTAAATCGAATCATTAGCCTATTTGTACTCAATTTGGTGGTCACACCAAGCTTTGAAGCAGCAACATTCTAGTCGCTTCATAATAAGGCTATTGATGTTGACTCTCTTAGTGGTAAAAATAGGAAGTGAAAATGAAAATAAAAAGTTACCGCCTTTTTCAACCGTTTTTTTTTGTCATTGCACCGTAAAGCTTTTTAGCTCGGTAATGAATTAGAAGATGAGTACCAACTTATGCAATTTTGTTTTGACTTTCGTTTTCAATCTGAAAGTTACAACTCCACTAGTCTTAATCCTGAGTTTGTCAAAGTTATAACACTAGGATTTATAACTAACTTTTCTATTGAGTTAATACCTGTCATTCAAGATCTTGGGTTTTTTAATCCTTCCTTTCTTACAAAAAAGAAATCAGGAAATGTTTAATGTAACATCTAATCTGCTTATAATATTATATACACACGTATTTGTGGTATAATTTTTTTAAATAATAGATATCGGAGGAGCTTTATCCATGTTAATGGTGGTCGAACACTAAGATATGTTGGGTCCGTCGGATGCGTTTTTGGTCAAAGAAACTATTTTGGATATAATTTATTACCAACTTGTAGTAACCATTACTTTCAAATACAATTTTAACTTAAATATTAACGTTATCTTCATTACGAGAATCGTTCAGTTTAGCTGCGTTCATCGATAAACAAATAAAAGAGAATTAGTTATATGCATAGAATTAAAATATTAAGGAATAAGAGAAGAGGACCTTTTGTAGTTAGACGACCATAGACGTGGCTGCCAAACACACTTTCCTAAAGCTTTATATACATCTTTCTTACATCCTCTGTTTCTTCTCATTCAAGCAACAGTCTCTTCCCACGTTTTTCTTCTTCTTCTACTTCTTGGCGGATTAAGATGGAGCATGAAGAAACACAGAAGAACCAGAGAAGCAGCTGGTCACTGCTTCGACCATTTCAAATGATCTCTATTAGCCTTCTTAGTCTCCTCGTCCCTCTCTCTTTCCTCTTCCTTTCACGTCTCTCTCTCTCCTCTTTCTCAGCTCCAGTCACCGTCTCCGGCGTATTCTCCCTTCTTCACCAGGTCGATGTCGGAGTCTTATACACAATCTTATCTCTTATCATCGTCTCCACTTTAATCCACAATCTTTCCGGAAAACCAGAATGCTCTGTACTCCATTCCCATCTATACATCTGCTGGATCGTTCTCTTCATCGTCCAAGCTTGTGTTGCCTTTGGAATAGAAGGAACCATGACCACGACCATGTCTATTAATACAGACACAAGCTTTTCTCTTGCTTCTCAAGAAAGGTGGGTTTTGGTTAGGGTTATGTTCTTTTTGGGCCTACACGAAGTCATGCTGATGTGGTTCAGAGTCGTGGTTAAGCCGGTGGTTGACGACACTGTTTTCGGGGTTTACGTTGAGGAGGAGAGATGGTCGGAGAGAGCCGTCGTGGCCGTGACTTTTGGTCTAATGTGGTGGTGGAGGCTAAGAGATGAGGTTGAAAGTTTGGTGGTCGTTGCAGAGGTTAAACGAAACCTTCTGATTCGTTTGGGAGGTCTCGATTTTTTGAACTGGTGGATGTATTACATCTGTGTTGGAATTGGTTTGGTTAAGATCTTCAAATCGTTTTTGTTTTTTGTGAATATGTTAATTTTGACCATCAAGAAGTCGACAAAAGGCTGCAAATTGTTTGTTGTTGATGATATGTGTAATGATGATAATGTGTAAGGATTTGAGATATCAAACTCAAGACTCAATTTAATATTTTTGAGACTTTTTCATTTAATTTAAATTTCTTCTTTTTTGCTATGTTATGTATATATAACTATATGTCTATATGTATGGAATATAGAATAGAAAAACACTTCATCTAAAAATAACCATAGGACATAAATTTAAGTCTTTTTGCTATATTTATAACATGTTTAAGTCCTTTTTTAAAAAAAAACTGGAAAATTAAACTAACCTTGATTATATATATATATATATATATACTGTCAACAACATACAAGATTGGCTTAGAGCCAATGAGACGGAACATCGTTTACGTAAGTAATAAAGTACGCTTCAAAGTTACATAAAATTCATGTTTTAAATATATATATATATATATATATATATATTTACGTATATATATATATATATATGTTTTCACTTTTCAACTATTTATATACAGTTTGTGTCTTTTGTGTAAACAACAACAAAAATCATATATTTATACATTAATGTAAGTAATTAATTTACCACATTTTAATATACTATGTATCAACAATTTTTCAACGGTTTAATTAAACCAAGTCATCACATAATTATGAGTGTTTTTTTTTTTTTTTTTGATAATTCAAACTTAGAGATGTCAAAACGTTATTTAAGAGCCCAGCCAACATCCACAGGTATATATAGTATATATTTCAAAATTAAAATGTTCCTAATATTTTCATATTTTCTTCCTTTTGAAGCATACGTTTCTTCCATATAGATTTTCCTTTTTTTGTTGACTTCTTATCTAATTTAAAACCCCCATATACATCCTTTGCAACAACAACATCAGAGAAGACGAGAAAGTAACAAGAGGCGAGGATGCTAATGGAGGAGGTGAGTTATACTCCACATAGATCGTTATTGACTAGGTTGTGAAATCATGATAAGTTCTATAACATTTTAAGGTTTGTGATAGATCTATGTTATTCTTCCCATGATCCATAAAATTTCATAGAAGTCAGAACCAGCAGAAATTTTTGTTATTTATATTTGGTGTGGGGGTGTATAAATCATAGTACTGATTCTCGTGATTTCATACTGCTTTAAAAAACTTTTGATTGTTGATTTGATCTAGGAAAACCATGAAGCTGGTAATGAGGATCTGCCACCCGAGATAAATCAGATCAGAGAGCAAATCGAAAAGGAGAGAGTTATGCATATCAATGTAAGAGACTTCTTGTTGCTTCAATATATATATACTCTCTGTTCTATTTTATCTTTTTCTTTTTTTTTTTTGTGTGTGAAAATTAAGGAGATGAGAGACTTAATCTGATACTTATAGCCTATAGGATTGCAAAGAGATGTTAAGATAAATCATGAACATTATGTATTAATCATAATCTTTTAAACCAAAAAAAATAAAGTTGGAACCTTTAAATAATAAATAAAACAAATATTTTGTAGAAAATAGCGCGAACGAGTAACGATTTTCAGCCCTGTCGAATTTTAGATATTTGTCAAAAACGTAGAATAAAAGAAATATAATAATACTTTTTCGTTTTAAAATATAAGATGTTTTTAGATTAAAAAAATGTCTATTTTAAAAATGTAATCATACACAATACTGTATAATATAAATAAAATATAAAATTAATTTAAAAGTCGCATAGAAACTTGAAAACATTATGTATTATGAAATAAAAATATTTCTGTAAAACATCATATATTATGAAACAGATGAAGTATTTGTTTTCAAACAAATAGTGGTACAATTTTTATATTTTTATATACAAAGAAAAGATCAAAAGAGTCCAAATTATTATTGTTGAAGTAAAAACCATTCAAAGAGGGACAATATTTTTTTTTTTTTTTTGCGTAGGACTTCATATTTTGTTGGGTCATGTCCTGTATATATAAGAAGCCAAGATGGATGCATATATATATTTGTCAAAGATTCAAAATTAAAAGTTTCTCCAATTTTGAAAATTCACTTTCCTATTAATTGATTAACAGGGTTCATTCGAGCTGATATGCAAACCGAGTGTGATTGCTCATGCTTGCCTTCATCAAAACCTTGCCTCAAAATGGTCCGAAGCAGAGGATAATAATGGAGGAAGAGACAACAAGTTGCTTCTTTCGAGATTGCTAGAACCACTTCGTCATTTCAGTGGCTTTTGGATTTATGATTATAACGAGGACGAGGGTTATGTTCTTGACGAAGATGTTACATTACATATGGTCAAGCTTCCATTTGTTGAGCAGCTACCACGATCCATAACATGGGTCTTCACGAATAGGCATGTTTGTTTTTGTTTCCTACTAAAGAGATCCATCATAATACTATATTTATCACTCATATTGTATACATACATGTCTTTAACACTGCAGTAGCCAGCTGATGGCTAAGAAAGATTCTGTGATTGGTAAGAGACAATTCTACTACGTGGATGGTGAGGCAGTAGAACTGAGCAGCGAGGAATACGAAGAAGATGAAGCAGAAGATGATGAGGAAGAGACCAAGAAAGAGATATGCCAATTTTCCAAGGATGTAGACCGGTTTATATGGTTAGTTTTTGCAATACATCTGTTCTTGTTGATTATAAACTCATATATGCACTCAAGTGTAGTCCGTCCATATCTAGTAAACTGTTCAAGAAATTTTCAGGATGGTTGGGCAGAAATATGGTTTCGATGATCAGGACATGCTGCGTGCTCTCGCCAAGTTTCTTGAAGTGGATGTTTCCGATATATTGGTAATAACTAAATCGAATCTTCATAAATCGATAAATGATTTTAGTTTCCTGCTTTTTTCTTAGTTGCTATCTTTTCGTCCTGAGAACTGCTTTGTATATTTTCAAAACTAAATAATGTAGGAGAGATACAATGAGCTCAAGCTTAAGAATGATGGAAAAGTTGACGAGACTTCTGATTTGCTTTCCAAAGGAATTGTTACTACTTTTCAGGATGCTGCTTATAGGCGTTTCTGCCGTCGTTGCTTGGTAACTTTGAATCTTTCCTTCTTCTTTTTTGTCACAGAAAGAAAAGAAAAGAGAAGATTATAGATACATGCTTTTATTATAATTTTATTAATTCGTTTTACAGATATTTGATTGTCATATGCATGAGAAGTATCAGCCTGAGATTAAATCTGTAAGCTTGAATTTATTTATTTAATCAAACTTTAAGTTGCATAACAAGCCTTATAAGCTTAAGTTGTTATTAACTAAATTAGATTGCTTTGGCTTGTCAGGGAAAAGGTATATCTAATTTGTCTAAGAATGAAGATGATAATAGACAATGCTATGAGCAATGTTACCTCATGGTGGATAATGATAATTCTATATCAAACGAGAGAGGGGAGAATATGGTCTCATATAACAACACAGTAATGGAAGATGGTGAAGTGAATGATAACTATGAAGTAACAACAGATATTACAGAGATGAATATGTGGACGTCTGAGGAGAAGGATCTTTACTTGAAAGGAGTTGA
The DNA here is from genome assembly GCA_024034495.1 of Camelina laxa. Classification (NCBI taxonomy): domain Eukaryota; kingdom Viridiplantae; phylum Streptophyta; class Magnoliopsida; order Brassicales; family Brassicaceae; genus Camelina; species Camelina laxa. The sequence goes on along the minus strand of CM043884.1, from coordinate 30,270,005 downwards.
AGTCTTTGGGAGAAACAGGTAAAAACATTTTAAAAAAAGGTGTTTCATGTATCGTGGTATGTGCATACTTATAACGTGTATGTATTCCTTAATGATCATGCTTTTTCGCAGTTGTCTTATTGCTTTAAACTTACTTCGGGGGTATAAAACGTGCGAAGAGGTTTACAAATACATGAGTGAACAAGATCAATCTTCTATGTTATTAGATCATTACAAACCTACAAAAAAAAACAAGCAGGTAAAATAAACTATATTGTCGTAATCCTCATGACATGTACGTTAGAAACCCATTATTCAAGTTTCATACATATATTGATGGTTTCATAACAGGTTAACAAAAAAGTATCTCGAAGAAGTACTAGGTTTGTCCGCAAAAAGGTCAGACAACGAAAATATGCTCGTTGTCCACCTGCTTTGAAAAAAACAGCCAATGGAGAAGCTAAGTTATATAAGCAGTACACACCATGCAGTTGCGAGTCAACATGTGGAGATCAATGCATTTGTTTAACTAATGAAAATTGCTGCGAAAAATATTGCGGGTATGTCATTCTTTTTACTCGTACAGTTTAAAACGTTTTTGAGGCCTAATAATGTTAAACTAGAATTCTCCATAAGATTTAATTAATTTGGACTAGTCTATCTGATGTTGAATTTTCCGAAAACTCTGATTGATCAACTCAGTACAATATTTTTTATTCAGGTGCCCGAAGGATTGTAACAATCGTTTTGGAGGATGTCGTTGTGCCGGTCAATGCGTAAACCGACAATGTCCTTGCTTCGCTGCTAATCGTGAATGTGATCCAGATCTTTGTCGGAGTTGTTGGTTTGGGTAACACTTTCACTTCGATATTTCTTTACCAAATTTGATGCTTAAAGGTCGAACCTAAAGTCTTACCTTTTTTTTTTTTTTTTACTTTATAATATAGCTGTGGAGATGAGACATCAGAGCAAATGCAATGCAAGAACATGCAATTCCTTCTTAACAAAAACAAGAAGGTAAACCATTAACGTCAAACACGTACCGAAATATATATATATATGAAAATCATTTAATTGTCTTTTCTTTTCTTATTCACTAGATTCTCCTTGCAAAGTCTGATGTTCAAGGATGGGGTGCATTTACACGGGTAAGCAAATCATAACCAAAAACCAAAGTTTAATAGTTATTGGTGCATTGATAACTCTTTTCTTTGTTTGTTTTTAGTGTTTTATAACTTAAGACCATTAATTGTGTGATTTGGTTTTGTCAGCACCCACTTAAAAAGAATGAGTTTCTCGGAGAATATACGGGCGAACTTATCACTCATGATGAAGCAAATGAGCGTGGGAGACTAGAAGATCGGACTGGTTCGTCTTACCTCTTTACCTTGAATGATCAGGTAATTAACTTTAGTCTCTGATCTTTTTACCTTGAATGTTTACTATTCACAAGTTACACATTTATTCTCATCAAGGTAACATTTTACAGCTCGAAATAGATGCTCGCCGTAAAGGTAACAAGTTTAAATTTCTCAATCACTCAGCAAAACCTAACTGCTACGCCAAGGTACCAATTCATTGTACTTTATCTTGAACATATATACTAACATTCCAATACTTATGTTGGTTTCATGTATGAAATGTACTCGTTGCTGATTGGTCCTTATATAGAATCATATACATTATCTCCAAAACATACCGAGAACAAACTCAAACCAATTAAATGATTTTCTTGTCTATAAAATTTATGACATGAGAATTTATGGTTTCGTGTGCAGTTGATGATTGTGCGAGGAGACCAGAGGATCGGTATATACGCGGAGAAGGCTATCGAAGAAGGTGAGGAGCTTTTCTTCGACTATTGCTATGGACCAGAACATGCGGATTGGTCTCGTGGTCGAAACCCTAGAAAGACTGGTGTTTCCAAAAAGTCCAAGGATATCCGTTCATCTAGTCGTTCTTAGAGTGACGTAACTCTGATAATATCAATGAATAATATACTTCTACTATTTTGTGTTACTACTATACCAAAACTTAAGATTTTTTTTTGTTTTAAGATTGTTTGTTTGTCAAATTTTTCCTTTTGTATTTCAATAGAAAACAATGTTTGTGTTGTTGGGTTTGCATTGAACTTTTAATTTTTTCCCCACAAATATATTAGTCTTCTTCATATAGCGAAAAATCACATAGTTGGAATTATAGTCGGAATTTTAGGTCTTCACATTGTTGATATAGGATTTTCTCAATTTTTCTCGAAAAATAATTTTAGTATTTACAATAGAAACAGTTATTTACCGTTTTTTACAGCAACACCACCACATGTCTTCTCTGAGTTAAACAGAAAAGCATAAGCATAGAAGACTGCGACCTGATTGTCTCGAAAATTCATCCCTAGCGGAAGGAGAGGAAACATATATACGAATCATTCTTCCACTCCTAAGTGTAAAACTGCGATGGAATTTGAAAACTTATCTTTCGCCCGCCCTGTCAGCAAATAAAACCCCTTGGGCAATGTTAAAGAACTTATCCACCTCTTCTCACCTGTGCAGCAATCAACACATGTGTAGTGTAACTAAGGAGGGAACAAGAAAAAAAGAGTATTGATGGAGGAAAAATTACGTTGGTGCAAATCTATTACCTCCAGATGTATGTTTCTCTTTTCATCATTCAGGTTTTGAGGCTGGAGAGGCTGTTTGTAGTCACTGTCAGCTGCAGAGGAGAACAAAGCATCAGAACAACACTAAAAGTAAATATAAAAAATTCTCATACTTAAAGTGAAACAAGTTAAAATTACCAGTGACAAGAATCAAAAGAATCACTGCAAATGAAATGCTTCCTCCATCATACCATCCTTCTTTGATACCCTGTCGAAGCCTATGTAAGACAAAGGTTAAACTGCAGTTGACCGTACACTTAGCTTGTGAAAGTGGAACGAGCCAGATCTAACTAAACTGATTTCATTACAAACCTCTGATTTTTTTTTATCCCAATTTGCTAAAGACGCTACTGTAACAACCATCAAAACGATCAAAGTGAGATCATGGCAAGCATTCTGAAAGAAACCTCTGTGATGAAAAACAAACAAAAAAAAAACCCCACACGCCTTATAAAAAAGTGAACAGGGAAAAACTAAGTAACACAGAACAAATAACAAATGTGCATCTCCATACGTGAAACCATAAATGGTCTTGCGCTTTAGCAAGTCGTCATCATGTCCACTGATGCAACAAAAAAACATGCATACCGAAGTTAGCTTGAGACAAGAGATAAAAAACAGAAGTAACCAGACATATATAAGCACGTCTCATGAGTGGAAACTTACCCAGTCCATATTGCTGCTTGTTGTTGTGATCCTTTGACAACATTATGACAAAGCAAGTAGTAATTCCAAAAAATCTTCCTAGCCAGACGAGCGTTGGGTTCTCACCAACCTGAGAGAAAAATGTAAAGAAGACCATTAGAAACCAAGCATTCACATACAAAACAACAACACACAAGGGAGAAACGGATCTAGGTCTTACTCTCCACTGTTAGCAGGGACGAAGAACGTATTGCTGACAGAGTAAGGGCTGGTTTCACTCTTACCGGACTCCACGGCGGCGATGACTTCAAGACCAAGATTGTAAAATCTTACTATTTAAAAAAATCAATTAAAGAGTAAGGTCAAACCAAGATTGTACAGCTATAAGTGTTAAGACTGTATAATGTAAAGATGAGCTTACCTGGAGAATGACTTCCCTTCCATCGTGTAGATCTCCACCTGATATAGAGAAGCAACAGACTTAAAAATTGCAGCTTTAAAACTAAGAACGTGAAGACTCATGAACATAAGGCTTAACCCAATCTAAATCATTTATAATTACCGATATCAGTTTGGTCGTTGCATTCTGCAACAGTATCATGCTTATAAATCAAAGAACGATGGAACAACAATTTTGAACATAAGTGTGGTAGAGCTAAAATAGAAAACAAAAGACCTTACATTGTTATAGTAGAAACCAAAAATGCTGCAGCAAAACATAAGTTGTCAATAAGACCTTCAAATCTTGCAATGGAGCAGATGATGGGAGCCTACGTACAGTAACTGCAAAAAAAAAAGAGGCATCCAAGAATCAGAAGAAGTGAAGTGAAGTGAGACCAAATATTATGAATACGAACTTCTTCTAAGAGCAAGTAACACAAACCTTAGAATTCAGAGTGTCTTATAAGTTCCATTAGGATCACCGAAGATGTCTGTGTACGCTGGTTAGTATTAGTTAGTAAATATGAAAATCCAAGTGAAAAGAAGCAAGAGAGAAGAACAGATTTAACTTACCTTAAGCAGAATGAGTCATCTTTTACATTCTTCAATCCATCTCTGACACGCAGATATACTGATTCTTGGCTCCTCTTGTTAAAACCTAAAAGTAGACAAACTCGTTACTAAGCAAACATAAACAAGAGAGATTTAAAGCAAAACATTCAGATGAGAGTTGGAACACAAGAACACACACAGACACCTGTTTCACTTTGACCAAAAAGAAAAAAACACAAGCAAACCCATTAAAAAGCAAACTCGACTCACTTTTATGGAAGTGGACAAGGAAAAGAAGACCTATCTATAATACCTTTAAAAATCAGTTTGATTTTGTTACTGTAAGAACGCCCGGCGGCTGACCATTTTTGTTCTGAATCTACTTTATCCTCCAAAAAAAATCTGGTTGGAACACTCGAACATACACCTGTTTCAGCCAAAAGAAACATTGTTCAACAACAACAAAATAGAATCATTGGGTAGTCAAGGATGAACTTGAAACAGGACAAAGAAAGTAAAAGCATAAAGGAATTTAAGATCACTTAGAAAGCAAGAAGAGGAGTATTCCATAGTTTTAAGGTCATAATCCCTCACACACACTTCAGTAGCACCTTGATGTTCAAAACAAAAAGAGAGTAACGGTTAAGGGAGATAGATAAACTTGAAACAGAAGAAAAAAAAAAAAAAAAAAAAAAAAGGATAAAACTTTGGGATGACTAACAGAGGAATAAGAAGAAGAGGATCAAGGTGCCATCCTTTGGGTCCATAATTCAGCATCAATACTTAACATCAATGGGAGGAAGGAAGTGCATAATATATATATATATATATATATATATATATCTGAGTCAGCATCGTCATGGTTGGAACACACACACACCTGTTTCGTTCACCACCTCAAAAGAAACAACAAACCAATTGATTAATTAAGATCCCATAAACCAAAAGCAAAACATTCACACACACCACCTCTATAAATAGTACAAAGGAACAAAAATCAGAATCTATACATATATAGGGGTTTAGAAAGAGATACCTCTTTACTTGTTTTGGCTCTCTCTCTCTCTCTCTCTCTCTCTCTCTCTCTCTCTCTCTCTCTCTCGTGGCCTTGTTGTTGTTTTGGCTATGAACTTGCTGAATCAGAATGGGGAATACATCAAACTGTAGATTCGTTTTTAACAATCGTTTCCCTGCAGTGATGAACAACACCTGTTTGCGTTTCGTTTCACCCAAAAATTGAAAGAAACAAAAATTAAGATTCTCATATTATACAAACAAAAGCCTAACTCTTGATTTCAAAAAGCAAAAAAAAACATTCAAACCAAAAAAAAATCAAAAATCGATTCTTAGGGTTTAAGAAGAACACGCTACGATTTACCTCCGGATCTTGACTTGTTCTTCATGTCGCCGCCCCTATAAGAATCAAACTCTCTCTCCCGTCGCTCTCTCTCTCTCTCTCTCTCTCTCTCTTTGTGTTCTCCAGAGGATAGTGAGAGTCGTCAAATATTTATAAACAAAATAGCGAAAACAAAAAAAAGGGATTTCTTTTTTTTTTTTTTTTTTAAAAGGAAATATAGGAAAGGGAAAAGAAAAGGAAATTACAACGGTTTGTTTTGGACACTTAATTAATTATCAAACTTGCACCATAGTCATTAGTACATAATGGGTTTACAAACCGAAGCCCACATAAAGCCCAACTATCTAAACCGCCATTGAAATTACTGGACCCTCCCCAGAAAAAACAAAAACACATAGGAGACGTAGGGTAGGGCTTATTTAGTGTAACTCAGATCAACACGATTATTTACGATATTAGTATCTGGAACATGTAAGAATTAACAATAAAGTGGCTGTAGTTTAGTGGTAAGAATTCCACGTTGTGGCCGTGGAGACCTGGGCTCGAATCCCAGCAGCCACACTCTTTAACCTTTTTTATCTTCTTTTTCTTCGAAGGGTACTGTCGTCTTTTAATTCGTCATTAGATCCTGACCGTCCGTCTCTCCACCTGTCCTCTGATCTAATTGTGCTACTCAAATTTATTCCCACTGGGCCGAAACAATAAGATATTAAGATCGTTCAAGTTTCCATAACCATTTAGAAGATAATAATGGTGAACTGTTTTCTCCTCTAATTTGTGTTTGGATATTTTGATTAATAAATCTATATAACATAATATACATTTGCTAATAATGATTACAAATTCCTATATGAACATTCATATTTTCTGAAAAAGGTTTGAACAAGAGATAATACTATAAATCAAGCCAAATGTTGTTGTTGCTCTTCCTCCTCCAAACCATTCTCTTCTTCGTCAGAGCTTAATGTATCTTCCTCGGATTCCTACCAAAAAGAATGACCAACGAACAACAATATAAGTATATACATATAGAGATACACAGAGTTGTAACTTAAAATTTTATATGGTGAATTTTAGAATGTAAAAATGGGAGTTAATCGTTAATTAAAGAAAGAAAAACAAAAATAATATAACACTCTAACAGTCCATGTTTGGGGAGCTTACGAGAAATTGATGTCGGAGACTCCTCTGAATAGCTGTGATAGTTCGAATAATAACGAGCATCGGCAATAGTATGCCAATGGCCTTCAATGGTAATACCTGCCATTATTTTCACAATTCATCTTAGTTTCAAAAACATACAAAAACTAAATAATAGTAAATTATAATTTTTCTATCTATGTAAATTAAAATCGTAGTTAGAAAAAGAAGAGCAGTTTACCGTGAAAATTGTGAAGGGATACTCGTTGGTTCCATAAACCACATCAAATGCATGCTTTATCAACAACACCACCGAAAACTGCATAAAAAGAAAAATAAATATCAATTTAGTTCCAACAAAAATAAGAGTCACGCCGTAAAAGATGCACCATAAGGATATGGGTAACATATGATATGATACTTTGTCCAAATACAATTGGTTTGGTTCAATTTGGGCATGGCTTGAATATGGGTTAAAGCTTTGAAAAGACGTCATGTAAATGGGGATATGTCAAATTGTCACCCACTTATAACTATGAACCATTTCTGAATTTAGTAGACAGAGACATTCTTTTGGTTCCAAAAGAAGAAACCTTTTTCTTTTCGTTAGCTTTTTTGGTCGACTAAACCAAACTCACCAAACCTAAGTAAACACGACCAAACCAAACTCACCAAACCTAAGTAACCCGGCCAGCAAGACTCACGGAACCTAATAAGTGCCTAGTATTTCTAATGAATCCGTAACCATCGTTCTAATCTAGTGTTCTTTGTAACTCTGGTATTTGTAACAGTAGCACCACTGAACTTGAACCATCTCAACGAGTGTTCAAAATTAATTCACAGAGTTGTAACAATATTGTTATAGATTGTTATTCACTTATTGTCTCAAACTGTCAAAGATACTCCTATTTAAACAAGCAAATTAATTTAAATTAGTATAATTTATTATCAAAATAAATTAAATGATAATACAAGTACCCGTTTTTGTTAGCAATTAGTTGATTCAATAACTTTGTTATAAATTTTCTAAACGATTGGTAATCAAGTGGACATAATGATTATTATTAGTGGTTACCAATCATGCAAACCTTAAATGTCGATTCGATAGAAGTGGTTGCCATTTCTGATTTGGACCTCACGTAAACCAAAGATTCGTGTTTCATCGCATCAATGCGTTAATATCTAACTAAGTTATTTACTCCCTCCCTTTTTTATTACTTGTCATTCTAGAGATAAATTTTTGTTTCCCAATACTTGTCGTTTTAGATTTTCAATGCAAATGTTTGGTAAAAATTTCAATTCTATCCAATTTTATTAATGTTTTGACCAATAAAAAAATTTGAAAATATATTAAAAAGGGATAAAACATAAAATTTAATGGTTTTCTTAATCTATGTGAAACAACCTTAAACGTCAAGTAAAAAAAACGGAGGGAGTAATATTTAGTGTATAAATCATTAATCATCTAATAATCTTATTATAAATAAATACTTATACTAGTAATAATTATATTACGTATGTTTTGAAAAAAAAAAAAAAAGGGATCGATATAGAACTTACAACGAGAGCCAAGAATGTACAACAAGAGGCGCCTCTATCAGCACCAGAGTTGCATTCTTGAAAATCTGCTGATTCTGCTCTGCTCACTAATCTTCTTCTATTTCTTCTTCTTCCTCCATTTCCTCTCCTCGCTATATGTAATTCATCTCTGTTCATAAATTAAGTTAATATTTTCTTCAATTCGTTTTGGACTATTGTTGTTATTGTTAGAATCATTATAATAATATGGAACAAGATTTCATTTTCCAAAGTATAATCTAAAACCTTAAATATTTTTTGGTTTTAATTAAGAAAATTAATTACCCGATTGTGGCTGTTGCTGCTTCGATCAATGGACATGGTTTTGAAGTCGTGGTATAGCCAGGTTTATACTCCTGAAATATAACAAATTTATTCACTACGAGTGTTTTTCTATTCCATGCATTATAAATGGCTTTTAATACAAATATTATCAAAACAAAATCCAAATAATATACAGCCAGAAACAGAAAAGTACGTCCTCCAAGTTCGGTAGGGGTCCCATAATTCGATGGATCCAGTTACCATTTTTGTTTCTAACTCTTTGTTGTAAATCCATTGTAAAATAAAATATATACAACTCGAAAAGAAAAAAATATGAAAACTTAAACAGCGTGGCATTGGCTCATTGATTACGATCTTTTACAAAAATCGAATATTTTTCCTTTTCTAATTTTGCAAAAAAAAGATTACGGGACACGTAGGATAACACGTATCGTTGTTATTCAAGAAAACTATATGAAAACTTAGAAAAAAAAGAAGAAGAAAACAATTACGTAAATTCAAAATTTTGTGAAATGATAGATTGAAAACAAATTTATAATCTTAACATCACATAAGCATAAATAACCCCGAAAAAAAAAAAATAGAAATAAACTATGATTGTTAGAAAACAAACCTGGAGACAAATTTCACAAATTGTGTTTCCTTTCTCATCACACCATCGTTGTATGCAATCTCTATGAGCGAACTGAATAATAATAAAAAAATAATCAATATGCAACTTCTTTTTTCAAATTTGAGAATTCAATAGAATCTTGAAGATACCTTGATGGTTCCTGAGCAAGAACAAGGAGCTTCAAAGTAGCTCTCAGCTTCTTCTTCTTCGTGACAGATTCTACAACGAGTTGATGAACTCGGTTTCGAATAAGTTTCATCTATAAACAAAACTACATCACCCATCTCCTTCTCGATCGTTCCGATCTCTCCGTTTTAAAAAGCTCTGCTTTTTTTTATAAAAAAAAGGCTTTGCTCTGTTTCTTGTTTTTGTTGTTTTGCCCTCTGCCTCTGACGAAAAAACGAACAAAGTCCAACTTTAAAAGGTGTTCGTAAGCGAACAACGTCGAATTGACAAGTTTACCCTTTTCTCTGATTGTTTTTTTATGGATTAAAAATATATATATATTCCTTAATTTGGTTTGTTAATGGTCCTATATTATATTAATTATTTCACTAATCTGTAAGTTTTATTACTTTATTAGATTATATTGATTTATTTTTTAATTGCTTTATAGATATAACATTAATTATTTCACCAATCTACAAAAGCCTATTTCTAACAATTTCTCTTAATTATTTTAGTTTGTTTAATTAACTAATAAAAGATGAATTAAAAAAAAACGGGTTTTGATGAAAGATTTTTTCCAAAAATAGAGAGCGTTTTGTTTTTCAAAACTACACTCTGAGCTTTGCGCAAGCTGGAACAGTGGATCGATATATAGAATGGTTTGTACACTACTAGCTAGTTACGAGATCACACAGGTCAAAGCACACGCTGTATTCTTTGTCATCTATCATTTGTTTAGTATAATATCCATTGGATAGCACAATATAAATATAGTAAGTATATCTGTATCTGTATACAATTATATATATTAAGACTCATAATGCATGTTTACATATAAGTACGACAGCGACAAACCCATAGATATAATCCAATTCTCCACCACTATATAATTAGGATAACTTTTTAGTTGTTTGTTCAAGAAATGTTGTTTTTCTTATGTTTTCGGTATTTTTTCTTGAAAAAAGTTTTCTAAATTTTCGAGATTTTATACTACTACATGTTTTCTTGACATTCGTGAAATGAAGTTGTATATTTCTTCCCAAAATTAGTTACTATGTGAACAGTACTCGTTGTTATGTGACGTCTAAACTAGTTTGTATATAAGCAAATAATATAAACATCGATGATGGATGGGGTTAATGCATAAACTTTTTGACAGACGCTGAGATAAAGAATGCCATACACATAAGAAAATTCCTTTAGCTTTTTTATCTCCCCCACTCTCAAAGTCAAAGTACACTTGGACGCAGACATTTTAGGCTTATCTTATTTGGTTCCGATCTTATCTACTACGTTTGAGTTTTTTTTTTCGGCTGGTTATTCTTATCATCAACATCCACAAACGCAAAATAGAAAAAAAAAAAAAAAAACAATAGTCATATAGATGGTCGGCATAATAATCCTCTCCCATTAATGGTTACAAAAAAATACACGAGGTTACAGTAATTTTTAGTACTAGAAAATACACTGAAAAAAAAAAAAAAAAGAAGCTAGCACTATAAATATATCTTTCGTATAAATTTCACGAAAATATCAGAGGAATATACGACTCCCACGTTTCTTATCAGGACATTACATCTTTCAAAGTTGGAATCCCATTTCAATAATCGTTGGTTCAAATCAAGTTAACAAATTAACAACCAAATTTAATTCCAAGAACTCGGTTGCTAATCACCAATCAAACCAAGATTTTCACTATTTTTTTTTTGTTTGTTTGTTTGGTTGGTTTGACTACTTGCACACAATTATATCATTCAAATGATAATCTACCTATGGTATGAATATCATAGTCATAGTGTGTGAATTGTAGAAAACGATAGAGACTATTTCCACTTGCTAAGCAAAAATATCTCCTCTCTAATGGACCCATTTACAAAAGCCTGAACTGAGTGCGTGGGCCTCACACGGCGCCATTTCATGGGCCGCTTTCGTTATTTGACCAATTTCATGAATCTACACACTGCATGCCGTTTTTACAACAGACTTCAGAATCTGTACACTGCATGCCATTTTTATTAGTACTCCCCACTCAGACTCAAGAGTGAGAGATCCTCACAAGTTTTCTTCTTTGGTTCTTCGAAGCTAAATCAAAAAAAATTCGAAAGAAAAGGTTGATAAAGACGATCGCGTATCGGATCTGGGGGTTTAGGAAGATAGTGAGGCGATGTTCTTGGTAGATTGGTTCTACGGGGTGCTAGCTTCGCTAGGTCTATGGCAGAAAGAAGCCAAGATCTTGTTTCTAGGTCTCGATAACGCTGGTAAAACCACCTTGCTTCACATGTTGAAAGACGAGGTTCGCTTTCTCTATTTCGATCCAATTCGTTTTGCGATTTCCTTTTGTTGTTCGATTCTGTCGCCAAATTAGATCTTCAATTTCGTATTTACTTGGAATCTGGGTGTTGAATCAGAGTTCTTCAAAAGTGTATAATTTTGTATATATATATAGCAATTAGAATTTGCTTCCCGTATTCACTCAAATCCAAATCAGGATTTGTAGATGTTGATGTTTTTACTTTGATTTCAGTTTTGTTTCCTGATTTTTGAGCTGATCGTTTTGGAGTTGGTTTGGTTAAACAGAGATTAGTGCAGCATCAACCAACTCAGCATCCAACCTCTGAAGAACTTAGCATTGGCAAAATCAAATTCAAGGCTTTTGACTTGGGTGGTCATCAAATCGCACGAAGAGTCTGGAAAGATTACTATGCTAAGGTTATTTTATCATCTTTTTCTCCAATCTATGCACTAAGAAAGAACCTTTTGAAGCTTTAGATTATCTCACGAGAGGAATAGAGAGTAGAGTTGTACACTCATTGGACCAGCTACATCTGTGCTTTTAGTTTCATCTATGCGTTGTCGTTATCGAATCTAAGTTTCATTAGGTAGGGGGGTATTGATTCTTCGTGAGGGTTTTTTCACAGGTTGATGCTGTGGTCTACTTAGTGGATGCTTATGACAAAGAGAGATTTGCAGAATCAAAAAAGGAGCTTGATGCACTCCTCTCTGACGAATCCTTAGCCACTGTCCCATTCCTCATCCTAGGGAACAAAATCGACATACCTTACGCTGCATCTGAGGACGAGCTTCGGTTCCACCTTGGTCTCTCCAATTTCACCACCGGTAAAGGCAAAGTCAATCTAACTGATTCGAATGTGAGACCTTTGGAGGTGTTTATGTGCAGCATTGTTCGAAAAATGGGTTATGGTGAAGGCTTCAAGTGGCTCTCTCAATACATCAAATAGACGACAGGCGCCATCGGCAAGTCTATAGAATCCTTCCTTCCTTCCTCTGTTTCTCGTATTTTGCTTCTCGTACTTTAGCTGTTCTGTCTTGTTTACTTACAACCTTGTTACCTGTTGGTTATATTTAGATTTGTACTCTGAATATTTTCATCAGGTTCTTTGTAATTTCGAGAGCGGATGATTTTAAGATACGACGTCGTTTCTGTTTATTTAGTGTGTTTAAAATCAATAAAATGCTACCACCTATTTGTAATTTTTGTATGAGCTCCATATATAAGTCAACTATAGCAACGCAATGAATGGGCCGTTCCAACTGGACCGGATCATCATTCTAGAAAAAGATGAGAACAAAGATTTATAACTTAGTGGACCACACACAACTAAGTATGTATTCTCGGCATCAAAAGCTAACTTAAGTCACAAGCATATTTATTATTCGCGATTCGATCAATCAGATCAGAAAATGAACTTATTTGGTTTAACCTGGATCTTAGTTGAGACAGTTTAAGAAAGATTCAGATCCGATCTCACAACCAAGATAAAACGCTTTAAAACAAAACCATAAGAATTTTTCTTCCGTTAACTTGCATACGAAGGGAATGACCTAAATAGCGTAAAACCCGATCAGACTTTAATCTATATTCCCCCAACTCGAACAGAGTTGATTCTCTCTGATCTTTCAATTTCACATGGTCAAGTTTAATGGATGGCAGAGAATGTTTTCATTCCCGTTGAAGATATCTTTTACTTCTGCTTTGTTTTCAACACTCTCCGGCGGCTTTGCCTTCTTCACAAGCATTCCAATTAATATCCCTTCCCTATTTTCTAGTTCTAATTCCAATAATAACTATAAATAAATAATATACCAGTTTTAGTAGTATCACTAACCCATACTCTTATTATTCTTGAAGAGGATAAACATGAAAGGTATTTCTGGCTCACAAGAAATGTGTATACGTACGTACACTTGTTTGGTTGTTCCACTGATGATGTTTTCGTATCAATGAAAATACTGGAAAAAAAAATATGAATTTTTTTCTAATAGAGACATCTGAACATATTATGGGAAAAATGTTATTTTTTTATAATGGTATATCTTCTTTTTTGGCTTTCTGGTTGGTCCACTTACATGAACAAACTATACATAAAATTTATGTAGAAGAAACAAAAAGAAATGACATTTTCATTCCTTATCCCCCCCTCAGTCGATGATGCAAGTGTAATTTGGATAAGAATGCCCATTCTCTCTTTACGTGTCATCCTTTTTTCTTTTGCTTTTTTATTTATTTTATATAAGAAATACGAAACATAACTTTTTAACGAATTATACAGTTTAGAAATTCGTATCAAAATGGAACTTAAAACTTCTTATTTACTAGTCTGGTTCAGTTTGATTAAGTTTTCACAACAATATTGTATAAGATAACAGCAAAATAAATGAATTCTGTTGAAATGTTGATTCGTATATTTGTCGAAAAAGTTGAAGTGATTTAAAGTACTTTTTTCTGTTAGATAAAATGATGGGAATTAATTAATAATAATATAAGTTCATAAAATGAAGGTCTTATCTGTTAATGTCAACATCATATATATATGAGTGTGTATGATGGTGGTGGTGGATAACGTTTTAACGTTATAACTGCCGCATCCTTTATATCTATCTCAAGCAAAAGGACCCAAACCAAAGTTCATTATTAGTCCCTCCGATCCTCCATTGTTATCAACCACTTTGCTTTATTCACAACCAACCAATTATACTCCTTAAATTTCATTATTATTTCGCTATATGTATACCTTATTGTTGCAGAAGAGGTTAAACATATGCAAGGTATCTCTGGTTCAAAAGAAATGGGTGTACGTACTTGTTATCCATATCAGAATAATAATAATATATTTTTAACAAAACTATTATTAATCTCCTGAAACAAAATAATTTGATGCAACGTAGTATAAATCTTAACTAGGATAAATCTGTAAGTTTATAATCCAACAAGACAATATAAAAGACTATATAGATCAAATTATTAACGCTTAATGATATAATACTAAGAATAAATTTTTTTTAATGGAAGTATAGAAAACATATCACACGGGAGACACGAATAATAAAGTTCCACCAATCAAGACAAGGTAAGGTACGATTCACCGCAAGTGGACTTTTGATTCCCTTTTTTTCCCCTTTGTGTTTATATTAGTATAATAATACTATTTGATTGATTTTGTAAATTTAGAACAGTGGCACATAAAGTATTGAACACCGTCGTCTTCTTTAGTCGGTAAATTATTTATGAGGGAAAATACTGAGTCAGGTAATTATATATAGTATTACTATTTTCTTTTATTTTGGTCAGAAAGTATCAAAGTAGTCAAATATATAAAAGATTGTGACAGTCATGTGCTAGAGTCATATGCTCGGCTTTTTTTGTTAAACAATTTTAATGCATACAATTAAAAAAAATCAGATAAGCCAGACCCAGCCAAGAACTGAGCCACAAACAAGACCTAATCCTAGGAAAACAACCATGAAGACGGCTGCAAGTTCTGCTTCCGATGCATGAACCGTTTTGGGAGCCATGATCATGAGCACGCTAGTTAGGTAGCCGTTGGTGAGGCCAAGCATGAACGTCAGAACAACCACTGGCACTTCTGTTCTAAGCCATTGCGGTCCACGTAAACATGCAGAGAAGAGAGGATAAAAGAGAAGCCTAGCGATACAAGCCCATGTAGCAGATTTTATACTCTGCCATAGATAGAGTGCGGTGAGTGACTTGCCTACGAAATCCGAGATGTTGTACACTGTGATGAGCAAAATAGGATACCAACTTTGGAGAAGATGGGACTTTAAATTCTCAGCTATAAATCCTGGAAATATTGATAAAGTAACTGTGTAGATTATTAGAATACCCGAAGCTGGCCACTTAATCTTCCTCCCAACCATCCATACTGTCAGAGTCGTGTGCAAAGGTTGATGAAATTTGAGGTGTTGTTGCATTATTGGTAACTTGTGTAGCACGTTACAACAAATAACGCAGCTTAATAGTATGGTAGAGCTGACTATGAAATAGGAATGAGCACTAGTTCGCATTCCTTGCGGTGTCTGTGGCAGCGAAGCTTTAGTCGTAATCCTAAGGACAGAGATGATGATACCTAGCAAAAACAGAGAAACTCATAAGGGTTAGATATCTAAGTATATATAGCTATATGTTGTAGCCATAATCAAAAGCGGGTTTACCTGAAGAGGCAGTGCCGGCGAAAATTGCTTGCATGTATTGTCTAGGAAGCTTTCCAGCTGAACCAATCAAACTTCCGCCGACCAATCCATCAGCTAAACCACATAGTGCGACTGATCCAACCATTATTATGTAAGAAACATTCTCATCCTTTTCACCTTTCCAAACCCAATCTAGGATAGGCGAAACCATGATGGAGATGATGAACATGAAAAACCCCAAGTTCATCCTCACTCTAAAGCTCAACCTTGTGTTCCAAGTCATCATCAAAACCAGAACAAGGACCGAGCAACTCATGTAAGCCACGGTGAAAGTCTTTTCTACATGCTTGTCAGGATACAAGTAGCCAAAGTAATCAACGGCTGTGATCAAAGCGTTCCATGGTATTAAACTACCAGCACCCAACAAGAAATGGATCACGTAAGCAACTCTGTAAGCGTCTCTTGTCTCAACTTCATGAACAGTCACTTTCTCATCAACCATTGCAATTCTTCTTTCTCTCTTGATCTCACTACTTTGCGTTCTTGAAAGCTCTTTGATGTTGATTTCATTATAAAGCAAAGGTGATAGGGATTTGATTAGATGGGTTGTGAGGTTTGGTGGTAGCAAGACCAACACGAGTCACATCTTTCACATTATTATTCGGGATTACGATTCTTTGATATAGCTCTAGAGATCAGAGCTAGTACAAAGAAACAGGAGACTCTATATAGTTTTTGGTGGGACACAAAAACAGATGGGTTAAAATTAAAGTTTACTACTTTGTGCATGACATTGGTCGGGACTCGTCTTTTCGGTACCCTTAATATTCCATGTAATGACTACTTTCATACTTTCTTCTTATGATCAATGATGCCTTTACTTCCATTTTTTTTATTTCCCCTAAAACATAAACCTATAAATTATATATAGTGCTAATTTAAGTTTACATAGTACGTGGGATTTTTGTTTTTAATTTTACAAGTAATAAAAACAATGTTTTCGAAGTCTTACTGCTGATTAGGTGTTTCCCAAGGCTCTCACAATAACCAATGGTTTATTACTTTAGTATTAGTTTCATAAATGAACACCGAAGATATGAGCCAATGGGGTGTGAGATTTGAGACACTGAAGTAACAAGAGCACAAGTTGATGTCTGTTCCAGACACACATGCCCATACTCAAATTCCACAATTTATTACTTTGCATTCTTCTTCGTGACCTCTTTCTTTTAGTCGCTCGAATTAAATTTAAATTATCCTTTCCTATTCTCACGGTTTTTTCCCTGTCTATCGATTTTCACGGTTTCGTTTTTTTTTTCTTTTAATTTTGGTCGTCTTTTTATATTAGTAATATTACTATCATTTAAAATATACGTTCCCATCCCATGACCGTACATTATCTATTTTTTTCACTAATCACTACCAATAATATATATATATATATATAACATGGTAATACTACTGATACAAACCATATAAAACTGGATTAACACATATAGCTACAAGGTAAATCCAAACTAAACTACGGTTTAAACCAAATTTACTTATTAATGCTTACTCGAGTAACTAAACATATACTATTGACTAAAACATTAATACTCAACCACAAAAAGATTCGTTCTACATTGTATATATTACTATTATATAAATTGACTACCCACAAAATTTGTTCCACATCCCTTTACTCTGCCCAAACAATACGATATAGTACAAAGTATTACTCGTATATATAATATTCGCATATCTATATCTATATAAGAAATAATTCGTGGAATTCCACTTCACCGGCCACATGTAAAAGGACAAAAAATAAAATAAAAAAGAGTGTAAGAAAATAAAAAAGATCGTTAGGGAATTTAGAATGGTGACATCTCGTACAAGCCAAGTTAATTCGTTTACCTGCAAGTGGGAGTCATTGCTCACACACAAAAAAAAAAAAAAGATTGCTTCAGATATAAATCAACATTTTTTTTTCTTTTGTTACGAGAAAAACCAACATTTAAATACGAAGTTATGTTAATTACAATTAATACTATGATCAATAAAATCTGAATTGAGAATCAAATCTATTTAACTGCACACAAAATAAATAAATAAAATCTGAAAGGAATCGGGACCCACACTACGACAACTGTCTTCCAACACTTTCAAACCATTACATATCCAAAATGGCAGGTTAGTTCACTCATCAAACATATCTCTCAACTTGTGTCTTCCTCCCCCCTATAATTAAATGTAAAATCCTATTTTTAAAAAAAAAATAAATAAATAGTATAATATGAAACCTTTTCTTTAGATCTAGATATGTTTGGTTTCGAAATCATATATTTTATAATAATGTTATTTCCTTGGTAGCGTAAAAATAAATCACGAAGAAAGAGCTACTCATTATCATTATCATTATCATACTATTTATCATTGCTTCTCTATATATAAACGGAACACACAAACTTCACTCTCACAAATCCTTTCATCACATTTTCATTTTCCTCTCAAAACTATTCGGGGAAGAGGAGATCAATGATTCTCCACAAAATGGCGTTCTTGCCCGCTGCAGTTCTCATTTTCTTGATAAGCAGCAGTAGCGTTTGCGTGCAAAGCCGCGAAACGTTTGCTTGCGATACGAAAGACGCAGCAACAGCTGCACTGAGGTTCTGCCAGCCATCAGTTCCTATACAGGAGAGAGTAAAAGATTTGATCGGACGGCTGACGTTGGCCGAGAAAGTGAGCTTGCTAGGGAACACTGCGGCGGCGATTCCACGGCTAGGAATCAAAGGTTACGAGTGGTGGTCGGAGGCTTTACACGGCGTTTCAAATGTAGGTCCCGGTACTAAGTTCGGTGGGGTATACCCAGCAGCCACCAGTTTCCCTCAAGTCATCACCACCGTTGCTTCTTTCAACGCCTCTTTGTGGGAATCTATCGGACGGGTCAGCCTTTTTTCCCCTTCTCTCTCTCTCTCTCTTTTATCCATTAACTCTTTTTACTTCTTTCGATCTAACTACTAAAATGACGTAAGTAATAATGTTATTAATTACTATATATTATACATACAGTTCATATTAGAATAGCTGGACCTAGATATTACTAAAATTTTGGTTATTTGGTAAACTGTATCATGTGTATAGTGATATTTTTGACATTTCTCGTGTTCTCATTTGTCCGGTAGTTCATGCAAAAATAACGTACGCACGAATCTCTTATTAGCTTACCGCTATTTAAAAGTTGCTTTAACGATAAAATAAAAAGAATTAAGATTATTTAAAGTAACTTGCTTTGAGGTATTCTTCTTCTTTTGGTTTTGTTTTTATGCATCTGATTCTAATTAATTTTAGATCACTAGGATTACTATATAGAAACAAAAATAGTAACATTATTTCTAATCAAGAAAAATGAAATTATCGTACGTTTTTTCGCTAAAAACGAGGCATCAACTTGCATACAGTTCTTATCAACTTGCAACATGAGTCAGAGCGCATTTTATCATTATTAATAAATACGCGGATGATTCTAAATTACGCCCTGTGGGATGATGATGATGATGCGCAGGTTGTGTCGAATGAGGCCAGGGCCATGTATAACGGTGGTGTTGGTGGGCTTACTTATTGGAGCCCAAACGTTAACATATTGCGGGATCCACGTTGGGGACGTGGACAGGAAACTCCCGGTGAAGATCCAGTCGTAGCCGGTAAATACGCTGCCAGCTACGTCAGAGGTTTACAGGGAAACGACCGTAGCCGGTTAAAAGTCGCTGCTTGTTGCAAACATTTCACCGCTTACGATCTTGATAACTGGAACGGCGTCGATAGATTCCATTTCAACGCTAAGGTTTGTTTTCTTTATTTTTTACTTTTGTCTCGTTTCAATTTACTTTTCTATTTGTATTTTGATCTCACGTGTTTGGGGTTTCGATAGGTAAGCAAGCAAGACATAGAGGACACGTTCGACGTACCGTTCCGTATGTGTGTGAAAGAAGGTAACGTTGCCAGCATTATGTGTTCTTACAATCAAGTTAACGGAGTTCCCACATGTGCTGATCCTAATCTGCTAAAGAAGACCATACGCAACCAATGGGGTCTTAACGGGTAAGAATCACGCCTCGTCAGCTAAAAACTTTCCTATTAATGGTCAAACTTTCCTTAGAAGATCGTTTGACCATTTATTTCAATTATTGTTTGCTACAGATACATCGTGTCAGATTGTGACTCTGTTGGTGTTCTATACGACACACAACATTACACTGGTACTCCTGAAGAAGCTGCCGCTAAATCCATCAAAGCTGGTATTTTTTAATTCTTGAATTTAAGTATGACTAGTGTTACATCTTTAAATAAATATTTAGGTAAACATTGTGTTAATTGTGAAATTATTTAACAAACAACAAAATTGAATATCTTAATTTAACTAATCAATCTTGTGTATTTTTGTAGGTTTGGATTTGGATTGTGGGCCGTTTCTAGGAGCCCATACAATCGATGCGGTGAAGAAAAACTTGTTGCGTGAGTCCCACGTCGACAATGCTTTAGTCAACACCCTAACAGTCCAAATGAGACTAGGCATGTTCGACGGCGATATAGTGGGTCAACCATACGGGCACCTTGGACCAGCACACGTGTGTACACCGGTTCACAAGGGACTAGCGCTTGAAGCAGCTCATCAAGGAATCGTCCTACTCAAGAATCGCGGCTCCTCTCTACCTCTCTCGCAGCACCGCCACCGAACCGTCGCCGTAATCGGACCTAATTCCGACGCCACAGTCACAATGATTGGTAATTACGCAGGGATTGCTTGTGGATATACCAGTCCGGTTCAAGGAATTACCGGTTATACAAGAACGATTCACGAAAAGGGTTGTGCCGATGTACATTGCATGGACGAAAGATTGTTCAATGCAGCGGATGAAGCAGCTCGTGGAGCTGATGCGACGGTTCTTGTGATGGGTTTGGATCAGTCTATTGAAGCTGAGTTTAAGGACAGAAACAGTTTGCTTTTGCCCGGGAAACAACGAGAGCTTATCTCTAGAGTTGCTAAGGCCTCTAAAGGCCCAGTTATACTAGTATTGATGTCTGGTGGGCCTATCGATATATCTTTCGCAGAAAAGGATCGTAGGATTTCAGCTATTGTTTGGGCCGGGTATCCGGGTCAGGAAGGAGGAACCGCAATCGCCGATATTTTATTCGGCAGTGCTAATCCCGGAGGAAAGCTTCCGATGACGTGGTACCCGCAAGATTATTTAACGAATTTACCGATGACGGAGATGTCGATGCGACCTGTCCACTCGAAGCGGATTCCGGGTCGGACTTATAGGTTTTACGACGGCCCGGTTGTGTACCCGTTCGGACATGGTTTGAGTTACACGCGCTTTACTCACAGCATAGCGGACGCGCCTAAAGTGATTGCTATAGCTGTTCGCGGTAGAAACAGCACCGTTTCAGGGAAGTCAGTCCGTGTCACGCACGCTAGGTGCGACCGTCTCTCTCTCGGAGTCCACGTGGATGTTACGAACGTCGGGTCGAGAGATGGGACGCACACCATGCTTGTGTTCTCGGCTCCGCCAGGTGGAGAGTGGGCTCCGAAGAAACAGCTGGTTGCTTTCGAGAGGGTACACGTGGCGGTTGGGGAGAAGAAGCGTGTGCAAGTGAATATACACGTGTGTAAGTATTTAAGTGTAGTGGACCGAGCCGGGAACCGAAGGATTCCGATCGGTGATCATGGGATTCATATTGGAGATGAGAGGCATACGGTGTCGCTTCAAGCGTCTACTCTTGGAGTCATCAAGTCTTGACTCTGTTTTTTCTTTTTCTTTTTTTCTCTTTTATTGTTGTTACCAAAATAGTATTTTTAAGAGATCTGTATGTTTCTAAAGAAACAAAATTGGATTGTTGTAACACGTCGATTGATGTGAGGGTAGTCTGTAAGGTAAAAAAAGATAAGAAATCTGGTGCTTATGATTCAAAAAATGTATTTGAATTGAATTGTATGGCTACTGATTTTTTAAAAAATAAAGATTGTGCATGCACATTAAGGACATAAATAATCAACTAAGATTTATTTATTATTATTTGAACACATAAATAATCAACTAAGATTTATCTTTCTTTTTCTGAAACAAAAAAAAAAAATGAATAATGAGATCTATGTATTGCAGATTTATTAGTAAAAAAATCTAAAATACACAAGTATGAAGATACCTTTTGCTATTTAAGTAAAGATAGCCAATTGATCTACTTGGAGTATGATGAAAGAAATCTAAAACATATGAATAAAAAAAATACACATGTGGCTTGTGTTCTTGTCAACATACACATGTGCATTCATTGAGAGACATTTGGTAAATCCAAAAGCAAAGTGCATTAGTTTAAAGAGTTTTTAACAAAACAATCAAACAAAAAAAAAAAAAACAAGCAACGCTAGCTAGCTACTCTAACGACGTGGCAATAAAGAGAAACAGTAGAAAACATAAGTCTTTAGGCTTTCGAGACAAGACTTTCGTTTTAATTTCTCCTTACATAATAAACGTTACGACACTGTCAGATTTGTCAAATCGTTCTTCGTTTCTTCCAGACGTAAGTTGATTTTTGCAAACACTCCAATGGTCAATACATTGTCCACATTCGACAGAAGTCAGATTGAGCTACGAACCTTTTAAGGGGTAGATAGGTCATTTTTTTATCTTCCACTGTTCTCAATGTATTTAAGACTACTTGACTTCACATGATTTTCAACTCTCTCACTCTCGTGTTTACAGTTTCCACCTGTATCTCTCTCACTTTTTTAATTCACGAAAAAACAGAGAGATTTCGTCTTCTCATTACCTTTTTTCTGACGAACTCGAGAACCACGAAACTACTGCAATGGCGATTCATCCTTGGTGGATGCGTAACAGAAAGGTAATATACTCTGTATTATTGTATATCTATCTTCATTGTGTACGCGAAACTAGTATCTGTTTCTCAATGGTTTTTCAGAAAGTGGACAAGTACATGAAGGAAGCGAAGAGCTTATTAACGAGCCAGGATCCAAACGACGTAGTATCAGCTCTAAGCCTCTTAAACTCAACGCTTTCTCTCTCTCCTCGCCACGAACTCGCTCTGGAACTCAAAGCAAGATCGCTTCTCTACCTTCGTCGTTTCAAAGACGTCGCTGATTTGCTTCACGATTACATCCCCAGTCTTAGAATCGATAACGAAGATTTAAGCAGCAGCAGCAGCGTCGTCGTCTCTTCATCGGAGCTCTCCCAGTCCTCTCTCATGCTTCTTCTCCCGAGTCATCATCATGACTCGTCGTCGTTTAAGTGTTTCTCTTATGTGAAGAAGAAAGTCATGGCAGGGTTCAGTAATAATCCCGGCGTACAAGGGCAATGGAGGTATTTCAGGCTTTTTCTCACCCGGATATGATTTAATCGGACCCGGACTGATTCGGATCTTTCTCTTCTCTGTTGGCAGATACGTGGTTTTGGGCCAAGCTTGTTACCACCTAGGTCTAATGGAGGACGCAATGACCCTACTCCAAAACGGTAAACGCCTTGCCACGGCGGAGCTCCGCCGAGAAAGCATCACCTGGTCCGACGATAGCTTCGTCCTTTTCACCTCCGAATCTCATCCGCAACCAATCACCGAATCCGAGATCGTATCGCAATTGCTCTCCCAAACCAAACTCCTCCTCCGTCGTCGCACGGCGGCGCTCGCTGCATTCGACGCCGGTCTCTACTCTGAATCCATCCGCCATTTCTCTAAGATCATTGACAGCCGTCGCGGCGCGCCGCAGAGCTTCCTCGCCGGTTGCTTAATCCGTCGCGCCTCAGCCTACAAATCCGCCGGTCGAATCGCAGATTCTGTTGCCGATTGCAACACAACCCTAGCCTTAGATCCGTCGCGCCTCGAAGCATTAGAAATCAGAGCCGATTTGTTCCGATCGATACGGTGTTTCCCCGACTCGCTTCACGATCTTGAACATCTGAAACTTCTCTACAATTCAATTTTACGTGACCGGTCATTAACCGGCCCGGTTTGGAGACGGCACAATGTCCGGTACAGAGAAATCCCAGGGAAATTATGTGAATTGACCTCTAAAATCAAACAGATGAAGGAGAAAATTACAAACGGAGAAGTCGGTAATGTGGATTATTACTCTTTGATGGGAATCGAACGTGGGTGCTCGAAATCTGAGCTGAACCGGGCTTATTTGTTGATGAATCTAAGACATAAACCGGAGAGAACAGTAGCCTTCATAGACCGGTTTGAATTAACCGATGAGGAAGAAATAGCTTCGGTTAAGAACCGAGCTAGAATGTCAACTTTGTTACTCTATAGATTGATCCAGAAAGGATACCACGCCGTAATGAGTGACATCGAAACGGTAGAAGAGATTGCATTAAAAAATCAACCGGTTGAAACGCCTACAGATGATGATAACAAAGCAGCGGCAATGGAGGTTGAGAGGAAGAGTAGCATCAATCTAAACGTGGTTAAAGGAGTGTTTTGTAGAGATATGGCGGCGGTTGGGAGTTTGATTGCCCGTGCCGGTTTAAGGCAACCAATTTCGGTTTAGTTATGTCACAGAATTTGTCTCTCTTCTTTTTTTCTTCCTTAGGGTAAAACCGTAAAAGAGTTAATTTTACTTTTGACAATGAACAACAAAAATAAAAAAAATTTCTCTCTCTCTCTCTCTCTATAAGATTTTGATATCATACTTTAGTGAGAGTGACATAAAAATGGTTAAACTCGTTTTTATGAGCGTATCGAGTAATTATTGAATGTCTAACAGAGCAACCGACTCATTAACTACGACAAAACCGAGAAAAAAATTTGCCATCGTCGAAAGCGTATATGACTTGATTAATCATAATTTGTTTTTTCTCAAAACGAAATTACCATTACTTCAAGACCTCGATTTTGTTAGAAAAAAATTACAAAAGGGGTCCGTAAGTTGAAACTACCCTAGTAAAAAGTCAACATATAGATTTTCACCTAATTTGGTGGTTAGGAAAAAGTCAAAGCTATCGTAACTATTTTTTCAGGTGGAATAAGGAAAAAGTTAAAAAAAACTTTAATCGAAGACACTCAATAGTCAGTATGAAAACTGGCAAAAGTAAAGGACGAATCTTGTTTGATATCTATTTCAGATATGACGACATTACAAAAGGTACACTGTATCATCAATATGTTCAGATATAAAGACAACCACGTTAATGAAGCTAACAGTTGCAGAAAGTCTCGCGTAAAAAAAACATCAACGCATTTATTTTATTCAGTTGCATATAAGGTCATACCACCAGATCAGACCAATCATCGTTCGACCATAATGAATTGGCATGTTACACAACTAAACTAAACTGATAAAGAATCAGGAAGAGAACGTACAATCAAGCTATTGAGACCAGCTACATTTTTCATATTTGAGAAAATTGTATAAAAGATACCATCAAAAGAGAATGGGAAAACTTAACAAAAGACGCTCTTACGATCAATACTAGGGTTTATATAGATGCCAAAATAAAATTAACGAGAGAAGAATTGAGAGGGATATTATTATTAGACTTCACGTTCCATAACATGCGCGTTGGGTTATGACTTATGAGGCTCCAGCTAAAATATATTCATGGTCGTATAGTAACGCTGCCGTGTGATTAGTGGCAAACGTGTCTTGTTCGATTGGATAAACATCAAACTCCTCCATTGGGCCACTTTCTTGACAACTCTCCCAACTAGTTTTCTCTTTTCGTAATACCAATAATGAAAATAATTCATTTATTTGCTGTCAAAAAGAAACAAAAAAATTTTCTTCAATTCTCCCACAAATCATGTCTAAGATTAGACAGCTTTTTCCACACAAAATATCTTCCTAATTGGAAAGCAATTGATGTCGGATTGAAATAAGTATTCAAATTACAAAATTAGTTTAACCAAAATACGTTTTAATAAGGTGATTTTTCTCTCCTCTATGGATTCAAAATTTTTTAACATATGAAACTTTAGTTAGCATCAGTGGTTCAAAAGAAAAAGAAAATCTCAAGTATGAATGTGAATTATATATATACACATATATACATGATTTTGTTGACTAAAAGAGTGTCCCGTAACCAAATTGGTACTACCCACTTGTTTTACACATACTTTTTTCGACAACCTTTAAGCATGAAACCAATGTATCTAACTGGAAAAAGTCTCCAATGGCCCCCAACAAACAAACAAACAAGATATATATTCCAATATTATGTATGAATAAAGAATGATCTAAACCGGTCAAACCAAATTTTGGTCTGAACCGGTATAAGCAAACGACCTTTTAAACCCGCCAAAGCAAACTTTTTCAACGGAAACTAAAGACGTTGAAAGCTCCAAGGCACAACAACTTAACCGGAAACAACATAACAACGATCAAAGGCATGTGTTGTGACGCCACAAGGCGGCTAAATCTCTGCAACGACTCTCTTCCTGTCTTCATCATCCCTGAGAAATCCTGACTGTTGATTTGTCCGTTACTGATAGCTATCCCTGAGCTCCCGCTTTCTCTAGCCACCAGAATCGGCCACCAGAGACTCCTGCGATGCTCCCTCTTCTCTCTCCTTATCTGGTTCACTTCTTTCCTTATCACACTCCTAACCGATTTCAGATACGAGTTCATATCGTGGTCTCTTTGGATTGTTCCGCTGGAACCATAAGCTGATCTGTCGCTGAGAATGTCAAGAGGATGCGGCGTGTTCAAGAAAACTGTCTGCGCAGCTACCAACCGTTGCTTCTCCTCAGTGTCTTCATTATCAGGCGATTCATAATTACCACTTAGAAGATATAAACCGTTTCCAGGAGGAAGAAGTTCGTGTCCAGGAGAGAATGTCTCATCCGGTTGAAGAATCAGAAGCTCGCCCATCGGAGAATACAACATACTCTGCAAAACAATATGTCGTTTTTAACTACAAGAGTTCTGCAACATAGCTAGCTACATTAATCTATTGATTGAATTGTAGCTGTCGTACCTGTTTGTTAAGACAAGGATGGCTACGGAAGTTTCCATTAACAGCTTTGAGAAGCTCGGCGACATGGTATGGATAGTTACAAGAAAAAGCTCTCGGGACAATATCACGGTGCATTACAATAGCTTGAACATGGCTTTTAGGCAATCCGAGTTTTTTAAGAAGATGGTCACCTCCACATAGTACAAAAGGGGCACCAAATGTTATAACCGGGAGTAAAGAAGAAGCAGGTACTTCACCTCGAACCAATAGCATGAGGTTTAGTAATAGTGATAAGCTTCCGCCTAATGAATGTCCGGTGAAACGGACTTTAGCACTGCTCCCGTGGGTTTTGATATGTGCTTTAACTTCAGGTAGCATTTGTTCATACATTCCTTTTGCAGCTTCGTATATTCCTCTATGAACAATCGCACCAAGTCCCTAATAGATAAAAAAAGACAGGTCCTTAAGTTCTAAATCCAACATTTTTGTTTCCAAGATTGTTGGGAGTGTGAGGAAATAAAGTTACCTCGAATTCAATAGGCTCAAAGAGTAAGTTTGCTTGCCAAGAAGCTAGAGATTCAGATCCCTACAAGCAATTTCATAATTCTCATCAACACATTAAGAGAAAGAAATCTCAAAAAAATGAATCAGCTTTCCTTGTTCAAAATTTTACCTGAATCACAACGAATCTAGTGTGAGTCTGATCATCATCACATATAAACCAGTCACAAGGAGACGAAATAGTTGATTTCAAATCGTCTGCAACTGCTTGCTTCACCTCTTCCTCAGCAGCAACAACAGAAGTAACAGAATAAGCAACCTCTGATGATGACTCCATATTCGCCAACTTCTCATTGTGGTTGTCCGAATTCTCAGCTTTAGATGAAGAACTAAAAGGGAGTATGTTGTTGGTACGAGAGTGAAGGTAAGAAGCAGCTGATGCAACAATCTCATAAACAGCAGAAGCACTAATCTTGTGACCTTTGTCCTTCTCTTCTTCTTCTTCTTCTTCAACTACTTCTTCTTCTACCTCCTCATTTGGCTTAGTCTCATCTGAAACTTCACCATTCCCCACAGCTTTTAACGCAGATTCTGTTTTCTCAGCTGATGAAGTTACATATCTCAGGCCGTAATATTTCGAAAGATTCGCAGTCTGCAAAGAAAATGCCACAAACTCAGAATGCAAAATTGTCTCTTGTACATTCTAATCCTTTTTTGTGAGAAGGAAGGATATAAAAACGATACCTTGATTTTAGAAATAGAATAAGCCAAGTTCCCTAAATAAGACATCTGAGCATAGAGTTTAGATTTGGGTAACGTAACCCTCCTAAGCAATTTGGAGAAGGATTCTCTATCAAGCTGAAACTTGTTTCCTTCGTTACCATCATCATCATCTTCCAAAACCGAACATACATCGCATACACCATCATCTTCAGATAATACGACGTCGTCTGATTCAACCACCTCCTCGTCTTCGTCTTCATCTTCATTTTCTTCGTCGTCATCATCCTCTCTATTATCTCTCCACATAGATTGTACATCCAAGATCTTAAAAACCCAGCTGCCATTTCGTCTCTCGGTCTCCACATGATCCACAGCCCTCTCCTCCGCGATAGGCTTCCTCGAATCGCAAGAATCAACCAAAACGGCGTCGTCCAAACACAACCCGCTTCGCCTCCTCGAAGCAATTCCACCACCACCGCCGCGTGACCAGAAGGGAGTCAATGGGTACTTGAATGAGAAACCAAAAGGTCCTCTTTTTTGAGATGGTACCGTTGCGGTAGCTCGGACTTCAACAACTCCACCGTTTACACCGTTTCCAACCGCCGTGATCGCTGGAATTATGCCGTGTAAGCCGCAGTTCAAACACAAACTGTCCATTGTGTTTTTTTTTTGTTTAATTAAAAAAAAAAGTTCCGTTTTGGGATTCTTATTCAGAGTTAAAACTAATTAACGATCTTTGGAATGTAATGAATTATACCCACAGAAAGATTTAGAATTGAGAAATATTTAGAAAGGTGAAGAAGAAAAGCAAATTAAAAAATTTGGTTTATCAGCCGAATAGATCGCCGAAGAAGAAACTTGTGAGAAGAGATTTTTTTATGCTATATTTTCGTTTTCTATTTTTTAATAATTATATAGTAGCAAAAACAAGATTTTTTTTTTTCTAAATCTTTTGCTTTCTCCTTCCTTGATATTTGTTATTTTTTTTTCTTTTGTAGAAAAAAAATATATTTGAAATCAATTCAGAAGAGAAAGAGTTTAAAGGAAGAAATTATATAAAAATGAAAATCCCACAGAAAATATGGGAACGGTGTCGTTTTAGATGGAGCATACGTGTGAAATATCCGGTTAAGACGCGTTGCCCAATGTGGGACCTCCTGAGAAATGGGTTTAGTCTTCAGAAGATTTTACCGACTTAATTAAGGAATTTCCAATTTATTAAGTTTTTTTTATTTATTATTGAAGTGCTAATATTAACTTCAATATAAATGCAAAATATATAATGCTAATACTCTATTGATGGTAACTATATAATATACGCGTAATCTTAAATTTTTATTAGCAGAATATATTTTATATTCACTTTTAGTAGTTTATTTATATACCATCAATGACAGAAAATATTTGCAAGTTCAAATTTTTAATAAATTTATAATAAAAGTTGTAGATGGGGAAGTTTCATAGAATGTCCACGTGAGGACAAGACTGCCACGTCAGATGCTTAGCAAGAATGGATATGTAAATGTAGGTGGAAAAAAACCCATGTGACGTGTTCCAACATTTTGGGCTCTCTATCTATCCAAAGAGACACATGGCGTAATGGGGATGCTCACACGCGCCTTGTCTTTTACTGTTGTGTGCCTTGCATGTCTTGTTGGTTGCTTCTTCGCGAGCTTACTTCCAGAATTCTGAATGGAAGAAATCTCCAACTTCTTCTTTACACGAAACTTATTACTCTTTCTTCAGTTCTTCTAATCAACAATGTTACATTTTTAATATATAGATTATTATTATTTATGAATGATACGTTCCAAATAATATAATGTGAAACATATAGCTTCCTCCTCAACCGAGATTTGTATTTTCTACATATTAAGAACATCATCACCGTTAATTGTGAATCGAACCAATTTAGCTTTCTCTGTTTTTCTCTTTTCTTGAAACAAAAATAAAAAGGGTGTAAATCTTGAGTTATTCGTGATCGTGGATTTAAGGTCTCGAGTCTATGCTTAACGAAAATTTTATAATACGGAAGCTAATATAAGATTTTCGAATATTATTATACCCTGTTCATTTCGAATATTTTATAATATCGTGTTTGGATCTGAGACCAAAGTTGTCTCAAAAACGCCCTTAGTCACACTGCAAAAACTGTTTTTGCTTTGGAGGCTACCTACAGATGGGCTCTGAGTGGTACCCCTCTCCAGAATCATATTGGAGAGCTTTACTCCCTGGTTAGTTACTCTTTCCTCAAGTTTGTCTATAGCACGTAATGATATCTCAACATTTCTGATGTGCCCATTTTTGATTTCCCCAGATTCGCTTCCTTCGAGTTTACCCTTACTCATATATCTTTTGCAAGAAATGTGACTGTCAAGTTCTTGATCACAGGTAACATCTTACCACTCTCAATTTTTCCCGTAGTTCTGTTTCATAGTTCATAACAATTTCTGCTGTCTGATTTCCTCTGTTCCTTGCCTTTGGCGGTGACTGCAGTGCGAATGAAAGCTGTCCCAGCTGTCCTCATTATGCAGTTCAACATGTCTTGGTGGAGAAAGGTAACTTTGAGGTGCCACTATTTTTATATTAGAAAAAATTTAGAGCAGGATCATCATTGTTCTTCTGGTTTTTATATTTTGCTAAGATTGTGGCCAAACCAATAAAAGAATATGGAAGGTCAGAACGGGGAAAGAGAGCCAATATATTGCTTAAACACAAAATTCTAAAAGACATCTTTCTAAGACATATATAGTGCTCGATTTGCACTGGTTTCTGCTCCGTTCTATGCGTAAGAGAATTTTACTATTAAATCTGGCATGTACATTTGTTTTTGCAGGTATGTTCAGGCTGGGACATTGATGAATAACTATGCAAATATATTTGGTCTTCTTACCCGTCTGAGACAAGTGAGTGGCATTTATAGTTTTGTTGGTTCAATTTACCAGCCAGTGCATGTTTTGGATGATATAGGTTTGCGATGAATTTTTTTGCAATTTTTTCAGGCTGTTAATCATCCATACCTTGTGGTGCATTCTAGTTCAAATGAGCAAGAATGCGGTCTCTGCCATGACCCAGCCAAGGACTACTTTGTAAGTGTTCCAAGTCGATATATTATTGTTGCTATTTCATGATATCTTGACTCTGGTTTCTCAGTGACTGTATCCTCTGGAAACAGCTGTTGTCATTTTACTTTGAAGGTGACTTAACTTGTTCGGTTAATATGTCTTTGGTTCTTTTACTTTGAAGGTGACTTCTTGTGCACATGTGTTCTGTAAATCTTGTTTGCTTGGTTCATCTACGTCCATGGGAAAAGTTACCTGCCCGACATGCTCAAAACTAGTGAGTGTGGATGTTGATTGGACACCCAAAGCTGACACAGAACATCAGGCAAGCAAGACAAAGCTAAAAGGATTTAAAGCCTCTAGCATTTTAAATCGTATAGACCTCGAGTGTTTTCAGACAAGTACAAAGATTGAGGCTTTGGTATGTGCTCTTAAGATCTATAGACTATAGTCTCTGTCTCTCCCATGTATAGTACCATTTAAAGTTTATTTGGAGAGTGGGGCCTTTTTATGGTGATCATAATATATATGTATGCAGAGAGAAGAAATCAGGTTCATGGTTGAAAGAGATGGGTCTGGCAAAGCAATAGTTTTCAGCCAGTTCACATCATTCTTGGACCTGATAAGTTACGCCCTGGGGAAGGTAATTTCAAGCGCAACCAACTACAACTTGCTATTACTTACTATATGCTCCTTTAACATTTTCTTTTAATTTTTAATGAGACATTGAGTAAAAAATTGGACTCATTGTATACAAAACAGTCTGGGGTTAGCTATGTTAAAGTGGTGGGAGGCATGCCCAGGGAAGCTAGAGATGCTGCAGTCAATAAATTTAAAGAAGACACTCACTGCAGAGTTTTCTTAACGGGATTGAAAACTGGAGGGGTTGCTCTAAATCTAACAGCCGCTTCGCATGTAAGTGTTGTAGGCTAACAACAACTAAGAAGAATTGCTATTAAAACATGTGTGTTTATATTCACATTCGGGTGTTTGTGGAAACATTGTGTAGGTGTTCATGATGGACCCGTGGTGGAACCCAGCTGCTGAGAGGCAAGCACAGGACAGGATACATAGGATCGGACAGTACAAGCCTATCAGGTTATACTTAAGTTGTCCTTCAATATCTCTTGTATATAATTGTTTGGCGGGGAAGAAAGAAGAAGAATTGGTTTGGATACATATGTTTTGATTTGTGAAAAGTTTTTAACAGGGTAGTAAGATTCATAATGGAGAAAACAGTGGAGGAAAGGATACTGACGCTTCAAAAGAAGAAAGAAGAACTGTTTGAAAGGTTATTAAACAAACGAATCTCAAATTTGCTGGTTTCTTGTTAATGTTAACCGTAAGAAGCTATTTTTGAAAAAATAATTTTATGAAGACATATTGTTTGCTTTGTTACAGTACGGTGGGTGACTCTGATGAAAACGCTGTACCAAATCTGAGTGAAGACGATATCATGTCACTGTTCGCATAACCAAATTGTGTAGAAGAAGATGACGCTTTCTTTTCTTTTGTATAGGCAAAAAAGAAGTTACAGGAGATTAGGTTCAATGTTCTTGGTCAAATTTTTAAGAACAAGAAGACACTCCGGCCTAACATGTATTTTTGTAGTGCTTCTTAATGGATAGAATTTTGTATTCTTCCACGCAGTTTGTAACCATTAGAGCTCTTCTTTGTTTCGGTGTTTAACCAAAATTGGCCGAATATTTTTTTATAGATTGATACAATTCGGATCACAAAACTCCTCCTTGTCGAAAAATAGCTGTTTGAATTGAGCCATAGAGGACCGTTGCCGAGAGACAAGTTTAGTTATATACATACATGTCGGTCGATTAGAAATTTATCGTTTAGATAATGGGCTGGATTAATAATATGAATGGGCCTAATTATTAATAAGCCCAAACGCTTCGTATAGAAAAAAATGAGTGCTCCGTATATAATAAATAATGGAATCTGCTTTCATCAATCCGACTAGAGGAGAGAGAGAGAGAGAGATCAGTCTCCCCGTTTCTTCGATTTCATCATCTTCATCGCCGATTTTGCAAACGCCGAACGAAGCTACTCCCGTCGATCCATATCCGGTGAGCTCTCTGCTCTTGCTCTCACTTTTTGCACTTTTCATTTTTCATTCCGTAATCAATATTTGGTTTGGATAAAAGAACCTTGTAACTTGTTCGATTTCACTCCGTTGGCTGTTTTACGGTACCGGAATACAACTTTCCGGGAACTCTCTAGTTTTGATTTCGGAGTTTTATTTTCTAGGCTCGGAGTTTTGAAGTGTTCCCGTGAACTCTAGGGTTAGTATTCGACTCAATTGGATTTTCTCGGTTAGGGAGATTTTTCTGTTATTTCTTCTCTCAAGCTTTGGATTGTCGATTATCGGAAGAAGAAGATGAGTAACAACACACCAGCAACGGCGGCGGCGTCATCATCTAAATCCAAAGCTGCGGGAACTTCTCAGCCACAGGAAAAACGCAAAACCCTCTTTCAGAAAGAATGTAATGTGATTTTTCTTAAAGCTAAGAACCCATAGATATATTCTTCGTTTTGTGTGTTTCTGCTCACTTTGGGTTTTTCTTTGATATGATTTTTTTTCAGTGCAGCATATGATGTATGGATTTGGCAATGAGCAAAACGTAAGCCTACTACACATAGATAGATGCATAGAAGTAATAAGTAAGAGTTTATGACTGTTCTGAAGCCTGAAACTAATCTAAACTTCCTCTGTCTTCTTTAGCCACTTCCAGAGACTGTGGCGCTTGTAGAGGACATTGTTGTGGAGTATGTCACAGATCTGGTAATGAGCTTTTTTCTTTTCTGTGATGATTCATGTTTTACATTACACAAGCAGATAGAAACAAGCTAACTAGTGATGTTTTAATATGTCAGACACATAAGGCTCAAGAGATTGGTTCAAAGCGAGGTAGACTTGTTTCCCAATGGGTATCTGCTTTGTACACTCATCTGGCTCTTGCAGAACGGTTGTTAGTTCGTTATATAATCAAACAATGCCTTACGTCTATTCACACGCCATAGTAATTATATCTAAGAGTTTAACATATCTTATAACATTTCTCTGTGGATGCTTTTAATTATGAAGAGGGATTTTGTGTTCATGCTTCTTATAAGCTTCTAGTTTTTCCCCATATAAATTGGTGCTATGATGATTTCAGGTGAGTGTCATTCATCTTGATTTACTTCTTTCTTCACCAGAAATCTCTTTCATTCTTTTTTGACTCTGTTCAACGCAAACGAACCAGTCATGTTGTTTTCATATTGTATTGTGTATGCATTCATTTAGGCAAACACACTTCCCTTTACAATTCTCGGAGTTATTATATTTATTCTCTCAAACTTCTTTTATAGAAACATATGTTCCACGAGGAATGGCAGCAGTTGGGGATTGCTAGGCACTTTTGTCTAATATGAAGTATGCAGTGACATTTCAAAGATCAACTTGTTGATTTTTAGTGCTAACTCACTCGCCCAGGCTATATTTACTAAAGTTTTCTTTGGAGACTGTGTACCTTGGAACAATGAAGAAGCTCTCGCTTTCTAGGAATACTCTCTGCTCCAAGTGTAACGGGTTAGCACCTTCTTCTTCATTCTTTCACGTTTTCCATTTTGCTCTTTCTGTGTAACTATCTTACATCTATATCTGCCCGCAGGTTGTTAGTATGAATTAGCTGAAGCTTAGACAGAGCCTTTATCTCGAAATGCTTCTTAGTATGGTAAAGGTTTCTTTCATTTACACCATTTATTATCATTCTTATTGTACCATTGTATGGATAAGTTCTGATAGCTGTTTAAGATGTCACTATTAACAAGGACAACTTTACAAGATCCGTGAATGGTGTATTTCGAGACAGCTTTGGTGGGGCCACAGAGTACCAGCATGGTATACCACTCTAGAGGGAGATCAGCTCAAGGAAGTTGGTGCGTACAATGACCATTGGGTTGTTGGTAGAGCCGAGGAAGAAGCTCAAAACGAGGCTGGGAAGAAATTTGCTGGGACGAAGCTTGAACTCACTCAAGATCCTGAACATGTCAAGTTTGTCTCTATTCTTTGTGATGTTAGTTTTATTTTGTTTAAGACTCGGTGGTACTTTGTTATGTATGACTTTTTTTGGTTAATGTAATATCAAGGTTATGTACTATATGTTGACTATTTTATGAAATATAAAAATAGAAATTCAATTAAATAAATTAAGAAAAAAACTACGAAAATAAATAAAATAGCACTAATTTTGTGATACAATAAACCTTCGATTAGTGCTATGATATAGTTATGGTAGAAGCTCCTAGCATAACATGTAGAATGACAATAAAACATTATTTTTAAAATTTAGAAAAACTCAATAACAAAACAGGTCTGGGCAGAATATCCAGTTCCGAAGATTCAATCCGTACTCGATCCAAAAAACTCGATATTCGGATTTTTAGATATTTTTGATAATTTGAAGTATTTAAACTGTTTATTAGTAAATTTGGATAAAAAATACCCTAAATTTTCAGATATATTACGTATTATTGAATAATTTAAACTAAATTAGATATTAAAATTTTGATTTTTGTGAACTTTGGGTAATCCGAATCCGAACCCGAAATACCCGAATCGAACCCGATCCGAATCCGAAGCCTAGAAATACTCGAACGGGTCCTATACCTCTAAACCCGAAAATCCGAAACCGATCCGAACCCGAACGGGCACCCGAATGCCCAGGCCTACTGCTATGGTAGAAGACTCTACAATAGCAAACGTATCTGGCGCTATTGTATGTGTGGTACCTACGATAACAGTGGCCTAACATAGCGTTTGTGAAAAAGCTATGAATGATATATTATAACGTTTCTCTACTGCTATCAATGTAGATATTTGTTGTAGTGTTGTGTGTTTTATAAATCAAATTTATATTTATAGTTTATCGAGCAAATATAATAATTTTGCATAATCTAATAATCACTTATTTAAAATATATTATAATTTTTTTTGGTAACTAAGTTTATTTATAATGATAAGAGTTATTGTCTCGTTCCTTTTTAATAGCACATAGATGAATATGCAATTAGAACGTATATTCCTATTCGGTTATCAATATTTATATTTTTAATGAATAATCACACTAAATGTTAGAGATTAATTAGCTAAATAATTACACATCATGATATCCCCTAATTTGTTATTATTTTTGTATTTATTTATGAATATATAAATCTATATTTATTGAAAATTAAGTTTTTTTAATGAGTTGGAGATAACTCATGAGTAATATACTTTTTTTTTTTTATAATCAATTTTAATAACTATTTAAAGCTTGTTATTTAAATTATTATGATAATAATATCAACATTAAAAATAACATTTTATTTTTATATGATTATGTTATTTTTTATTTTTATTAAATTTATATAAATGATTTGTTTTATAGCTTTTTAAGAATATTTTACTTATATTGCTTTTAAAAAATCAATATAACTTTGATTTGTATATATGTAAATAAATTTTAGTGAAATTTTGTCTTCAAATGTAAATTTTAGTTAAATTTAATTAGTTTTAATATGTGATATTTAAATTTATGTGAGAAATGAGGACATATCTAATTATTATTAAGTTAATTGTTTTTTTTTTTAAAGACTTCTTTAATTGGGTGTTTAAAGTCTTTTTTATTTTATCTTCTCTTACATCTGTTCGGTTGTGATCTAGGCTAAAAACTATATAAGTGTTGTTGGGGTTTAAAGGTTTTGGGGCAGCTTTTGATCATCAACAAAAAGAGATTTTGTCTCAATCCTTCCTTGTGTTGATTCGATTACATTCATCAAAACAAGAGATTATTCTAATCCCTTGATTGAGCAAAGTAGGTCTCAAGAGTAATATCTCTTCTCTTGGTTGAGCCAATTCCCAACTCTGCGTCTCTCTCTCAGGTTAATAATAATTTCTCCAACACTGCTCCAAAACGATTACAGCCGTCTTCCTCTGTCTCTCTCGGACTCTGAATTGTGCTTTCTTCGTTAAAGTAGTTTACAAGAGTCTCTTGAATAATGATGAAGAAGGCTACGCCGGAGGAGGCTCGGGCTGTAACACGGGTATTTTGGGACATCAAGATGTGCCCTGTTCCCGATGGCTTTGATCCTCGCCTGGTCCGGCCGTGTATGTCAATGTTCTTGGAGAAGAAAGGCTACCTTGGTCTTCTCAACGTCACTGCCTTTGGCGAACTATCGGACCTCCCTATTGAAACCCTGAGGGGGATCTCTTCCAGTGGAATAAAGCTTACAATTGTTCCCCGCGGTTATTCTCTCATCTTTATTCCTTTTAATGGATGATTTGATATATAGATAGATAGAGTCTCATGTCTTTAGTTTTTTTTTTTTTTCTCAAACAGGTAATTTAGAAGGCATTGTTGAGAAAATTCCACGTCCAACCAATTATATGGTCATATCCGATCCAAAAGCCTGCCCTGATTTAGCTTCCTTTCTACAAATACTCGGCTACAACCCTATATTACCATTTCCATTCCGCTCAATACTTGCGGAATGTGAGCAACTTGAAGAACTTGAAGAAATTTTGAAAGGTATGTTTGTCTTATGTCTCCTGATTTCTCGTGTTTGATCCCTGAGTTTTTGATGATACAACCAACATCAACTGACTACCTTTTTTTTTTCCTCAACAGGTTCACGGGTACGTGTGTCACGGCCACTTCTGTCAGAAACGGCTGAATTTGGGTATTGGCATTGCTTAGTATGCGACCGTGATTCTTTAGGCCAACGCTCTTTTATCAAACATCTATCTGATGAACACCATAAAGAAAAGATGGTAAATGCTGGCATTTTGTCATTGTCCCAACTGTTTTTTAGTCTTAACACCCTCTTTTACCACAAGTAGTCACTTCCTTGTTTTGACCCCCTTGTTCATGTGTTGTTCAACCAGAAGTTTGATAGGATGCCTCCTCGTCCAAGTGTAGATCCAGCCGTTCTTGCAAGACAAATTTGGTCTTCTTGTGAGACGACACTGGTCTACTGGGACATCAATTCGTGTCCGGTTCCCCCTGGCTGTGATGCTAGTCTGGTTGCTCCGTGCATCAAACGGTTCTTGGCCGAAGAAGGCTGCTCTGGTCCTCTCTACATCGTTGCCATTGGAAGACTAACAGAAGTCCCTAATGACATCCTGAGGAAAGTCTTTTCTAGTGGAATCAGTCTCTACAACGTCCCCTACGGTATCTTCTCTTATCCTTGTGATATTTTACTTGATGAATAGAGAGTCTTAAAGACTTCAGTCTGTGAAATAGATGAATAGAGAGAGTCTTAAAACTATAGTTTGTGAAATAGGTGAATAGAGAGTTTGTGAAATAGATGAATAGAGAGTCTTAAAAACTTTAGTCTATGTCCCCTACGGTATCTTCTCTCATCCTTATGATATATTCCTTGATGAATTTATGAATAGAGAGTCTTAAAGATAG
The DNA here is from genome assembly GCA_024034495.1 of Camelina laxa. NCBI lineage: Eukaryota > Viridiplantae > Streptophyta > Magnoliopsida > Brassicales > Brassicaceae > Camelina > Camelina laxa. Next base: position 30,231,449 of record CM043884.1, on the reverse strand, counting down.
ATGAATAGAGTCTCAAAGGCTTTAGTTTGTGAAATAGGTGAATAGAGATTCTTAAAAACTTTAGTCTGTTTTGTGAAACAGGGCCTTCAGACACTGAGGATCTTATTCATTCCAGTGATCATTCCATTAATTTGATGGTGATATCAAATTCGAGAGTATTTGGTTGTATGCGAGACTTTATTCAATCCAGTTTCAACCTACTCCATCCGTTTCCAAATGGATCTCTTCTTCAGAGTTTTTTTCAGTCAGGTGTGTGTCTGTACTCTGTGTTGAGTGTTGTTAAAATCTACTCTTTAACTCTTTTTTTCTTCTTTTTCTTTCCACAGACTCAGGGCAACTCGAGGAGGATAACAACCGTGAATATCCTTTCTCATGCATTGAACAGCCCATCTCGGTTTGCTCAGTATGCAGTTACAAGACTTATTTTCATTGGGCTGAAAGGTTTACCATTGATTCCGCCTTTAAAAGGTTCACCATGCATCTAGATAGTACATCCCATCAACAGAAGGTAATTAATCATGGCTTAGCTGAATAGAATTGTTTATTTTTGTCATTGTCTTACCACACAAGTAGTTTACCTTCCTATCTTTCTCTCATTTTGTGTTGTGTTGTCTTCATTGGATGTGCAATCAGTTGTCGGCACTGTTGCCTATTAGTAGGCGACTCCAATACTTGAGTGCACCAATAAATGAACCTCTCGAGAAAAACCCGGAGGCTGTAACATCTGTCTTTTGGGACCCCAGGACGTGTCCGGTTCCACCTGGCTGTGATCCTCGTCGGTTTGGTCTGTGTATTAAACGGTTTTTGGGGAATCAAGGCTACTCTGGTCCTCTCACCATCACTGCCATTGGCAGACTAACAGATGACGTCCCTCCTTTCATTCTGGAAGGAGTCTATTCCGGTGGAGTCTCTCTAGATAACGCTTTTGGCGGTTAGTATCTTCTCATCTTTTTGCCTTTCTTAGTAATAGTAACGGATGGATGTTTTCCTTGTTGAATAGAGTGTCTCAAGTCTTTATTTTCTGAAACAGATAGAGCGTTTTCAGAGACTTTGGATGGACTTATTACTGGTTTTACCTTAAAGAATGAACCTCCAACTAATATAATGGTCATATCCGACGGAAAACACTTCACTTCTAAGTATGCTTTCGCGCTAGAATTGAGTGGATACAACATTCTTCGATGTGATTCTCTTGAAAGCATTTTTTCTCTGTCAGGTTTGTGTTTGTGTTTTCACAGTAATGTTGAAAGAAATAGCATTACTTGCTACAATCTCTAACTGGATACTTTTATTTATTTTCCACAGATTCAGGGGCACTTGAGGATGATGAGTGCATTGATGAAATGAGTGAGTCTGCCTTCTGGATTTGCTCAATATGCGACATGGGTAAACGTTACCAAGGTTTTCTAAATTTCAGCCGTCATGTATTGAGTAGGCCACATTTACTGCAGGTAATATAGCATCATAACCGGACGAACATTGTATTAATACATTTTGTCATTGCTCTTTTGTTTGCCTAATTCTGACCTCTCCTGCACTTGTGTAGTTGGAGAAGTGGCACTAGTGGGTGAAGGCGAGTATAAGAAGAAGTGAAGAACCATGGTGTTTGTTTAAATAAGTAAAACTTATATGCTTTTTTTTTGTCAACAGACTTATATGCTTATTTTCAAGTCTCGTTTGTTTGTTTGTTTGTTTGTATTACACTACTTTTAAGTAAAAGAGAAAGTCATGGAGTGGCTAAATTATTTTATAGAACAAAAAAAACAAAATGGTTACGTTTCATGCAATCAATCACTGAAAGTGCTCCACTAAGTCGGGGCTGTAGTATTCAAGAAAGTCACTTTAAGTCTCTTTTTCGTTCGTTTCTCATAGTACTGTAGAAGCGAAGCGGAAGATTTAATTTAAAAAAAGAACTAAACTCACTCTTTTTGCTCTGAGATTTTTTTTGCGAATTTGGGCCGGCGTCGATGGAGCCACGCTCCCACAAGAATGCAGATTCTTCCGGTTACTAATAGCGGAGGTAATCTTATGTTTCTTTTTCTTCCACAGTTGAGTTTGAATCTAGGGCGATAAGGAATAATGCAGGAGTCGACAGAAGAGAGTCTCCTTAACACTCTATTAAGTGGAATCGTATCACTTTGGATAAGGTCAGTACCAAGACCTGCTGGCTGTTCTTGTTTTCCTTTCAAATACAAGCATGTAAGGAACGTGACTGTGAGTGAGATACATACAGCAACCCACAGCGGGGGAAGCTCTCTACAAAGTTGTTTTTTTTTTTTTTTTGTGAATCTTCTATCCTTCAGGGGTTAGGTTTGATTCCCACTTCTTCATATCAGGCTCATGGTATCAAAAACGCCCTTAGTCACACTGCAAGCAAAAACTGTTTTTGCTTTGGAGGCTACCTACAGATGGGCTCTGAGTGGTACCCCTCTCCAGAATCATATTGGAGAGCTTTACTCCCTGGTTAGTTACTCTTTCCTCAAGTTTGTCTATAGCACGTAATGATATCTCAACATTTCTGATGTGCCCATTTTTGATTTCCCCAGATTCGCTTCCTTCAAGTTTACCCATACTCATATATCTTTTGCGAGAAATGTGACTGTCAAGTTCTTGATCTCAAGTAACATCTTACCACTCTCAATTTTTCCCATAGTTCTGTTTCGTAGTTCATAACAATTTCTGCTGTCTGATTTCCTCTGTTCCTTGCCTCTGGCGGTGACTGCAGTGCGAGGGAAAGCTGTCCCAGCTGTCATCATTATGGAAGTCAACATGACTGTTGGTGGAGAAAGGTAACTTTGAGGTGCCACTATTTTTATATTAGAACATTTTTAGAGCAGGATCATCATTGTTCTTCTGGTTTTTATATTTTCCAATCTTGCTAAGATTGTGGCCGAACCAATAAAAGAATATGGAAGCTTAGAACCGGGAAAGAGAGCCAGTATATTGCTTAAACACAAAGTTCTAAAGGACATCTTCCTAAGACGTACTAAATTAGGCCGGGCAGCTGACCTTGCTCTTCCTCCTAGAATCGTATGTTCCTTTCTCTCCCTTGTCTGATGTAAATGAAGCTTGGTGTAGTTGCTTCCGAGCTTGATCTCTGCATATAAATTTGGCTTCTTGTAGATCTCTCTGAGGCGGGATGCACTAGATAAAGCAGAAGCCGATTACTATGAATCACTATACAAAAACTGCCAGGCAAAGTTTAATACGTAAGTTACTTCTGTTCTATCGATTTGCACTGGTTTCTGCTCCTTGCTTTGCGTAACAGAATTTTACTATTAAAATCTGACATGGACATTTGTTTTTGCAGGTATGTTCAGGCTGGGACATTGATGAATAACTATGCAAATATATTTGGTCTTCTTACCCATCTGAGACAAGTGAGTGGCATTTATAGTTTTGTTGGTTCAATTTACCAGCCAGTGCATGTTTTGGATGATATAGGTTTGCGATGAATTTTTTTGCAATTTTTTCAGGCTGTTAATCATCCATACCTTGTGGTATGTGACACAGAACATCAGGCAAGCAAGACAAAGCTAAAAGGATTTAAAGCCTCTAGCATTTTAAATCGTATAGACCTCGAGTGTTTTCAGACAAGTACAAAGATTGAGGCTTTGGTATGTGCTCTTAAGATCTATAGACTATAGTCTCTGTCTCTCCCATGTATAGTACCATTTAAAGTTTATTTGGAGAGTGGGGCCTTTTTATGGTGATCATAATATATATGTATGCAGAGAGAAGAAATCAGGTTCATGGTTGAAAGAGATGGGTCTGGCAAAGCAATAGTTTTCAGCCAGTTCACATCATTCTTGGACCTGATAAGTTACGCCCTGGGGAAGGTAATTTCAAGCGCAACCAACTACAACTTGCTATTACTTACTATATGCTCCTTTAACATTTTCTTTTAATTTTTAATGAGACATTGAGTAAAAAATTGGACTCATTGTATACAAAACAGTCTGGGGTTAGCTATGTTAAAGTGGTGGGAGGCATGCCCAGGGAAGCTAGAGATGCTGCAGTCAATAAATTTAAAGAAGACACTCACTGCAGAGTTTTCTTAACGGGATTGAAAACTGGAGGGGTTGCTCTAAATCTAACAGCCGCTTCGCATGTAAGTGTTGTAGGCTAACAACAACTAAGAAGAATTGCTATTAAAACATGTGTGTTTATATTCACATTCGGGTGTTTGTGGAAACATTGTGTAGGTGTTCATGATGGACCCGTGGTGGAACCCAGCTGCTGAGAGGCAAGCACAGGACAGGATACATAGGATCGGACAGTACAAGCCTATCAGGTTATACTTAAGTTGTCCTTCAATATCTCTTGTATATAATTGTTTGGCGGGGAAGAAAGAAGAAGAATTGGTTTGGATACATATGTTTTGATTTGTGAAAAGTTTTTAACAGGGTAGTAAGATTCATAATGGAGAAAACAGTGGAGGAAAGGATACTGACGCTTCAAAAGAAGAAAGAAGAACTGTTTGAAAGGTTATTAAACAAACGAATCTCAAATTTGCTGGTTTCTTGTTAATGTTAACCGTAAGAAGCTATTTTTGAAAAAATAATTTTATGAAGACATATTGTTTGCTTTGTTACAGTACGGTGGGTGACTCTGATGAAAACGCTGTACCAAATCTGAGTGAAGACGATATCATGTCACTGTTCGCATAACCAAATTGTGTAGAAGAAGATGACGCTTTCTTTTCTTTTGTATAGGCAAAAAAGAAGTTACAGGAGATTAGGTTCAATGTTCTTGGTCAAATTTTTAAGAACAAGAAGACACTCCGGCCTAACATGTATTTTTGTAGTGCTTCTTAATGGATAGAATTTTGTATTCTTCCACGCAGTTTGTAACCATTAGAGCTCTTCTTTGTTTCGGTGTTTAACCAAAATTGGCCGAATATTTTTTTATAGATTGATACAATTCGGATCACAAAACTCCTCCTTGTCGAAAAATAGCTGTTTGAATTGAGCCATAGAGGACCGTTGCCGAGAGACAAGTTTAGTTATATACATACATGTCGGTCGATTAGAAATTTATCGTTTAGATAATGGGCTGGATTAATAATATGAATGGGCCTGATTATTAATAAGCCCAAACGCTTCGTATAGAAAAAAATGAGTGCTCCGTATATAATAAATAATGGAATCTGCTTTCATCAATCCGACTAGAGGAGAGAGAGAGAGAGAGAGAGAGAGATCAGTCTCCCCGTTTCTTCGATTTCATCATCTTCATCGCCGATTTTGCAAACGCCGAACGAAGCTACTCCCGTCGATCCATATCCGGTGAGCTCTCTGCTCTTGCTCTCACTTTTTGCACTTTTCATTTTTCATTCCGTAATCAATATTTGGTTTGGATAAAAGAACCTTGTAACTTGTTCGATTTCACTCCGTTGGCTGTTTTACGGTACCGGAATACAACTTTCCGGGAACTCTCTAGTTTTGATTTCGGAGTTTTATTTTCTAGGCTCGGAGTTTTGAAGTGTTCCCGTGAACTCTAGGGTTAGTATTCGACTCAATTGGATTTTCTCGGTTAGGGAGATTTTTCTGTTATTTCTTCTCTCAAGCTTTGGATTGTCGATTATCGGAAGAAGAAGATGAGTAACAACACACCAGCAACGGCGGCGGCGTCATCATCTAAATCCAAAGCTGCGGGAACTTCTCAGCCACAGGAAAAACGCAAAACCCTCTTTCAGAAAGAATGTAATGTGATTTTTCTTAAAGCTAAGAACCCATAGATATATTCTTCGTTTTGTGTGTTTCTGCTCACTTTGGGTTTTTCTTTGATATGATTTTTTTTCAGTGCAGCATATGATGTATGGATTTGGCAATGAGCAAAACGTAAGCCTACTACACATAGATAGATGCATAGAAGTAATAAGTAAGAGTTTATGACTGTTCTGAAGCCTGAAACTAATCTAAACTTCCTCTGTCTTCTTTAGCCACTTCCAGAGACTGTGGCGCTTGTAGAGGACATTGTTGTGGAGTATGTCACAGATCTGGTAATGAGCTTTTTTCTTTTCTGTGATGATTCATGTTTTACATTACACAAGCAGATAGAAACAAGCTAACTAGTGATGTTTTAATATGTCAGACACATAAGGCTCAAGAGATTGGTTCAAAGCGAGGTAGACTTGTTTCCCAATGGGTATCTGCTTTGTACACTCATCTGGCTCTTGCAGAACGGTTGTTAGTTCGTTATATAATCAAACAATGCCTTACGTCTATTCACACGCCATAGTAATTATATCTAAGAGTTTAACATATCTTATAACATTTCTCTGTGGATGCTTTTAATTATGAAGAGGGATTTTGTGTTCATGCTTCTTATAAGCTTCTAGTTTTTCCCCATATAAATTGGTGCTATGATGATTTCAGGTGAGTGTCATTCATCTTGATTTACTTCTTTCTTCACCAGAAATCTCTTTCATTCTTTTTTTGACTCTGTTCAACGCAAACGAACCAGTCATGTTGTTTTCATATTGTATTGTGTATGCATTCATTTAGGCAAACACACTTCCCTTTACAATTCTCGGAGTTATTATATTTATTCTCTCAAACTTCTTTTATAGAAACATATGTTCCACGAGGAATGGCAGCAGTTGGGGATTGCTAGGCACTTTTGTCTAATATGAAGTATGCAGTGACATTTCAAAGATCAACTTGTTGATTTTTAGTGCTAACTCACTCGCCCAGGCTATATTTACTAAAGTTTTCTTTGGAGACTGTGTACCTTGGAACAATGAAGAAGCTCTCGCTTTCTAGGAATACTCTCTGCTCCAAGTGTAACGGGTTAGCACCTTCTTCTTCATTCTTTCACGTTTTCCATTTTGCTCTTTCTGTGTAACTATCTTACATCTATATCTGCCCGCAGGTTGTTAGTATGAATTAGCTGAAGCTTAGACAGAGCCTTTATCTCGAAATGCTTCTTAGTATGGTGAAGGTTTCTTTCATTTACACCATTTATTATCATTCTTATTGTACCATTGTATGGATAAGTTCTGATAGCTGTTTAAGATGTCACTATTAACAAGGACAACTTTACAAGATCCGTGAATGGTGTATTTCGAGACAGCTTTGGTGGGGCCACAGAGTACCAGCATGGTATACCACTCTAGAGGGAGATCAGCTCAAGGAAGTTGGTGCGTACAATGACCATTGGGTTGTTGGTAGAGCCGAGGAAGAAGCTCAAAACGAGGCTGGGAAGAAATTTGCTGGGACGAAGCTTGAACTTACTCAAGATCCTGAACATGTCAAGTTTGTCTCTATTCTTTGTGATGTTAGTTTTATTTTGTTTAAGACTTGGTGGTACTTTGTTATGTATGACTTTTTTTGGTTAATGTAATATCAAGGTTATGTACTATATGTTAACTATTTTATGAAATATAAAAATTGAAATTCAATTAAATAAATTAAGAAAAAAACTACGAAAATAAATAAAATAGCACTAATTTTGTGATACAATAAACCTTCGATTAGTGCTATGATATAGTTATGGTAGAAGCTCCTAGCATAACATGTAGAATAACAATAAAACATTATTTTTAAAATTTAGAAAAACGCAATAACAAAACATTTCGTTACTGTTATGCAGGCCTAGGCAGAATATCCGGTTCCGAGGATTCAATCTGTACCCGATCCAAAAAACCCGATTCGAACTTGTATTCAAAATTGTAAAATATCCGAACGGATTCTAAATCTCTAAATCCGAAAATCCGAACCCGAGTCTGATCCGAACCGAAATTCGAACAGGTATCCGAATATACCCATATTATTAATAATATATTAGTAATATTTATAATTTTAATAATATAAGTATCTAAAATATTCGGATTTTTAGATATTTTTGATAATTTGAAGTATTTAAACTGTTTATTAGTAAATTTGGATAAAAAAATACCCTAAATTTTCAGATATATTACGTATTATTGAATAATTTAAACTAAATTAGATATTAAAATTTTGATTTTTGTGAACTTTGGGTAATCCGAATCCGAACCCGAAATACCCGAATCGAACCCGATCCGAATCCGAAGCCTAGAAATACCCGAACGGGTCCTATACCTCTAAACCCGAAAATCCGAAACCGATCCGAACCCGAACGGGCACCCGAATGCCCAGGCCTACTGCGATGGTAGAAGACTCTGCAATAGCAAACGTATCTGGCGCTATTGTATGTGTGGTACCTACGATAACAGTGGCCTAACATAGCGTTTGTGAAAAAGCTATGAATGATATATTATAACGTTTCTCTACTGCTATCAATGTAGATATTTGTTGTAGTGTTGTGTGTTTTATAAATCAAATTTATATTTATAGTTTATCGAGCAACTATAATAATTTTGCATAATCTAATAATCACTTATATAAAATATATTATAATTTTTTTTGGTAACTAAGTTTATTTATAATGATAAAAGTTATTGTCTCTTTCCTTTTTAATAGCACATAGATGAATATGCAATTAGAACGTATATTCCTATTCGGTTATCAATATTTATATTTTTAATGAATAATCACACTAAATGTTAGAGATTAATTAGCTAAATAATTACACATCATGATATCCCCTAATTTATTATTATTTTTGTATTTATATATGAATATATAAATCTATATTTATTGAAAATTAAGTTTTTTTAATGAGCTGGAGATAACTCATGAGTAATATACTTTTTTTTTATAATCAATTATAATAACTATCTAAAGCTTGTTATTTAAATTATTATGATAATAATATCAACATTAAAAATAACATTTTATTTTTATATGATTATGTTATTTTTTATTTTTATTAACTTTATATAAATGATTTGTTTTATAGCTTTTTAAGAATATTTTACTTATATTGCTTTTAAAAAATCAATATAACTTTGATTTGTATATATGTAAATAAATTTTAGTGAAATTTTGTCTTCAAATGTAAATTTTAGTTAAATTTAATTAGTTTTAATATGTGATATTTAAATTTATGTGAGAAATGAGGACATATCTAACTATTTTTAAGTTAATTGTTTATTTTTTTTAAGACTTCTTTAATTGGGTGTTTAAAGTCTTTTTTATTTTATCTTCTCTTACGTCGGTTCGGTTGTGATCTAGGCTAAAAACTATATAAGTGTTGTTGGGGTTTTAAGGTTTTGGGGCAGCTTTTGATCATCAACAAAAAGAGATTTTGTCTCAATCCTTCCTTTTCATCAAAACAAGAGATTATTCTAATCCCTTGATTGAGCAAAGTAGGTCTCAAGAGTAATATCTCTTCTCTTGGTTGAGCCAATTCCCAACTCTGCGTCTCTCTCTCAGGTTAATAATAATTTCTCCAACACTGCTCCAAAACGATTACAGCCGTCTTCCTCTGTCTCTCTCGGACTCTGAATTGTGCTTTCTTCGTTAAAGTAGTTTACAAGAGTCTCTTGAATAATGATGAAGAAGGCTACGCCGGAGGAGGCTCGGGCTGTAACACGGGTATTTTGGGACATCAAGATGTGCCCTGTTCCCGATGGCTTTGATCCTCGCCTGGTCCGGCCGTGTATGTCAATGTTCTTGGAGAAGAAAGGCTACCTTGGTCTTCTCAACGTCACTGCCTTTGGCGAACTATCGGACCTCCCTATTGAAACCCTGAGGGGGATCTCTTCCAGTGGAATAAAGCTTACAATTGTTCCCCGCGGTTATTCTCTCATCTTTATTCCTTTTAATGGATGATTTGATATATAGATAGATAGAGTCTCATGTCTTTAGTTTTTTTTTTTTTTTCTCAAACAGGTAATTTAGAAGGCATTGTTGAGAAAATTCCACGTCCAACCAATTATATGGTCATATCCGATCCAAAAGCCTGCCCTGATTTAGCTTCCTTTCTACAAATACTCGGCTACAACCCTATATTACCATTTCCATTCCGCTCAATACTTGCGGAATGTGAGCAACTTGAAGAACTTGAAGAAATTTTGAAAGGTATGTTTGTCTTATGTCTCCTGATTTCTCGTGTTTGATCCCTGAGTTTTTGATGATACAACCAACATCAACTGACTACCTTTTTTTTTCCTCAACAGGTTCACGGGTACGTGTGTCACGGCCACTTCTGTCAGAAACGGCTGAATTTGGGTATTGGCATTGCTTAGTATGCGACCGTGATTCTTTAGGCCAACGCTCTTTTATCAAACATCTATCTGATGAACACCATAAAGAAAAGATGGTAAATGCTGGCATTTTGTCATTGTCCCAACTGTTTTTTAGTCTTAACACCCTCTTTTACCACAAGTAGTCACTTCCTTGTTTTGACCCCCTTGTTCATGTGTTGTTCAACCAGAAGTTTGATAGGATGCCTCCTCGTCCAAGTGTAGATCCAGCCGTTCTTGCAAGACAAATTTGGTCTTCTTGTGAGACGACACTGGTCTACTGGGACATCAATTCGTGTCCGGTTCCCCCTGGCTGTGATGCTAGTCTGGTTGCTCCGTGCATCAAACGGTTCTTGGCCGAAGAAGGCTGCTCTGGTCCTCTCTACATCGTTGCCATTGGAAGACTAACAGAAGTCCCTAATGACATCCTGAGGAAAGTCTTTTCTAGTGGAATCAGTCTCTACAACGTCCCCTACGGTATCTTCTCTTATCCTTGTGATATTTTACTTGATGAATAGAGAGTCTTAAAGACTTCAGTCTGTGAAATAGATGAATAGAGAGAGTCTTAAAACTATAGTTTGTGAAATAGGTGAATAGAGAGTTTGTGAAATAGATGAATAGAGAGTCTTAAAAACTTTAGTCTATGTCCCCTACGGTATCTTCTCTCATCCTTATGATATATTCCTTGATGAATTTATGAATAGAGAGTCTTAAAGATAGATGAATAGAGTCTCAAAGGCTTTAGTTTGTGAAATAGGTGAATAGAGATTCTTAAAAACTTTATTCTGTTTTGTGAAACAGGGCCTTCAGACACTGAGGATCTTATTCATTCCAGTGATCATTCCATTAATTTGATGGTGATATCAAATTCGAGAGTATTTGGTTGTATGCGAGACTTTATTCAATCCAGTTTCAACCTACTCCATCCGTTTCCAAATGGATCTCTTCTTCAGAGTTTTTTTCAGTCAGGTGTGTGTCTGTACTCTGTGTTGAGTGTTGTTAAAATCTACTCTTTAACTCTTTTTTTCTTCTTTTTCTTTCCACAGACTCAGGGCAACTCGAGGAGGATAACAACCGTGAATATCCTTTCTCATGCATTGAACAGCCCATCTCGGTTTGCTCAGTATGCAGTTACAAGACTTATTTTCATTGGGCTGAAAGGTTTACCATTGATTCCGCCTTTAAAAGGTTCACCATGCATCTAGATAGTACATCCCATCAACAGAAGGTAATTAATCATGGCCTAGCTGAATAGAATTGTTTATTTTTGTCATTGTCTTACCACACAAGTAGTTTACCTTCCTATCTTTCTCTCATTTTGTGTTGTGTTGTCTTCATTGGATGTGCAATCAGTTGTCGGCACTGTTGCCTATTAGTAGGCGACTCCAATACTTGAGTGCACCAATAAATGAACCTCTCGAGAAAAACCCGGAGGCTGTAACATCTGTCTTTTGGGACCCCAGGACGTGTCCGGTTCCACCTGGCTGTGATCCTCGTCGGTTTGGTCTGTGTATTAAACGGTTTTTGGGGAATCAAGGCTACTCTGGTCCTCTCACCATCACTGCCATTGGCAGACTAACAGATGACGTCCCTCCTTTCATTCTGGAAGGAGTCTATTCCGGTGGAGTCTCTCTAGATAACGCTTTTGGCGGTTAGTATCTTCTCATCTTTTTGCCTTTCTTAGTAATAGTAACGGATGGATGTTTTCCTTGTTGAATAGAGTGTCTCAAGTCTTTATTTTCTGAAACAGATAGAGCGTTTTCAGAGACTTTGGATGGACTTATTACTGGTTTTACCTTAAAGAATGAACCTCCAACTAATATAATGGTCATATCCGACGGAAAACACTTCACTTCTAAGTATGCTTTCGCGCTAGAATTGAGTGGATACAACATTCTTCGATGTGATTCTCTTGAAAGCATTTTTTCTCTGCCAGGTTTGTGTTTGTGTTTTCACAGTAATGTTGAAAGAAATAGCATTACTTGCTACAATCTCTAACTGGATACTTTTATTTATTTTCCACATATTCAGGGGCACTTGAGGATGATGAATGCATTGATGAAATGAGTGAGTCTGCCTTCTGGATTTGCTCAATATGCGACATGGGTAAACGTTACCAAGGTTTTCTAAATTTCAGCCGTCATGTATTGAGTAGGCCACATTTACTGCAGGTAATATAGCATCATAACCGGACGAACATTGTATTAATACATTTTGTCATTGCTCTTTTGTTTGCCTAATTCTGACCTCTCCTGCACTTGTGTAGTTGGAGAAGTGGCACTAGTGGGTGAAGGCGAGTATAAGAAGAAGTGAAGAACCATGGTGTTTGTTTAAATAAGTAAAACTTATATGCTTTTTTTTTGTCAACAGACTTATATGCTTATTTTCAAGTCTCGTTTGTTTGTTTGTTTGTATTACACTACTTTAAGTAAAAGAGAAAGTCATGGAATGGCTAAATTATTTTATAGAACAAAAAAAAAAACAAAATGGTTACGTTTCATGCAATCAATCACTGAAAGTGCACCACTAAGTCGGGGCTGTAGTATTCAAGAAAGTCACTTTAAGTCTCTTTTTCGTTCGTTTCTCATAGTACTGTAGAAGCGAAGCGGAAGATTTAATTTAAAAAAAGAACTAAACTCACTCTTTTTGCTCTGAGATTTTTTTTGCGAATTTGGGCCGGCGTCGATGGAGCCACGCTCCCACAAGAATGCAGATTCTTCCGGTTACTAATAGCGGAGGTAATCTTATGTTTCTTTTTCTTCCACAGTTGAGTTTGAATCTAGGGCGATAAGGAATAATGCAAGAGTCGACAGAAGAGAGTCTCCTTAACACTCTATTAAGTGGAATCGTATCACTTTGGATAAGGTCAGTACCAAGACCTGCTGGCTGTTCTTGTTTTCCTTTCAAATACAAGCATGTAAGGAACGTGACTGTGAGTGAGATACATACAGCAACCCACAGCGGGGGAAGCTCTCTACAAAGTTGTTTTTTTTTTTTTTTTGTGAATCTTCTATCCTTCAAGGGTTAGGTTTGATTCCCACTTCTTCATATCAGGCTCATGGTATCAAAAACGCCCTTAGTCACACTGCAAAAACTGTTTTTGCTTTGGAGGCTACCTACAGATGGGCTCTGAGTGGTACCCCTCTCCAGAATCATATTGGAGAGCTTTACTCCCTGGTTAGTTACTCTTTCCTTAAGTTTGTCTATAGCACGTAATGATATCTCAACATTTCTGATGTGCCCATTTTTTATTTCCCCAGATTCGCTTCCTTCGAGTTTACCCTTACTCATATATCTTTTGCAAGAAATGTGACTGTCAAGTTCTTGATCACAGGTAACATCTTACCACTCTCAATTTTTCCCATAGTTCTGTTTCGTAGTTCATAACAATTTCTGCTGTCTGATTTCCTCTGTTCCTTGCCTCTGGCGGTGACTGCAGTGCGAGGGAAAGCTGTCCCAGCTGTCATCATTATGAAGTCAACATGACTGTTGGTGGAGAAAGGTAACTTTGAGGTGCCACTATTTTTATATTAGAAAATTTTTAGAGCAGGATCATCATTGTTCTTCTGGTTTTTATATTTTGCTAAGATTGTGGCCAAACCAATAAAAGAATATGGAAGGTCAGAACGGGGAAAGAGAGCCAATATATTGCTTAAACACAAAGTTCTAAAGGACATCTTCCTAAGACGTACTAAATTAGGCCGGGCAGCTGACCTTGCTCTTCCTCCTAGAATCGTATGTTCCTTTCTCTCCCTTGTCTGTACAAATGTTTTTGGTGTAGTTCTTCTGGGCTTGATCTCTGCATATAAATTTGGCTTCTTGTTACTCTCTGAGGCAAGGGATGGCACTAGATAAAGCAAGAAGCCGATTTTTATGAATACTTTGCAAATTTTTGCAAGGCAGGCTGTTAATATCCATACTTGTTGCTTCTGTTCTATCGATTTGCACTGGTTTGCCTGCTCCTTGCTTTGCGTAACAGAATTTTACTATTAAAATCTGACATGGACATTGGTTTTTGAGGTATGTTCAGGCTGGGACATTGATGAATAACTGTTCAAATATATTTGGTTCTTTTACATCTGAGGTGACAAGTGATGTGGCATTTATAGTTTTGTTGGTTCATACCACGTGCATGGGATGATTAGGTTTGCGATGAATTTTTTTGCTTTTTCAGGCTGTTAATCATCCATACCTTGTGGTATGTGACACAGAACATCAGGCAAGCAAGACAAAGCTAAAAGGATTTAAAGCCTCTAGCATTTTAAATCGTATAGACCTCGAGTGTTTTCAGACAAGTACAAAGATTGAGGCTTTGGTATGTGCTCTTAAGATCTATAGACTATAGTCTCTGTCTCTCCCATGTATAGTACCATTTAAAGTTTATTTGGAGAGTGGGGCCTTTTTATGGTGATCATAATATATATGTATGCAGAGAGAAGAAATCAGGTTCATGGTTGAAAGAGATGGGTCTGGCAAAGCAATAGTTTTCAGCCAGTTCACATCATTCTTGGACCTGATAAGTTACGCCCTGGGGAAGGTAATTTCAAGCGCAACCAACTACAACTTGCTATTACTTACTATATGCTCCTTTAACATTTTCTTTTAATTTTTAATGAGACATTGAGTAAAAAATTGGACTCATTGTATACAAAACAGTCTGGGGTTAGCTATGTTAAAGTGGTGGGAGGCATGCCCAGGGAAGCTAGAGATGCTGCAGTCAATAAATTTAAAGAAGACACTCACTGCAGAGTTTTCTTAACGGGATTGAAAACTGGAGGGGTTGCTCTAAATCTAACAGCCGCTTCGCATGTAAGTGTTGTAGGCTAACAACAACTAAGAAGAATTGCTATTAAAACATGTGTGTTTATATTCACATTCGGGTGTTTGTGGAAACATTGTGTAGGTGTTCATGATGGACCCGTGGTGGAACCCAGCTGCTGAGAGGCAAGCACAGGACAGGATACATAGGATCGGACAGTACAAGCCTATCAGGTTATACTTAAGTTGTCCTTCAATATCTCTTGTATATAATTGTTTGGCGGGGAAGAAAGAAGAAGAATTGGTTTGGATACATATGTTTTGATTTGTGAAAAGTTTTTAACAGGGTAGTAAGATTCATAATGGAGAAAACAGTGGAGGAAAGGATACTGACGCTTCAAAAGAAGAAAGAAGAACTGTTTGAAAGGTTATTAAACAAACGAATCTCAAATTTGCTGGTTTCTTGTTAATGTTAACCGTAAGAAGCTATTTTTGAAAAAATAATTTTATGAAGACATATTGTTTGCTTTGTTACAGTACGGTGGGTGACTCTGATGAAAACGCTGTACCAAATCTGAGTGAAGACGATATCATGTCACTGTTCGCATAACCAAATTGTGTAGAAGAAGATGACGCTTTCTTTTCTTTTGTATAGGCAAAAAAGAAGTTACAGGAGATTAGGTTCAATGTTCTTGGTCAAATTTTTAAGAACAAGAAGACACTCCGGCCTAACATGTATTTTTGTAGTGCTTCTTAATGGATAGAATTTTGTATTCTTCCACGCAGTTTGTAACCATTAGAGCTCTTCTTTGTTTCGGTGTTTAACCAAAATTGGCCGAATATTTTTTTATAGATTGATACAATTCGGATCACAAAACTCCTCCTTGTCGAAAAATAGCTGTTTGAATTGAGCCATAGAGGACCGTTGCCGAGAGACAAGTTTAGTTATATACATACATGTCGGTCGATTAGAAATTTATCGTTTAGATAATGGGCTGGATTAATAATATGAATGGGCCTGATTATTAATAAGCCCAAACGCTTCGTATAGAAAAAAATGAGTGCTCCGTATATAATAAATAATGGAATCTGCTTTCATCAATCCGACTAGAGGAGAGAGAGAGAGAGAGAGAGAGAGAGATCAGTCTCCCCGTTTCTTCGATTTCATCATCTTCATCGCCGATTTTGCAAACGCCGAACGAAGCTACTCCCGTCGATCCATATCCGGTGAGCTCTCTGCTCTTGCTCTCACTTTTTGCACTTTTCATTTTTCATTCCGTAATCAATATTTGGTTTGGATAAAAGAACCTTGTAACTTGTTCGATTTCACTCCGTTGGCTGTTTTACGGTACCGGAATACAACTTTCCGGGAACTCTCTAGTTTTGATTTCGGAGTTTTATTTTCTAGGCTCGGAGTTTTGAAGTGTTCCCGTGAACTCTAGGGTTAGTATTCGACTCAATTGGATTTTCTCGGTTAGGGAGATTTTTCTGTTATTTCTTCTCTCAAGCTTTGGATTGTCGATTATCGGAAGAAGAAGATGAGTAACAACACACCAGCAACGGCGGCGGCGTCATCATCTAAATCCAAAGCTGCGGGAACTTCTCAGCCACAGGAAAAACGCAAAACCCTCTTTCAGAAAGAATGTAATGTGATTTTTCTTAAAGCTAAGAACCCATAGATATATTCTTCGTTTTGTGTGTTTCTGCTCACTTTGGGTTTTTCTTTGATATGATTTTTTTTCAGTGCAGCATATGATGTATGGATTTGGCAATGAGCAAAACGTAAGCCTACTACACATAGATAGATGCATAGAAGTAATAAGTAAGAGTTTATGACTGTTCTGAAGCCTGAAACTAATCTAAACTTCCTCTGTCTTCTTTAGCCACTTCCAGAGACTGTGGCGCTTGTAGAGGACATTGTTGTGGAGTATGTCACAGATCTGGTAATGAGCTTTTTTCTTTTCTGTGATGATTCATGTTTTACATTACACAAGCAGATAGAAACAAGCTAACTAGTGATGTTTTAATATGTCAGACACATAAGGCTCAAGAGATTGGTTCAAAGCGAGGTAGACTTCTTGTTGATGACTTCTTGTATCTTATCCGCAAGGTAAGTCTTTGTAAAGTAATACAATCAAAGACTGACACGGGTTATGTGGTTTTTGTAATCTATATATAATGATTGTGTCCTTTGACCCTGCAGGATTTGCCAAAACTGAACCGGTGTAGAGAACTGTTGGCGATGCAAGAAGAGCTCAAACAAGCTCGTAAAGCTTTTGATGTCGACGAAAAGGAGCTAGTTGATTGATCTTTCTTTCTCACTCACAAGTAAGCTTGTTTGTAGGTGACCTTCCGGAGTTAAAGATTTTAGTAATTAGTTTTTTGAATTTCAAGACTGTAAAAAACAAGTTGACTTGAAATTTAGATACATTTCAGTTTTTACCAATTGAGCGAGTATATTTACATGGAACAAACCCTTGAATGGTGGTTGATCTCTTGGGATAACGAAATTGTAGCAACTCAGGCTTCCTATGATAAACGCCAATGAATTCAACAAAATAGTGGAAGTGGAACATAAAGCTCGATGTAACAGTGAGAACCCAATAATTTTATGTGCCATCTCTTTTCAGGTTTGTGAAAAAAGTTTAGCAAAAGACTAAGAGATCCACATATTCTAGATCGAACAACAATCTTTTTTATTTGTTTATAGGCCAAAATTATAGTATGGATTGATTGTAAAATTTTGTGGGTTACATATTGATAACAAACAAAAAAAAAAAAAAAAAAAAAATTTGAAGTAACTTGAGACGCTTTTGACCAGCATCATACATGGTCGTTCTGTTCTTTGTATTGCAAATACGAGATTTGCCTCTGCAACTTCATCTGTTCATAGAAGTTAGCAATGAACTCCTCTGCTCTCACATCAACACCCTTCTCTTCTTCCTCCACCTCTTGATGATCCTTAGCCGCAGGGTCACATTTCTCATAGCAAGAATCATCGTAGTAGCCGTATGATCTAGCATCATCCGTATCATTTTGACGGTCCAACTCAAAGTCGTAGTCAAAATCAACGGGAGGAGCAATGCAAGGTAAGAGGAATCTCATGGATGCAGGACGATGCATCTTGACGTTAAAGATTGGCGTCTCGTCGAAAGAGAGTTGTTTCTCGCCGTAACGAGAGATATAACGGTCGTTGTTAACGCTGTTATGATGAGCTAGCGCTTTGAGATGCTTCGAGAACAAGTTACGGAGCTCAAACATGTGCCATCTCTTGAAGATTCCACCTTTTCTTCCCCATAGAAGAGCCATTCTCACAATACTCCATGCTCTATGTGTTGCTACTGATATGCTTTTCTTCTTTGATTGCCCCATGGATTCGTTTTATCAAGATCTGACTTCACTTGTTGATTGTTGTGTGTTTTTTGTTTGCTGCTTTGGTTCTTGAGGTGATGAATGAATGAGGTTGTGAACAGTTCTGTGTGTATGTATATATACAGAAGTAAGCAGCTTTTCGCAGTTTGGTTGACGCGGAAATAGAGATTGACGTATAAGTTATTAAATAAAATAAGTTCGTTTAAGGATCAAATTAAACGTTATTTTCATATTAAACTGGATGAGTTGATTATTAAATATACGTGGGCTGTACGCGGGCAAGATCTGAGCTGTTTAGCCGTTTTGTTTGTTTCTTAATTTACATTTTCCTTTTTGGCTTTTTGTATCATTTTATTTGTTTGATTTCAGTTTTCACTAATATAAATTTAATCGTATTTCATCACAATTACTGAAGGACATTTCAAGTTATAAGAAACTTAAACGTATTAAGTGGAACCAATTTTGTTTCTACAAAATGTGTTTTCTATTTTATTTCTCAAACAGATTTTATATATTAGTGTAGTATATATAGAGAAATGTCAATTAGTTACACCAATTTTTCTTGCAAAATATTAATACCTTTTTTATAAACCTACTCTTGTTCTGGTATTAATTTTGACGACATGAATTCCACAAAATTACAAACAGTGTGTTATATTTTTTTCCAGACCATGTGCCTTTATTTCTCAATATTATTATCCACAATATGTTAATGTTATGATTATCACCGTCTTAAAATTAGTCAAAGCGTACACTTTTAGTAATTAAATGGTTATATGATTTATTAGAAAGTACTAAGCGATTAGTTAGAACTGAAATTAATAAGGAGGAATCACATGACAACAAAAATTGTATGAATCTTACAAACTTCAATGCACAAAAATTGTATGCACAAATTGTATGAGTGTTAGCAACTATTGGCCTTATCGTAGAAGAAGCTAAAGCGATACTTTGGTGGCTCGTGATTACGAACTGACGAGATCATCATGAAGAAAACAGCACTAATTATTAAGGGGTTGTTGATCCTGGTAGCTCGTGATGGAGTCTATGCTCCAAAAATAAAACATTCTTTCACGTTATTTCCAATCCATACTTCATCGTGATTCTCCAAAATTAAAACATGACTTATGTGGAACTAATTTTGTTTCTACAAAATGTGTTTTTTTTTTTTAATTTTCTTCTCAAACAGATTTTATATTTTAGTGTAATATACGGAGAGAAATATCAATTAGTTACAACAAATTTTCTAGTGGTACCTTGTTTTTATTACATTGTTTTCAAACCTACTCTAATCGTATACTTGTTCTGGTATTAATTTCGACGCGTAGACACATTTTAGGAGACATAAAATTCCACAAAATTACAAACAATGTGTTATATATTTTTTTCCAGACCATGTTCCTTTATTTCTCAATATTATTATCCACAATATATTAATGTTACAATTATCACCGTCTTAAAACTAGTCAAAACTTATATTTTTAGTAATTAAAAGGTTATAGGATTTATTAGAAAGTAAGTGATTAGTTAGAACTAAAATAAGGAGGAATCACATAATCGCAAACAAAAATTGTATGAATCTTACAAACTTCAATGCACAAAGAAAACAACTTAATTCGATCATCGTTGTTTCATTTGTCTACGTAGGTAAAAATATGATCTGGTCAAATACTTAATTATGAAGTTCAACCATTATTAACGAACAAAAGTTAGATGATTGGAGTTGATTAATAATAATGGTACAAAAGTATAATAGAGATTTACGTACGTACAAATGGAAACTTCGTTGTAATCAAATAATAATAATTGTAGAATTAATCAGAGAGACAATTGTATAATAAGCGTAAGGGAGAAGCTCAGCAGGTTTGATTGGTTTAGTTACGCTCTGCCGTTGAATAATGTCCTTACGGCTGTCCTGCTGTTTTATTTGTTTTCCACGCAACCGTGTCCTATCATAGATTTTTTATTTTATTTTTTGGTTTAAAATCATAGATTTTGTTAAACATCATCATTAACATAGAAAATTTTGGGGGGAAAAACATACAGTACATGGGCATTAAATAGATTCAAATACAGATTTTAATTCGGTTCATACTAAATAAATCCGGTTTGATTTAGTTCAATTATAAATTATTGCCACGTTAGCTAGTTAAGATAAAAACGTCAATATTCAAACTCTTCATATTTTTTTATATCTCTGATCACCGCCTCCAATAAATCAAAGTAGATATACAAATTTATATTGACCAAAACGTTTACAAATGAAACCACATATGGTCGATGTACACTGCATCTTTTACGTGTAATACTTACGAACATGTTGGGACGTAGTGCAAAGCATGGAACCATGTTTTGTGGCAGATTATTCGTGCAAGTAACTTAGGGGTTCCTTCCTTTTTAATCAAACTTTCAATCATTCATTCAAGGACGTTTGTCTTTTTCTTATTAATAATTGCGTCATATATTTCTCAACCAAATTGAGTTATTCTGATAATTTTATACGTTTATTGGTATAACTATATAGTTAAGCTTTTCAACTTAAACCAAAAACTAAAACAAACCGACCTGTTTATGAGGACAAAACACATACAATAGTATTGTTGTTTTGAATATATATAATGTCCTTACGGCTGTGGGTTCGTATAGTCGCATTCAGTTGAAGAGTTAATACAAAAACCTTAGCTAGGAATTAATCTGTATTTTATAGATTACGTTGCAACATAATTTTAGTTGACTAAACTTGCCAATTTTGATTAGAACCTTCTTTTTTTTTTTTATTAGAACCATACATATATATATTTTTTTGTTTCTTCAATTAAGTTAACTACAGCAATAATTTGTAAAATTAGTCAAGTTTTTAGGCTGTTCTTTCTTTTCTTGATTTTATTTGTTCCCATAACGACGGCAGAAAAAGCGCACTGTTTTCTAGTTTTCGTTATAAAGATCCTACTTCCCTTTAACCCCCTTGCCAATTTGACATCTTATTATTCAACCTCTATACTTCACAAAACCATCATTTACACCCCTACTATACATGTACAACACATAAATAGAAGATCCCCTGCACACAAACTAAAGCTCCTCCTCGGAATCTTTCTTAGAAGAAAAGAAAGAAAAAAATCTCTCTCCCTGTTCATCCGGGAGAAGATTTTTTTTTTCTTTTCTTCATCTTTCTGATATTTTGGTTCTATTTTTTTCCTCATGGAAACAAAATATCAGAATGATGATGATCAAGTTTCAACACAAAAGCAGAATGGTGATATACAATTAGAGCTAGAGCAAATAAACAAGACTCCGACCATGAAGACGAAAAAAATATCACGTGGGATGCACATGTTCTCCGTCGTCATGTACATGCTCCGTCGTCGCCGGAGGAGAAAGACCTTCAACACCAGGTTTTGGCGTCGAATTGTCGAGTCCGTACGTAAAGTCCGTTCCGAAATCACGATAATGCCGTCGTCCAATTTCATTAATACGATTGTTCTCCCTCCGGCTCCTCCTCCTCTTCCGGCCTGCACGGAGACCGGAGGAGAAGACAGTGTTGGTGTTGATGACGTTGATGAATCCGGGGACCGTTTATCGGAGGCTGTCGAGGTTTTCACGGCGGCTTCATCTTCATCGTCATCACGAATCTCGGGATATGGATCAGCCATGTCCTTACGTGAGTTGGACTATCCTTATGATGATGATATTGACGAGGAAGATGAATGTTATAGTGATGTGGAAGGAGGAGATGATATGATAGATGAGAAAGCTGAGGAGTTCATCGTGAGGTTCTATGAGCAAATGAAGATGCAAAATCAGGTTTACACTGATCGTTGCAAAGCCAAGGGGATAATGATGAACTAATGATCTAGACTAGTTATATTTGGTCGTATCATATATGATTTTACGTCATCATCATGCATGGAGATGGGTTTACGTACTTGAGAATATGGATTGATTAATTTGGTCAGACGAAGGATCAATCTTCAGGTTTTTCTTTGTCGGTTTTGTTTTTTGGTATTACTATAATTTAATGAAATTACTATAAATTTTTTATTCATTTTTGTTTTGTAATTTGTGATTGTATTTCAATTAATGAAAAATAGGAAATGAAATAAATGTATGTGTGTTTGTGAGGGAAAATTTTGTTTGCAATTAATTAAAAAGTCTCATTCAATATATTATTTTCTGCGTGTGTTTAATAGTCTCATATCGGAAATTGGTTATATTATCAGCACATTTGACCATTTCATTGACTTTAATTCTTTTTGAAAATCGAAGAATTTGATTTTATTCCAACCATAAATACCGATGAATGAACGAATAGAGATAAGTAAAATATCATAGCGAGTGATGGTAACGATTACACATTTTATTCCATATAGTGAAAAACTCATAGAAACAACAGTGACAAATGAAGTTTCCGTAGCGAAGAACTGGATCCTCGCCATACGATTAGCCTGCCAAGAGGAACCAACGGTGATCATCTCTCTGAACTCCAAGACCAATCCTCAAGATGATGCAATAACCTCGACTCTTCAACTATGTATCAAAACCAAATGCCTCATTCTCCAACTACTTCATATGAATCAAAACACCAACCTCGACGAATGCCTTGGTGATCTATTTCTCGATGAGAGATTTGTTTTTGTAGGAATAGGTATTGCCGAAACGGTCACTAAGCTCGGCTGGCTCAATAGAGTTGTTAAGAAAGCTGATGTTCGTGATTTGGTGAAGGTAAATTTTCCTTTTAGTTATGGTGATAGATCAAGGCTTAGCTTGAAGGGTATGGCTTATGACTTGTTGGGATTTGGCTCGTGGAAACCGAAGAGGAAGGTTTGTCCAACAGAGTTGACTAATGAAGTTCTTGATGAAGAGGTGGTTAAGTTCTTGTCCATCGACGCTTATGTTTGTTATGAAATTGGGTGTAAGATGCTTTAGAAAATGATTAATATGTGGAAGAGCATTCTTGTGGTCTATTTATATACTTTTGTTATCATTTAAGACAAGAGACAAATACCAAGTAAGGATTGCATATATATATGAATCCTAATTATTCTTCTTGAGCTAAAGAAACTCTGCTAAGCCGGCTCGGAACATCGGATTTGACGTTACCGGTTCTTACCTTGCGACTTCCAAACCGGAGGCCGTTGGCTGTACCGGACAATGCTCTAAAGGCAATAACTCTTCCAAATTGATATTTTCCATTCGAGTTGTTCGATTTCTCCTCCACCTTTTCCTCATGATCATAACTATCCTTGTCCCATTCCTGGTTATCTCCGGTTTTCATTGCTGCCTAAGATTATGTAGAAAACAAGAGGAAAAAAAAGTTGTTTTTTTTCTTTTTCTTTTCTATGTATACACAAGAAGATGGAGAAGGCAACACTGGCCACAAATATATATATGTATACAAAGTAAAAGAGAAATGCGGTGAAGATTTGATTTACCAAACGACAAGTAATGTGAAGCTTTAGTTTGAAGAAACTAATTGTGATCGGTGATAAACAACTTTAGGTCATCTTTTTTTTTTTCTGTTTCGTACACTTCAAGTTTTAACCTTTTCACCTTTCGGTTATATATATATATATATATATATATATATATATATATAGTTTTTTCTTCTTCTAAATTCTCTTCATTATGAGATCGGTGAACATCATTTTAGAAGAGTTTACACACACTCAATGTCAAAGAGAAATTTAAAATTGCAACCCAGCCTAATATGAATTTTTGTTGGCCATGAATTATTTATATCATTATGCCTTCACGCCACACAGAGTTTGGGTTGAAACAGGAGTTGTAACTCAACGATCATACAAATACTTCTTAACAATAATTAACACCATGAAAAAGAAAGAAGGAGCATTGCTTGACATTGAAACATTCTCTTAAAATGGAATTATCTCTTTAAGTCGTATAACTTTTGCTACTTCAAGTTTCTTTTCAATTGGGATTCTCTCGTTCATATGTAAGACCAAGTGCATCGGTTCGTCCTTTAAGCGTCCCACTCAATTAAAACATTTAATTTAAATCGAAATGAAAATAATATCAGAGAAACGTATCTACACACGCGACGTTTTTCATCCGTCCTTCAAGACACGTGGCACGGTCTTATTGCTTCGTGGAATTAGTGTGAGTGTGAAACAAAAAAATTTTGCTGGGTCGCGACATTTTTCGTTTTCGTCTCTCTTTCTTTACGTTCTCTCTCTCTCGAAGGCGATATGATTCAGAAGGGATTTCTCTGAAAATTGGGTGAAGCGAAGGCTAATCTGCCGTCAATCGGTTGCAAAGGCTAATCTGCCGTCAAGAGGTTTGTGTTCTTCCCTCGTTTCCTTCGATTGATTTTCTTTTTTGATGTATTATCTTTTCGGTAACAATTCGCGATTGTTTATGTGATTCAAAAGTTTTGTTTCTGATTTTTGATTCGATTGTTGTCTATCTCTATGTATATGTTCTCTCTGATTTTAATTTCCAATTAGGGTTTCTTAATATGTTTAGGTTTTGGATTTAGGGTTTCGATTTAGGGATTCGTTTTAGTTTTTAGGGGTTTTGATTTAGGGATTCGATTTAGTTTTTAGGGGTTTTGATTTATGGTTTCGATTTAGTTTCTCCCTGATTTTAGTTTATGATTTAATAACTATCTTAAAATTGTTTCTAATTCTTCGAAATATATTTGCGGATGCAGATTTCAAATGATAAAATTTGTTGCTTTGGTCGTATTTCGAATGGGATAGAAAGCTTTTGTCAAATCCTACATGGTAAGTCAAGCCTTTCTTATAAACTTGAATGTTTTATGTTAAACCGAGTTTAACATTGCACTTGTTTGTTTGTTATGAGTTTCCTCAGCCACACATTAAGGAAGCCTGACATAAAGATAAATCACAGAACAAGTAGCAACCAATCACCCTGTTAAAGGTAAATAATCGATTCTATTATGTCAATTTCTTGTTGTTTGTTGTATACTTGGGGTCTGTTGTGGTATCATTTTTTTTATTTGGTAGAGAGGTTCATATGTTTTGTATGTTTAGATTCGTCAAGTCTATCTTTAGACTAGTTCATATGATTTGGTAGACTAGTTCATATGTTTTGTATCTTTAGATTGGTAGATTAGTTCACTTGGTCTACTAGTTCATATGTTTTGTATGTTTAGCTACTTATATAAAGCGAGTATATTCATATGTTTTGTATCTTTAGCTACTTATATAAAGCTGCGAGTATATGTAATGTTGCATTTGCATTAATATATGTAACTAAAGCTAGTTATATAAAGCTGCGAGTATATATATTGTTGCATTTGCAGTATAACTAAGTTTGTGTAACTAAAAGTTTCAAAAATGTAGTTGGTGTACTTGAACTTTGTTGTCATAAGTTGTGATTAGACATAGGTAGGTGAAGCTTTGGTCATAAATTGTGATTAGACAAAGCTTTGGTCATAAAGTAGGTAGTTGAAACCATACTTTCTTGGTTCCTTGTTTCTTCTTTTAAAAACGAAACCATACTTCCCTCTTTTCCGAATCATCTCAAACTCTTTCCTTGTTTCTTCCTTGTTTCTGTCTCTTGTTTCTGTTTCTTGGTTCCTTGTTTCTTCCTTTTTCTGTCTCTCGTTTCTGTTTCTTGGTTCCTTGTTTCTTCTTTTAAAAACGATATCATCTCAAACTCTTATTCCTATGAGTTATTACAATACATTCAGTCAGTCCGCTAGTTACTTAGATCGGATCAACAGTCAAGGAGAGCCCCTTAACCAAGAAAACTCTTCTTCCGAAATACCTCCATGGAGCTCTCAAGATTCCCCGGATGTACCTCTTTCTCAAGAGGCACCTGTGAGGAAGGATAGGAAGAAGTGGAATCCAGCTGACGATGAAATTCTGATAAGTGCTTGGCTGAATACTTCGAAGGACCCGATCATTGCTAATCAACAGAAGGGAGGAAGCTTTTGGCAAAGGGTTCAAAAATACTATAGAGAGTCTCCTCATGCTATAGCCAAGGGTGAACAGGGGCTGAACATAAACTGTAAACAGAGGTGGTTCAAGATCAATGAGTTCACTAACAAATTCTGTGGGGCATATGCAGCTGCAGAGAGACAAAACAGTAGTGGACACTCTGAGAACGATGTATTGAAGGTCGCTCACGAGATATACTTTGCTGACTATAAAACCAAGTTTACAATGGAGCATTGCTGGTGTTTGTTAAGGTTTGAGCAGAAATTCCTTAACCAAAACGCGATCAACACCCCCTCACCTTCAGTCAGAGCAAAGAGGAAACCAGTTGATTCAGCTTCACAATCCGAATCAACCAATACTGAACAAGACTCGGAGATACGGCCCCAAGGTATCAAGGCTGCCAAGGCGGATAGGAAGAAAGGTCAGGGAAAGGCTCTTGCTGAGTACACGAGCATGTTCGAAGTGAAGAGGGTGGATATGGCTGAAAAGGAGAAGCTACAGAAGCTTGCCATACTAGATACAATTCTTGCCAAACCGGAGCCACTTAGTGCAGCTGATCAGCTTATAAAGGATAAGATAGTGGCACAGTATTTTACAGATTGATGTATTGACTTCAAAAGCAACTTTGTATTTCCTAATTTAGTAGAACAAGTTTGAATTTCTTTTTCAGTTTTAAATCATGTGTTCTCTTTCTTAGCTAAGTATTTCTATTTCAGGTTCAACAATATATGTGTTCTCTTTCTTAGCTAATTGTTCTTGTTGGTTATTTCCAGGTAAAGTATCAGATGGGGCAAGACTACAGCTACTCTCAGCCTGATTCCTCGGATGAGTATGGTAGATATTCGCAGGACACTGAGGAGAGGGAAGTAGAAGCTTTGATTCGGATGGATGAGGCTGAGAGTAACTTACGCAATACTCAAGAAACTCTATACCCTCCCCAACCCGAGGTTGAGTTTGGATTCCCCAAGGTATGTTACTGTGGTAGTCAACCTATTCTTTCATCAAGCGAGAACAGAAGGTTAGTGGTTTAACATTGTCATATTATTAACTGAGTTACGATGTATTAACTTGTCTGGATTTGCGATGTTGAATGGATTTGCGATGTTGTATACGTTATTGCAGATACTTCACATGTGAGAATGTCGATGATGGCGAGATGCATATTCACAAGTGGTGGGATGCATCAGTTATGGAGGAGATGAGAGAGATGAACAGACAATGTGAACTGCTGACGGAGAAGGTAGATAGCATTACATTCGCAGGTGACTATGACTCACACATCCAGAATGAGACTGATCAGAAAATAGCCCAGTTAGAGAAGCTAGTGTTTGAGCTAGGGGTGAGCAGAAAAAAGTTTAGAAATTGTTTTGAAATGATGATACTGGTTATTGTTATTGTCATTGCTTTACTGGTAATTGTAGCCTTTCTTCTTTACTCGTTCAAAACCTATTAAACTGTAAGCATATTAACTTGTAAACTTTTGTGAACTTTGTCACGAGTTACCCATTGTCACGGGTTATGTGTATTTGTGAACTTTTAAACTTATGTCTATTGTTACCCATTGTCACGGGTTTAGTGTATTTGTCTCGATGTGTCACAAGCAAAATAGGCATTTGTTTCCTTGTGTCATTTGTCTCGATGTGTCACAAGCAAAATAGTCATTCAACCGTTGTCACAAGGTTCTCATGTCATTTAATCTATATATACTTCGTTTGTGGATGATGCAAAACCATATCTTCTCATCGCATTAACTCTTTTTCTATACTACATTTCACCTCAATATCAAAATACGATCTCCATCTTTTTTCCCTCAAAAATGTCATCTTCATCAAACCATTACCACTACCAAAGAGATGGTGTGGATGACTTTGATGCTTATTTTGATGCATATTTTGATAATTATGCCGAAAATTCTAATCTTATTCAAGAACCAATAGAGCCAAAGAAACGGATTTATATCCCAAGAAACCGAGAAGAAGGCCACAATAATCTATGGAATGATTATTTCAGCGATACTCCAACATACCCGGACTATTTATTCCGGCGACGGTTTCGTATGCACAGGCCATTGTTCATGCGTATTGTGCAACGTCTCTCTACAGAAGTCGAGTATTTCCGTCAATCCCAGGATGCAACCGGTCGTACTAGTCTGTCACCTATACAAAAATGTACTGCAGCCATTCGCCAATTGGCATATGGTGTGTCGGCCGACTCAGTAGACGAGTATGTACGAATTGGTGCTTCAACGGCTCGGAAATGTTTGCACGAGTTTACCGCCGGAATAATCTTGTTGTTTGGCGATGAATACCTAAGACGTCCCACACAAGACGACCTACAGAGACTACTCTATCAAAATCAACAACGTGGATTTCCCGGGATGGTTGGGAGCATTGACTGCATGCATTGGGAGTGGAAGAATTGTCCAACAGCTTGGAAAGGGATGTATTCACGATCAACCGGAAAACCTACAATCGTGTTAGAGGCAGTAGCTTCGTACGACCTCTGGATATGGCATGCTTTTTTGGAGCTCCAGGTACTATGAACGATCTTAATATTCTGGATCGATCAAATGTTTTTGATGACATTCTTAACGGTAATGCTCCGGAGGTCAACTACTTTGTAAACGGAAGGGAGTACAATTTGGCGTACTATCTTACCGATGGTATTTATCCCAAATGGGCCACATTTATACAATCTATCCGGCTTCCACAAGGTATGAAAAATTCTCTTTTCTCTAAAAAACAAGAAGCTGTGCGGAAAGATGTTGAGCGTGCCTTTGGAGTCTTGCAAGCTAGATTCGCAGTTATTAAAAATCCATCTCGTTTATGGGATAAATACAAAATAGCAAATGTTATGAGAGCATGCATAATACTCCATAATATGATTGTCGAGGATGAACGAGAAACATACAGTTGGCGAAACATTGTTTCTGAATTTCAGGACGGAGAAGATGTGAATCAAACATATACCGTCGGTGCCTCCAGTTTGGGTTCAAATATGAGCAGTACGATTACTCGTCGAACACATATGCGGGATAAACAAGTTCATGACCAGTTAAAAAAAGATTTGATTGAGCATATTTGGACAAACTTTGGACATCTTCCACATAATGAAGATTAATCACATAAATTCTATGCAGAGAATAAAATGTTTGTTTTAACTTATGATGTTTGTATGGTTTATGTTTTTTTTTTTTAAATGTTTTAATTGTATGTTATGTTTTTTTCCAAGTTTTTGTAACTTTGTAATTTTCTTATATTTTTAATATTTATGTTATATGTTGTATTTGAATTAAAACTTTAATATGATTTTAGTTCTTAATTTACATAATTAATTTTTAAAATAAAAAATAATATTTTTTTTTTCAGGGGACCAATTGTGAGGGACACCAATGCTCATACGAAAATTAAGAAACTCTGAAAATAAGATTAAAATATTTGAGGGACCAAATATTTGTCCCAACCAATGCCCATGCTCTAAACTCTATTATTGAAAAGGGGATCATCGATTAACCAAATCATATCTCACTCGGGCTTACGTAAACTTAACACTGCAACTACGTATATAATTTTTACGGCCTACTTGGAAAAACAGATGGGCCGATATTGGGCTACTTTATTTGATAAAGCCTCTTAAAATTATTAAAGTCAAAAAAAGACAGGGTATCATTAATTAAAAAAAATCCCGCGATACCTTTTGTAGACGTTGTGAATTCAAATTCAAAAAGTTGTGGCAATATCGTGAATAATACTAAAGCCCAGGCCCAATATTGTATTTGCACCGTCATTGAACCCGTAGCCTCCATCACTTTTTTGTATAAAAATCACTCCTCAAAAACCCTGATTCTCCTCAACTTCTTCCTCTCTGACTCCTGAAAAACAAAATCAAAAAGGCTCGATCGAATCGTTGTTCGCCTATACTCGATTCCTTTAGACTCTAGTTGATTCGATTAAGCTACTACCATGTCTTATAGACCGAGCGCGAAGACCGAGGTTCGTAGGAACAGGTACAAGGTATCTGTTGACGCCGATGAAGGTCGTCGGAGAAGGGAGGATAACATGGTGGAGATTAGGAAGAACAAGAGAGAGGAGAACTTGCAGAAGAAGAGGCGTGAAGGCTTTACTGCTCCCTTGGCGTCACAGCTAGGCCAGGGTTTCTCCTCTTCTCTTCCTACTGAAACCAGAGTATGTTCTTCCTCGTCTTCTACTACTAATTTTTTTTTGTCTCGTTTTCTTTTGCTGGTACCGATTCAGATTGTTTTAGATTAGGGATTTGAATCTGATTGCGAACCTAGTTTAAGATCTGATGATGAATTTGAAAGCTTCTGATCTAGGTACTGAATTTGAATAACCCTAATTTGAGAAGCTGAATTGCTTAGAGATGCTTGGTTCTTTCAATTGCAGTTGGAGAACTTACAACAGTTGGTTATCGGAGTAAGCTCAGAAAGTAGAGACGCACAACTCGAGGCGACTGCTGGCTTAAGGAGATTGCTTTCAATTGGTTTGTGATTTATATAAATCTCTTCTTCTTCTTCAGATGGTTGTTTTTGCTTATTGTGGTTGATTTTGTTTTTGTAGAGCGAAGTCCTCCAATTACTGAAGTTGTTCAATCTGGTGTTGTTCCTCGCCTTGTGCAATTTCTTTCCAGGGATGACTTCACCCAGCTTCAGGTGAGCCTGCTTATTTATATATATATATATATATATGTGTGGCTTTGTGTTTTGTTTGTTCTAGTTAATTATTGCTGATTTGATTTTTTCTCTTTGCTTCTTCCTTGTTCTATTATAGTTTGAGGCAGCTTGGGCGCTCACCAATATCGCTTCAGGGACATCTGAGGACACTAAAGTCATTATCGAAAGTGGTGCTGTCACTTCATTCATCAAGCTTCTCAGCTCTCCTAGTGAGGAAGTCCGGGAACAGGTATAAGTTTAGATTTTGATTATTGTATAAATGTATTGGCTAAGAAGCTGTTAGATCATATTGTTTGATGACTCTATACGGACTGTTTTACCATCCTGACTACTTTGTTTTCTCCTGATTACAGGCTGTCTGGGCATTAGGAAACGTCGCTGGTGACTCACCAAGATGCCGTGATCATGTCCTCGGTTGCGATGCCATGATGTCTCTTCTGGCTCAATTCAACGAGCATTCAAAGCTCTCCTTGCTGAGGAATGCTACATGGACATTATCAAATTTCTGCAGAGGGAAGCCGCAACCAGCCATTGAGCAGGTTTCCTTTCATATAATTATCTGCAATACACACACCAATTGGATTTGTTTTAAGTTTATTGATCTGAGATTGTTTCATTGCAACTGTTGAGCAGACAACACCAGCTTTACCAGTTCTTGAGCGCCTTTTGCATTCAACGGACGAAGAAGTTCTCACAGATGCATCATGGGCTCTCTCATATCTCTCTGATGGTACAAATGAGAAAATACAAACTGTTATCGACTCTGGTGTCATCCCTCGCCTTGTTGTGCTCTTAGCGTAAGTATATTTCTTTTAGCAACCAGTTACATATTCTTGATTCACATATATATTTTAAATCTGATCTTGTCATCTGTGTCTTCTTTAGTCATCCGTCGCCCTCAGTTCTGATTCCAGCTCTCCGTACCATTGGTAATATTGTCACCGGAGATGATCTGCAGACTCAGGTACTAATACTAACCCTATTTGTCTTCCTTATTTGTTATACAGAATGTCTCCTATAGGCTTGGTCTTTACTTAGTAAATCATCTCTGTTATCTCCATTACAGGCGGTTATAGACAGTCATGCGCTTCCTGGTCTGTTAAACATATTGAAAAACTCATACAAGAAGAGCATCACGAAGGAAACTTGCTGGACTATCTCTAACATTACAGCTGGGAACTCAAGTCAAATTCAAGTGAGTTACTGAACATTAATAATTAACAATGCCGAAGACCTGGATCTATTTTTACAAAAGCAGAAGCCGTTTTTTCATTTGTATTTAACACTGAATTGGTTTGTTGTTGTGCAGGAAGTGTTTAAAGTAGGCATTATTCAGCCTCTGATTAAATTGCTTCAGAACGGTGAATTCGAAATTAAAAAAGAAGCTGTCTGGGCAATTTCTAATGCAACTTCTGGTGGCAGTCCTGACCAAATCAAGTAAGAAGAAAAAAGCACAAGAAAGCTCATTTTTTTTTCTGGTTAGTTGTAAACGATTCATGTAATTTGACTGTGTAATTTGTTGCAGGTTTCTCGTGAGCCAAGGCTGCATTAAACCGCTGTGTGATCTGCTGACGTGTCCTGATCCAAGGGTCGTCACAGTGACTTTAGAAGGTCTGGAGAACATTCTGAAAGTTGGAGAAGCTGATGCAGTTGAAGATAATGTCTATGCGCAGATGATTGATGAGGCAGAAGGTCTGGAGAAGATTGAGAATCTTCAGAGTCACGATAATACTGACATTTACGAGAAAGCTGTGAAAATCCTCGAGTCGTATTGGGCTGAAGAAGGCGACGAGAATGAAACTGGCGGTGCGGATGCTCCTCAGACTTATCAGCAGTCTTCCGGTTTCCAATTCGGAAACCAAGGTGGTCATGCTCCTACAGGTGGTTTCAACTTTGGTTGAAGGTTTATGTAGTAGACAGAATCAAAGTTATTCTGCGTTGCTTCTGGACTCGCGTGGTCGTTTTGAAATTTTGTAGGGTGTTTCGTTTCTTTGGTTACGTTTTGAATTTTTAAAGATTGGATATTTTTTTTTTGTCGCATTTGTGACGGAAATTAAAGTGTTATTACCAAACTTATGCAGAAGCCATTTGTCTATCTTTCTTATTTACGCAAAAGTCAGCTTTGGGACTTCAATGCGTGACAGATTTTAATGTTGCGAATTAAATTGCAAATACTGTATCGAGTTTGGTGAAGCGTTGTAGTGCTATCTTAATAGATCAAAATTGATTTTTCATAAATGCGTGAGAAGTGAAAAATAGACTTGTCTTTTTTTGTTTTTGATAGTAATAATTAGATAGAGAGTTGTTTTCCAATTCCAATAGCATATCACAAATTCACAATTAAATTTTTTTGAGGCTTTTTAGCATTTTTTTTTTTTTCCTGAAAGCTTAATGCAAGTTAAAGTACTCTATGGGATTTGCTTTCTGGAATAGAAGAGTAAGAGCAAGTCCAGTGGGGTTGCTTTAGGCGTTACTTCATCTTTTTAGGGCTGAAAAATAAATCAAAAATCTTAAAAATGTCCCACTTTTCAGAGAATCGTTGCTATAGAAGGTAACGGAAGAACCCAATAAGACACGCTACGTGTCAATTTTTGCTTGGATAATGAGTAAATAGAAATACAATTTTTTTTCCTCATTTCTTTTTTTCTCTTTCCCCGACTCTCTCTCTCTTTTCTCTCGCGACACTTCTCTCTCTCTCAAATCCATAGAAATCATTCGATTCAAGGTGATTACGAAGGCCGTCGTGGTGGTCGTCGTGGGGGAAGTTTCTCCTCCAGTCGCGGTGGTGCTCGACGTGGTGGAGGGCGCAGCGGCGGTGGTGGTGGCGTTCGTGGGGTTCAGCGATTGTGGGAACCGGTAATTTGTTCCTTTCTCTTTTCTTGTAAGTCTACCTCTTTCTCTCTAATCTTTTTCCTTTACTACTGGTGAATTGATGCTTTCTGTGTTGATGTGTATTTGGATGCTAGACTCTAAAGAGCTTCTTCATGTATTGATTTATGCAATTGTGAAATTCAGATGAAGTGTGTGTCCACTAAGCTAAAATAAAGTCATTATGTAAGCCTGAACATATAAGCCAATAATGATCGGATTCATCTCTGCAGTGCATTAATCATCTTATTATGAATCAAGTTTGATAGATTCTCAAGCATTAATCAAGTTTATTCTCAAGCAACATTGTTAAAAGATTTCGTCTCTTGTCCTTGATGAGGATGAAGAAGTAAGGTTTTTTTTTTCTCTTTTCAATACCATATGCTTGATAAGTGATTTAGGATTTTCTGTGTTTTGATTTTGTTTAGATAGATTGAAGAGCATTAGAGGAATATCTTTCTGATTTTGCATAAGATGAGGTTAGTATAGACTACTGATTGGTGATTGCTTTGAAAGATGTCATCAACATCTTCTTTTACGATGTCATCAACATCTTCTCTCTCTATTATAGTATCCTCCTATATGTCTCCCTGTTTGTTTTCTTCTGATTTCTTTGAGTTAAATCAGTTAGATGTTAATAAGGCTATGTATGGTCTTTACTTGTGAGTTTCTCTGTTCTTCTTCTTTTTAGAGGATGTTACTGATATTATTGGTCTCTCCTTAGTTAAACGAGGCCTTCATTTCTCACTTCTCAGAAACATTTTTATTATGCTGTTGGAAAAAATGTGTTGATGAAAGAGGCATCGACAATCAAAAGGTAATACACGACGTTCAGGGCCTTGTGGATCAAAAAGAAGATATGTTAATGGTTGCTAGTAGTGAGTTTTCAAGCTGCTAGTGTGTTCTGTTTTTAACAAGATGGTTGAGCAGGGGTTCTGTTCTAGTTTTAGTTGTTTAAACAGGTTATTGTGGTGAGTCTACACAAGTATAAACAAATGGAGCCGCATTATGATTTCTTTTTCTTCATCTGTTTAAGTGATCTCTCTAAATCCTTTTCGTGTATTTTTTTGATTGATGGGTTTGTTTTTTTTGAAACAGGGTTTGAAGATTTATCTCCTAGGAGTCTCGTTGATGCTACTTAACTCTTGCCTATCCAATGACTCTGTTTGCTAGCGGTGTCTTGAGCATTGCCTTATCAATTGAGGATACGGAATACGGCAGGCAGTGATGGTCGTGGGGTCATAGGTATTTGTTTTTTATGGAGGTGTGTTACTTTATTTACTTTATGTGAAGATTACAAAGCTAGTTTCTACTACTAATAGGTGTTCTAGAAGCTAAATTTGTCGAGCCTGCTAATAGGTGTTCAAATGCAGAAGAATTAGTGCTCGGATTCTTTTCTCAAGTTGTTCTGATATCCCGCTTCATTGAGCCGGGCAGGGATGTTTCAGGGCTAATAATATTCCATTCCTTTTTTGACCAGGAGGAACAACTGTCACAAAATTGGCTAACTGCATCTGATCAAAGAAGTATCTCTCTTTCTGCTTGTAGGTTTTTTTTTTTTTTTTTTTAAGTTTGTAAACTTCAAACCCATAACCTTGTTCTATCAAACTTTTTGAGTTACATTTTAAAATTATGAAAATTTGAGAATTAATAATAGAGAAACCTTCAAAGGGTTCTCTAGTGGAGGATGAATTTTGTTGAAGTACTTAGTGGGTTGCTTTGATTAGTTTAATATTAATTATATGATTAATTTATTTTTGAGTAACCCATATGAGTTGCTCCATTGGCTATGGTCTAAGAAGATTGACAAATCTAGGGACACCGAGCAGCTTCTAAGCTTTTCTAGTCATTCTAAATCCGCCACGTCACTACCGACGAGGCAGGACATTGACACGTGTTAACACGAATCTCACACTTTGAAAACCCAAACGGCTAACTATAAAATAAAATAAAAAATCGCCACTACAAACTTCCCTAATCAGCTAGAAAACGCAGAAAGGTTGATGATGATGATGCAATCCCGATTAGTAGCGTTTGCTACAGCGGCACGGTCCCGTGTTCGACCGATCGCTCAAAGGCGTTTAGCGTTTGGATCTTCAACGTCTGGCCGCACCGCTGATCCAGAGATCCATTCCGGAAACGATGGAGCTGATCCAGCTATTTATCCGAGAGACCCCGAGGTATATAAGTATAGTTCTTCGATTAAGTTTATCTTTTACTATTAATCATTGGTTTAAATGTTTAATATATACTGTATCTTTTAAAATAAATTTATAATTTCTGAGTACAGATGATGTTAAAAATTAATTAATCCGGATGTGAAAATGTTTTGGTGCTTGCTTGTGTTGCAGGGTATGGATGATGTTGCAAACCCTAAGACAGCGGCGGAAGAAATCGTGGACGATACCCCACGACCGAGTTTAGAAGAGCAACCGCTTATACCACCAAAATCACCACGAGCCACCGCGCACAAGCTAGAGAGTACTCCCGTCGGTCATCCGTCAGAACCCCATTTTCAACAGAGACGAAAAAACACAACCGCGTCTCCGCCGTCGCTTGATTCCGTGAGCTGTGCCGGTTTAGACGGTTTGCCGTGCCCTAGAGACGAAGGTGAAGCGGAGGAGCAGAGGCGGAGAGAAGACGAGACAGAGACCGACCAAGAGTATTACAAACACCACAAAGCTTCTCCCTTATCAGAGATTGAATTCGCCGATACACGTAAACCTATAACGCAAGCCACTGATGGAACAGCGTACCCTGCTGGTAAAGACGTGATCGGATGGTTACCGGAGCAGCTTGACACGGCGGAAGAATCTTTGATGAAAGCAACAATGATATTCAAACACAACGCGGAACGTGGCGATCCCGAAACGTTTCCTCATTCTAGAATCTTAAGGGAAATGAGAGGCGAGTGGTTTTAAACTAAAGACGACAGTAATTGTTATAAGTGTCTAAATAAAACTTGTTTGAATTATAGCTTCATTGAGACATTTTGGGTTCCTTACGAAAGTGAACAAACCCTTTAAGCCCCAAAACCAAGAGAATCTGTTCGAACATTGTGGATTACAGATATGAGATGGTCCAAAAAAGAGCTTTGTTCTTCAATTCAAAGCTGTAAAAATTTTAAATGGTATCAGATTCCAAAGTTTTTAGCTTTTGAAGGTTCTTAAAAAGAAAAGTCAAGTTCTTTAAAAAGCCATGTAGTTTCATTCATATTACTTCTCTTCATCTTGAGAATGAAGTTGTTCCTCTGTATCATCTCTCTGTTTTTGATATCACAATCTGTTGCGTTGAGGATAACAGAGAAACCAGAGATAGAATGTGCTATGTGTTTAGAATGCGAGAATCCATGTGATCAGCCCCCTCCTCCGTTGCCCTCACCTCCACCGCCGCCGCCACTAGAATTTCTCTGTCCTCCGCCGCTTCCTCCACCCCCACCGCCTATAGAGATTTTCTGTCCGCCGCCACCTTCTCCACCACCTCCATCTCCTTCTCCGCCGCCGCCTTCTCCTCCTCCTCCTCCTCCTTCACCGCCACCACCATGTAATCACTGCCCGTTACCGCTTCCACCGCCGTTGCCGCCGGTTTGCAACGAATGTGTTCCTAACAAACCTAGACCACCGATTATCATCACCGCCGCAGCAGCGATGCCAGAGTTCTCTGCTTCCATCAGCTTAATAATTGCTCTTCTCGCCTTTCTAGTTTCCTCTCTGTTTCAATAATCTTTGTAGCGGTCTTTTAGCTCTATTCGTTATGTTTCTTCGTTATTAATTCTTCTTACACTCATCATAAAGGAATTTGATTTCTGATATTACGAAATTTAGCAGGACGATATAAAACAATATTGAGATTGTAAAAGTGTAAAACTAGAGACTTTCTAGAATTTTAGTTCTCAGTTTGTCTTTTGATCTAAGGATTCGATTGTTTAAAACGCATATATATCATGCATGACTGCATGTGTGTGTTTTGTTTGCATTTACAATAAAAGTCAACTCTATACAAATTTTCTCTTTTGAAAATAACATTAAAAAAAAAAGGTCAAAGAAGAAACATCTTAATGTTTGAATATACATATTGAGTAAGTCGGACTCGTATATTACAGTTGTGACATCAATTTTGATTTTTTTTACTGTCTTAATCGTTGTTTTAAAAAAGTGCCAGTTACTTTAAATTGACAAATTGTAAGGAAAAACGCAAATATACAAGAAAAACAAACGAAATTTCAATGCTATTAGTATTTACTTTGATTTGACAAATTAAATAAAAAACGACAAAAGACAGTTGTACGAACTTGTAACCTAGTGGATATCAATGAGATAGATATTGGGGTTAAATTGTAGACATCATTTATGAACTTGTTGAAACCAATGTCGACTATCAGAAAAATGTAGACATTGTTATACATGTTCGTTTGCTAGTTACTGTAGTTAACATGCAACATCGTCGTATATGTTAGGAAAATTCAGATTTTGAATTACGGAAAGAATTTATAACCATGCATTTTTTTACAGTGAAGAAACACAAAACAAGTAAAATTTTGGAAGAAAAAAAAAGGGTACGGACGATTACTATATTGATTTCAAAATAGTAGTAATAGTTAATTGTATTGGATTTTAGTTAAAAGACACATGACAGAAAGATGATTAATGGACCGGGTTAATTACAGCTGGAAAGTGACAGATAAACCGAAAAAAAAAAAAAAGTAAAAGAAGAAAGTGACGAAAAAGAAGATGCGAGGTTTCTCTCTACATCGTTCATTCATACCACCATAGTGCACGTACGTACGTGTTAGATTCTTGTCTCATGAAGCAGCAAAAATAAGATTCGAGTCGAAATGGTCAAGTGTGGTGTGACTGTGTCAGTCTTAACGATGCCGTATTAAAAGGTCTAGTTCTACCAGTAGTAGTTTACACATCTCTCGCGGGACCTCATCTTTTATCTTTTAATTAAAAGTAAGATTAGACAACACTTTTTACTATCTTTTAATCAACAACGATAAAAGAGGGCTCTCTCGAGTTTAGCTAAACGTTAGTTATATATATAAACATTTTTTTTTCTAACCCTGTAAAATAGCATTATTATATTAAACCAACAAAAAGAAGATTATAGGTATCAATCTAAGAAAAATAATCGGGCACGATAATATGGTCGGTGTTGGTTAGGTTGGGTCGACGTTTTGCTGAAGCTTCTCTCTATACAATTTCTGTCTAACCTTAAAAGTTTGTACTTAAAACATGCACGGCCATGTCAAAAGAGATCTAAGACATCATTACATTTATATAAACTGGTAAGTTAAGAGAAAGTGAAAGTACAATACAGTACCTAGAAATAGAATCATCACCCACCAGCCCGTGACATTTGCTCTTCACAATAAATTTAATTATACATCTTTACTTTCACGTATCCCACTTGCTTTATATTAATCCACATTTAATTCTTATTGTATAGGAGTATTTTTTAATAATAACACTTTTAAATAATATAATAAAAATTATTTGAACCACTATAAATACGAAATATATATTACACTATCCTCTCTCTCACTCTGGCAATTAAAAAAATATTAAGAGATCTCTTCTTCTTCTTCTTCTTCTTCTTCATAATAATCTCTTAAAATAAATAAACAAACAAAGCGCAGTCGAGCAAACGAGTAAATAGCAGAGGAGAGAAGAGAAAGGCGCAGAGTAGCATTCACATGCGAAATGTGCCTCTCAGTTTTGTGTTCTTCTTCTTCTTCTTCTTATCCTACGCCTCTTTCAATTTCTCCACCATGAAGGTGACCAAGGCGAAGAAGGTTCTTCTTCTTCTCTGATTTGTTCGTATCGTAGTTTCTTTCTTTCTTCTTTCTTCTTCTTCTGCATTCTCGCCATGCATTGGATTACGAGATTCTCCGCCGTCTTCTCCGCCGCATTAGCCATGATTCTCCTCTCTCCTTCACTCCGATCCTTTTCCCCTGCCGCAGCTATCCGATCCTCGTCCCATCCCGATTCCGGCGAATTCAAATCCCGACATCACTCCTCCTCTTCTTCCTCCTTTAGAGAATCTCCGATTTTTCGTAACGCCGACCAATGCAGATCTTCCGGCGAAGATTCCGGCGTCTGTAACCCTAATCTCGTCCACGTGGCTATAACTCTCGACATCGATTACCTCCGCGGCTCAATCGCTGCCGTCAATTCAATCCTCCAACACTCGATGTGTCCTCAGAGCGTCTTCTTCCACTTCCTCGTCTCCTCCTCCGAGATTCAAACCCTAGAATCTCTCATCCGTTCCACTTTCCCCAAATTGAACAATCTCAAGATTTACTATTTTGCCCCTGAGACCGTACAGTCCTTGATCTCGTCTTCCGTGAGGCAGGCCTTAGAGCAACCGCTCAATTACGCCAGAAACTACTTGGCGGATCTGCTCGAGCCTTGCGTCAAACGGGTCATCTACTTGGATTCGGATCTTATCGTCGTCGATGACATTGTGAAGCTTTGGAAAACGAGTCTAGGTCCGAGAACAATCGGAGCTCCGGAGTATTGTCACGCCAATTTCACTAAATACTTCACCGGAGGTTTCTGGTCTGATCAGAGGTTTAACGGGACGTTCAAAGGGAGGAACCCTTGTTACTTCAATACTGGTGTCATGGTGATTGATCTCAAGAAATGGAGACGATTTAAGTACACGAAACGGATTGAGAGATGGATGGAGATTCAGAAGATGGAGAGGATCTATGAGCTTGGTTCTCTTCCTCCGTTTCTTCTGGTTTTTGCTGGTCACGTTGCTCCCATCTCACATCGGTGGAATCAACATGGGCTAGGTGGTGATAACGTTAGAGGTAGCTGCCGTGATTTGCATTCTGGTCCTGTGAGTTTGCTTCATTGGTCAGGTAGTGGTAAGCCATGGCTAAGGCTTGATTCCAAGCTTCCATGTCCTTTAGACACATTGTGGGCACCTTATGATTTGTATAAACACTCCCATTGACGTCCAATATCGAGTTTCCCCCAGTTTTCGCATTCACAGGTATAACTATCTACACCAACTTTGTTCAACTGCAGTGTCATTTTGCTTATTGTCTTTGTATGTTGTTCGTCAATGGTTGATGAAGTTGAACTATAAGTTAGGAATCTTCATTTTTTTTGTTGTGGGGTTGGCTTTTTTACTCGTTCTAGCATATGTGAAGTTTACCTCTGCTGGCTTAGCTTTTTCTTTGGCACTCATAGCGTTTACATAAACAGAAAGATGGAAGCTTTATTATAGTTAATACTCCGTTGTTGTCCAATTAGTGGAGATTGTAATAGTGGGGAGTTGGGTTAGTGGTAGGGCACATTTCTTGGTCCATACAGAACCTGATGCATTGTGGAACACCATGAGCACACTGATCCAGTGATTGTTTAACCTTTATTTTTTGGTAGTTTCTTAGTGCTTTTTTAGCTTGTAGAGAGGTCTGAGATATGCACATATGAACTTATTTGAGCAACTCTAATAAAGGATCTCCAATCTTTACCTAGTTTCTGTATGCACATAAGCCACTTCTTCTTGGTCACTGTTTTGTTTCAAAGAATCTGATGATGATCATATCAGCTTTTGTAACAAATGTAAATCTGTAACTCGTTCTGAAAGTTTAGTTTTGTGGGATCAAATCAGTTTTTAAAAAAGTTATGGACTTGTTGTTTGCATATATGCTGATTCCTCCTAATAGCATTGTTCAGAATCACAAATCTCATCTTAAGTTGGGTTTTGTTTGTTTTAAACAGCCAAAAAATGAGGACTAAACCGAAGATTAGCTGAGTTTCATTTGGTGGTCCAGACCGATTGGTTTTCAACTGAGAACAATTATGTTGAAGACCTTGCCGGAACAGCACTATAGTAGTAGTGTTGCTTCAGAGAGTTCAACAAGAGTGGAGATACGATTTTAGAAGAGTGAACTTCTTTATAAGAGTACTGTACGAATATGTTCTTGTGGGAAGAAGAAATTAAATAAAAATATAGTTAGGGTTTATTCAAACATACAAGGATAAAGCGTTTTTGTTGTTTTATTGTTGATTTTATACGTAGGTTTGTTATCGAATCTTAAACGCCAGAGAGTCAAAGATGGAGGAGCCTATCTATCTGCCAAGGAACGAGTTCGCAATCGCTTTGGGCAAAATATATGCAACTTTTCAGATGGTTATTACTTGTAGTAGTCGGTTTTCATGGGCCGATACTGGTGGCCCATTAGTTGTTTGTTTTGACCAGCCATGGCGACGACTAAGTAAAATAAGTAAGAAAGAGCCTCTTTATACTTCAGAAAAATCGTAATTATAATAGAGTATCTGATTACAAACATGAAGCCTAGAAAGAAGAACTTTCATGCCTTGTACTACAAACAAAGATTAACCTAAAGGAATCAAGGGAATTGAAACTGCATATAGTCTTGCTTCCCTGAAGGAGGGTTGATATAAACCCAAAGCAAAGACACAATAATCGACAACAAACCTGACCACACAAACACTATCGTCGGAACTCTGCCTCTTCTTCCCATCAATCCTTTAGCAAACGGATACAGATGACATAGCACCCAGAAGCTGAAGAACACTCCTCCAACAAGCTTGCTCCATTGCGGAAATGGACTGTACAGAGTCCTTGCAAGCCCCACCGCTATCGCAATCATGTTCACCATCATGATCGTCAATGGAGGAACCATTAAAAAGCTCCATTTCACAAGATACAGATCTGCATACTCGTCGTCTCCATCTTCTGGTGTAGCTGACTTGGAAGTCAAGGTAAAAGAGACATCGACTCCTGCAATTACCTTGAGAAGACCCTGAAGAACAGCTGCCGGGTGTGCGCTCGTACCTCCTATAACCCAGAACTGCTCGTTTCTCCACCATTCGTGGAGAGTGATGCCTGACCATTTGATCTCAAGGAGTGATAACATACACAGCGTGAGTGTTATCGCGAGGAGGAAGATCAAGAACGTTATGTCGAGTGATTGCACTATGAATTGACCCGAGAAGAGCGAAACTGCAGGGAGGATGCAGTAGACGATGAGGAACAGCGATGTGAATGGATACATTCCGACATTGAAATAAGCCACTCTCTGCAAGAACTTCATCCTACTGGTTGCGAAAATAGCGTTGTTCCTTGAAGAGAAAAGATCTCAACAGATCCTGTTGC